>CANTUV010000037.1:43445000-44695000 GCA_947685225.1 Garcia nutans
TTATGATGAATTACCTTAATGTTAATTGAGACATAAAGAAATGTAGGACTAATGTTTTGAATTATAATGATGTGAATGATATAATTGAAACATGCCTAGATGATATGATTGAATAATGGTATGTTGTTTAGTTAATGTAATTGATGTTGTATATTATAATGATGAATTAAATGGGTTATGAAGCCATTGTGATTGGCTATGATGATTTAATAGAGTTGTGAAGCCATTGTGATTGGCTATGATGATTCAAATGTGATGTGAAGCCATTGTGATTGGCTATGATGATACAATTGTGATAAATGAGGCATGTTTGCCTAGATGATGATTTAATTGAGAATGGAATGGATAATGAAATAATAAATGAATTGAGTAGCTAATGTGTTGTTCCATTTTCAGAGTTTGTTGTTGGTGGCATGCCTAATATTAGTAACAATCTCTTGAAGTTAGGCTGGAATTGATCCTTGAAGCCAAGTTGGGTTGAAGTTTAACATGTTTTACTCCCCTTGAAGCTTGGTTGGGTCTAGTTTTTGAAGCCTAATTGAGATGTTACAACCCTTGAAGCTAGGTTGGATTGGTTCTTGAAGCCAAGTTGGGTTGATACTTAGCATGCTTTGTTCCCCTTGAAGCTTGGTTGAACCTAATTCTTGAAGCCTAGTTGGGATAATGATAAATGTGATGATTGAACCAAAGCATTAACTCTGAAAATTGAATGGCATATTAGTGTCTTTTGGGCCCGAGTCTATCTTTGTTGTCAATGTGATATATAAATATGGAAATAAGTGAGTAATGAGATCTATGGTTGCCTTTGTTGGAAATGTGATTTATGATTGGTGACTTGGGAATAAAATAATGTTATGAAGAATGATATGTGATGTGTGTATTGATATATTGATTGTGAGTATTAGTAATGGATTCTGGTTGATGATAATGGTTTGTATAAACGTATATAATATGAAATTAGTCGAGATATATGAAAGGTGAAATGAAAAAGGTAAAACATGATAAGAATTAATGGTACGTTGACTTGATATATCATTGTATGTTAGAATTTCTATAATGTATGTTATATTTTATATTTGTACTACTAAGCTCTCGGGCTTAGCGCGGATGTGTAATCGCGCAGGTGACTAGGTGGAAGATATGAAGTCTTTCGTTATGCCATGAGAAGAGTAAGAGTTTGTCGAGACCAACTAGAGGATAATGCATACATGCATAACTTTTAATTATGATGTATTTTTGATAAAGTGTATTCTTATGTATAAATGAAGTTTTGGACAAAGATATGATTATATATATACGTAAGATTATTAAAAGTATAATGATTTTGTAAATATTCTTTAAATGAATGTATTATGGTTTGAACACTGTTAAAGGATATTAAGTGGTAACGAAAAGTGGCATCCTTACACTTTATATACTTACTGTATGTATACTAGATATATGTATAGTACTTATATGGAGTATCGGGGTGTTACAATTATTTTGGTATCAGAGCTTAGGTTTGAGATTTTCGGCCTAAGTGAAATTAAAAAAAAAAGTTTTGAAAAGTTTAAATAGAAGTAAAAAGGAAAAGTTTTGAAATGAAATTTGTAATACATGCATATGCATTGACACCTAGGTTGGTCTCGGATGTGGCATTATATAAATTGTAAAAATTTGTGTTATATGAGATGGATGCTAGTGTGTGAATGATGTTTTATATGAAAGTAAAGCCGGAGAAAGAAATGATATGGATTTATATAAGTTTAATTGATAAGTTAAAAAAAATATTTGGAAATTGTTGCAAGTAAAGTGAATTGTTAAATGTGTTGAAGTATAAAGAAATGAAAAAGAGAATAAAGTTGAACATGAGTTGAAATTAAAATTAAGATAAGAGTATGTACTCTTTCCTCTATACTATGAATCTCTTTATAATAGAGTTTATGTTGGGTTTGCTAGATAGAGGAAATATTGTTGAATTGTTAATATTGAAAGATATGTTATTAAAATGAGAAGAGTATGATGGGATATTGAATGAGTTGATTAGTATAGACAAAGTGTGACTATTGAAAGTTTGGGATATACATATATAAAGTTAAGGTTTTGTAAAAAGGAAAAAGAGATGATAATGGTTAAGTAAGAATATAAATTGGTATTGTTATTTTAATGTAAACATTGTGAATTCAATGTTAGGAATGTGAGATGCTTGAATATTGTGAAAGCTCATGGTAATGATGGTAATATGTGATATTTGAGATTTTGAAATGAGCTTGATAATTGTGAAAATTATATGTTTTGATATTGCTTTGTGATATATATATATACATAAGATGTTTTTAAAGTGATATTGAGAAAAGATGAGTTTGGCAAATTGAAGTGTAAGCAAAGTAGTAAGTTGAAAAGTTAAAGTTTTAATGGAATTTGATAAAGATTATTTGGATATTGAGGGTTTAATGTATATTCAATACATGAGCTAGGAGAAATGACTAAGCATGAGAATTTGTTTTGAAGAAAAAAAATGGATAAGCAAATAAAAATGAGTTATATTAGGTCATTTTAATGAAAAGAGTAAAAATGGATATGGAAGTATATTAAATGTTTTTAAAGATGAAAGTGAAAGAGATGTCACATTGGGAATGTGACTAAGATGGATGCGAAGTGTTATTATAGTCAATATATATATATATATATTTGTGCTGTGTGAATAAATATTTTATATCGTACTGGAAAATTTGGTACTGGATTGCGCTCGCTGGCTCTCTTAAGTGGGAGGTCAGGTGTTCGATCCAGGGAGGCGACTTGCACTCATGTGTCTTGGGTGTAAGCCAAACAAACGAATCCTACAGGAGGGCCCGTGAGGGCAGTTTAGTACTGTAGCAACCCAGCCCAGAGGCCCTGGGGGTTTCTCCAGATAGGAATGGCTCAGCAAGTGGACTGGGACGGTTGTTACGGTTATAAAAGAAAATTTGTATTGAATGTATGATAAATAAGAGCATCTAATTAAGTGTATACATGTATATGATATGTGAATTGAGTTTTCAATATAAATGAAATTATGATATATTAACAAATGTGTGAAGCACATTATGAAGGTGACCTATGAAAATGTATGTGGTATAATTATAGAATTAGTGATATGGAAAAATGATGTTATATGTATTAGTGGACCTAAGAGATATTAGGTCTTGAACTGTGTAAAGCTAGATGGATTATGTGATGAAAGTAAGTATGGAATGGACTTGAGTAATATTGGACAGTGGAAATTGTTATGGTGAGCATTGAACTTGATGATCATATGATATTTAGAGTCCTAAAGTATTCTTATATGGAAAGTTCTATCTAATTGTATATTATAAGAGATTGTAAGTGAATTAGAAATGAAGTGACGAATAGAAATTGTAGAAGAACTGCATATGATTGAATATGTATATAGTAATATTGTTGAAACATGAATTGAGTTGATAAGGATCATATAATCGAGTGCAAATTGGTTTGAAATGGAGTTGGAATGTGTTAATTTCTGTTATACCAAAAATGTAAAGATTGAGAATAAAGTTATAAAAGAACAATATTGATTTAAAAGTTCCAAGCTTGAATATTAATCTCTTAAAGCCATGTGTTTTGTTCAGTAGATTTGATTGGTTAATGTTGTTATTTATAGATTTGGATCTTAGATAAAATGATTGTAATACAGATTTGGTGAGATTGAAAATTTTGTTTGAGAAGTATAATTAAAAGTTATGATGGATAAAGTTGTACCTTATCATTTTATGTTAAGAGTTTGGTTATAATTATGAAGGTATAGAAAGAAAAGAAAATTTTGGAAATGTGTTGAGTTATGGATAATATGACAAAAAGGTAATCAAAATAAATATAACAATGATATGAAATGTGAAGAGATATTAAAAAGGGAGAAAGTATAAAATATGACTGAAAGTTATACTGAATATGTTTATGGTATGTAACTTGAGGTTTAAGTGAATAAACTATGTGTATATTAAAAGATAATTTGAAGTGATTTGTTATTATGATAATTTGATTGTATATGGATCGGAAGAGATCAGGAATTGAATATAAATTTGCCCTAATGGAATGAAGTTATATATATATACATATATGAATATTGTGAAATTTCATGATAAGTTAAATAAATTAATCGTTGGATGAAATTGAACAAGATTGGAATATGAGTATATTGTGACAGATAGATCAATTGATCTAGATTTGGCTAAGATTATGAGTCATTATTGAAATTTAATATGTGTAGTTGTACTAAGAGTATAATTATTTACATGATAATGTTATGATGTAAAATTTTAAAGTGTGAATGGACATGAATAAATGGAGTTATAGTAGTTATAAATGTAATATCCCAAGGTATACTCTAAAAGTTTTGGAGTTATTTGTGTATTAGGATTTAATGTATATGTATATATAGGAAATATAACTACTATATATAAGACATATACATATACATCACATATACATGGGATATAAATTGGTGTAGGAAAAGTGAGTTATATATATATAATTGATTAATTATAATAATGATAATAAGGACAAAAAGAAAAAGAAGAAGAAAGTCAAAAGAAATTGTGTGTGGTGGAGATTTATTATTATTATTATTATTATTATTATTATTATTATTATTATTATTATATATATATGATAAGGATGAAAGAAAGAAGAAATTATTTCTTTCTTCTTCTTATTCTTATTGCACGAGAGAGAGAGGGAGAAAGAAAGAGAGAGAGAGAGAGGTGATTCCATCCATATGAACATCAAATTCAAAGGAATTTTTAGAGGATTGAAGATGATTATTGAAGATTTGGCTTAATATCCAAGTAAGTATCCATTTTCTTGTTTTGATTCTTATTGTTTGAGTTTGGATTTGATGATGATGATGATGATGATGATGATGATGCTAATGAAAGATTGAAGTGTATATATGTGTGGAATTGATATTTTAGGTGATGATAATATGTTTAATTATGAGATAACATGGTTAATTGTGAGGATGATGATGAATTATTGAAATGGTTGAGTAAGGGTTTTATATGAATGAATTGAGGAATTTGAGTAGTTGTTATATGGTGGTGTGTATAATGATTGTTGTTATGATATATTGAAGTGATATAAGTGTTAAATTGATAGGTAATTGATGAATATAACCAAGATGTCGATTAAGGGTGATGAAATATGAGTTTTGAAGTGTTTGTGTTTTCATGGTTGGGTGTTCGAATTCTTGATTTCTGGTCTGACACGGTCAGTGACACGGCCGTGTGATTGGGCGTGTAATCGGTACTGAGTTGGACGGTTGTGACACGACCATTAACACGGCCATGTTATTGGGCGTGCTATAGCTACTGTGAGGAATGTAATTGACACGGCCATGAACACGCCCGTGTTGTTGGGCGTGTAAATGTTTCTGTGAGGCAGAATGAACAACACGTCCAGTGACACGCCCGTGTTACTGAGCGTATCAAAGCTTCCGTATGGTTGGTTTAGGGCACGATCAGGGACACGCACGTGTTGGTGAGCGTGTCATGTGTAGAGTTTGCCCTAGTTAATCATCATTCTTATTTTCTTATATATGTAATTATCTTTGGATTAGGTTTTGAAGAGATTGTGTTGCATTAACCTAACTGTTGGGAACTCTTGGAAGAGGAAATGTATAGATTGATGGGAGTAGTTGTTGAGGTAAGTACAAAATTTATAAATGTATTAAGTAATCTATTATAATGTTGATGCATATGTATAATGTAAATTGCTAGAAATATATCGAGGAGGGAATATGAAATGTAAAAGATATGATGATTTAATGAAATATATATATAAAATGTGAAAGCATTCAATATGTATGTGTTATGAAAGGTGAGAGATGTGAAGATATGATTAGTATGATGTGAATGATAGGATGGGTGCTCAAAATGTATGATAATGCAATTGATTATATATGTACTTGAATGATGAATGGTTATGTATATATATATATATATCGATGATGATATATGAAATGTATGTGCAATGCAATTTGTTATGATAAATTGCTTTGATGTAAATGTTATGATT
This sequence comes from Garcia nutans, assembly GCA_947685225.1. Taxonomy (NCBI): domain Eukaryota; kingdom Viridiplantae; phylum Streptophyta; class Magnoliopsida; order Malpighiales; family Euphorbiaceae; genus Garcia; species Garcia nutans. Next base: position 43,451,052 of record CANTUV010000037.1, read on the forward strand.
GAGGCATGTTTGCCTAAATAATATGCAATGCAATTGAATGGTGATTTAAATGATATGATTGAAGCCATTGTGATTGGCTATGATGATTTAAATGAAATGATTAAAGCCATTGTGATTGGCTATGATGATTTAAATGAAATGTGAAGCCATTTTGATTGGCTATGATGAGAATTGAGAATGAAATTGATAATGAAATAATAAATGAATTGTGTGGCTAATGTGTTATTCCATTTTCAGAGTTTGTTGTTGGTGGCATGCCTATAGTAACATTCTCTTGAAGTTAGGTTGGGCTTGATCCTTGAAGCCAAGTTGGGTTGAAGTTTAACATGTTTTACTCCCCTTGAAGCTTGGTTGGGTCTAGTCCTTGAAGCCTAATTGAGATGTTACAACCCTTGAAGCTAGGTTGGATTGGTTCTTGAAGCCAAGTTGGGTTGATACTTAGCATGCTTTGTTCCCCTTGAAGCTTGGTTGAACCTAAATCCTTGAAGCCTAGTTGGGATAATGATAAATGTGATAATTAAACCAAAGCATTAACTCTGAAAGTGGAATGGCATATTAGTGTCTTTTGGGCCCATGCTTGTCTTTGTTGTCAATGTGAATGATGAAGTGTGAAATGAATGAATAAAGAGATTTATGCTTGTTTTGTTGGGAGTGTGATTTATGAATGGGGAAATGGTGAATAAAGAATTAATTGAATAATATAAGGATTTGGAATGTTATGAAGTATGACATGATTACAATATATAAATAAACTATTGAAGAGAAATATGATTTGAAATGCTAAGTTAAAAGATGAGATTCTGAAAATATTGTATGACATGTAATATGTGTATGGGTGTGGAGATTGTGAGTATTAGTTATGATTGTTCTTTTAAATTATGAAATTGTGGTTGCACTGATATATGTGTAAATGTATATAAGTTATGAGGTTAGTGGAAAAATATGAAGAATGCTTTGAAAAGAAGAAATCTACGTTAAGACAATAATAATATATGATGTTAAATTGTGAGGTATGTTTCTTCTGTAACATATGTTTATTTTATTTTATTGTACTACTAAGCTTTTATGCTTAGCGCGGTTTTGTGAATCCCGCAGGTGAGTAGATGGTTAATTTGGAGTCAGACAGTTATGCCACGAGAAGGGTAAGTGTATATCGAGACCAACTAGAAGGTGATGCATACATGTCCAATTTGTTTATGTTATATTTTGATAAGAATATATATTCATATGTATAAATGAAGTTTTGGTAAATTTTGATGAGATTATTATATATATAACCATTGAAAACATAATGGTTTTGTAAATGTTCTTTGGATCAATGTAATATTGTTTGAACTTGGATAAAGTTTTTTTTAAATTAAAACTAAAAGTGACATTCTTATACTTTATATACGTATTGTATGTATACCAGGTATATGTATAGTACTTATATAGAGTATGGGGTGTTACAATTATTTTGGTATCAGAGCTTAGGTTCGAGATTCTCGGCCTAAGTGAAAAAAAAAATATTTTGAAAAGTTTAAATAGAAGTAAAAAGGAAAAAAATTTGAAATAAAATTTGTAATACATGCATATGCAATAACACCTAGGTTGGTCTCGAACGTGGCATTATGTGATTTGTGATGTATTTGAATTACCTGAGATAGATGATAGTGCATAAATGATGTTTTATATGAAATCAAATTTTGAAATGTTGATAATTGAAAAGTGATTGTGATACAAAGAAATGATAGGGAATTTATAAGTAAAAAGTTTGATTATTGATATGTGTTTGACATATAAAGAAATGGCTAGAAGAATAAAGTTGTTTAGAAATTCAAACATAAAGTTTATTAGAAAGAGATTCAAATAGTAGAGAAAATATTGTTGGATGGGTAATGTGGAAAGAGATGTTATTTAATATATATATATATATATTGGTTAATGTGAGGAAATAAAATGGTGTTGTTTGTATGGTTGTTTTAATGCAAACAATGTGAATTTAATATGATATGTTTTGATGTTATACTATGATATACATAAAAGTTTTAAAGTTGATATTTAGGAAATAAGATTTGTAAATCCAATTTTGATAAGGATTACTTGGATATCGAGAGTTTAATGCATAGTACGCATATGAATTATGTGAAATGAATATTATTTCATATTAAAAATGACTTACAAATATGTAATTAAGTTTGGCAAGTGATAAAGTGATCATGATAAGGCTGATTACTTGGAATGTGATGTAATATGTTAATGATCAAGGATTGAGTTGATCACTTGAAAAATGTAAGGTACACATAGTATTGCATGTTTGTAACCTATATAATTACTTACCTATTAATGTTGAGAATGGTTACGCTTGCATTGACGAATTTGTGCAAAGCTAGGTTATGTGATAAGATTGATAGTAAGAATTGGATTGAGCAACGTTGGTTCAAGAAACTAAGATTTGTGATAACTAGACTTGGAAAGTGTATAGAGATTATTGGGCTCAATGTGTATATGATTGGATGTAATGTACATATGTATAAATATGTGAGTGATATATATATATGTTGAATGGTAAACAAATGGATATAAAGATGGTATACTAAATGCATTTAAAAATAAATGTGAGAGAGATGTTACCTTAGTAATGTGACTAAGATTTTGTGAAATATTATCATGGTTAGAATGTATATATGTGTTGAGTTGATAAATAACTTAAGTCATGTCAAAAAGGGATAAGAATGATGTTGTTCAATGAAAAGTAATAAATGTTAAATTGTGTGGAAGATATGTAAAAGAGGAATTAAATATAATTGTATAATTATGTGTATACAGGTGTAGAAAATGTGGAATGAGCTTTTTGATGTGAACGTGATTGTAAAACGTAAGAAATGTGGAAAGTAAGTCACATTGTGAATGTGATATAACTATTTGTCTAGTGATGTGAAGAATGATATGGCTTGTATTAGTGGACCTATGAGAGATTAGGTTTTAACCTATGCAGAGTTAGACTATGGGATGAAATGGAAAGTGAGAAAGAACGCGAGTAACACTAGACGATGAAATTGATATGATGATAACTGAACTAGACTATCATATAATGCTTCCTGGATCAAGGACTATGCTTGTAGAAATATTATATGTATATGTGTATAATAAAAAGGGAAGTATAGTGTATGAAAAGTTTTACAAGAGATAGATTAGAAGTGGAGTAAAAAAAAAATAAATTGAAATTTGCATATGATTGAATGTTGTGTATAAAAGTGTTATAAATAATATTGTTGATGTGAATTAGGCTCATGATAATCTTATGATCAAGAGCAAATTATTTTGGAGATGAAGTTGAAACGTGCTAACTCTTGGTGTAGTAAAAGTTGGAGAATGGATATGTAATCCTTGTGATATAACTTAGTAGTGTAATTGGAAAGTTTGAGAACAGAATAATCGAGGAATAGTATTGATTTATAAGTTATAAATGTGACCACTAATCTCTTATGGCCATATGATTTGTTTAGCGGATCTGGTCGGTTAGCTTTGTTATCCACAGATTTGGGAATGAGATAACATGATTGTAGTACAATTTTGATGAGATTGATAGCTATGTTTTTAGAAACATGGTTAAAAGTTATGATTGGTGAATTTCTATTTATAATTTCTATATTAGAATTTAATTATAATTATGAAAAGTAAAGTAAGAGAAAAGAATTGTGATAATGTTTTAAGCTATGAATTATGTGATGGAAAAATAATTATATAAATATAGTAATAATATGTGAGATGTAGAAATAATAAAAAGGGAAGAAATTGCAAATGTGATTGAAACTTTTATTGAATATATTTACAGTGTAAAGTGAGTAAGTGAATGAATTTAAGATTTATGGGAATATGAATAATAAATATGGTGTGAGATAATTATGAGAATTTTGTGGAAATTGTACTAAGATAATAGAACAAAATATGAGCATATGAAAGGATGAATATGAATATGAAAAGTTTAGAATTTGAATATAGGTTTGACCTCATGGAATTAGGTTATATATATATACTGTGAAATACAATGATAAATTTCGATAAGTTAATTGTTGGTTTGAATCAAATAAGATTGAAACGTTAATATATTGTGACAGATAGATCAATTGATTTAGATTTTGCTAAAATTTGCAAATTAATATTGAGATTTGGTATGTACAGTTGTACTGGAAGTATAAAATTTAAATGATAATGCATATGATGTAATATTTTAACCAATGAATGGACAATGATGAATTGAATTATATCAGTTGTAGATGGTGATAAAAGGAAAAAGTTGGTTATTTGTTACGTAAGTTTAAAGAGGTGGTATCAATATTAATGTTAAGTGAAAAACATGATAAAGAAGAACTTAAGTGTAAGCAAAATGAAAAGATTATTGTCAATCATGGTTTGATAAGTGGCATTTTCAAAGTGATTGTAATGACAAGATAAGCAATAGTACGATATAATTCAATAATTTCCAAGGTTAAAGTTAAGAGATTATATATAAAGAGATGAAGTAATAAATATCTTGAATGTGATAGATAAATGGTATATATAGATTATAAGATGATTTAATTATTGTATAAGATGAAAATTTGTTGGGAAGATAACGAGGTATCTTAGTTGCTTGTTGAGAAAATAATAAGATAAATATAGATATATAATGATGAGTTATGAATTGGGAGTAGATGATTGACTTAAAGGGGGAGAGTAAAAGTTATATGATTTGAGGAAATCATAATGTAAGATACGATTATCTTCATATGAAATTAAGATGGCAATTTGATATAAATGGATTGTTATTGTGCTGGCTAATTTCGAGGACGAAATTATTTAAGGGGGAGAGAATTGTAATATCCCAAGGTATACTCTAAAAGTTTTGGAGTTATTTGTGTATTAGGATTTAATGTATATGTATATATAGGAAATATAACTACTATATATAAGACATATACATATACATCACATATACATGGGATATAAATTGGTGTAGGAAAAGTGAGTTATATATATATAATTGATTAATTATAATAATGATAATAAGGACAAAAAGAAAAAGAAGAAGAAAGTCAAAAGAAATTGTGTGTGGTGGAGATTTATTATTATTATTATTATTATTATTATTATTATTATTATTATTATATGATAAGGATGAAAGAAAGAAGAAATTATTTCTTTCTTCTTCTTATTCTTATTGCACGAGAGAGAGAGGGAGAAAGAAAGAGAGAGAGAGAGAGGTGATTCCATCCATATGAACATCAAATTCAAAGGAATTTTTAGAGGATTGAAGATGATTATTGAAGATTTGGCTTAATATCCAAGTATCCATTTTCTTGTTTTGATTCTTATTGTTTGAGTTTGGATTTGATGATGATGATGATGATGATGATGATGATGCTAATGAAAGATTGAAGTGTATATATGTGTGGAATTGATATTTTAGGTGATGATAATATGTTTAATTATGAGATAACATGGTTAATTGTGAGGATGATGATGAATTATTGAAATGGTTGAGTAAGGGTTTTATATGAATGAATTGAGGAATTTGAGTAGTTGTTATATGGTGGTGTGTATAATGATTGTTGTTATGATATATTGAAGTGATATAAGTGTTAAATTGATAGGTAATTGATGAATATAACCAAGATGTCGATTAAAGGTGATGAAATATGAGTTTTGAAGTGTTTGTGTTTTCATGGTTGGGTGTTCGAATTCTTGATTTCTGGTCTGACACGGTCAGTGACACGGCCGTGTGATTGGGCGTGTAATCGGTACTGAGTTGGACGGTTGTGACACGACCTTTAACACGGCCATGTTATTGGGCGTGCTATAGCTACTGTGAGGAATGTAATTGACACGGCCATGAACACGCCCGTGTTGTTGGGCGTGTAAATGTTTCTGTGAGGCAGAATGAACAACACGTCCAGTGACACGCCCGTGTTACTGAGCGTATCAAAGCTTCCGTATGGTTGGTTTAGGGCACGATCAGGGACACGCACGTGTTGGTGAGCGTGTCATGTGTAGAGTTTGCCCTAGTTAATCATCATTCTTATTTTCTTATATATGTAATTATCTTTGGATTAGGTTTTGAAGAGATTGTGTTGCATTAACCTAACTGTTGGGAACTCTTGGAAGAGGAAATGTATAGATTGATGGGAGTAGTTGTTGAGGTAAGTACAAAATTTATAAATGTATTAAGTAATCTATTATAATGTTGATGCATATGTATAATGTAAATTGCTAGAAATATATCGAGGAGGGAATATGAAATGTAAAAGATATGATGATTTAATGAAATATATATATAAAATGTGAAAGCATTCAATATGTATGTGTTATGAAAGGTGAGAGATGTGAAGATATGATTAGTATGATGTGAATGATAGGATGGGTGCTCAAAATGTATGATAATGCAATTGATTATATATGTACTTGAATGATGAATGGTTATGTATATATATATATATATCGATGATGATATATGAAATGTATGTGCAATGCAATTTGTTATGATAAATTGCTTTGATGTAAATGTTATGATTGAGGCATGTTTGCCTAAATAATATGCAATGCAATTGAATGGTGATTTAAATGATATGATTGAAGCCATTGTGATTGGCTATGATGATTTAAATGAAATGATTAAAGCCATTGTGATTGGCTATGATGATTTAAATGAAATGTGAAGCCATTTTGATTGGCTATGATGAGAATTGAGAATGAAATTGATAATGAAATAATAAATGAATTGTGTGGCTAATGTGTTATTCCATTTTCAGAGTTTGTTGTTGGTGGCATGCCTATAGTAACATTCTCTTGAAGTTAGGTTGGGCTTGATCCTTGAAGCCAAGTTGGGTTGAAGTTTAACATGTTTTACTCCCCTTGAAGCTTGGTTGGGTCTAGTCCTTGAAGCCTAATTGAGATGTTACAACCCTTGAAGCTAGGTTGGATTGGTTCTTGAAGCCAAGTTGGGTTGATACTTAGCATGCTTTGTTCCCCTTGAAGCTTGGTTGAACCTAAATCCTTGAAGCCTAGTTGGGATAATGATAAATGTGATAATTAAACCAAAGCATTAACTCTGAAAGTGGAATGGCATATTAGTGTCTTTTGGGCCCATGCTTGTCTTTGTTGTCAATGTGAATGATGAAGTGTGAAATGAATGAATAAAGAGATTTATGCTTGTTTTGTTGGGAGTGTGATTTATGAATGGGGAAATGGTGAATAAAGAATTAATTGAATAATATAAGGATTTGGAATGTTATGAAGTATGACATGATTACAATATATAAATAAACTATTGAAGAGAAATATGATTTGAAATGCTAAGTTAAAAGATGAGATTCTGAAAATATTGTATGACATGTAATATGTGTATGGGTGTGGAGATTGTGAGTATTAGTTATGATTGTTCTTTTAAATTATGAAATTGTGGTTGCACTGATATATGTGTAAATGTATATAAGTTATGAGGTTAGTGGAAAAATATGAAGAATGCTTTGAAAAGAAGAAATCTACGTTAAGACAATAATAATATATGATGTTAAATTGTGAGGTATGTTTCTTCTGTAACATATGTTTATTTTATTTTATTGTACTACTAAGCTTTTATGCTTAGCGCGGTTTTGTGAATCCCGCAGGTGAGTAGATGGTTAATTTGGAGTCAGACAGTTATGCCACGAGAAGGGTAAGTGTATATCGAGACCAACTAGAAGGTGATGCATACATGTCCAATTTGTTTATGTTATATTTTGATAAGAATATATATTCATATGTATAAATGAAGTTTTGGTAAATTTTGATGAGATTATTATATATATAACCATTGAAAACATAATGGTTTTGTAAATGTTCTTTGGATCAATGTAATATTGTTTGAACTTGGATAAAGTTTTTTTTAAATTAAAACTAAAAGTGACATTCTTATACTTTATATACGTATTGTATGTATACCAGGTATATGTATAGTACTTATATAGAGTATGGGGTGTTACAATTATTTTGGTATCAGAGCTTAGGTTCGAGATTCTCGGCCTAAGTGAAAAAAAAATATTTTGAAAAGTTTAAATAGAAGTAAAAAGGAAAAAAATTTGAAATAAAATTTGTAATACATGCATATGCAATAACACCTAGGTTGGTCTCGAACGTGGCATTATGTGATTTGTGATGTATTTGAATTACCTGAGATAGATGATAGTGCATAAATGATGTTTTATATGAAATCAAATTTTGAAATGTTGATAATTGAAAAGTGATTGTGATACAAAGAAATGATAGGGAATTTATAAGTAAAAAGTTTGATTATTGATATGTGTTTGACATATAAAGAAATGGCTAGAAGAATAAAGTTGTTTAGAAATTCAAAAGATATTAAATATAAAGATTGAATGAAATATAAGTGTACTATAAAATGATTTGATTCTTGTATATGGACATTAATAGGACATGTAATGAGTTATTTTGAATGTTTGATCAAGGAAGTAATAAGATATATTAACATATAGAAAGATGAGTTATGGAATTTAGAGAAGATGGTTGATGACATAATAACGTAAGCATATAATTAACTTCATATGGAAGTTAAGATAATGTTGTATTAAGAATGAATTGTTATAGTACTGGTAATTTCGAGGACGAAATTTCTTTTTAGAGGGGGAGAATTGTAATATCCCAATGTTTGCCCTAGAAGTTTGGATATAATTGTTGTTTGTTGGAATTATGTGTATATGTTATGTTGATAAGAAAAGAAATTGAAAAGATAATGTTTATGTAATGTTTAAAAAGGAAAGGAATGTGTAGAGAGAAAGTGTATATGTTGTGTATATGGTAATATATATAATATATATATATATAAGTCAAAATGGTTGGTCAATGCAAGAGGATATTTATTTGTGGTATGTGAAATTACTTAAATGGGTATATAAGTGACAAAAGTTAAGTTAAATGGATGAGGGCATTTAGGTAATTGCCTTGTTAAAATTGCTTGGTGGATATTTAAAGAAGAAGAGAAGTTGGATTTGTCTTCATTTTCTCTTCTTTGTTTGGTGTGGCCGGCTACCAAAGGAAAAGGAAGAGCAAGTGAGGTGTTTTGATTTCTAACATCAAATTTGAAGGAAGAATCAAAGGATGAAGTTGGAGATTTGTGAAATTTCTTCAATTGAGGTAAGTACTCTCTTGTTTATCTTTGTTATTTTTGAAGTTATGTTTGAGGTGGGTTGTGATGTGTTGAGATTATGAATAGGTGTGTTTGAGATGAGTTTATAAGTGTTGAGATTGATTATAAGTTAAAAAGGTTGGATTGATGTTGGTTTTGGTTTGAAGATGATAAGTTAAGAGTGATGTTTGGTTTTAGTGTTTTGAAATGGCAGATGATTAAATGGATTGTTAATGTATGGTTAATGTGAATATTGTGTTAAATATGCAAAATAAGTGTTAATGACTTTGATTACATCCATTTGAATGAGTTCATGTTGTGTATATTGTGTTTTTATTCAATCAAAAGAGAGTTGGCCATAGTTAGAGTTTGAATACATGAGAGACACGGCCAAACCAAGGAAGAGACACGGCCAACCTAAAATATTTTTGAGAGACACGGCCAAGTCCATGGAAATTTGGCCGTGTTTGGTGATTTTTGGAGAGGACACGGCCGTGTCCCTTGCCCATGTTGGCTTCTGTTGCTTTTGGTTGAGAGGTTTTTGGTTGAGAGACACGGCCACAAGCTTGGCCGTGTCCCTTGGGTGTGTTGGCTACTGTGATTGTCCTTTGCTCTTCTTGCTTTGTGAAGATTGAACATACATTTGATGATGCATATGATTCTATATGAACAATATTATGTTATGCATTGTGAATCTTGTGAATGATAATGTGTTATATGAATAATGTGACTAATATTATGACTTGTATAGTGTGGAAGAGATGTGGATCATTCAAAAAGGTATGTGCAATGCAATTTCTTATGATGAATTACCTTAATGTTAATTGAGACATAAAGAAATGTAGGACTAATGTTTTGAATTATAATGATGTGAATGATATAATTGAAACATGCCTAGATGATATGATTGAATAATGGTATGTTGTTTAGTTAATGTAATTGATGTTGTATATTATAATGATGAATTAAATGGGTTATGAAGCCATTGTGATTGGCTATGATGATTTAATAGAGTTGTGAAGCCATTGTGATTGGCTATGATGATTCAAATGTGATGTGAAGCCATTGTGATTGGCTATGATGATACAATTGTGATAAATGAGGCATGTGTAATATCCCTATGCATGCCCTAGAAGTTTTGTATGTTGTTGTTGTTGTTGTTGTTGTGGGTTTAAATTGAGAAAAGAAAAGTATATGTATATGTGTTTTGGGAAGAAATAGGGTTTAGAGACAAGTTTATATGTTGTGTATATGATGATATATATAACATATACATTGGTCAAAAGGGTTGGTCAATGCAAGAGGAGATTTTTTTTAGGGCATGTGAAATTACCAAAGTGGGCAAGAAATTATAAAGGGGATTAAGATGTGTATGAGGGTATTATAGTAATTTTCTTTTGGATGGGTATTTAATGAGTGTTTGACTTTGTGATTTCTTCATCATCTTCTCTTCTTCTTCTTGATGTTGGCCGGCTCACCAAAGGCAAAGGAAAACAAGAGAGCAAAGGAAGATTTTGATGTTCTTAGCTCAAAGGTTGAAGGAGATTTCAAGTAAGCAAGTTGGAATTTCAAGAAATTTCATTATTTGGTAAGTATTCTTTTGTTTTCTTTACTTATTTTGAAGTGGTGTTAAAGTGAATTAGAGTTTGTTGATTTTGTGATTTGGTGTGTTTGAGATGTGTTTGTGTTGTGTTTTCAAGTGTTGAATTGGTTTTAAGTTAAGAGTTTAAATAGGTATTGTTGTTAGAAGTGGTGGATGTTGAGTTTGAAAGATGGAAAAGGATGAGGCTTTTAGGGTTTGTGTTTAATGTAATATTAATGTTTTGTGAGGTGATTATTGTGATAAACATGTAGAATTTGTGTTTAGAACATTGATTCCATTCATTTGAAACATGTTATATGGTGTTTGATGAGTTTGAGTGCAATTTGGAGGAGAGTTGTGCATATTAGGGTTTGTGTTTTGGGAGACACGGCCAAAAGCAATGTGTGACACGGCCAAGCCAAGGGATTTTGGGCATGTTGGATTAGTTTTTGGGTGACATGGCCGTGTTCCCAAGCCGTGTTAGCTACTGTGAGTTTTGGTTTAAGAGACACGGCCACAAGCTTGGCCGTGTCCCTTGCCCGTGTTGCTTACTGTCCAATTGGGTTGAGTGACACGGCCACAAGCTTGGTCGTGTCCCTCAAGTGGCTGCCCGTGTCCCTCAATTGTGTGGGTTGGGGTTTTTATTCTTTGTTCTAATTGCATTGTTTTGGTTCTCCAAGGGTAGGTTGGTCCCTAAACCTAACCCTAAACACTTTAAACACACTTGAATCAATGAATGATATAATCAAATGCATGTGTAATGTCCTAAAACTATGAATCATATCAATTGTTCTTTGCCCTAATTGCATTGTTGAGATTGAACAATGTTATGTTATGCATTGTGAATGGTAATGTGTTTCATGAGTAATATACATTGAAATTGAAATGTATATCAAAGATGCAATGATAATTCAAATAAGACATGATATGAGACAATGCCATTGTGTTTGGCTATGATGATGCAATTGAAAGAAATAAGGCATGTTTGCCTAAATGTTGTTGAGAATTGAGAATGAAAATGATAATTGAATAATAAATGAATTGTGTGGCTAATGTGTTATTCCATTTTCAGAGTTGGTTGTTGGTGGCATGCCTAATAAGTGTAACAATCTCTTGAAGTTAGGTTGGATTGAATCCTTGAAGCCTAATTGAGATGTTACCACCCTTGAAGCTAGGTTGGGTTAGATCTTGAAGCCAAGTTGGGTAGAAGCTTAGCATGCTTTGCTCCCCTTGAAGCTTGGTTGAACTTAATCCTTGAAGCCTAGTTGGGTATATGATATTGATAAATGTGATAACAAAACCAAAGCATTAACTCTGAAAATTGAATGGCATATTAGTGTGTCTTGGGCCCATGCTTGTCTTTGTTTAGTGTTGATTATGAACGGTTAAATGAATACTAATGAGGTATATGAAAAGATATTGAAATGTGATATGTAATGTGAAAGTATGTTGTTAGTTTTGCATATATGTTACATGTATAATATGGATTGAGAAATGACATTTCATTGCACTAAGTCATATCATTAGCATGATTATCTTACTAAGCCGTTGGCTTAGCGCGATAGTGTTTAATCCCGCAGGTAATAGAGTTGATAGAGTTGAACCCGAGAGTTCATCAAGACCAAGTGAGAGTAGACCTTGAAGAATCCATTTTGGGAGCTTAAAGATCAGAGCAGACTTGCCAAACATGTATACTTCTTTATATTTTGTAAAGAAATGTTTAATATGTAAATATGTACATATTTTATAACTTCCGCTGTGTAATATTTAAATCTATATATATATATATAACTAATATGTTTTGTTTTATAAGTAAATGATCTACTTTTCTATAATGTATAATGATAAGGGTATTGTATCAAGTTTAAAGTGTTTTGAATGTTAAGAAAACCGTAGCATCCCTATGTTTGGTGCACTTATGCTACATTGTTGTGATTGTAGTGTGTGTGCATTGGATATGGGGGTGTTACAGCATGTTTGCCTAGATGATGATTTAATTGAGAATGGAATGGATAATGAAATAATAAATGAATTGAGTAGCTAATGTGTTGTTCCATTTTCAGAGTTTGTTGTTGGTGGCATGCCTAATATTAGTAACAATCTCTTAAAGTTAGGCTGGAATTGATCCTTGAAGCCAAGTTGGGTTGAAGTTTAACATGTTTTACTCCCCTTGAAGCTTGGTTGGGTCTAGTCCTTGAAGCCTAATTGAGATGTTACAACCCTTGAAGCTAGGTTGGATTGGTTCTTGAAGCCAAGTTGGGTTGATACTTAGCATGCTTTGTTCCCCTTAAAGCTTGGTTGAACCTAATTCTTGAAGCCTAGTTGGGATAATGATAAATGTGATGATTGAACCAAAGCATTAACTCTGAAAATTGAATGGCATATTAGTGTCTTTTGGGCCCGAGTATGTCTTTGTTGTCAATGTGATATATAAATATGGAAATAAGTGAGTAATGAGATCTATGGTTGCCTTTGTTGGAAATGTGATTTATGATTGGTGACTTGGGAATAAAATAATGTTATGAAGAATGATATGTAATGTGTGTATTGATATATTGATTATGAGTATTAGTAATGGATTGTGGTTGATGATAATGGTTTGTATAAATGTATATAATATGAAATTAGTCGAGATATATGAAAGGTGCAATGAAAAAGGTAAAACATGATAAGAATTAATGGTACGTTGACTTGATATATCATTGTATGTTAGAATTTCTATAATGTATGTTATATTTTATATTAGTACTACTAAGCTCTCGGGCTTAGCGCGGATGTGTAATCGCACAGGTGACTAGGTGGAAGATATGAAGTCTTTCGTTATACCACGAGAAGAGTAAGAGTTTGTCGAGACCAACTAGAGGATAATGCATACATGCATAACTTTTAATTATGATGTATTTTTGATAAAGTGTATTCTTATGTATAAATGAAGTTTTGGACAAAGATATGATTATATATAGACGTAAGATTATTAAAAGTATAATGATTTTGTAAATATTCTTTAAATGAATGTATTATGGTTTGAACAATGTTAAAGGATATTAAGTGGTAACGAAAAGTGGCATCCTTACACTTTATATACTTACTGTATGTATACTAGATATATGTATAGTATTTATATGGAGTATCGGGGTGTTACATCAACTCTGTCACCTGCGCGATTAAACACTATCGCGCTAAACCATCGGCTTAGTAGTACAAAATATACCAACACTATACTTTAAGGCAATGCAATGTTACACATCTAAATTATAAAATTAACATCATAAGTGAAAAGCTAACATCACACCTTTATATTTCATAAACCATACACATAAAAGCACATCCCATTACCACATCACACTACATTCAATGTCATAACAATATTCATATTACATCTTCATAGTTCCAATGATTTTACCATTCAAGAATCACATTATATACAAAGACAAGCATGGGCCCAAATCACTCTAATATGCCATTCAATTTTCAGAGTTAATGCTTTGGTTTAATTATCACATTCATCATTATCATAATCCCAACTAGGCTTCAAGGATTAGGTTCAACCAAGCTTCAAGGGGAATAAAGCATGCTAAGTATCAACCCAACTTGGCTTCAAGAACCAACCCAACCTAGCTTCAAGGGTTGTAACATCTCAATTAGGCTTCAAGGATCAAATCCAACCTAACTTCATGAGAATGTTACCAATAGGCATGCCACCAACAACAAAACTCTGAAAATGAATAACACATTAGACACACAATTCATTTATTATCTCATTCTCAATTCTCATCATCAATTAGGCAAACATGCCTTATATTCTTTCAATGGAATCATCATAGCCAAATCACAATGGCCTCATCTCATTTCATATCTCCATTCATATTATACATATAGCCTCATTAATATAGCATTTCAAAGTACATTATTTATATACACATTACCATTGACAAGATTCACATTGATCAATTCATCACTCAAGTATACATAATCAATGGCATTGCACATACTTTTTCAATGATCATCATATATTCCACATTTCCTATTTCATCATATATATATATATACATAACAATTTACATTATTCATGAATTTAGAATCTTCCACATACATTTGTTTGGATCATTATTGTTTTAAGTGTGTTTAAAGTGTTTATGTTTAGGTTTAGGTACATAAATACCTTTGGAGAATCAAAACAATGCAAGAAGAACAAAGAATAGAAACATTAACTAACACATTTGAGGGACACGGCCAAGCTTGTGGCCGTGTCTCTCAACACAAATTTGGCAGTAACAAACACGGGCATGGGACACGGCCGTGTCTCTCCAAAATCAATCCAACACGGCCCAAATTTCCTTGGCTTGGCCGTGTCTCTCATGAATTGGCCGTGTCTCTCCTTGCTTTTGGCCGTGTCACTCATGAATTGAAACCCTAAACATGTCCAAGTCTCCTTTGGTTACACTCAATTACATTATACACAATATAACTTAATTCAAATGAATGTAATCAATGTTCTAAACACATATTTTACATATTCATCACAATTTGCACATTAACAACACATTCAATCTTTTACCACTTCAAAACCCTAGAAACCAACATCAACACTTAACTTACCATCTTCAAACCAAAATCAACACTTCCAATATCAACAATACTATAACTTCTTTACTTACAATCACTTTCAACACTTAAAAACACACCACAAGCACAACTAATCATATTACTAACAATTCAAAACTCACTTCAAACACCACTTCAAAAAGAACAAAAGAAAACAAGAGAGTACTTACTTTAAATGAAGAAATTTCACAAATCTTCAACCAAAACCTTTGATTCCTCCTTCAATTTGAGCTTAGAACTTCAAGATCCTCTCTTGCTCTCTTGCTCCCTTTTGTCTTTGGATGAGCCGGCCACCATAAGGGAAAAGAAGAAAAGATGATAAAGAAAAGTCAAATTATCATCTCTTTAAATCTCCACCAAGCAATTCTAACAAGACAATTACCAACATACCCTCTTCCCACTTGTTCTAACTACCCTTCATCCACATGCCCTATTTAGTAATTTCACTCATCCCAAATCAAAATATCTTCTTCCCTTGACTCTACATTTGACCAACTTATATGTTATATATATTAACATATATACAACATATACATTCCATTAACACAATCGTCTCTTTTGCAAAAACATATATACATTAATTCAAATCAAACAACAATTATATCCAAACTTCTAGGGCACACATTGGGATATTACAATTCTCCCCCTCTAAAAAGAAATTTCATCCTCGAAATTACCTGATATTAAGTCTGAAATAGTTGAGGATATTGATTTCGCATTGTTTGCTCACTCTCCCAAGTTGCCTCTTCTCTTCCATGATTCTTCCACAGAACCTTCACCAAAGGCACTTTCTTATTTCTCAACTCTTTTACATCACTTGCCAAGATAGCAACTGGTTCCTCTTCAAATGTTAAATCTGGATTCACTTCAATAGATTCAATTGGCAACACATGAAATGGATCCGATCTGTATCTCCTCAACATAGAAACATGGAATACATTATGGATCCTCTCCAACTCAGGTGGCAAAGCAAGCCGATAAGCAACTGGCCCAACTCTTTCCAAAACATCATATGGTCCAATGAAGCGAGGACTCAATTTCCCTTTCCGACCAAACCTCAAGATCTTTTTCCAAGGAGACACTTTCAAAAATACCTTATCTCCCACATTGTACTCAATGTCTCTCCTCTTCAAATCAGAATAAGATTTCTGTCAGTCTGAAGCTGTTTTCAATCTATCTCGAATCATTTTCACTTTTTCTTCAGTTTCTTTAACCAACTCAGGACCAATTAACTTACTTTCACCAAGTTCATCCCAACATAGGGGTGTCCTGCACCGTCTACCATACAATGCTTCGAATGGGGCCATACCAATGCTGGATTGATGACTGTTATTGTAAGCAAATTCAACAAGTGGTAAGAATCCATCCCAACTTCTAGAGAAATCAATGACACAGCTTCTTAATATGTCCTCGATAATCTGTATCACTCTCTCTGACTGCCCATCTGTCTGCGGATGGAAAGCAGTACTAAAATGTAATCGAGAACCCAAAGCACCATGTAAACTCTTCCAAAACCTTGAAGTAAACCGGGGATCTCGATCAGACACTATAGAAATTGGGACACCATGCAACTTCACAATTTCATGAATATATAGCTCAGCTAACCTCTCCAAAGAGTAATCCATCCGAACAGGAAGGAAATGAGCTGTTTTAGTCAACCTGTCAACAATCACCCAAATAGCATCATGCTTCCTTTGTGTCAATGGCAGACCAGATACGAAATCCATGGTTACTCTATCCCATTTCCATTCAGGCACTGCTAAAGGTTGAAGTAACCCTGTTGGAACTTAATGCTCAGCTTTTACCCTCTGACATGTGAGACATTTAGACACAAAATCTGCAATGTCTCTCTTCATACCAGACCACCAGTAAAATTGCTTTAAATCATGATACATCTTTGTACTGCCCGAATGCATAGCAAATACTGACTGATGTGCTTCTTCTAAAATGATCTTTCTCAAATTAGTATCATCAGGTACACACAATCTGTTCTTAAACCAAAGACTTCCATCACTTCTCACAATGAAATCTCGACTCTTTCCATTCTGACGATCTGAAACAATCTTCTGAATCTTCTCATCAGCCAATTGAGCCTCTTTAATCTGATCCAACAAAACTGGTTTCAATTGTAACCGTGCCAACAATGCACCATCATCACAAGATACAAATCTAACATGTAACGCTCTCAACTCAACAAACAACGAGAGCGAATAAACAGTCAAACCTGCTAAAGACTTCCGACTCAAGGCATCAGCAACAACATTTGCCTTACCAGGATGATAATCAATCAAACAGTCGTAGTCTTTAATCAATTCCAACCATCTCCTCTATCGAAGATTAAGCTCTTTTTGGACACCCAAATATTTTAAACTTTTATGATCAGTATAGATAAAACACTTTTCCCCATACAGATAATGTTGCCAAATCTTCAATGCAAACACAATGGCTGCCAATTCTAAATCATGGGTCGGATAATTGAGCTCATGCGGTTTCAACTGTCGAGAAGCATAAGCTATCACTTTACCTTCTTGCATCAGAACACAACCCAAACCACTATGTGAAGCATCACTGTAAATCACATATGGTTTATCCTCCACAGGTAAAGTAAGAACAGGCGCTTGAGTTAACATTTCTCTCAACTGTTCGAAACTAGCCTGACACTGATCTGTCCACACAAATCTAACTCCCTTTCGAAGTAATCTAGTAAGTGGAGTAGCTATCAAAGAAAATCCTTTCACAAACCGTCGGTAATAGCCTGCCAAACCCAGAAAACTTCTAACTTCAGTCACAGACTTTGGTGGACTCCAATTCAAAATAGCTTCAACTTTACTCGGATCAACTCTAATACCCTCTGCTGAAACTATATGACCGAGAAAAGTAACTTGGTCAAGCCAAAACTCACACTTCGACAGTTTAGCAAACAATTGCTTCTCTCTCAAAATCTGCAGCACAATCCGCAGATGCTTATCATGCTCCTTCTCATTATGCGAATACACCAGAATGTCATCAATAAAGACCACTACAAACTGATCCAGATAGGGCCTAAACACCCTATTCATCAAATCCATAAAAATTGCAGGTGCATTCGTCAGACCAAAAGGCATAACTAGAAACTCATAATGCCCATACCTGGTCCGAAAGGCAGTCTTAGGAACATCTTCAGCTCTGACTCTCAACTGATGGTACCCTGATCTCAAATCAATTTTGGAAAATACTGCTGCACCTTTCAATTGATCAAAGAGATCATCAATTCTAGGCAAAGGATATTTATTTTTTATAGTCACCTTGTTCAACTGCCTATAATCGATACACAATCTCATAGTACCATCCTTCTTCTTTACAAACAGAACAGGAGCTCCCCACGGTGAAATACTAGGGCAAACAAACCCTTTATCTAGCAACTCCTGTAACAGCACCTTTAGTTCTCTCAGTTCAGCAGGTGCCATTCTATAAGGAGTAATAGAGATAGGAGTGGTACCAGGCAATAATTCAATACCAAACTCCACCTCTCTCTCAGGAGGCAACCCTGGCAACTCCTCTGGAAACACATCTGGAAACTCTGCAACTGTGGGTATACTATCAAGTTGAAAACCCTTTACTCTCGTATCTACAACATAAGCAAGGTAAGCATCACACCCTTTTCTAATCAATCTTCTAGCTACAACAGCTGAAACAAACAAAGATGCTAGCTGTCCCTGCTCATTAGATACTATCACCTCTCTATCATCGCTGGTTCTCAAGGTAACAACTTTCTTTTAGCAGTCAACCACAGCTCCATGTCTAGATAACCAGTCCATGCCTAGGATCACATCATATTCCTTAAAAGGCATCTCAATCAAATCTCCAAGAAACTCCTCACCTTGCACCATCACTGCACTATCTCGGTGCACTTTGCTAACAATCACACTATGCCCTAACGGATTTGCCACCAATACATCAAATCCTAGGGATTCAGCGTGCACATCAGATACAGGCAAAATAGATGCACTAATATATGAATGTGTGGAACCCGGATCAATTAGAGCAAGTATTGTAATACCAAATAAAGAAAAAGTACCAGCTATGACTGCCGAAGCATCTGGTTGCCTCTGCATCACATAAATCCTCTGAGAAGATCCAGCCTCCTCTGGTCTACTCTCCCTGGATGTAGAACCTCCTCTAGAACTGAACCCAGATCTGCCTCCTCTGCTGAAACCTCTGCCTCCTCGACCTCCCCTCACACTAGGTCGGGAAGCTGCAGTATCCACTGACATCCGCTCCTGTCTCTCAGGACAATCTCTCACAAAATGATCGGGAGATCCACATCTGAAACATACCCCTGCTACACCAGTCTTCCAACAAGTACCACCATGTGGCCTACCACAATGAATGCATATGGGTAAGGTGGATCTCTGAGTCACTGGGGTCGGAGCACTCGCCACTGAAACTGTAGGTCTAGATCTCTGCCTCAGAAACTGTACTGACCTACCCGCTGGCCTCTGACTCCTACTAACCCGAGGAACAAAACTTCCTTTACCTCTTTTCACAGACGAAGACCCTGCCTCAAACTGGGGCCTTCTAACCCTGATCTCTTCCTCTGAAGCAGCTGCAATAACCTGAGCTCTCTCCACACTCCTAGCTGCTGCAACCAGCTGGGAAAAATCACGATATCTAGATCCAGCCACCAAACACATGATAGAGGGCCTCAATCCCTCCTCAAATCTCCGGCATCTATCTATCTCATCAGATATAATACCCCCAGCATACTGGCTCAACCGGATAAACTCTAGCTCATATTCCGTCACAGTCCGATGATCTTGCTTCAAGCTTAGAAACTCCATTTTCTTCACATCTTTGTACTCCCTAGGAGTATACTTCAATTCAAACTCTCTTAGAAAATCAGCATAGGACAATGTTGGTGGATCATCCATAGCATGGGGCACTGTCTTCCACCAGTCATATGCGTCCTTTTGCAACAATGATCTTGCATAATCAAACTTTTCCTCTGGAGTGGCTTGCAACTGAACAAATATTCTCTGTACTTTGTCTAGCCACTGTTCTGCTACAGCTGGATCAATAGTACCTAGAAAATCTTCTGCTCCATACTTCCTTAGCTTATCATACTGTCTCACTGATACCAAAGGCTGTGAGGGTGGCGGTGGTGGTTGCACTGGTGCTTGCCTCAACAAATCAATCACATGCCTAAACCAACCTGGCAGAACCTCCTCACCAGCTGGTCTCCCCGACACAGAAGCAGGTACCTCTCCAGCACTATCCACTCTAGCTCCCTCTCTAATCTCATCAGGAGCTATACTATCAGTACTACCCTCGACTGACTGACGTGAGTGAGAATCCATCACAACCTATATCTGCAAACACAGCAGAATACCTCTCATTAAAGATCAGAGACTGCCAATGCCAAACATGTATGTTATTCAAAAATCCACGTTTTAAAATCAAATCACTCTTTTTCTTACACTTGACCTAGGTTAAGAATCTCAAACATAGGCTCTGATACCAAAACAATTGTAACACCTCTATACCCTGTATACGTACCAAGCATGCTTAAACGATCGTAATATACGTATACTGAATATAGAAAATGCTACGGTTTAAAAAGACACAACAAATATCTTTGTAAATAAGTGAAATCAATGTCAAACAAATAAAAGAAATCCAAAAGACACTATATATAAAATGTTTAATAATTTACAGCGGAAGTTTTTACAAATATGTTATAAATCAAAATTTACAAAACATAGAATATATACATGATTGGCAGCTCTTCTCTGATCTTTAAGTCCCAAAATGAACTCTTCAATGTCTACTCTCACTTGGTCTCGAAGAACTCTCAGGTTCAACTCTGTCACCTGCGCAATTAAACACTATCGCACTAAGCCATCGGCTTAGTAGTACAAAATATACCAACACTATACTTTAAGGCAATGCAATGTTACACATCTAAATTATAAAATTAACATCATAAGTGAAAAGCTAACATCACACCTTTATATTTCATAAACCATACACATAAAAGCACATCCCATTACCACATCACACTACATTCAATGTCATAACAATATTCATATTACATCTTCATAGTTCCAATGATTTTACCATTCAAGAATCACATTATATACAAAGACAAGCATGGGCCCAAATCACTCTAATATGCCATTCAATTTTTAGAGTTAATGCTTTGGTTTAATTATCACATTCATCATTATCATAATCCCAACTAGGCTTCAAGGATTAGGTTCAACCAAGCTTCAAGGGGAACAAAGCATGCTAAGTATCAACCCAACTTGGCTTCAAGAACCAACCCAACCTAGCTTCAAGGGTTGTAACATCTCAATTAGGCTTCAAGGATCAAATCCAACCTAACTTCATGAGAATGTTACCAATAGGCATGCCACCAACAACAAAACTCTGAAAATGAATAACACATTAGACACACAATTCATTTATTATCTCATTCTCAATTCTCATCATCAATTAGGCAAACATGCCTTATATTCTTTCAATGGAATCATCATAGCCAAATCACAATGGCCTCATCTCATTTCATATCTCCATTCATATTATACATATAGCCTCATTAATATAGCATTTCAAAGTACATTATTTATATACACATTACCATTGACAAGATTCACATTGATCAATTCATCACTCAAGTATACATAATCAATGGCATTGCACATACTTTTTCAATGATCATCATATATTCCACATTTCCTATTTCATCATATATATATATATATATATATACATAACAATTTACATTATTCATGAATTTAGAATCTTCCACATACATTTGTTTGGATCATTATTGTTTTAAGTGTGTTTTAAGTGTTTATGTTTAGGTTTAGGTACATAAATACCTTTGGAGAATCAAAACAATGCAAGAAGAACAATGAATAAAAACATTAACTAACACATTTGAGGGACACGGCCAAGCTTGTGGCCTTGTCTCTCAACACAAATTTGGCAGTAACAAACACGGGCATGGGACACGGCCGTGTCTCTACAAAATTACAACAACCTGCAAAAAGGATTTACACTTCTAGTACAAAATAAAGTAAAGGTTTATTATGAAATACAGTAGATAAAATATTTGTTCACTATACAACGGAAAGTAACATAATTTACAAATTCATATACATCAAGACTCAAGTTTTACAACACATAAAATTTATACATGTTTGGCAGTCAGTCTTCGATCTTAAAGCCCACTATTCACTCTTCAAAATCTAGGCTCAACTCGGCCTAGAGGAACTCTCTGGTTCTTCCCTGTCACCTGCGCGAAGAATCACATTCGCACTAAGTCAACGGCTTAGTGGTACAAACTACAGTGCTATGATGCTTTAATGCCATGCTAATGTCACACATTTCAATAGTTAAGACAATATTCACAAATGATATCTTTATATTGTTCAAGACTACATTTCATCATTTTATTCATCACTTATGATTTACATTGACACAAAGACAAATATGGGCCCAAACGACACTAATATGTTATTCAAAGTTCAGAGTTACTGCTTTGGTCCATAATCATAATCATCAAGCCTGTAGGCGATACACATATATATCTCTATCCATGGATAGGGTAACAGACCCAGTCTCTTGGAACTCAACTCGGCTAAACTCGAGGAAATCCTCAACCTGGCAAGACTGTTACCTGTAACAGACCCAGTCTCTTGGACCTCAACCCGGATAAACCAAGGAGATCCTCAACCCGGCAAGACTATTACTATAATTCACATTTCACATTTATCAACTGGAATCGGCTTACGACCCGGTCTTTTCACCTATCCAGTACTTTATAGGCATGCAACCAAACCCAGAACTCTGAAGGTTGAATAACAAATTAGACACAAAATTCTTTTCATTTATATCTTTATACATTTTTTTCTCATAAGCAAATTAGGCAACCATGCCTCAATCATCTCATATGATCTCAAATCACAATAAAGCAACTCTTCATAACATCATATCTTTCACATTTCATTTCATCATCACATCTTGCACATTTCACATTTCGTTATATTTCAAATCACATTAATCAATTCATCACTCAAGTGTATATAACCAATGGCATTAACACACATTTTACATGCTCATCACAACATTCACATTATATACCAAACATACATTATTAATATGCATTAACAATGCATTAGATTTTTTAACACATTTACAATCAAATGTATGTTAAGTCTCAACATCATATGAATGTATGCAATAATGTAGTTTGTACTTACCTTAAAACCAACTCACACCAATCTATACACTTACTCTTCCAAGAATTCTCAACACTTAGGTTAGGGCAATTCAACCTCTTCACAACCTAATCCAAAAGGAATATTAGCAAAATGACCATATGAATAGTAAATTCTGGTTTTAGACTCCACTTTATCCTTATTTTGAAAAAATTGTATAAAATAATCTACTTGACTAAAAACTCTAAAATTTTTACAGAACTAAATTTTACATCTTAAAATCATTACTTTAAAATTTCAGATCAAATTGAACACAAAATCTTGGTCAAATAGTTCACCCAACCAGACTGCTCCAATTGCCCTGCATCCTGGCAGCAGTTCTGAACTTTGTGAATTTCATGAATTAAATTCAATCAACGTGGTTCCAAATTATTTTTCTAAAATACTAGACTCACTAAGAAACAACATATCCAAAATTCAATTGGATATTATTTTTCTACATTTTATTAAAAATCCCGAAAGATAGCTGTCTCAGTTAAGGTACCTGCTGGAACAGGTCTAATAAAAATAATCTTTACAAAGTCATAACCATTCCAAAATCGAATCAACATATTTTTCAGTCATTCTAGACTCATAGAGGCACAACATATCAAAACTTCACTTCAATAACATTTTTCTATATTTAATTAAAAAACATAAAAGTCACAGCCTTTACTAATTGTAAAACAGAAACAATTTCACTAAACACAACTCTTACTCTTCCATCACCAACACCAACCTAACTTCTTATCTTTAATTCCATTTCCAACACATATAAACACACCACAAGCAATCCTAACCATATTATCAACAACACTTCATCAAACTCAAAAATAACTTCAAAAACAACAAGAGCAATCAAGAGAGAACTTACCAAAAATGATGAACTTCTTGAATTTCTAACTTGTTTTCTTGAAATCTCCTTTGAATTTGATCTTAGAAAATCAAACTCTATCTTGCTCTCTTAACTTTGGAGTACCCGGCCAAGAAAAGAAAAAGAAGAAAAATGAAAAGGAAATTAAAGACAAAGTCAAAGTTCTCATCTCTTTAAACCTCCACCAAGCAATCTAAAAAGAAAATTACTAAAATACCCTCTTCTATATATCTTAACTCCCTTTTACTTATTTGTCCTTTTTAGTAATTTCATAAATAACAAAATAAATATCTTCTTCCTTTGACCATCCATTTTGACTTGTATATATGTTGTATATATTTCCATATATACAACATATAAACTCTCTTTTCAATTCTTTTTCTTTCCAATTACACATATACATTTAATTCAAATAAAACAACAATTATATCAAAACTTCTAGGGCACACTTTGGGATATTACAATTTTTGAGACAGGAATTGCAAAATTCTTTGAGGATGTTGAGTTTAGGGGGAGAAGTAAGGTTAGAAACATTGTCTTTGAGGAGGGATCAAGTCAGGAACACTCAGTGTCAATTCCCATCATTGCTCCTAGCAGTGTTCTGGTTCCTACGCCTGTCACTGTTCCAGAAGCACATCAAGTTTCAATATAAGACAATGTTAAACAACTTCCTTATCAGGATGAAGAAGTCATTCTTTCTCAAGTACAAGCTCAACAACCTCAAGAATTTGAGCCAGAACCTGTGCCTTTAAGGAGGTCCACTAGAGAGAGAAGAAATGCTATTCCAGATGATTATGTAGTATATCTTCAGGAACATGAGGACACTGTAGACATGGTGGAAGATGATCCAATCAGCTTTCATCATGTCATGCAGGATCCTAACTCTCGCAAGTGGATTGAGGCAATGGGTGAAGAATATAAATCTATGCAAGAAAATCAAGTTTGGGATCTTATCCCGTTACCTGAAGGAAAGAAACCTATTGGTTGCAAATGGATATTTAAGATCAAGAGGGATTCTAATGGTAATGTGGAAAGATATAAAGCTTGTCTTGTAGCTAAAGCCTTCACTCAGAAAGAAGGGATTGACTATAAAGAGACCTTCTCTCCGGTTTCATCGAAGGACTCTTTTAGGACAATCATGGCTCTAGTTGCACATTTTGATCTTAAGTTACATCAAATGGATGTGAAGACTGCTTTTCTCAATGGAGACAATGATGAAACCATCTATATGGTACAGCCAGAAAACTTTGTGTCTAGAGACCCAAAGCGACTGGTATGCAGATTAAAGAAATCCATTTATGGACTCAAGCAAGCTTCTCGTCAGTGGTACTTCAAGTTCCATGATGTAGTTGTCTCTTTCGGTTTTGAGACAAATGCTGTGGAAGATTATGTGTATCACAAGTTCAGTAGGAGTAGGTTTATCTTTTTGGTCTTATATGTGGATGACATATTGCTTGCTACTAACTGTAAGGACTTGCTGCATGAGACCAAAGTCTTTCTCTCAAAACACTTTGAGATGAAAGATTTAGGTGAAGCTTCTTTTGTATTAGGGATTCAAATACATCGAGACCGTACTCGAGGTATTCTTGGATTATCACAAAAGGGATATATTGAGAAAGTGCTCAAGAGATTTAGTATGCACAACAGTAGACCAATTGATACCCTAGTTGCTAAAGGAGATAAATTCAGTCTTGATCAGTATCCAAAGGGTGAACTTGAGATTCAGGAGATACAGAAGATTCCTTATGCGTTAGTAGTTGGGAGTCTGATATATGCTCAAGTTTGCACTCGTCCAGATATTTCATTCATAGTTGGCATGTTAGGGAGATATCTCAGCAATCCAAGAATGGATCATTGGAAAGCAACCAAAAGAGTCTTGAGATATCTTCAGAGAACGAAGGGACATATGCTCACATACAGGAGATCATATCAGCTTGAGATCATTGGGTATACTGATTCTGATTTCAAGCTACATATATCTCTTGGCTGGTGGTGCTATTTCTTGGAAGAGTGTGAAACAAACTCTTGTAGCTACCTCCACCATGGAAGCAGAATTTGTAGCAAGCTATGAGGCATCCAAACAGGCAATCTGGCTGAGGAACTTTGTCACAGGGCTGCACATTGTGAATGACATTGAAAGGCCATTGAAGTTATACTGTGACAATAACTCAGCAATTTTATTCTCCAATAACAATAGAAGCTCTTCTCGATCGAAACATATCCGGATTAAGTTTCTGGCTGTGAGGGAGAGAATACAGAGTGGACAGATATCCATAGAGCATATTGGAACGAACTCCATGATTGCAGATCCGCTCACTAAGGCAGTGATACCGAAGGTTTTTTATGAGCACACTACTCATATAGGTGTCACATTATTTGAAACTGATTAGTATCAGTGGGAGTTTGTTCATTATCGTTACATTATATTTGTGTATGCTCTATTTTGTAATGGATATATTTTGTTATGTACATTCAGTTTCTGCAGAAAATAAAGTATTTATTTTGTTCTCTATTACACTCTGTATTATTATTGATTGATCTCACTAAAGTGTGACCAGTTGGAACAGGCATGATTAGATCACATTACATGTAGTTTTCATGCTACACTCCTATTATTGATCTATGTCATTTGAGAGTACTGGTAATGTGATTGATGGTGGCTTGAGTCACGAAGAATGTGGCGATTGGCCCTTCAGTCCTTTATCGATATAATCAAAGGACGACATTGTTTGAGGCACCTTCAGTATGACTGCTTTTATGAGCTCATTAAGGTATATACATTTATATTTAATATATGTTAGCCCAAGTGGGAGATTGTTAGAATTAATTTTATATTGTTAAAATTAATCCTCTAATTAATCATAAGTGTGGGCTAAATATATTTAAATATTAAATGTGTATAGCAGTCAAATTAAGATAGTCAAATTAAAGTTTTGATCAAATTAGGATTGTTGACTATTGAGGTGTCCCACTCGTAATAGAATTATAAGTGTAGAGACCATTAAGTAATTTCTATTTTGATGAAGGACCAAAATAGAAATTAATCAATTTATTCAGTTATAAATAAGGGGTCGTGGTCTCCGGGGGAACATAACAATTTTAGAAAACATTACGTTCCTTTAGTGTTGCTTCCGCAAAACCTAAAGTGTGTATCCCCTGGAAGGCGACAAATCCCAGAATCGTCTTCAGTATCAACATACGATGATGTCAGGTACGCAATTCTGCCCTTTGCAATTTAATTTGAATAATCTAGTGATCTATGCATATTTTAGGTTTTAGGGGAATTAAGTTATCTCTCCCTAACATATAAATACAAAAAAAATGATGAAAGCTAACTTAAATAAATACAAAAAAGTTATTGATTAAGATATATAGTGATGTAAGAAATGAAATATATACATAATAATTAGAGTTTGCTGTAATTTTGTAAATTTTAACCTTTAATTTGAATTAAATTTACATTTGCGTATGCTAGATTAATGACTTTTTCAATTAACTATGCACTAACAATCCACTTTTAATCAAACGATGTATTTTTTTTTTTAAGAACCAAGGAAAAGAAATAAAATTCTCAAACTGTCTTGTCAGTTGGCATGAATCTTACAGGTGCAAATTTCAAGGATCAAAATCAAATTATATAATTATGTTTCTATTGCAAAGTAGAGCTTCTACCCTTACCCTTTGTCGTGTCGCCGCCCCTAATGGTTCTAACCTAAATTTCCTCAACCGCCAACTCCTTCCTACACTCAATAACAATCGTTCCTTCCTATCTATAGCTCCTCATATTCATCTTCTATCCCAATATCTATCAAATTCGGCTCAAGAATCCACCTTAGCCAAAATTAAAAATCTTCTCTTTTCTAATCATCAATCTATAGTCGACATCTAAGAATTGTCCCCCTGAGCCCCATCTTAGATATACTCATTTTGGGCATGTGCCCTCTGTCAAGGTTAGCCATGACGAAACTGGTTGGGTTCTATAAAACTTTTAACATCTCCATGGTCAGGAAAGTTTTGGACATGCAGATTGTTTGGCTATTTGATTTTAGCCTAAAATCTAATCTTTGATCTATTCGACTTTTGGTTTTGAGCCCAGGATCTCAGTCTTGCTTATCCAGCTGCTCCTCTATGAGCGGGGATTTTCGCCCCCACTCCCGGTGGAATGTTTCTTGTGACTTCGGCACTGTTTAGGCTCGGGGCCTTAGAGAACACGGACCTAAGTCCGGAGAAAATGGAGTCACCACCCGGACGGGCTGGGAAAAAGAAAGGGGTGGATGACTCGATTCCTAAGGAATCCCCAACCTGTTAATGGGTTCGAAAAGTTGGGTACGTGTAGGGAAGATGAGAAATGGCCCAGCACCCCCACAATGCCTGGTTCATTGGAACCGGCCTCCTTTACAGGTCTTAATATTATAAAATTCTTAAGTATAACAATATTATCAATATTACATGCAACAATTGAAATAAAGCATCGTTATATTAAAATCAAAGCAATGTCCAAATAAAGCAAATAAATGGACACCCATCCGAAGATGGAAACATGCCCTTACATCATCCGTGTCTAAGCTAATAGGACACCCACCAAAAGGTAGAAACATGCCCTTTACATTGGTTTAAAAAATATAAAAGCTTGTTTAAATTACATGATATTTAACTAATGAGGTACGCACAAAGTGGAAACATACCTCTTACAATATTTGGAAATAAAGAATAAATCGATAAAAGTAAATAACCATTCATAATAAATAAATCATTCATCAAAGATATTAAATATCAATCAAAATAGAAAGTAAACATCCATCCATGATAAATTAAATAAATCAATTATTGAACTTAAATAAATCAAAGCATATAAAATAAATCAAAGCATATAATGAACTATACAATCAAATCTAAAAGTAAATAAAGCAAGTAAAGGTACAAATTAGGGTTACTGTTTCTATTTAAATTTCTTGAATTAACATTTAGGGTTTTGGAATCTTAAGATATTATTATTATTATTTGTTTAGGCTACTGTAAGTTTTAAGAGAATTGAAAAAGATTAGGGTTTTATAATTTAAGAAATTAGTAAGGTTCTTTGATTGATCAAATTAGGGTTTGAGGGGTAAAATTATGAAGTTAGGAAAACTTAAGTTTTTAGATTAATTAGTTTTGGGTTTACTGTTTGTATTTTGAATAATCATAATAATGGAAGTAAAACTTAAAGATTTATAATGCATAAATAAATAATGACCCGAACCCATACGGCGATCCCGCTAGCTGATTAGCGGGCGGGGGTCAAGGGGGCAGCACCCCTTGCTGGGTTCGGGTCCGCACTCGGAAGATTTTAAAAATTGGCTTCTAGAATTATAGGTTTCGGTGTTGAAAATTAAGATTTTAGGGTTTAAGATTTAAAAAAATAGGGTTTTGAAATTGGAAGAAACTAGTATTCTTTTTAAAAGAATAATGCTTACTGTATGATTTTGGAAAGAATGATTAATTAGGGTTAAAGTTTTTTATGCTTAAAAAAAATAAGGCTACTGACTTTTTGGGATAGAGATTAGGGTTTGGGTTTTAAAGTTTTTGGAGAAAAAAGAAACGATTTAAGGTTTTTGTGGTTTTTGAAAACAGAAAAGACGAATTAGGGATTTAAGGTTTAGAGAAACAAAAAAGATATTTTTTAGGGTTTTGGTAAATCTTGAAGCGATTTAAGGTTTTAAAAAGCTAGAAAGTAGATTAGGGTTTTAAGATTTTGAGGAAACAGAAACAACAATTTTTTAATCTCGAGTGATGAAGCTACTGTAAAGAAAAATAAATAAAAAAATTCATACCTTCGTTTGTTGGTTCCATTAAAAATTATTTCTTGGATGAACAAGAACAAAGGCAAGATGGTTACCTTTGATGGATTGAATTTGCTTGTTTGCTTATCTCAAAAAGTCCTATTGATTCAAAATTTTTCAATTCACTTGATTGTCCTTTTTTCTCCTGAATTTCGATCCCAGATTTCACCCCCCCCTTTCTGCGTTGTTTTAGTCCTCATTTATAGAAGATTTTTATGATTAATTTTAGTTATTCACAGAATCTAACATTAATTAAGAAAAGAAAACCGAAACCTAATTGTATTTGATTTCGAAAAAATTTGCGTCGAAAAAATTTTACTGGCGAAAAAAAACTGTTGCGGAAAAATTGCACTAGTGAAAAAGCTGCCGCAGCTGGCTGAGGGCTGTGGGGCGAAAATTGGCCTGCGGGCCATTTTGCCTATAGAAATAATCTACGGGCGAAATGGCCCAAGGCCATTTCGCCGCAACCCTTTTCGGTGATGAAATTTTCTGTCGCCGATTTTTATTTATTTGTTTATTATTATTTTTTATTTTTTATTAATTATAAAAATTAAATACTAAAATTAATATTAATTTCCCGTGGGCTGTGCTGGCAGCAATTGCGCTGGCAAAAATGGGCGCAGCGGGCCAATTCTCCCCCAGATGCCATCTGCGGCGAAATGGGACAACCCAATTCGCCCCCAGATGCCATTGGCTACGAAATTGGTGTCCCAATTCGCCCCCAAATTATTTCTGCGGCGAATTGGGCTGTCGCGCGACGCTCGCCGATCCATCCGATTTTTTATATTTTTTATTTTTATTGCAAATAACTTTGAAATAATATTAGTAGTTAAAATATTATTAAAATAAATCAAATATTACAAAAAATTATTTTAGACTATCGGATTTGAATGGGTCAAAAATTAAGGGTCTACATCCTCCTTTTGGCACTTCAAAGTTATTTTCTACCTTTAAAAGCAAGACAATATTCCTCTGAGCTACCACGGTGGTCTTTGAAGGCTACCACACCTCTTTCTGAAGCAGTTCAACCTCCTCTCCTTCCTCTTGGCTTCGATTTTTTTTAGCTCCTGCAAATCTTTGTTTGATAAAGGTGATTCATCAGTATTTTGGGAAGCCAATTTCCTCTAGCTCATTCACAAGGAAATATCATAGCTTGTCTTATTAATGCAGGCATGGCCATGGAACCTATGGATGGAGGTCTTAGAGCACAAATATTCCTACAAAGAGCCAAGAAGATGAAGTCTTACAAACCTATGTTCAACATTATATGGATGCACGTATGGAGCCATATGGCACAAGTAAAGACAACAAGAATGTCACGACCTAACCCGAGGGCATGTAACCGGCACTAGGGAACAGGAAAAGCATGTGGCTCCTAGAACCCATAGTAAGCCTAACAACTCATTTTTTGTTAAATATAAATGGTGACAGCAGTCGTTATCTTAAACCGGGCCAACTAGCCTACTAATATTATAATTTAATATAATATCACATCATCATCATCAAATATTTATTAACAAACATATTTGACTAAACCGTAACATTAAATAAATAAGAAGATAGATAAGAAAAAAAATACCATGCGGAGTTTTAGAAAACAATTATAACATGATTGTTCAATAAAATAAATACAATTATCACTCCTGCCGATAAATAAAAAGGCATGTAACCTGAATAAGTAGTACTCTTATGCTCAAGCTGAAATCTGAAAAAAATGTTGAATAGAAATGAGCGTTTGACTCAATGAGCTATATAGTAATTCATATAATACAACTATCTCATGCATAACGTACACATACAAAAGCCAATCAACCAACAAATTACATAAACAAACAAGGATAAGAGTAAGTCAATGGGTCTATACTAAACCTCAAACTGGGGAGCTTATCCCCCTATCTGGCTCACTTAGTCCATACATTTCTGTTGTCCCAAGATGGCAACCAAGAGGGGGGTGAATTGGTTTCCTCAAGAAATAATGACAATTAAAAAACTCAACAAAATAGAAATGCGGAATTAAGAGATGGTTGAGTGATGGAAGAAAGAAAGAACACACAAGATTTATAGTGTTTCGGATTTACTTCAATCCTACATCCACTTCCTTAACAACTTGTTAAGGTTCCACTAATCTTTGAAGTTTTTACAAGCTCACTTCCAACTTTGGTGTTTTCACAAGTTCACACCTAACTTCACAAGTGTTTTCTAAGGCTTACACTCAAGAACCTTTAAAGGAGTTTTTAAGGCTCACTCTCACAACCCAAACAAGAGTTTTACAAGGATTACTCTCACAACCCAAGTGTTTTTCCAAGCTCACACTCAAACTTATACAATGGTGTTTTCAATGCTTACACCTAACATTCATTACAATTCAAAATGTAAGTTTAAGTAAAAGAAAAGTTGTTGCTTGGCTATCAAATTCTATTTTGCTTCACTTGTCTTCTTGCTTTTCTTGTAGAAGTACTATATTTATAGCCAATGTGGTCTTACTAGCCGTTATTGATAGTGAGAATAAAGTCTTGGCAGTTTAGACCTTCTTTACTTAAACTGTCCGAAGCATTTAGCGGTCGTCCTTCATACAAGGATGGTCGCGCTCATACCTCACGCGGTCGTCCTTGGACAAGGGACGGTCGCTGCATTTAAAAAAGCTTCAACGGTCGAATTTTAGTGCTCTGCATCAGGAATCTTGCCCATGCTGTGATTTTTGGGACGGTCGCGCCTAGCAAAGGTGCGGTCGCCCTTTTTGAATATTGAAGTGGGTTTATAACGGTCATGTCACGTGTTATTCTCTGACAGGGCAGAAGAGATGTCCGCCAAAATTTGAATGTCGCGGTCACCCTAGGTAGCATCTCGCGGTCAAATTGAGATTCTCGCGTCGAACTTCTAGACGCACCTGAAGACGCGAAGACTACTGTCTCTTTAAGAAAATTCTTCTTGAATTGGTAGAGCGGTTGCGACTCTGAATGGGCGGTCGCTAAAGTGGTAAGCGAGGCCGAGTCATTCACCGTTCTTGTCACCGCAAACCTTACCGTGATTAGAATGATTTGTGTTCCTTAGGTAGCGGTCGTCCATAAATTGGGACAGTCGCTCTTCTTTATGGGCGGTCGCGACAGAGGTCGGGCTTCTGACCGTGAAACCTACTGTGATAAGGTTTCATCCTTTAATTGAATGGTGCGGTCGTATTCAGGTTTGGTGCGACTGCTAGAAGTGTTCTGTTCAGCTTTATTTGAA
The DNA here is from genome assembly GCA_947685225.1 of Garcia nutans. Lineage (NCBI taxonomy): Eukaryota > Viridiplantae > Streptophyta > Magnoliopsida > Malpighiales > Euphorbiaceae > Garcia > Garcia nutans. The sequence goes on from CANTUV010000037.1 coordinate 43,484,542, forward strand.
GTAACCTAAGCCTGCAACAAGATTCTCCAAACACATGTTAAATGGATCATTCATTTGAGTTGTCAAGGATCAAAATTGAGATCATTTGTCTAACAATCTCCCCCATTTTGATTTTGACAATTCAAATGGAATGATAAGAAAAAGAATAAGTCTAAAATGCTCCCCCTTAACGTATGCATGAATTATGGTTAAGCAATCATTGGTGCATTGATATTATTTGAGTATCTTGGTGCATTGAGTTATGTTTAAACAATCATTCCAAGTTTCAAGTTGTTTACAATTTCTCCCCCATTGTCATAGGCAAAATGATTAATCAGAAAGCAAGAAGTTATTGAAAAGTAACTAAACATCTTGTTTATTTAAAATATGGAGAAAAGTACAAAGTACAAAGACAAAACAAATAAAGCATCAAACATATCAAGACATAAAATGAAAATGCAAACTATTAAGACTAAACAGTTAAGCTATTCAGAGTCATCATCCTCATCTATCTCTTCTTCTACTAAAGGAGCTTTTCCTTTATCTTGAGGAGCAAAAGAGGTAGAGCTAGTACTAATGGACTCTTCTTCTTCAGGAAGGCTTTGGGTATGATCACTTATATCCCAATCTTCAAGATTGCATTAAGGCAAGTCCAGTTTGCCTTGCATATCATATAGATCATGATGCATGTGAGATATAAGGTCAATTCTCTTGTTCAAGTGCTGGAATCTCTTGGAGACACTTTTCTTGAACCTAGAGAGTTTCCTAGAGAGAGATTTGATAGCATGGAGGATGAGTTGTGTAGAGGATGAGGCAGTTTCTTGAGCAGCTTTTGATGAAGTAGCTTTTGGAGGTAATTCCACAGCAACTTCCACAGAGTTTCCCTCTTCCTCAATTGTATACCTTGGCCTTTTCTTTTGTCTATCCACAACTCCTTTCTTGCCAAAATAGTATACATATGTGCCTTCAATCTTCCTTACACATCCAGCATGTTCTAGATAATCAATTGTGATGGCACTAGAGGCAAGATTGAAAGGGTTTCTCAATGTAGCTAGGTTCAGATCATTTAGAAGTTTCAGGTGCCTAGCTATTTGAGTAATTTGTGAGGATAAGAAGAAAGTTCCAGTTCTTGTAACTGCATGATGATAGGGGTGTAAATCAAGAACTTGGTTGTGTTCATTTGGATGTTGTGGGTGAAAGCATATAAAAAGATGAGGTCTCTTTTGGTTACCTTTTCATTCCCATCTGCTCTTTGATGGATGGTGTAGGTGATAATCCTATGGAGCATCCAATGGGTGAGGGATTTGATGTGTCTGGCTTTTGATTCTTTTTCAAAAGAAGTTTCCACAGAAATTTCTTGCTAGAATGCAGAGAGAGTTTGGTTTGAAAAGATTTGATCATTGTAAGAGGTTATACTATCAGCAGGAAAGTCCCAAATATTGCCAAAGTCTTCTAAGGTTAAGGCTTGGTATTGATCAAACAGTTTAAACCTAACCCCATACCATCCCAGTGCAGAGTTAGCACTCTTTTCTATTTGGAAAGACATAAGAAATTCCTTGCTTAGACTGGAATAACCTACCTCTTCAGGAAATATAAACTTTCTCCATCCAAGGACATCTAGTAATCTCTCAATCTCATCCTTGATATTTAGGGCAGAAAGCATCCCACCAAAAGGAGATTTGGTTCCCTCAAACTTCTTTCTTTTCAGCATAGCATATCTAACATCTTCCTTAGAAGTTTGGTGGTGAGGTTTGTGAATTTTCTCACCTCTTTTAGATTGTGGAGGAGATGGAGGATCAACTATAGGTTCTCTTATTGTGATTCCTGGAGCTCTCTTTGCTTTTCCTTTTATTTTGGAGGTTGTCTTCTTTTTGGGAGCCATTAGAATAGAAAGAAAAAGAAGAAAACTAGAAAACAGAGGGTGTATGAGAAACAGATGATTTTGAGAAGATTTTCGAGATTAAGAGGGAAGTTTATATGCTTTAATAACCAAAATATCCAAGAAACTGATGTAACATACTCTTAAATAGAAGAAATTAAGAAAATAGCCGTTTATGACTGTTGAAAGTTAAGAGTTGCGACCTGTCATACAGCCAACGGTTACAAAATTTTGAGCAGAGTGTACAGAGTGCGGTCGCAGATTTAGAAGGGTGCAATCGCGAAATGCGGTCTAGCGACCATTAGCACGATCAGTACGCTCGCGGGGGAAGAAACTATCTGTAACGGTCGAAACTGTTCAAATTATTGTGCCCATGCACAAATTTTCTCGACCGCGCACAGAGATTTTTGTTTGAATGAATCTGGAAGACAAGATAGCGATCGCTATGGACACTGGAGCAAACGCGACTGACTTAGAAATGAAAGATTCAAGGAAAGATGAAAGATTTTTCTAATGTTTAGAGAAATAAAATAAATAAATGCACATAGAAACTTCATTGATAGGCAATTAATTCAAAGTGGTTCCATCAATCATTCCTAAATTAAGTTTAATGAAGTTAAGTCTATCTTCATTCAAGGGTTTTGTAAAGATATCAGCAAGTTGATTTTGTGTATCTATAAATTCTAGGATTATATTCTGATTTTGTACATTTTCTCTCAAGAAATGATGTCTAATATCTATATGTTTGGATCTAGAGTGTTGGATAGGATTTTTAGACAAATTCATAGCACTAGTGTTGTCACATTTAATGGAGATATTGTTAAATACTTTACCATAGTCAAGCAATTGTTGTTTCATCCATAATACTTGTGTGCAACAAAAACATGCTGCAACATATTCGGCTTCCGTTGTGGATAAAGCAACCGATGCTTGTTTCTTACTATGCCAAGAAACTAGACAATTACCAAGAAAGTGACATGCTCCTGTAGTGCTTTTCCTATCTAAGATACTATCAGCATAATCTGCATCTGAAAAGCCTATGATATGAAATGATGTGTTTTTAGGATACCAAAGTCCTAAATGCATTGTACCATTCAAATATTTCAAAATTCTCTTAGTGGCATTCAAGTGTGATTCTTTAGGACTAGATTGAAATCTAGCACAAAGACATACACTATACATTATATCAGGCCTAGAAGCGGTTAAGTAAAGTAGTGATCCGATGATACCTCGATATTTCTTCTCATCTACTGCTTTACCATTTTCATCTTTACCTAATTTCAAGGATGTGCTCATAGGAGTTTTGCTAGTTTTGCAGCCATCCATTCCAAATTTTTTGATGAGTTCTTTTGTATATTTGGATTGGTTGATGAAGATCCCATCTTCACATTGCTTGACTTGCAGTCCAAGGAAGAACTTGAGTTCACCCATCATGCTCATTTCAAATTCCCTAGTCATACAAGAAGCAAATTCTTTGCACAAGGCTTCATTAGTAGCTCCAAATATTATGTCATCCACATAAACTTGTACAATTAAAATTTTATGCTTGTCCTTTTTAACAAAGAGAGTTGTGTCTACTTTTCCTTTTGAAAAACCATTTTCAAGTAAATATGCACTAAGTTTATCATACCAAGCTCTTGGTACTTGTTTCAATCCATATAAAGCTTTGGTAAGTTTGAAAACATGATCAGGAAATTTGTAGTTTTCAAAACCAGGAGGTTGTTCTACATAAACTTCTTCGCTTATAAGTCCATTTAGAAACGCACTTTTAACATCCATTTGAAAAAGCTTAAAGTTCATGTGACATGCAAAAGCAAGTAATATTCTAATAGCTTCTAATCTGGCTACGGGGGCAAAGGTTTCATAATAGTCAATACCTTCTTCTTGATTATAGCCTTTGGCTACCAATCTTGCTTTATTTCTAACAATGTGACCATTCTCATCAAGCTTATTTCTATAGACCCATTTGCATCCTATTATAGAGTGATCTGTAGGTCTAGGAGTAAGTTGCCAAACATTATTTCTTTCAAATTGATTAAGTTCATCTTGCATTGCAGTTATCCAATTTTCATCATTTAAAGCCTCCTCAACAGTCTTTGGCTCAATTTGAGAAACAAAAGCAAAATTAACATCTACATGATTAATTTTAGATCTAGTAATTACTCCCTTAGATGTTTCTCCAATGATGAGTTCCTTAGGATGGTCTTTCTTGTATTGCCAATCCTTAGGTAGATCTTGAGTCTTTTCTTCAAGTTCATGCTGATTGATCGTTGGAGCATCAATAGATTCAAGAGGTTCAAGAGTACCTGCAGGGTCATTGAAAGTAATACCTTTCTTCTGATCACGATTAGATGATTCATCAAATACGACATGCATTGATTCTTCTATAACTAGAGTTTTCATGTTAAATACCCTATATGCTTTGCTATATGATGAATATCCTAGGAATATGCCTTCATCTGATTTGGATGAAAATTTTCCAAGATTATCCTTGGTATTCAATATGAAGCATTTGCATCCGAATACTCTAAAATATCCAATTCTGGGTATTCTTCCATTCCATAGCTCATAAGAGGTTTTATTAGTTAAATGCCTTTTGTAAACACGATTTGCAATGTAACAAGCTGTATTAACGGCTTCTGCCCAAAAATAAGATGGTAAATCATATTCATTGAGCATTTTCCTAGCCATTTCAATTAAAGTTCTATTTTTTCTTTCAACTACACCATTTTGCTGTGGAGTTCTAGGAGCAGAAAAATTATGTAAAATGCCAAGTTCATTGCAAAAGCCTTCAAAATTTTCATTCTCAAATTCTTTGCCATGATCACTTCTAATAGATGTGATCACATATCCTTTTTTCATTTTGAACTCTTTTTGCAAACGTTTTGAAGTAATTAAAGGATTCATTCTTTTGAGCTAAGAAATTAACCCATGTGAATCTAGAGTAATCATCAACAAGAACAAATGCATATGATTTGCCTCCTAAGCTTGTAACTCTATTTGGTCCAAACAAATCCAAATTAATGACCTCTAAAGGTCTAGAGGTGCTTATAACACTCTTTGATTTAAATGAGCTTTTATGTTGCTTACCATGTTGACAAGGTTCACAAATCCTATCTTTATCATATTTTATCTTAAGTAAGCCATCAACTAAGTTTTCATTGCAAATATATTTCAATTGATCCATACCAGCATGTCCTAGTCTTCTATGCCATAACCATGCATCATTATTAGTGGACATTAAACATTTAAATGTATGATTTGAATGAATGTTGATATTATAAGTGTTGTTTGTTCTAGTACCCTTAAATATGATAATATCATTTGAATTCGTGATTTTGCATTCCTTGGAATCAAAATTGACAAAGTATGCTTTATCACAAAGTTGACTAACACTTAACAAGTTATGTTTCAAACCATCAACAAGCCATACATCTTCTATTAAATCCTTACCAATAGAACCAATGGAGCCAACACCAAGAATTTTACCTTTAGCATTGTTTCCAAAAGTTACATTACCTCCATGTTTGTAGGTAATACTTGTAAAGAGCTTTGCATTTCCAGTCATATGCCTTGAGCATCCACTATCCACAAGCCATGTGCTTTCATTGATAGTAGATTTTAGGCATACCTGCAAGGCAATAGTGATCATCTTCTTTTAGGTACCCACATGAAGCTGGGTCCTTGATGGTTAGTAGTAAAAGTGCCTTTTAACTTGAGATGAGCCTTTCTTATATAACAAGAAAAATTTTTGTGTCCAAATTTCATGCAATATGTGCATTGCCATGGTATTCTATACTTCTGCATTTTTCTTTTTGTATTTAAGGTATCATGCATACAACTACAAGTATGTGATTTCTTTTGTGCAAGTTTAGTGTATAAAAATGCATAATTATTTTTGGCTTTACTTCCTAGCAAACCATAAGAAGTTCTTTTGGTACTTTTAGACTTGGTGCAAGCATCTTTGATATGAACATCAGAAATTTCAATTGTAGATGCTTTTACAAATGTTGGTTTGCTTGGTGCAATGTTGGTTGAGCCATTGAATCCTAATCCATATTTTAAGGAAGGTGATCTTTGGTTATTAATTAATGTGTCTAATGCTTCCTTTCCTTTATGAAATCTGGAAATTGATTCTTTTAGTTGTTTTAGTTCATGCTTCAATGTTTCATTTTCTTTAATAACTTTTTCTAAGTCATGTGAGTTTTTATTTAACTCTCCTATCGTATTCATCAAGTGTTCATTTGAGGTTTTCAATTCTAAGGTAGAGTTCTTTAAGCATATAAAATCTTTTTCTAACTTAGAGTTTTTATCTTTATAAAGCATCATTTTAGAAAAATATTTTTCTATTTGAAAGTTCATGTGCTCAATCAAATCACTATCATCTATATCATTTGTATCATTATGTGCTACTAGATCAAAGGATTGAGTACTTACCTCATTGGAGTCATCTTCAATAGCCATGAGACACAGATTTGCAATTCCTTCTTCTTCTTCTTCTTCACTTGAAGAAGAGTCATCCCATGTGGCTTTGAGAGACTTTTTCTTTTCTTTATCCCATTTCTTTTTGTTCTTTAATTTGAAGCAATCTGATTTAATGTGAGCAGTTTTTCCACATTCATAGAATTTTGGAGGTGTACCTTTGTTTGCTTGTAATCATTTCTTTCTTTTCCATTCATTGATTCTTTTTTAGAACATTGCCATTTCATCTTCATCATCAGTACCTTCATTGCTTGAGCTCTCAACTTCTTTGATTGCTTTGAGTGCAATTGGTTTTCTCTTTTCTTTTTCACCTTGATCTTCTTCTTTCTCACTGTGTAGCTCAAATGTGAGTAGTTTACCAACTAGCTCGTCGGTTCTTAATGTGCTGAGATCATGAGCTTCTTCTATGGATGATACTTTTGATTCGAAGTTTTTTCTAGCTCTTAGGGCTCTCAAGATTTTACTGTTTGCATCACCTTGATCATATACCTTGCCATACTTCTTTAGTTCATTGACAATAGCAAGCAAGCGATTTGTCATGTCGGTGACATTTTCATTTGGTTTCATCTTGAATAGCTCATACTCATGGACATGCATTTGTTTCTTGGTAAATCTCACTTGAGTCGTACCTTCATGGTAGTTTTTGAGTGTTTTCCAAATGCAATGTGCACAAGTTAAATGTTGAACTCTTCCACCTTCTTCTCTTGAAATGGAATTCATCAAGATGGAAGCGGCTCTATTGTTCTTGAATCGATCTTTGACATTGCTAGCTGACCATTGTGCTTTGGGAAGTGGAACTTGAATACCGTCAACTTCATAAGTGGGAGGTTTCCACTCACTTTCCACGAAATCCCATAGTTCAATCCCTTCACTGTCTAGAAACAAATACATTTTGTGTTTCCAGTATGAATAATCAGTTCCATCAAAGTAGGGTCTAAGAATAATGTTAATATTTCCATGAGAGTTTGATGAAGAAGAAGTTGCCATAGTGGATCAAATTTCACAATTAAGTTTAAGAAATCTCAGGCTCTGATACCAATTGTTGTCCCAAGATGGCAACCAAGAGGGGGGGTGAATTGGTTTCCTCAAGAAATAATGACAATTAAAAAACTCAACAAAATAGAAATGCGGAATTAAGAGATGGTTGAGTAATGGAAGAAAGAAAGAACACACAAGATTTATAGTGGTTCGGATTTACTTCAATCCTACATCCACTTCCTTAACAACTTATTAAGGTTCCACTAATCTTTGAAGTTTTTACAAGCTCACTTCCAACTTTGGTGTTTTCACAAGTTCACACCTAACTTCACAAGTGTTTTCTAAGGCTTACACTCAAGAACCTTTAAAGGAGTTTTTAAGGCTCACTCTCACAACCCAAACAACAGTTTTACAAGGATTACTCTCACAACCCAAGTGTTTTTCCAAGCTCACACTCAAACTTATACAATGGTGTTTTCAATGCTTACACCTAACATTTATTACAATTCAAAATGTAAGTTTAAGTAAAAGAAAAGTTGTTGCTTGGCTATCAAATTCTATTTTGCTTCACTTGTCTTCTTGCTTTTCTTATAGAAGTACTGTATTTATAGCCAATGTGGTCTTACTAGCCGTTATTGATAGTGAGAATAAAGTCTTGGCAGTTTAGACCTTCTTTACTTAAACTGTCCGAAGCATTTAGCGGTCGTCCTTCATACAAGGATGGTCGCGCTCATGCCTCACGCGGTCGTCCTTGGACAAGGGACGGTCGCTGCATTTAAAAAAGCTTCAACGGTCAAATTTTAGTGCTCTGCAGCAGGAATCTTGCCCATGCTGTGATTGTCGGGACGGTCACGCCTAGCAAAGGTGCGGTCGCCCTTTTTGAATATTGAAGTGGGTTTATAACGGTCATGTCACGTGTCATTCTCTGACAGGGCAGAAGAGATGTCCGCCAAAATTTGAATGTCGCGGTCGCCCTAGGTAGCATCTCGCGGTCAAATTGAGATTCTCGCGTCGAACTTCTGGACGCACCTGAGGACGCGAACACTACTGTCTCTTTAAGCAAATTCTTCTTGAATTGGCAGAGCGGTTGCGACTATGACAGCGAAACCTACTGTGATAAGGTTTCATCCTTTAATTGAATGGTGCGGTCGTATTCAGGTTTGGTGCGACCGCTAGAAGTGTTCTGTTCAGCTTTATTTGAAGTAATCTAAGCCTGCAACAAGATTCTCCAAACACATGTTAAATGGATCATTCATTTGAGTTGTCAATGATAAAAATTGAGATCATTTATCTAACAATTTCTCTTAGAATCTAACACATAAGGTCCGTCGTCACAGCCGTAGCCATGCAGTGCTGCCTGACTGAAAAGCAGCGCTGAGCATGAAAATACTCACGCCATCACGTCAGTCCTAATCTCATCATATACTATCCTCATATCATAACCCGTATCTCCGATCATATGTGGTCCCATATCATTCTAACTCTATCCGGCATCACATATTACATGCATTAAGTACAACCAACTCATATTTAACACACATTTTGATTATACCAATAATAACTATTCATATATTGCACAAACAGTTGATGCATTGTGCAAATATAATTATAAACATATTTTAAGGGAGCGGGGTATTATATTATTCTATATAACTCATAGATTTATAAAAACCCAACGATTCTCTTTGGAACATTTTATTGGAAATAGAAGACACCTGAAAGTATTTTCAATTGAGAATAAAAAATATTAAAATATAGATGAATATGACTCTAGATATTCTGCCAAAATTTCGACAAAGTCTACTTTATAACTATGACATTTTTTCCTGAAACAAAACGAGAACACTCTTCAAAAAATTCACAACATTCAACAACAACTATCTAGGCCACCATTATAATTCTCAAAAACTCAAATATAAGCCCAACGTACATCTCACAAATATAATAGTAATGGGTTTTTATATCAATATTAATCTTTTTTTATTTAATTTATTAACAAAATATTCACTTAAAATTTTAAGATATATACTAATTCAATTTTAAATAATTTTTAAAAAAATATTTTATAACCGTCTCTCAATTATAATTAATTACCTTATAATTTATTTATTCCACTTTATAAAAATAACTTAGTTAATTTAATTATAAAAATACTAATTTTAATCAAGTAATTAGTTTTAAATTAACACCTTCAAAATATCCAAATTTTAATCTATTTACTATCAATCATAAATTATATATTTATTATTATTTTATTTATTCCTTAAATTATATCTAAAATTACCATCATAACTCATAATTTATTTTATTATCTAATTATAAATTTTTTTACTAATTAAATACTAAAAATTTATAATAATTTACCTTAAATTATTTATTATATGTTTTTACTATTTTTTTATAATCACCAAAATAGTAACTCCATCACCAAAATAGTGTCACTATTGCCGAAAAATAATTACCGGAATAGTATCACAGTTGCCGAAAAATAGTTACTGAAATATTATCCCTGTTTCCAAAAAAAAAAGGTACTAGAATAGTGTTACCGTTGCCAAAAAACGTTTACCAAAATAGTGTCACCATTATTGGAAAACGGTAATCAGAATAGTATTACCGTTGCCGAAAACAATGATTAGAATAGTGTTACCGTCATCGAAAAACTGTTGTCGATGTTCGGCCAAACTCAAAAGTTTTCTAAAATTTACAAATGATATACCAAAATGAAGCTTATAAAGAGAGGGTTCCAAAAATACTAATTTTACCAGGAAAAAAGGTCAAAAAGTGGCCGAATAATTGATTGAAATGTTACTGTAGCGGTATACCTCTGATTGACTTTGACCAGCGAGTGACGAAAATTTTGGCATTAGACGGCGACAATTTTGGTGGCCTTGGACTCATAGGATGATAAGCTTTCCACTGGTGAGGGAGGTGTCAATAGTTGATCACTGGACGATGATAGATCTGAGAAAAATCGATCGGTGCACTATTTTTCTCTCTCTCTGTCACTTTCTCTCTCTTCTTTTCTTCTTCTTCTTCTTTTTTCTGTTTCTTTTGATCTCTTTCTCTTATAAATACACATATATATATATATATTAATTTTTATTTTTTTTATTTTTTTTTAAATAAATTTAAAATTTCAGTTATTACAATTTTTCCTCCTTTTAAAAATTCGTCCTTGAATTTTCAAACTAAGGAAAATGCTCAAGTGAAAAGTCAAACTATCTACGCTTCCCTGCGCACTCTGATATATTATTCTTAAGAATCACATTTAACATTCTTAATTCAACTAATATTTCACCTTAAAAATCTTAACTAGTTATATTCACAATTGACCTCAAAATATTCGATTAGTCATTTTAAACCTAACTCTCAATTTACATATTGATCATGTCCCTACTTTACAATCTAAATGAGATTATATTTAACGATAACACAAATAAACTAACGTTATTATTTATCTCTATACTTCCAGTTTTGGTAACTTAATCTAAATACCTCTTTTAATAGATTTCTTTCAAATAATGCTTTCTGCCTATCACCTTTAAATTTTTACATTTTAAAATATATCAATTTAGTTGCACTTCAATTAATCATTTCAAAATTCGAGAAAAATTAAAAAAATAGATCTGAGAAAAATCGATCGATGCACTATTTCTCTCTCTCTCTCTCTCTCTCTGTCACTTTCTCTCGCTTATTTTCTTCATCTTCTTCTTCTTTTTCTGTTTCTTTTTTTTTTGTTCTCTTTTTCTTATAAATACACACATATATATTTTAATTTTAATTTTAATTTTCTTTTTTTACATTTTTTAAAATAATTTTAGAATTTGGGTTATTACATAGAAGCTAATAATCTTGATGGTAGCATCAGGACCTGAATCTTTGGAGAGGCAGGCTACTTAGCAGTCGCACAATGAAAGGCATGGTTGCTAGCCTTGTTTTGCCCTCAGTTGCATGGTCGCAAGCTCTACTGCTAACTTTACTAACTCGGTTGATTTTGTATCTTGAATAATTATTTCATTTTCATGTATTTGATTCAGCATTTGAAGGTTGTTATCTTATATGGACTCCATAACTATTGTAATGTGGGCTATATGTGTCTTAGGCCCAAAGGTTTATTAAAACTCGTTTATATAAAATAAGAATAACGTTGTTCTTGTCTCCAATCAACCTGATTTCTAGTCACTATACTAGGGGGTTCGAGTCAATTTGGTATCAGAGCTTAGGCTCGAAATCAGGTTCCAACTATAATCTATCTGTCTTAATTATTTCCTTTCATTCTTTGTTAAAATCAATAAAAAAAATTTTAAAATTCTTGTCACCATTAAAATCCGTTGTTTTTCGCTTTGTTGTGCTCAATTGTGTTCTTCAATCCTACAATTTTAATTTCTTTGATTATGTCCTTGTGTTCTCATTCAATTCAATTCAAAAAAAAGGATGTTATTCAAATCAATTTTTTCATAAATTTGCTTCAGTTGTGTTATAGCCATATAAAATAAGTTACAGATCCTAGAAGGCTGCAAGGGAGTGGAAATCTCAAAAAACCCTAAAAATCTTTGCAATTTAGTTTGTTAAGCTTCTAGCAGTCACTATTTCTTTTTCGTAGTTGTTGCGCTCTAATTAACACTACTACAAAGCGGCACTCGCAAGTATACAAAGCTATTGCAGTAACAGTGATCTCCCCAAGGTCGTTTCACAAGGAAGGAATTGCTTGTAATAGTTCGATTAGCATAAAATAATAAACTTGAGTGTGTGATTGAGTTGGTGAATTGTAATTAACTTAAGAAATGAAAATGAGTGATTTTGTGCAAGATTAATTCAATTATGGAAATGGTGCCAAGGGTTGTAGGTCCATTTAATCAAATGTTTAATTATCAAATTATCCATTAATATAACCTTGTAAATTAATTTGTTCCTTAAGGTTAATTAGTCAATTACCAATTCACTAGTTTTCACATTCATGAATTAACAGCAACTAACTATTTTACATTAGCAAATTAATAAACCCTAGAACTTATAGTTCTAATTCATTCTTAGGGTAGTCAATTGCATAGTTCCGATATTAAACATCACCTCTCGGTCCATCATTCAATATTAAGTAATCAATAGGTGGCCAATCTATCAATTTACCTTTAATTTCAATGCAATCAACCAATAACAAGGTATATCAATGGAATCATCAAATCAAATCATTTAATCAAATATACTACAACCCAAGGCATGAGTAAATTAGCTCATCATCGTCTTTAAACAAAATGTTCATTTCAATATAAACCAAATCAAAGTTATTCATTGCAATATTAATGTTCTTAATACAACAACAACAAATAAGAAATGGATTAAAAGAAAGAGTTTGAAAAATCCCTTTTGGAGATGCTAAGAATCAGACTCCTTGTCTCTTTCGTAGCTCCCTCTTTGATGTGTGATTATGCACTTCCAAGCTCTCTTGAATCAATGGCTCTCTTCTTGACGGATGAATGATAGCTCTCTCAAGTTCACAACTCTCCAATCAAGCCTCTTAAAACCCTAATCCTCAAGAACTAGCTATTCACTTCGATTCCAAAAATTGTCTTTGTTCTTGATGTGAAAGAAAATGGTGAATGGAGAAAAATGGTGTCTTCCTCTCTCAAGCAAGAACCAAGGAAGAAGATGATGGTGTGTAGAGAATGTCCACTCAATATATTCAATATGTTTTCTCTCCTTTCCATGCTCCACTTCCACTCTTTTTAATTTTTTAAGACACCCCATCACTCTGTCTCCCACTTTCCTATTTGTTTTATATTTCTTCCATAAATTCATCCACATTTCACTCATTTTTATCCTTTTTGTCCCCCACTAATCCACACCTTGTGCAAAGCATATCAAGTGATCCAGGGTGACACGGCCAAGATTGTTGGCAGAGTCTCTTGTTATTATTTTTTTTTCTTGGGACACGGCCAAGCTTCTGGTCGTGTCTACTTCTTTCTTTTCTTTCTTTGCCTTTTGTTCCTTAGGTGAGACACGGCCAGTGGCTTGGTCGTGTCTCTTGCTTTTCTCCAAGAAGACTCCATCAAATTTTAGTTAATGCTCCATAAAATGCCCTTCAACCTAAATCAACAACTTTAAACAAACTTAAGCATAAATTAACATAAAAATTAACTTAAACTCAATAAAAACATCATAGAAATTATATACAAAATTGATCTAAACAATTACCCCACACTTAATCCTTTTCTTGTCCCCAAGCAAAGTTAGAATCAAAACAAACGAAACAAAATAAATATTGCCAAGTCTAAGAGTTATAAGGATGCATTAAGACTCTCATCTTATTAAATCCACAATTATAATCGAATCAAGAATAATCAGTACTCAAGCAATTTAATGGTCGATCCATGCATACCAAAAATTGTCACTCCCTCACAAAACCTCTTAAGTGTTTAATTAGGTAGTGTTTAAGCTCTCGACATTCAATGAAAGATTAGCACTATAGGCTTGCTTATCAATCAAATCTCCACCACCTAATTGCAATCAAGCATCAATCATAAGGTCTTTTATTTGGTTGTAAAGGGGCTAAGGGAAAGGTATGACATTTGGGAGAGTGAGTTTATTCATTTAGGTCAAGAGTACTTCAAGAGTGAAGTAAGCAACATAGCATGATCGACAATCCCAAAATTCCTCTCAATCACTTAGCACTAAGCATTTAAGTGCTTTTAAGGAACTCCATTTGTTTAATTAGCAAAGATAATTCCCAAACTCATTACAACCCTTCCGATAAGAACAACAACTTCTATTATTTTAATTTTCATCATTCATTTCATTTTATTTTTTTTCTTTTTTTTTCTTCTTCGTTTTTTTTACAATAGGGTTTCCAACTAAAGAATATAATAATTTGTAATTTAAAGCCCATTGAATTTAACCCCACACTTCATTCAGCACAACACTCCATTATTAATGCTCTTGACCTAATGAACGGGTAATAGTTAAAATGACATGGTTCAAGCTAATGGTGTTGTGAAAAAGAAAGAAAAGAAAAAATAAAATAAGCTCAAAGTTGGCAAACTAAGGTCGGATGTAAGGTTGGTCTTTTTAAGCCAAAATGGGTTCCCCTAAATTGCCTTAATCATATTGATGCCTAATTGAAATTTTTATATAGTCTCAAAATGCATGTTAAAGCAAGTTCTAGCAATTAATCAATCAAAGATGTCCACACACAAAAAGAATGATAAGTTGACGGCTCAATTCCTCACTTGTTTAATGGCAATGCAAAGAATAACCATCAAAATGGACAATAAGTACCAATTCTAATCAATTCTCAAATTCATGTTTCAAAAATTCAAAAGTCATCTATCAACAATCTTATAACAATTGAACTTGTCAATCTCTATCAAAACGAAATATAGAACAAAGCACAAAACTTACAAAACATCTATAACAAAATTCTTAAGAAAAATAGACAATTTACATTTATGAACCAACGACTTAGCATACACCCCACACTCTAAGTTTTACATTGTCCTCAATGGAAATAAGGATAATAAAGAAAAAGAGTTAAGGTACAACATGTTTTCCATCGTTCCCTTGTGAGGCAAGCACTACCTTTTCATCCACAAACATCAATTGTTCAAGAAAAAAAATACAATATATCTAAAATAACCAAAATATAAAGTGTTAACATAAAAAAACAATAACGAAAAATAACAATGAAAATATGCGATAACTAAAAATAAGAAAGTAAGAAGTGTTCTCAAAAGGTTGGAGCCGATTTGATCTATAGTGATGGAGGATGTGATGATGATGCAGCTGAAGGATGGAGGCTCAGAATCTTAGCAAGGTTGCTATTGATTTGGTCCAACTGTTGCAGGACTGCAGCATGGTTACGATCGACCTTGCTTTTCAGTGCTTCTATCCTATTAATGATCTCCTGATTGTCCGGGACCGGAGCATCTTCATCCAAATCAAGAGAATCCGAGTTGAACTCCTCATGGACTCGTGTTCTCTTTTGTCGGCCCTCCGGTGCATCTGGCTCATCTGAAGTCATCACATAGGCCCCTCCTCTTTTTATAACCATATGCATCTTCTCAAGTGTGGCCAGGTCTAACGAATCATTACCCGAGATTCTAGTCATATGGCAGTTGCTCGGGTCAAAACTATCAAGAAGTGCTATTGCTAAAGTGGTAACCAATCCTCCAATACAAATGGCACCCTTCCTTTTATTCATCACATTGTCAAAAACATCAGCTAACCAATAGCCGGCACTAACGGGTATGGCATTACTAGCACAGTCTAAGAAAAAGAGTTCGCTTTTTTCCACAACACCTGTGCTTTCCTTACGTGCAAAGAACCCACAAGACATACAGCGATGTAAATATCCTAGGGCGGGATTTGCCAATTTCGTTGCCTTGGCCGATTTGGCCACATAAGTTCCCGAGCCTAGTGCTCCCCATGCAAATTGCTGTTTAAAACCCTTAGTTACAGATTTTTCCCCTTCTTGATGGAAACCAAAGATAGCATTCAATTGCTCAATACTAATAACACATGGTTTTCCAAGCAATTTAAAGTTTAACCTAGTGTAAATTTTCTGTTCATCTCTTTCAACCTTAAGAGAGGTTAAAAATTCCATGGTAAGCTCTTGAAATTGCAAAGGTTTAAGGGAAACTGATTTCTCCCATCCAAGGTTTTGAACATAGCTATAAAAATTATCCTTAATATGAAGAGCATTAAGGGATTCTTCGCTTGCATACCTCGTTAGAAAGAAACCCCTAGCTAGAAGAGTCGCTCTCCTTGAAGATGATGAAGATGAAGATGGAGCTGAAGTTGGAGGTTGCCTCCTCTTGTGATGGGACACCATCTTTGTTCTAGGCATATTGATAGTTTTGGTGAAAATTGAAGCTTTAACTGATTTAATTGGTTTTTGATGAGAAAAGAAGAAGATTGAATGGGTTTAATTTGGTTTTGGTTAAGAAAAATGGAGAATTTAGTGGGATTTTGGAGCTTTTAGAAAATGATCATGGAGGTTTTGGAGAGAGGGAGCCGAGAGAGAGAGAGAAAGGAAAAGGGAAGCTAGGGATTTAAAATGAAAGAAAAGGTGCTGAAATCGTATTTTTAGGCTTGAAAATAAAGGTAACACGGCCAAGCTTTGTTTAGCTTGGCCGTGTCTAAAACTTTTGGAGGGACACGGCCAGTTGCTTGGCCGTGTCCCTTGAACGTGTTTGCTACTGTGAAAGAAAAAATCGCAAGACAAAGAAAGGAACACGGGCATAAGCTTGGTCGTGTCTATGTGACATGGCCAAGCCTTTTGGCCGTGTCTGAGCCTGTGTATTTTGGGCTTGCTTGACATGGCCAGTGGCTTGGCTGTGTCAAGTGGCAGTGTCCTTAACTGCCATTTTAGTTTTTTTTTTAATGATATGGTTTATTTGTGTCACCAAATCTAAAAGAAATGCAATCTTCTTCCTTGCTTAACCCTGAAACACATTAAAAAAATAAAAATAAAAACCGATCAAAGCACCCATTCCATTTTATTTAAACCAAACATGAAATTAAAATTGCTAAATATGAAATTGTAAATATGAAAAGAAATGCAAACCGATGGGTTTCCTCCTATTTAGCGCTTCTTTAATGTCGTGTAGTTGGACATTGTTGCATTATTCATCAACAAACACAACGCTTTCCACCATTTTTGCAACTTCAATTTCTTCAAAGTAGGGCTTCACCCTTTGTCCATTAACCTTAAACATCTCGTTGGTTTTTAAATTAAGCAACTCAACAACCCCATATGGGAATGTTGAATAACTTGAAAGGGTCCACTCCAACGGGACTTCAATTTTATGAGAAATAACTGCATTCTTGAATTGAAGAGAAGGACTTTCATTCCATGTTCGAAAGTCCTTCGAAGGATCATCCTGTCATGTATAGCTTTTGTCTTTTCCTTGAAGATCTTCGAACTCTCATAGGCTTCATTCCTAAGCTCATCAAGCTCGAAAATCTGAAGCATTCTTTGCTCTCTTACTCCATCCAAGTCCATATTCGTGGTCTTTATTGCCCAATAAGCCTTGTGCTCCAATTCCACAGGAAGGTGGCAAGCTTTGCCAAAGACCAACCTATAGGGACTCATTCCTAATGGAGTTTTAAAAGCAGTCCTATAAGCTCACAATGCTTCCGAGAGTCGAATTCACCAATCCTTCCGAGTTGTGCTCACCGTCTTTTCTAAAATCCCCTTGATTTGCTTGTTTGAGATCTCAGCTTGCCCGGACGTTTGGGGATGGTATGGAGTTGCCACTTTGTGTCGGATGCCCATCTTAGTCATCAACTTTTCAAACCATTTGTTGCAAAAATGGCTTCCTCCATCACTCACTATTGCTTTGGGGGTTCTAAACTTGCTCAAAATATTTTCCTTCAAGAATTTCAACACAATGTTAGCATCATTAGTCCTAATGGGGATAGCCTCAACCCACTTGGACACATAATCCACTGCTAGAAGGATATATTCAAAACCAAAGGATTTGGCAAATGGCCCCATGAAATCAATTCCCTATACATCAAAAATGTCAACCACAATAAAAGTATTAAGTGGCATTTCATTCCGTTTGCTAATGTTTCCTACTTTTTGGCATTTATCACATCTTATACAAAAATGATAAGCATCCTTAAAAAGAGTAGGCCAATACAAACCGCTCTGAAGAACTTTCTCGGTGGTCTTTTTTCCTCCAAAATGTCCCCCGCAATACATATTGTGGCAAAATTGTAGCACTTGCTTTTGTTCATCTTTCGGCACACATCTTCTTATGACTTCATCCCTGCAAATTCTAAACAAGTACGGCTCATCCCAAAAATAATACTTACATGTATACAGGAACCTCTTCTTTGCCTAGAAACTCAAATCCTTTCTTACAACACCACAAGAAATATAGTTAGCAATATCCGCATTTTCACAAGCAATTTCAGCATCATTATCATAAGAGTTAAGTCTAGAAAGATGGTCGGCCACTACATTCTCGCTTCCTTTCCTATCTTTGATTCAACATCGAATTCTTGTAACATCAACACCCACCTAATGAGCCTAGGTTTAGCTTGTGGTTTGGTCAACAGGTATTTCAAGGCCGTATGATCAGAAAATACTATGACCTTAGAACCTATCAAGTAAGATCTAAATTTGTCCAGTGCAAACACCACAGCCAACATTTCTCTCTCAGTGGTCATGTAATTTACTTGTGCATCATTTAAAGATAAACTTGCATAATAAATTACACATATCAACTTGTTCACTCTTTGGCCCAACACAACTCCAATGGCATAATTCGATGCATCGCACATAATTTCAAATGGTAAATCCCAATTTGGGGCAACAATTATAGGGGCAGAAGTTAGTTTCTCTTTCAAAATTTTAAAAGCTTCCAAGCACTGTTCATCAAAAACAAATGGGACATCTTTTCTTAGCAAATGACACAAAGGGCGTGAAATTTTGGAAAAATCTTTTATAAACCTCCTATAAAATCCTGCATGTCTCAAAAAACTTCTAATCCCCTTAACTGATGTGGGTGGAGGTAGGTTCATAATTAATTCAATCTTAGCCTTGTCTACCTCAATCCCTTCATGGGAAATAACATGCCCTAAAACAATCCCGTAATCAACCATAAAGTGACTCTTTTCCCAACTCAAGGTAAGATTACATTCAATACACCTTTCAAGTACTAGAGTCAACTTTTCCAAACAATCATCAAAGGAATTACCAAAAACAGAAAAGTCATTCATAAATACCTCAATGCACTTGTCCAATATATTGAAAAATATGGAAAGCATACATCTTTGAAATGTTTTCGGTGCATTACAAAGTTCGAATGGCATCATCCGAAATGCAAATGTCCCAAAAGGACAAGTAAATGTAGTCTTTGGTTGATCTTCCAGTGCTATCGAGACTTAGTAGTAACCTGAAAAACCATCAAGAAAACAATAAAAGCGTGTCCAGATAACCTATCAAGCATTTGATCAATAAATGGCAAAGGAAAGTGATCTTTCTTGGTGACTTTATTTAATTTCCTATAATCTATGCACATTCGCCACCCAGTTTGTGTTCGAGTGGGGTACCAACTCTCCTTTTTCATTCTGGACCACTGTCAACCCTGCTTTCTTAAGCACAACATGAAGAGGACTAACCCATTCACTATCAACAATAGGGTAAATTACCCCTTCATCCAGTAGTTTAAGGACCTCCTTTTTGACAACCTCGCTCATGTTATGGTTTAGCCTCCTTTGAGATTCTCTCACCGGTTTAGCTCCTTCCTCTAAGACGATCTTATGTATGCACATAGAGGGACTAATACCCTTAATATCACTCAACCCACAACTTATAGCTTTCTTGAATTTTTTTCAACATTTTTACAAGCTTATCTTCTTCCTCACTGGTAAGGGTAGCAGAAATTATCACTGGTTGAGAGTTATTCTCCCCAAGAAAAATATATTTCAAATGCTTGGGGAGTTCTTTAAGTTCAACCCCTTGTTGTTGAATTTGTTCTTCTTCAACTTTGAATTCCTCCTCAACACTCTCATCGCCAAACATGGAATTGCCTTCTTTACTCTCTTCATTGGAATCCTCTACTTCTTCCTGCAATTTTAGAGCCCTTTCTAGCTTGTGTTCACCATTATCCTGCAAGAAAACTTCTTTAACAGCATTATCAGTAAAATCAATGAAAGAGCAGTCTTCATATAAAGCAGTAGTGGGAATAGGGGAAGTGTTAAAAATTGAAAATTCTACAGTTTTCCCCAAAACGGTCATAGTCAATTTTCTATTTTTAACATCAATTAAAGTGTTAATTGTGGCCATAAAAGGCCTCCCTAACAAAATTGTATGCTCGGCATCCCGTGGGATTTCTCCCCCCATGTCTAAGACAATGAAATCAATGGGTACAATTAAACCTCCTACCTTAACTAGAACATCTTCTATGATTCCCTTAGGGTATCTAAGAGTTCTATCCGCTAGTTGCAAAACCATTTTAGTTAGTTTGAGTTCCCCTAGCTCTAGTTTCAAATAAACTGAGTATGGCATCAAATTAATACTAGCTCCAAGATCACACATGCCAATGGTCTCTTTCCATTCCCCA
Organism: Garcia nutans; assembly: GCA_947685225.1. Taxonomy (NCBI): domain Eukaryota; kingdom Viridiplantae; phylum Streptophyta; class Magnoliopsida; order Malpighiales; family Euphorbiaceae; genus Garcia; species Garcia nutans. The sequence continues at coordinate 43,504,930 of CANTUV010000037.1, forward strand.
TAGAGATTCTAACTATAAAGCTCCCAGGATCTTTTAGCTTAGGAGGTAACTTATGTTGTAAAACAGCACTTGTTACTTCCGAAACTATCACCTTCTCATCCACCTCATACCTTTTCTTCTTAGTGCTTAGCTCTTTTAAGAATTTAGCATAAGATGGCATATTCTTTATTACCTCTAGTAAGGGTAGGTTGATACTTACCTTCGAAAGCATGTTATAAATTTCAGAAAATTGCCTATCATGCTTTTCATTTTTTAACCTGCTGGGAAAAGGGATTGGTGGTCTGTATGGATTTGGAGATTTATACAGCTTTGGTGCAACGGATGCCTCCTTACTATCCTCTTTAGGCTTATTTGGTTTAGCTTTGCCTTCTCGCATTTCCTCGCCATTCTCTTGCATTGTACCTGCATCCAAAGAATTATCAATGTTATTATCACCGATTTTATTGTCAAGTACCTTACCACTACTTAAAACAGTGATTGATTTGGCCTGCTCCGGTTGGCTTGGAAATTTTTCTTTTTGATTGGCATGAAGTTTACTAGCCAATTGACCCACTTGAGTTTCAACCTTCTTAAGTGATGCTTCCAAAGAGTCAAACCGCTTGTTGTTCATTTCTTGATTTTGTGTGCTTACTTGAATGAAAGCATTCAAATTGTCTTCAAATGAAGGTTTCTTGACCTGCTCTAGATTTGAGGTTTGCCCTTGAAATTGGGGACCTCTTTGATATGGTTGGAAAGGTTGTTGAGGTGGAGCATGTTGTTGATTTTTCCATGAAAAATTGGGGTGATTCCTCCAACCGGGATTATAAGAATTTGAGTATGGGTCATTCCTACCCCTTTATTGGAACCCTTCAAAAGCAAAAGCTTGTTCTTGCTCTTCTTGGAATGGATCAAAATTTGAGGGGCACACATTTGCTTGATAGCCTACAAGACCGCATGATGCGCATGACTCTTGGCTTGGTCCCGACAAGTTTCCTTTAGCATTCAACAATTTCACTTGTTTTGTCAATTCTGCAATTTGCCTAGCCATTTCTGAGTTTGCACTTATCTCGTGTGCTCCTCTTCTCCTTTCCCTAATACTCTTTTGTTGGGAATTTGCCCCTAACATTTCGAACAATGCAACCGTTTCTGCAGCTTTCCTTTCACCCATTGCTCCCCCTGCTGCATTATCCACTGTGTTTTGACATTGTTGAGTTAGCCCATCATAGAAGAATTGATTGAGCAACTGTTGTGGATAGTAATGATGAGGGCACTAAAATAATAAAGATTTGAAGCGATCCCACTCCTCATGAAATGGTTCTCCATCAAATTGGGTGAAAGTTGCAATGCCCCCCTAAGCTTCTTGGTCTTTTGGTGTGAATAAAACTTTCCCATAAATTTGTTGTAAACCTCTGTCCATATGGTTAAAGAATTCTTCGGTAAAGTCAACAACCACGCTTTTGCTCTATCTTTCAAACTATATGGGAAACATCTCAGCTGGAGTTCATCTTCTGTTAGTGCTTGCAAAGGAAATGTATGCAATGTTGAGTAAAAATCCCGAATGAAATTGAGAGGATCTTCATTCGACAGTCCATGAAAGGATGGCAGCATACTATAGTGAGTATTTCTGAGCTCATAATTTCTCGTTGCGTTGCTCAATCGGATACAAGATGCGGTCACTCTGATGATCAGTTGGGCAACCTCCTTCATAGGTGGTTCTTGTGCATCACCCATCTCTATTTCTATGTTCTCCTCAAACTGCACGTCGGTATTTTCCCTTTCTTGCTCAATAGGATTCGGTTCCTCGGGTCTTGGAAGTCTATGGATGTTGTCTATAAATGGAGCAAGTTCATTTCCTTGAGACCTTCGTCTGTGCATAAATCACCTAAGCAATTCAAAAAGAACACTTTAAAATATTTAATAAATAAATTAAAAGAATCAAACTATTAACAAAAATTTCCTTCCTTGGCAATGGCTCCAAAAACTTATTGTGCTCTAATTAACACTACTACAAAGCAGCACTCGCAAGTATACGAGGCTATTGCAGTAACGGTGATCGCCCCAAGGTCGTCTCACAAGGAAGGAATTGCTTGTAATAGTTCAATTAGCATAAAATAATAAACTTGAGTGTGTGATTAAGTTGGTGAATTGTAATTAACTTAAGAAATGAAAATGAGTGATTTTGTGCAAGATCAATTCAATTATGGAAATGGTGCCTAGGGTTGTAGGTCCATTTAATCAAATGTTTAATTATCAAATTATCCATTAATATAACCTTGTAAATTAATTTGTTCCTTAAGGTTAATTAGTCAACTACCAATTCACTAGTTTTCACATTCATGAATTATCAACAACTAACTATTTTACATTAGCAAATTAATAAACCCTAGAACTTACAGTTCTAATTCATTCTTAGGGTAGTCAATTGCATAGTTTCGATATTAAACTTCACCTCTCGATCCATCATTCAATATTAAGTAATCAATAGGTGGCCAATCTATCAATTTACCTTTAATTTCAATGCAATCAACCAATAACAAGGTATATCAATGGAATCATCAAATCAAATCATTTAATCAAATATACTATAACCCAAGGCATGAGTAAATTAGCTCATCATCGTCTTTAAACAAATGTTCATTTCAATATAAACCAAATCAAAGTTATTCATTGCAATATTAATGTTCTTAATAAAACAACAGCAAATAAGAAATGGATTAAAAGAAAGAGTTTGAAAAACCCCTTTTGGAGATGTTAAGAATCGGACTCCTTGTCTCTTTCGTAGCTCCCTCTTTGATGCGTGATGATGCACTTCCAAGCTCTCTTGAATCAATGGCACTCTTCTTGAAGGATGAATGATAGATCTCACAAGTTCACAACTCTCCAATCAAGCCGCTTAAAACCCTAATCCTCAAGAACTAGCTACTCACTTCGATTCCAAAAATTATCTTTGTTCTTGATGTGAAAGAAAATGGTGAATGGAGAAAAATGGTGTCTTCCTCTCTCAAGCAAGAACCAAGGAAGAAGATGATGGTGTGTAGAGAATGTCCACTCAATATATTCAATATGTTTTCTCTCTTTTCCATGCTCCACTTCCACTCTTTTTAATTTTTTAAGACACCCCATCACTCTTTGTCTCCTACTTTCCTATTTGTTTTATATTTCTTCCATAAATTCATCCACATTTCACTCCTTTTTATCCTTTTTATGCCCCCACTAATCCACATCTCGTGCAAAGCATATCAAGTGATCCAGGGTGACACGGCCAAGCTTCTGGCCGCGTCCCTTACTGCCTCTTTCTTTCCTTTGTTCACAAGAGGTGACACGGCCAGGTTACTGGCCGTGGCATGTGACAAGACTAGTGGCTTAGCCGTGTCATGTGGGGGTGTCAGTCTTTGCTTCTTTCTTTTCTTTCTTTACCTTTTGTTCCTTAGGTGAGACACAGCCAGTGGCTTGGCCGTGTCTCTTGCTTTTCTCCAAACTCCATCAAATTTTAGTTAATGCTCCATAAAATGCCCTTCAACCTAAATCAATAACTTCAAACAAACTTAAGCACAAATTAACATAAAAATTAACTTAAACTCAATAAAAACATCATAGAAATTATATACAAAATTGATCTAAACAGTAGTCACACTCAAGCCTGAGCAATTGCATAACTTACCGCACCAGTCACCGTGAACTCTTCTACCAAAAGTTGAAAATCTCACCCAGGGGTCTAGCGGCTGCACATCCTACTTCATGGGAGTCCTATTATTCTCGTGGTCACTCTTTCTACAATGACAATCATTGTAAACTCTACTGCCTTGGAAATTTTCTTATGGACACATCTACCATGACCCTCACAGTAAAGTATATGACCAAAATTAGCAAGTTAGTCGAAGATGAATAGTGGTAGCACTAGCATCTCTTGATTGTGCCCAAGCCCTAGTGATTACACCTTTGACTATGAGCTATTCTATAAGTTGGACTAATTTGTAAAAAAAAAAAAGAAGAAAGAAGGAAAGAATATAGAAAAGACATTTCCATACTAACTAACTTATTTCATTATAATTACAATTGTTTGTAGGTATTTTGATCCATACAACTAACCTTGACAAGAGAGTTGGAGAGTAAAAGGCAAGAGTGTGAGCTTATCTAGAGAAAAGCTTTTTAGTGGAGTGCAAATACGAGTGAACTTGAGTGAACATATTACTTGAGTAAAACACGTGAGGGAGTGAAGTGAGGAATATATGTATACACATATTTTTTCATTTTACTGACCTTTTGTTGCAGCTTATGCCTATGCCTTAAGATGAGCAGTGCAAGTAGATAAAATCTAAGGGAGATTAACATAATACAAGCAATATCAGGCATAATATAAGCATTTGGTCGAAAACTCAATGAGATCATGGATCAAATATAAAGAGTAGAAGCATCGACAGTAAGGGGACAATAAAATAATGCCCTTAATATCTAAAGAAGAAGAGACAATAGAAGAACTCAAATTAAGGAAGACTCAAAGGGTGAAGAATCATTTAGAGATAATAAGGAAGAGAAGAAAGTAAGACCAAGGTATAGACAAAACAATTATGGTATAGGAGGAGTGAATTTGAAGATACCTTTGTTTCATGGAAGGATGGATCCAGAAATTTACGTAGATTGGGAGAAGAAGATTGAGCTAGTATTCAATTATTACAGATACACCAAATCTAAGAAAGTTAAGCTCATTATTACTGTGTTTGAGGATTATGCCATTACTTTGTAGGATGACATTAAGCAAAGGAGGAGGAGAAATAGGGAAAGACCTATTAAAGAGTGGAGAGATCTAAAATATATTATGAGGAGAAGGTTTGTGCCAAGTTACTATTATGGAGAGTTGTACAGCCAACTTCAAAATCTCACTCAAGGGTCTAAGAGTGTGGAGGAGTATTATAAGGAGATGAAGGTAGCTAAGATTCAAGCTAATGTAGAGGAAGATGGGGAGGCAAACATAGCTAAGTTCTTGAATAGATTGAATAGAAATATAGCTAATGTGGTGGAACTGCAATCCTACATGGAAATTAATGAATTATTACATTTAGCTTTGAAAGTGGAGTGGCAGCTGAAGAGGAAGAGTAGTTCAAATCGATATTCATCAATGGCTTCATCTTTCAAGCCTTCTTAGAAGAAAGAAGATAGGCCTACACGATTTAAACCTAAAACCGACCTCAATAAGGCTCCCAAGACTCCTAGCACTAGTAAGGATAAAGGAAAGGTCAAAACTACCTCTACTTTAAAAATCTAATACTTTAAATATGGAGGTGCACTATTTAGAAGAAGAAGTTAGAGTTAGTTAAACCCATACATGAGATAACTAAAAAGCACATTGAGAAGAAAAATGAACATTATCCATCCCAAGCCAATAAGGGAAAAAACTCTAACCTTTGAACCAGAAGATTGGGTATGAGTGCATATTAAGCATGAGAGATTTCCTAACCATAGGAAATTTGAACTTGATCCAAAAGGCGATGGACCATTCAAAGTACTAGAGAAAATCAATGACAATGCCTATAAGATAGACATTCTTGGTGAGTATAACATTTATATGTCTTTTAATGTTTTTTATCTATCTCTTTTTGAATTAGATGCAGATTTGAGGATAAATCTTTTTTATGAAAGAGAGAATGACATGAGCATGGCCATGGAACACAAAGTTTGAAGATTCCTACTAGACCAACCAAAAGACAAAGAGCCAAGTATATGATGGAAGCCTTACAAGCCTATGTTTAACATTTCATGGATGCATATATGGAGACATATGAAACAAGCAAAGACAATGAGAAGCTAATAATCTTGTTGGAAGACTCAGGACTTGAAATTTTAGAGAGGCGTGCTACTTAGTAATCGCATAACAAGAGGTGCAGTCGCTAGCCTTGTTTCGTGCTCAGTCATGTGCTTGCAAGTGCCACCATGAACTGTACTGTCTTGATTTCATATCTTGAACAATTATTCCATTTTCATGTATTTAATTTAGTGTTTGAAGGTTGTTTTCTTATATGGACTCTAGAACTATTGTAATGTGAGCTACATGTGTCTTAGGCCCAAAAGTTTGTTAAAACTAGTTTAGTAGGATGAGAATAATGTTGTTGTTTCCAAACAACCTAATTTAGGGTTTCTTATATTTTAACAATATTTAATCATTCTTTTTCATCAAAGAAGAGGTTAGACAATTTTGATAATTGAATACATATTTCTTAAGAGATCATTATATCTCTTGATTCTTGGTTCTTATTGGATCAAGGTTTTCTATAGCAGAGTTAATTGCTTTGTGTATATTAATTCTAAGGTTCACTTCTACAGGTTGGATTTGGGTTTCAGACCTGGAAAAGGATTTGATTTCATCTTTCAAAGGATTATTTTTACACGTAAAGGTGAAGGGGTCTCTAGTCACTACACTAAGGGTTCACATCACATATTGTCCCATTTAAGAACGTTTTTTCCTTTTTTCTCCTCATTTTCCTGTCTTTTGAGGATGTATGGGATGTATAGTTAGGAAGATGGTTACATTCTATCTTCCTTGTTTGCTTATATCTAGCAATGGTTTCAAGGTATCAGGCCTTATTTTCGGTTGTACACTGCTTCTTAGCTTATCCATAGCCTATCCATTTGGTTTTATTGTGTTTTAATGCAAAGGATGTATGGTGTAGAGGGAGACCTACTTTAATGGGTACAATGGATTAGATTGCTTACTTTTTGTTACTTGTGTTGATGAAGCTATGTTAGTCACATGAGAGGTCTTTAGTGGTATTGCTTGATCAGCCCTTACTATTTTTCCTATTTTTGTTTTTCTCTTTTTGGATCGTATGTTTATTCCTGTAGTTGTTAGTTTGCCCAGCTTCTGGTTATCTTGCCTTACTTGGGTTGTAATTCTCCTTATGAGGGATTATGTACTTTTCTTCTTTATTTAATGCAATTTATCTTTTTTTTTTAAAAAAAAAAGCTTGGAGATTTCGCAATTAATATTGTAGAGAACTTGAATTGGAATTAAAAATAAAATGAGCACAATAGACATTAGGAGACTAAAAAGCTAAATTTGTTGTAATTTTGGTGTTTGTGAAGATTAAAGACAAAGCTTACTCCTAAATAGTGGGACTAAATTTTATAGCTATATAAATATATAAAAGCTAAGGAATTAAAGCCTCTTTTGAAGATGCCCTGTCATCTAATTTTAAGAATTTTGTAATTTTATAATATCTCAATTTTTCCATAATTTCTCAATTTATCAATTTAACTCTCTGTCTCCATCCCACCTTTCCTCTACTCAAACACAATTTCTCTCTCTCTGTGCATAATCAAATATGGTTTTCCTGTCGATCTGTTTAAGAAAAATTACTTAAAAAGGTTTACAAATAGAGATAATTAATCATTTAGCATAGCACCATAAATAAAGGTTTGCTGGTAGAGATAACTAATTATCTTTCTCTTTCTATTTTTTCGGTTTACAGATTTTCTTGGTTTTTTTTTTTTTGTGGGTAGTTATGATTTCTGGGATTATAAAGGAAAATGAGGGATTTTGAAATGAGCATCTCTATATATGTTAATGGTAAAGAAATAGTTTTGGTTTTTGAGTTAGTGATGGTTAATTACTTATTTCAATTAGATACCTTAATTGTCTTTTAAAATATTAATTAATAATTTTAGTATGTAATTTTTATTTCCAATCATATTGTTATAGTGTTTAATCATTGATTTTGTCTTAACATTATTGGGATTTTGGTATTAATTTTTATAGTAGTTAAAATATTTGTTTTGATTCTAAAAGAAGAGAAAAAAAACTGATAGAATATTATGCTAGAAAAAAGTGTTAAGGGAAATATGAACTTATGAAAGGCTCATGGTTTTTTTTTTTTTTTTGTAAAATTAGGAGTTAAGATTTGAAGGACAAAAAGAAGCTGACTTTTTAAAGCAACATTTGAGGCAAAAGGTTGAGAGCTCTTCATTACAGACACTTGATCAGGAATTAAGGGGCTTTAGTTAATCAACTAACAATGTTAAATCAATTTGTATAGTTATTAAGCTATACTAAATGCATTTATCATTAATTATTTTGATTTAGTTTGGTAGGCTTCATATCTAAGTATAAATATTTGTTTTGATATAGATTTCTATATTTTGGATCTCTGTTTGGATGATAAAATTAACTACGAAAATTAGATTTGTTTGAAAACTGATGGTCTAATTGAAATGTTTATATATATGTTGTATTGATTTGGGAAGTACAAGTTAAGGCATAGAAGTCCTGATAGGAGTGGTTTGCATTGTCACGAGGATTGCTATCTTGATCATCAAAGATTGGCTATTGTAGATCCTACTTTAGGGGATCAACCAATTTATAATGAAGACAAGACTATTATTGTCATGATATTTTTCTCTTCCATTATAAATGATTCTTAGAGTTGGTTGAATTTGATTCATTGAGAATGAAGGTGATAAGAATGTGGATGTAAATATTATATATTTGACATTGATTATTAATGCAGCTATAGTAATTATATGGAGACATAGATGCTAATGTATTATTCATAATGTTGGGTTGGGGCTCTATTATAACATTTGAGCTGGATAAAATATTTAAATGTATTAGATGGTAGTTAATAATTGGGTTATTTTTATGCTAAATCGCTAAATATGCGTAGGACTATTTCTCTGTTTAATCTAAGAGACTGACCTGGCCAGTTGCTTTAGGATTTATCCATGATATATATTACATTATAGCTAACTATATTTATTTGCCAATGATTATATATCTTGAAGTGGATTTTGACATTCAATAAGTAAATAATGATATGATAAAATAGAAAAGAAAAAAATGGAATTGGTTTGAATCTTGATGGAGTTTATGAAAATTCAACAAGTAATGAAACTTTGACAATGAGTAAACAAATACATATTCATGTACTTGGTGGGATGGGAAGTTGTTGTCATTTATATCTTGATCTGTTTATGAGTCATGTGTAATTGTTGTGTTTAAATGGCAGGTTTGGTATATTTGTTAAATGAAAAGATGACTTCTCCAAGCAGGAGAAGAGATATGGATGTCATGAAGTTATGTGTGCTCTTATTGTAAGATCTCTCTTCATTTCATTATTGTTTCTATTGCACTTATTATTTTATTAGCTAAATAAGACTAATTATTGTCATGACTTATGACATGTAAACTTTAGATTCTTTGTCCAACCATCATATTTCAAACATATGATTATATTACCTATGATAGTTGATGCCTTTGATTTCTTTGTTAGCCTTTTAAAACTTTAAACGCCATTTCTCATTGCATGATATTCAAATTATTTTTATAGATGGAAAAAATTGTAATGGACTAATGGTGTTTCTACCTTTTTGCTTTCATGCTTTATAGAATGATGAGTGATTATGCTATATGGAACCGATCAATGATGCAATTAATGAATTCAACACAGAATTCCATGGTCTAAAGGAAAGAAATTTCATGATCTCTATCCATCTTCTTGCTTCCTTTGAAATTTTATATTTGACATTGTTCTAAAAGCTCCTCTGTTTCATCTGAACAATGCTTTGATATATAAATCACATGTGCAAACATATGGGACACACATACATAAATATGCATTAAGGTATAATATATAAATAGTGACAAGATTATAGGGATTGTGGCATACTGATCTTTAGCCTGAGTTATGTCTGCAAATGCTATAAAGAATTCTTTCATTACTTTCCTTACACTTAAGGTCTCCAAGGTTTTTTGAATATCTAGTATTGTACTTTGATTCCATTTCTTATTGTCTCTTTGAGATTGCTCATATGGTGGGTATTAGGTATTGCATGAGGTATTTGAAAATATTTGAGGGACCAATAAAGGATATATCACTCCTTATAGAAGGAGAGTGTATCTCATGGTCTCTTATAGAAAGGCGTTACTCTCAATATCCTAGGCCAAGGTGGATGCATATTTGAGAATTTATCAAAAATACATCTTACATAGTAATGGTCTTAGGGAATAAGAACTAATTAATTCATATGAGATTTAATACAGTTGATCTAGCAGAAGTTCACATAAAGTCCATCTCTAAACCAAATGAGATACAGTGTGATGTAAAGAGTCGATTGCATGGTAACTATCTATAGAATGGGTTGAAGTCAAACCACTTAACTTTCTTGGTATTTAAGTGAATATGATACATTACTAGATGTCAATCTTAGTTTTCTTAATATCAATTAGGTTATTAGAGAATCAATCCTAATTGAAGACTTTAATTTAGGACCCTAATTAATATAAGGGTAAAATCGATATTTTGCTATCATCGTGTTCTGGAACCTAATAAGTCATACATTAAGAGGGCTAAGAAATAATTAAATTGGCTTTATAATATATTATTGGATAATATATTAATGGATTGAATCCATTAGTGAAGGAAAGGAATGGGTTGGACAACTTATTAAAGTTGTTGGGCCTATTTAGGACCAGTTGAGACTATTTGGATCATTAGAGTTCTTAAAACCTAATTTAACTTAAGGGACTTGGCGCCAACAAAAAAAAGAGGTTTTATTGAGCATTAACAGCAATAAAAAAAAAGTGAAAATTTACTAATTCATGTTGGAAAAAGGAGAGAGAACTTTACCTCTTAAAAACCCTAACCACCTTTCATCTTTTTCTTCTATTCTAGTGCACTTCGAATGTGCTATCATAAAACCTCTTGCCAAGCTACTACAATTAGATTGGAGATTATTTTTGACTTTTGTGAATACCATAGAGACAACCTAGATTGGATTTTTGTGGGATAACCTAGATTGGATTATTATGGTTTACTGCAACCTAATAAGGTGAAAGAGGCTAATCAAATTGAAAGGTATAACCTCATCTTCTTTGAGTTCTTTTTTATTTCAATTTAATTATTTTGGGTGATCCTTTTTGGGTTAAAACTTCAATTTTCAACTGTTTATTGGTTGGCATTATCATTCTATAATCTAATAATGACTTTTCTGGGCTATTTTCATTTTAGGTGTAAACAGTATCCTCCATACACATTTGGCTCTTGTAGCGAAATTATATGATTTAGAATCCATTATTATCTTTAGCCTCCATAAGGAAAAGTCTTTTGCAACTTCTTGTCATAGCCTTTTATCAACTTCAACATTTAAAGGAAGAATCTTCTACAACTTTAACTCTTCGAACTTTGTTCCGAGTTCATTTTTTATGAATATATTGTGTGGCATGATTGTGAATTTGTAGTGATGTATTAACTAAAATAAATTTATAATATTTGGAGGTGGTATTTTTACCTTATAAATCTGGATGGGTAGTATTTTTTACTTTTGTCCCCCAATTCTAAACTGTTTTAGTTACTGACTTTATATTTTAATTTTAAACTCTTTGCAAAAATTACAGAACTTTAGAAATTATGGCCATTCTTGGTTTGGATTTTTTTTAGAATGGAGGTTTTTTTTTTAATTTCTTGGGTTTGATAAGTTTAGTTCTATAACACTATTAAGCTTGAAATACTTACATAATTATTTCAACCATTTCTATTGGACCTATGATTTAAATTTTATCCATTTAAGTATTGTGGATATTGTAAGCTCTTGAATGGAGGAGCTCTAAGGGATCATTAGCCTAGGCTTGAAGAAAATGGAGTTGTTACTAAAAATATCGAGTAAGAAAAATGGTAGCACTAGATTCCTAAAGAATCTCAAACCCCTTATTAGATTTGGAAAGTTAAGTATATATAGAGAAGGTAAGAGTCACTCTAGAACCCTCATATGACGGTTCATTAGAAATTACTGTAAGCTGATTAAATAGAGTCATTGCTCAATGCTAACTAAGAAATGAAATTGAATTAGTGTAAGTAATTTAGCCTTTTATGAGAAGGACCAATTCGGTTATCTGAGATTTGAGTTCAGTGATGACAATCTGCTTAAGTTATTGTCAGGTTACCAAATTATGGTTTTCTTATAGTTGTCAAAAAAACTCAATAAATGTAGCTAATGCACTGTACATACATATAAAGGAAAAAAGTTAATCACATTACAAAATATAAGTAATAGAAAGAAAATGAGTTAGAATAAATAAATAATGGGTTGGGCCTTCCACTATCATTGTACACACAAGTTAGTCAAATGATTTGATAAGAAAACCTAAGTAACATTGCCATTTCATGATAACATATTTTTATGGAGATCAAAATAGCTTTATTGATGAACCAAACAAAGGACTATACATGAATAAGAGTTTGATTTTATTTTTTATCCCCAAGACTTATTAAACTTGTTACAAAATCAAATTGGGTAGAATTCCCTTCTAGAAAATACTAAAATAAAGACTCTTTGACTTCAAAATGGGTCAAATAGACCTTCAAAATCATGAACACAATAAAACTTTGATAATTTATCATGGAAATTTGGATGGAAGGAATATTCTATAGATTTTTCACTCAAAAACCATTCAAAAGTTTGGTTAAAGATGGAAAAATACTACTGAACTCATTGTAAAGGCTTGGGATATAATACCTCTTGGCAATCCTATCAGAGAACAATCACAAGATGCTACTCAGTACTTAACAATCCTTTAGTAAACTATAAACAAACTTTAATAACAATCCATCTAAAAATTTCAGTAGAGTATCCTCTACAATAATCACAATCCAAATTCTCTTCAATCTTCATAAAAACACTTTTATCTTCCAATTAATCGAACTCAACTCCAAGTACTTCATTTACTCAATAATCAACCATAGTCCAAAACAAACAACATATACATATCAATCAATATGTATCCATACATAATACATTTTCCAAATTTATATCATTCACTTAAATCTTATAGTCCCAACTTAAAATAAACATATATCCCAACCACATTTACAATATATATAATCATCAAATTTGACCAAATTATACAACTATCGTTTGAATCACAATGTCGCTATGTGAACTATAATTAAATATATAATAAAATATCTTGACAAAAAGAAAACCTTTTGTGATGCAGTTGATCTCTGAAATCCTAAAACTTTAATTGTAAAATCTTCTCCAATTCATCTGATTAATATAACACGCTAGGCGAAATGCTTAGTGGTGTTTGTATATATACATATTTTTCCATTTAATATCATAGGTAATTAATTACAATAACAAATAAAGCAAAAATCATAATTACCATTGATGATTATTTTATTTTCTTATTAAGATCTTACCAATATTTAAATAAGATGATAATTTCTTTCTTCTTCTTCTTCTTTACTTATGTTCATGCCTGTTTTTAAACCCGTTAAATAATTATGGTTAAACTAAAAATCATTTTATGATTTTGTCACAATAATATTATGATTTAAGCACTTATTATTAAATTTATGAAATTTTATACTAATGACTATTGTCTAATACTATCAGTACATTAAACTCATTATTATCTTACTTTACTATGCAAAATTTGTATAATTATTTTAGACATTAGGGTTAATTTGAATAAATCATCATTTTCTACTTTTACTAGTATCACATCATAATATATAACGATAACTCTAAATTCTTTGTCTTAACTTAATTCAAATTCATTACTTATTCATGCATTCCAAAGTTTATCTTTGTTTACTTTTTCATGCATAAATATTTACAAATTTTTACTATTTAAGCAATAATATTCAACTACTAATAGAAAATTGAAATTTTCTTTTAAAACACATAACTCTCAATCGCTTAGTATCCTGATCATATATGTAATTATATTTCGATCATCATATAAGTTTATCTAACCATTTTATTATGTACAACATAGTTAAATAATTTGATCAAGCGTAATTAGGTACCCTTTTTAGTCATTGTTATCACTTTTATTGTTTACTTGTTTCCTACTCAAGCTCTTAAAGAACTATTCACCATCCATACAAACTAATCATTTTAATATTCTTCATTACATATCATGCTATACTCAAATTTCAATTTAAAAACCATGTAACTTTTTATTTCAATAATATGAGATAATATATTACACTATATTACAATATAATATTAGTTAAAACTTTTCATATAGTTTTTTTTAAGTTTTGGCCACCATTTAAAATACCAATAATATTCTTTAAACATTTATATGCACATCATGCATGAAATATCATTATGTACATATCACATTATATCTCTGCATAAATATATGTGTCTTAACATATACTATATAATCATATCATCACATAAAATTATATCCTCATCTATCATCATAAGTGGAAAGATCATTATGCATACATGCATTTTTAAGTACTCAAATATATCTAAGTTGGGCCAGCTTATGATTTCTTAACCAATTAGATTTAAATTAAATTATTTTAAATTTAACAAGTTCAAATTCAACATAAATAAATGATAAATATTTTGTAACACCCTATACCTTATATACGTACCATACATATACCCCGTATACACACAATACGCATATAAAATATAAGGATATTACGTTATAGTATTGTTTAAACATTTATCTTAATTCCACATTAATAATATATTTAATGTAAGAACATTCTAAATTATCAAATCTTATTCTTAAGAAGTAATATTTCCAAAATCATTAAAGTTTTCATTTAATTACATATATACATTTATATATTGTCTTTCCAAAATTCACTTATATACATATACATATGATCAAAATACAACATAACACATTGTACAAGCATGCATCACCTTCTAGTTGATCTCGAAATACCCTTAATTCTCTTATAGCACTACTCTCCAATTCTCGGATCAGCAATCTACTCACCTGCGCGATTCACACAACTACTAAGCTCGAAAGCTTAATGGTACTTATAAACAGCATATATGTACATTATAGAAAATAACATTCACAACACTAACATAATTTATCATCATATTCTTTCATCATTTACCAATTTACATGCAATGCCAATGCACATTGCTTATGTACATCATGTCACTATGTGACCTACTATTTCATTTTAGATATATTTTTCAATCATCTTACAATTCATATGAAACAAACACAAGCATGGGTCCAAATAATCTAATATATTATTCAAATCTTAGAGTTACTATTTTGGTCTATATTGACACCCAATGTCTAGCCCAAAGGCAAGTGACACCCAGCTTCTAGCCCAAAGACAGTTCATAGGTGACGTCCAACGTCTGGCCTGAAGGCAAATTAAATAATTGCTCAAAAGCTAGTCCTGAAAGCAAATAATGAGGATAACCTAATAGGCATGCCGCCAAATATAAAACTCTAAAAATTGAATAACATAGGCACACAATTATTTCATATTTTCCATTATCCATTTCTTTCTCATTTTCTCACATTCAACTAGGCACATTGCCTCTTTTCTCATTATCATCTATGCACATTACTTCATTTATTATTATCATTTAGGCACATTGCCTCATTTCTCATTTTTCTCATTCATTTCAATATTATATCATTTCATTTCATCATTTCTCAACATATCATCACAGTGTATCACATTATACATTACAGCACATTACCCAAATATTTTGGGTATCTTAGCATAATTCATATACTTATGCAATCTAGCCATTGCTAATGGCTTTTCACAATGTCTTTAATACATACACAACAAACCACATTACCCAAACACTTTGGGTCATTCACATATTGCACATATTTCACTTTTTACTCAATTTAGCTATTATTAATGGCTTTTCACAATGCATTTAATGCATACATGACAAATCATATATAATAGTACATTGTTCATCAATATTCAATGTAGCAAATATCTTAACACATTTTTTCATCTAAAATGTGTTAAGCCCAATGTAATGCAAATATAACCCAAACTCGAGCCAACTACTTAAATCTTTACTTCCTCTAACTCTTCATAACTTGATCTTCTAATCAAGATATGAATAATCAAGTTATTAATAACATCAATCTATATATCTCAATTATATAACTCAAATCCTCTCTTTCCTTCTCAACTCATAACACTTAACTCAATACTCCATACTTTGGTGTTTCTCATTAACTAATACTATAATAAGTTTCCAAACTAACAATAATATCATATTCATCTCATCTTTATCATAATCATTATTCATTTATACTTCACAATTGACATCCAACCGCATTTCCCATTTCATATTTTCATCATGTAAGCATGAGCCATATTCACCATATGACTCTTCAACATACCAATATTTAGCATAATCAACATATTTTATCATAATTCTTCAAGTGACACACTCAACTTAGAGAAACTTTGACACGCCCAGGGACATGGGTGTGTCACTGCCCGTGTCTTTAATTCTACCTTACAGTAGCTATGACATGCCCAGAGACATAGGCATGCCACTGCCCGTGTCCTTAATTCTTCCATGCAGTAACTATGATACATCCAGAGACATGGGCGTATCTCGGTCCTTAGTCCTGCATTATCATAGTTATGACACACCCAGAGACATGGGTGTATCATTGGGCGTGTCAGACTAAATCTCTGGGTACGCCGATGACATCACAAAAACACTCTTTCACTATGTTTTCATCAATACAATACTTACATATCACATAAGCAACTCCAAATCATGTTAAATCAAATATGTACAACATCAAAATCATATATATAAACTCAAGATCATATATATAAACCAAAAAAGATTATGTACAAACCTTTGATTATTCCAAGTTTATTCTTCTTTACTTACTTCTTGTTAATCTCAACACAAAATCATAATAACAATCATCATATATTTTATTCATACCCTCATCCATATATCAATTCACTCAATCTCCAACTCAACTTTACCAAACCCTTACTCTTTTCCTCAATTCCAACTACTCATCATTATCCTCAACATTTAACCATATTTACTTCATCTATGTATCAATTCAACATATATATACTTTAATATATCATTGTCATTATATTATTCAATTAACCATCACTTTCTCTCACTAACTATATCATACATATATATATAATCCATAAAATAAGCTCAAGAAGAAAGTACTTACTTGAATTACTTGCCAAATCTTGTCTATTTTCTTTATTCCCTCTTGAATCTCTTGTAAAATTTAATATGTAGCATGAAAAGTTCACTCTTTCCACTCTCTCTCTTTATCTCACGTTGAAGAAGAAGAAGAAGAAGAAGAAGAAGAAGAAGAACTTATCTCTTCTTTTCTCATCCTTATCTTATATAAATAAAATATTATAAATAATTCCCACTTAAATTCTCCACCACTCATCTTCTTCCTTCTTTTTGACTTTGTGCTTTCCTTTTATTATTATTATTATTATTATTAAATAAATAAATAAATAAAATCAACTTTTCCTACAACCAATTATACCTCATGTATATATGGTGTATATGTTGAGTATATGTATATGTCTTATATATGTCATGTTTATTTTAAATATATTTTAAATATATATAACATATACATATATATTACATATATCATACATTTTCATCTTATATTTTCTCTATCCATATCAACTATTTACTCTCCCATATTTACTATTCTAAAATACATAAAAATCGGGGTGTTACATATTTACTTTATAATTATTTATCAGAACACCATTGGTTAAGATAACAATCATACTTTCACATTTAATTACTAATAAAATTCATTACAAACAATTTCAATGCACTTCTCATGTTTCAATAAATTTGATTTATTTTGCCCTCATATACTAAATTTTAAATCATAGACTCGGATAACAGGTGTTCAGTAATGGCAAGTAAATGCTCACTATCAAAGTTTAAGATGAGAAAAGAAAACTCAGCGTAAATTGTGCAACACTTATGCCTACATCAATCAGTATGGCTAGTGGCCTAGTAATAACATGTATACCCAGTAATAATAATGACATAAAATGTCCACTAATTGCACAATGTGCCTATTAACACTATAGATGGCCACTCTTTAACTAGTCATTCATCAGATAACTAGTTTTATTACCAGTATAATTCGGACAATTCAGTTATTTTTACATTTTCAGTCAATTTCATAGTTAATAATAATAAGAATAATTGTTTAAAATAACTATTTAAAGCAACAATCTATTTTCTCATTAACTAAATGACATTCAAATTTTAATAATTCAATTAAATAAATTTTATTTCAAATAAACCTAACATATTTCATAATTTATCTTCTTAAATCCTCCACCAAACAAATTTTCAATACATACATATAAAATTACTTCCAATCAAAAATCATATATAAAAGTAACTCCATACATTGCTCTATACACATAACATTATCATATGCATTAAACATACATAAACTAGTACAATTTAGCCATTTTCATTCATATAATAGTTTTATCTTCTCAAGCTCATATTTCACATTCTATTTGTGATAATTAAATTCTAAGTAGATATTGTTTCCCTTAATTAGCTCTTTCCAACTATATAAATTTATAAATTATCATCATCATTTTAAAAGTGTATATTTTGTGTATATATTGTATATACATTATATATTTTTTCTCTTTAAAGCTATCTTCTTCTTAAATTTATGATTACACTACTTCTTTTTCTCTAATTATTTGACAACCAGTAATAACTTAGCTTATCAAACACATCCACTTACAATTTACAAATTATCTCAAATTATTAGGAGATGTTGATGTCAAGTATACAGTAGGCATATAGTTTATATATCTAAACATTGTTTTCAAAATTTGGCTGCTATAACTTATTTTTTTTTTTCATTTCTTTTTCCTTATTTCCATTTAATCAATCTAATATTAACCAATCCTCTTCCAACTCAAATTCAACTAACAATTTAAGAAAAACCAAGAAATCACGCAAATTTTTAAGAACAAACCTCCATCAAATATATTTTTCATGGTTTAATCAATAATTCATCACTAATTCAACTCAATTAGACTAAGAAAATAATATCCAACCCTCCAAAGCACAATTGTATTCAAGCATGTTTCAGACTTTGACAACTTAAATAAGTATATTCTATTTCAACTAAACCTAAACATATTTCATTTAATTCAAACCTAATCAAGAAAAGGGGTCCTTCCAAGATACTCAATTCTTCCACAACCGTAAAATTTGATACTTGGTTAATTCAATGATTCCTTTAAACATAGTTTTAAGTTAAACATTTAACAAACACAACATTTAACAAACACACTTTTAAATACTACAAATATAATTATACTTTCAAGGAAAAATGTCCCTAAATCAATTT
Organism: Garcia nutans; assembly: GCA_947685225.1. Classification (NCBI taxonomy): domain Eukaryota; kingdom Viridiplantae; phylum Streptophyta; class Magnoliopsida; order Malpighiales; family Euphorbiaceae; genus Garcia; species Garcia nutans. The sequence continues at coordinate 43,524,074 of CANTUV010000037.1, forward strand.
CCTTCACAAATTAACTCATAATCACTTTCTTTCACAATTAAATCAAATCATAATCTTCCATAAACAAATTAAATTAAGAAAAATTCAAATTATAGCAAACTATTAAATGTACAAGCACTAACCTTTTAATTAGCATCCTTTTTCTCTTTTTGCTTCAAATTCCTAATTCTTGAGGGATTTTCTTGAGAAATCATGCTCAAACTAGCTAATGCCTATCAAAATCATGAATTATCTCTAAAGTTTTCCATGGTTTCTTATATAAGAAATGAAGAATAAGAAGAAAGAAAGAAAAATGGTGGTGGATGATGATGGCTATGGGTTTGATAAGGAAAAAGAAGAATAAATAGTTAATATTTAACTTTAATAATATCTTAGGGTAAAGAGCAATATTTGATGAAATTTATAGTTGGTGATAAATTTATGTACCTTTTACCTGTGGATAGTTTATAGAATTAGTTAAGATAAAATTTCTGCCTAGATGTGTCTGCCATATAAGGATGAAAGGATTATGCCAGATAAGGCTGAAAGGATTGTTAAGGTGGAAATTGTTCCTAATTTTTTCATGAAAAATTTGGATGACTCCTCCAGAAATTTCTGTCGGTATTACCGATGAAATAATATTTCGTTGGTTTTGATTCTATGTTTTGCTCATAACTTAGTTTCTATACATCTACTTTCTTTAATTTTTTCTTAATCTAGTTTTGAATTCTGTAAAATCTTAAAAATAATTGCTTTAATTATTTTAAAATCCTATTACTCATATTTTATATCCCAATTACAGTAGAACATACGCATTTTTGTAATTTTTATCACTTTAAACTTTTTTTTTAGAGATATCGATTAAATCCATACCCAAATTTAATTTTTCACTTTTTAAGACTTATCCAATCTTATTTCTACCAATTCCAAATTCTTGGGTCATACATATCCTCATACACAGTCTAGTATATACTTATATACACATAATGCAAAAATCATTGCTTAAAAATTCAGACATTACATGAGAAATGTTTTAGAGAGGATATGAAATGTTTGGAGCCTGTATGGGATTGCTAGAGCTTATTGATGATTGTTGATGTTAGAGAAATGAAAGAAATTAGAGGTATTTATAGGGAAAATGTGATTAGAGGGTTAGGATTAAGTTAAGGATAGGATTGTAACTCTATTTGATCTCTAATTGACAGATTTAGATGAGGGATAAGTTTGAAGATCTGATAGGATGAGGTAGAATTCAAATTTTGAACAGAAGTTTTCAGATGGGGTCATTTTACTAGAGAATGTCGCGTGATGGTTCAAATCCACCGTGTGGTGGTCATGGATTATCATACGACAATCCATGATGAATGGAGATAGGGTGGTTTCAAGTGATTCGTGTAGTTCTTTCAGAGACTTGTGTAGTTAGTTTGGGTTTTAGGCAAAAAAGAGGTCCTAGTTAAGCCTATTTGGTCTAAACCCAATCCACTTATTTTAGCACTATCCATTGGCCCATAATAGTTCAAAGCCATACCTTGGGGGCTTTTCCCTCTACACCCCCCAAATGAGGTCAGTGGTGGGCCTTAAATCTCAGTCCTATTAGCCTTCACACTCTGGCACCACAGACCTTAATGAAAATCCCATTTTGGTTGTGCTCATAAAACTTTGAGTCGAGTCATAAAGCTCAGTCATCACTTAAGCTCAAGCCTAAATCTACATCCCAAAGAGATTTCTTTACTTATTTGGTATTTTTTAGGGAAATCTTTCCATTTTGAGACATAGTTCTAGTTTTTATCGTCATGTATCATTTGTAACACCAATGCAAGTAAAAAACCAGTGCTAACACTGACCTCTTTTTAAGCTTGTGCATTATTAAGTTATTAAGAATCAAAAATGATGCGAGCATGGTTATGGAATCAATGGAAAAAAGGGATGGAACTCAAAGTTTGAAGATTTCTTATGGACCAATTACAAGAGAAAGAGCCAAGGAGATGAAGAAAACTTTACAAGCTTATGTGTAAAGGTCCATGGATGCAAACATGGAGCCATATTTACCAAGTAGAAACAAAGAGAAGTTGAGATTACTTGTTTATTTAGCCTAACTAGATATTTAATAATATTATTATTAATTTATTATTGTTTATTTATAGGACTTATATTATTTGGATGATATTCAATAATTAGTGGAGAGGCTTAATGATCACATCTACAGTACACTTAGCTTATACCTTATTTCAACTTTGTATTATTTGAATGCGCATTGTTTTGGGCCTTGTTGTTTTAAGCCCAAATTATTAGTCTTTTATTAGGTTATGTTTAGTGTAATAGTAGGACAAGGGTAGCAGTATCCTTGTAACTAAATACCCTATTATTGTTGTAACCTATTTAAACCATCTTATATCTCCTTGTAAGAGATTAGACTCTTTTTATAATAAAATTCAAGATTTGTTTAGAGATCTAATTCTCTTGTTCTTAGTTTCTTGTGAGATCAAGATTTACTACTGCAATACCTTAAAACAATTAATTAATAACAATATAAATATATTTAATACAATATAAATATATTTAATACAATATAATAATAAATAAATAAATATTAAAATTTTATTATAAAGAAGAAAGAAAAGAACGAAGAGATGAGAGAGAGAGAGAGAGAGGGTGAGGAAGACAAAGAGACAGAACATGTTGTGCCTACGATCTGTCGCCCTCTGAACAACCCCAAGTGACACTGCCTGGACCAACATGAAGAGCAGCGTCCGACAATTCAAACGACCAAAAAACGTCGGATGGCGGTGCATGTGTCATCCAATGGTCGCGTCGGCGAGACATTCCGTTGTCTTTTTCGGTCGATTTCGGCGAGTCAGTACGGTTGGAGCCCTTTCTTCATTATCTTCAATTTGACATATTATTTATAAATTATGGACAAGATTTAAAAAAAATACATGTATATATTAAAAATTAAAATAAAATAATTATTATTATTATAATAATAAATTAAATTTGAATAAAATTTAATTGTTAGTAAATTATATTAATTAATTCTAAGTAATTAAGATTTAGAAATTTGAATTTAATTTAGAAATAATATTAGAATTAATTAATTAGTTAGTTGTGATTAAAAAGAAATTTCTAATAAGAAAAATAAAAATGAATAAATAATTAAATAATTAGTTAATAAATCAACAAATATTAAATTTTAAAATAAAAAAATATTAACACAAAATGTGATTATAACAAATTGAATATTTGAATTATAATTTTTATTAGTAATTTATAGAATAAATTAATTATATTTAAGTGTATATATATGTGTATGAAATTAGTAAATTAATTGGAAGAAAATAAATTAGTAGTCGATTAATTAAGTTATATTTACTACTGCCATTAAATTATTAACTTGAGGATTATTATTTATTAATTAAATTGAGTTACTTAATTATTGAATGACATTATAAATATAAGAAGTATTATTATTATTGCTATAATCAGCATTGTATTTATTTATTACTATTATTGAAATTTATTATGACAAAATAAGAAAATTTAAAATAAATAATATTTCTTTATTTAAAAAGATAATCAAACAAATTAATCTCTAAATTTGTTTAGATTATGTTACAAAGATATTCTTTTTTATGAAAAGAGATTAAATAATCATATTATTTAGAAAATATCCAATGTACGCCGAAATCTTCGTTAAAATATAGGAATGGTTCATATGCACATTTCTCATGTCATGCATCTCATAGTAGCTTGACTATTCTAGGATATTCCTTAGTTAATGAATATTCTTATATTGCTTAGAAATTGATTCAGCTGTTGTGTCAAATCATAGAAGTGATCATATTGGCTAGACGATTATAGCATTTAATCAAGGTGAGTGGATAATTATATAATATTTATATTTTATTAAAAAATACATATATATGATTTGTTAAAAGTGCTTTATGATGAAAGTAAGTTTATAAAGGAAATTTGAAAGGGTAAATATTATTTATGAATATATTTAAAATGAGAACAAATAGTGATATGTTGATGTTTGAAATTATAAAAATGATGATTATTTATTGATACAGTTGAATAAATGATTTGAATACTCTCATTATATGTTTTCTATTAGAGGCACATGTGATGACGGGGAGTTAGATGAATTGATGGATTTATGATATGATATTGTCTTTGGGACAACGCTTGATATATATATAGCCTTTGGGGCATATATCAGGTGGTTGCTCTTTGGGGGTAGTTCTGCACATGTGTATGACCATGATTATTTACTCTTGGTGCTGTCATTGAGCCCAAGATGCTATATTTTACCTTTAGGCTACTTGTAAATATATGTTTACTTGCGCTTAAATTCTTATGTTATCTATAGACTATATATTTTGAGTGTATAAAGATATATGTTAAGCTTTATGAAATGATATTGTGAAATTATGTTTCGTTAATAAAGAAAGTTATTATGCAGCTGTATAAATTTTTATTAGTAAGTATATGAGAAAAACTTGTTTGTTCCTACTTTGTTATATAATTATTTTTTTACTGAGTAGTTTTACTCATCCCATTCATTTTAACATTTTCATATACAGTTGGAGAATAACTTCTTCAATTCCACATACGTATAGAAGAGGTTGGGCTAATACAATAGTCTTGTAGTGATTCCATTAAAATGGTTATGTGTTATAATAATAGATATTATTAAAGATGTACAAAAAGACATAAGGAGGATGATATTAATAATGTGATGTTAATATAAATATTATACACTCATAGTTATGAGTATACAAGAGTTGTTAAATATTTAAGTTATGATCAGAATTTTATAGTATGATAAGTCTACCCTAGCTTTGGAGTGTGGGGTGTGACATTTAATGGTATTAGAGCATAGGTTATAGGTTATGTAGACTTCTTATTTTTCAAATATGATCAAAGTATTAATCTTAATAGTAGTTGTCTTGTCTGATTATATCATCATGAGTACAAGTGTGGTAGTAACAATGGTCGTAAAAATCAAGTCATGCAATTAGAAAATGTTGGCCTACCTCATAGGGATTCTACTTCACTCGTTCGTTCATAGTGTATGCATTTATTGTATATGTGGACAAAAATATATAGTCTAAATTATAAAAAGGAGGGGGGGCCTTAAAGAACAATATATATAAACTCATATGTTGCATACCTAAAATGGAAATGAGTACATGATAAACACACATTGTAAATATTCTGTATACTTGAGATATATCTAAATATATAATTTGTATATTTAAAATATATCCAAACAACGGCGTGTATGCTAGAGATAAACTAGAAATCAATATTTTCAAACTTTAAATTATAAAATTTATATGGTTATGTAGAATTAATTAAGCTAAATTAAGATATTAAGTTTGAAATCAATTTTGATATGAAGATTTAGAAAATTTTGGGTGGAAAGAGGCTAAGACTTATATTATTTTGGATTTTAAATATTTTATTTAGATGTGGTAGAAAAGTGATGGGTGATACATGAGAAAGTTGACTTGAGTATTCATAAAGTAGAATGGAAAGTGTTATAAGTTATTATTTTATAATGTTTAAAGAGGAAAATTACAATATAAATTTTGAGGATATTCTTAGAAAAGAGTTGTTATATATGTATATTAAATCTTGAAGTTATCCTTGAAATTATATATATATATATATATTAAATCTTGAAGTTATCCTTGAAATTTTTGTTATGTGTGAAGATAAGAAATTGATAAATATTACTAATAAAAAATTTAGATTGGACCGTAGTATGTATATATATATTGATGGTTAAAACTATTTATAATAGGTTAATTGAAATTTTATAGACTTGATATTTCTTAGACTAAAGAAATTTATATGTGCAAATCAATTTGGGTTGACAAGATTTTCTTGAGACCTAGAGGATTAGAAATTAAATTTTCAAAGAAAATTTAGTTTAAAGCTAAAAAGTTTTATGTATGAAAATCTATATTATGAAGATGAGTTAGAGTTGGTTATATCGGATTATTTTTTTAGATACTTAGATAAGTTTAATTAAGTTGAAATAAGAGTGGAGTACATAAGATATGATAATCTGTATAAGTTGAGAATGATATTCTCAAGTGATCACCGTATACTTTATGAAGATAGTTATAGTTACTAAATAATCTGATAATAATTTAGAGGAGGAGGAATGGGAAAAGAATAAATTTTCTCTTGGAAGAAAGTTGTTGATAGACATTGATCTTGTTGGAAAATTTTTTTTGAAGAGAAAATAAAATCCAAGTTGAATAAAATCAAATGTTAAGTATGATATATGAGGGATTTAAATTAAAAAAGAAACATTTAATTGTAATGTGTTTAATTTTACTTGTGGAGTTTAGATGGCTGAGAATAATGGAGGAGTTAGAATATCTAAGTCAGACCAAGAGTTTAAAATTTGTAATTAGAATTTTATAGGGAGTTTATCATACTCCTAGTATTAGGATATAGCTAAAAGTGTTTAGATTAATAAGTACTATTAATTGTGAGATGTGTAGATAGTAGTTTTGGATATACAAACCAAAAATAGTATTAAGACTTAGCATTGGATAAGATGATAGATAACGGTTAATGAATTATAAGGGTACAATAAATTTAAGTTTTTTTCATGGATAATATATAATGAGTATAAATGTAGAAATAGTTGTGCTATCAAAAAGTTGATATATTAATTGATGTAAATTATTTTGAACAAATAATAAATATAAGACTATGATATAGCTAGGGTTATATTTATGATTATGGAAATAATATGGATTACACAAATGAATTAGGTGAGTAGATACGATTGAAGGCTATGGGTTTTTGAATTTAGAATTAGCTAGATGAGCTTATAGAATAGTGTGATTGATTCAATTAAAGGTTAACATGATGCAGAGACATTGTAAAAATGAGTGAGTAATTCTTATCCTAATGTTTAATTGAAGTAATTGGTGAATTGATGATAAATAATTAAATATGTCCCTTTGAGTATTAAGATGATATTTATTATTGATCTTGTGTTACAAATGGATGGGAGTTGAAAGAAAATTTATTTTGGATTAAATGGATTTGATTTTTTAAGGTAAAAAAAATTATTAAGAAAAATTATGATTTAAAGATTGTACAAATTGATGGAATTATGGAATAATTTGAGAATGTGAATTTGAAGTGATTAATTAAAGTGTAAATGAATTGGTGTGTTTATAATGTAAAAATTAAAAGGTAATTATTATGAGATATGATTTGAAATGAATCTACTAAAAGAGGTACTAAAATTTAAAATTTTTGATGTATGGATTAAAGTTTATAGAAACTCAAAACTAGATTTGAATATTTAAAGCACAAGAATTAAGTAAGTTAATAAATTGAATTTGTATGTGGAAGACTTAGGGTATTCTTAAAATTGATGGATAACTAGAGGTATTTAGATTCATAAGCGAAAATGATTCGGATAGGTGGATGAAGATTTTCGACATGTACAAAGGTAGACGTTAAGATATGCTATTGGTTAATGTATAAGATTAAAATTCAAGAATTATTATGAATAAAATATGTTTGGAAGAAATTAAGAACATATGAATGATGATCTATGATTTTTGGAATAATTATAACATTCGCATAAGAGTTGAAAGTTGTAAGAATTGGAAGTAACGAGATAAATATATTAAGTTATCATATTTGTATCATTTTCAAACATAACCCTCCTTAGATTGTAAGGAATGAGAGTTATCAAGAATGAAATTTGAAGTTATTATGACAAATTTAATATTTAACCTTAGTATCAATGATATCTTCAGTAAAAGTTAGTTGTCATTTTTAAACATAAACCTATTCAGGCTATAAGATTGTGATATGATCAACAAGTGAACTTGATAATTACGTATAAAATAGCTATTTGAGCATTTTTAAGGTAATTGTAATAATAGTTGAATAAAAATTTTGAAGTAATAGGTTGACTTGAGAATGTTAAATGTGATCCTTTAAGATAAGATATTAGAGTGTATGTGTGCAAGGAAGCGGGAAGAATTTGACTTTTTTACTTGAGTATTTACCTTAATTTGAAAATTTGAGCCTGAATTTTATTAAGAGATGAAGATTGTAATACTTTTAAAAAAATTAATTAATAACAATATATATATTATAATAAATAAATAAATATTAAAATTTTATTATAAAGAAAAGAAAGAAAGAAGAAAGAAAAGGAAGGAGAGATAAGAGAGAGAGATCGGGCAGGAAGACACAGGGTTAGGGAAACAGAACAATCCCAAGTGATCTGCCACCCTTCGAAAAATCCCAAGTGATACTGTCCGGACTAATGTGAAGAGCAACGTCTGACAATTCAGACGGCCAAAGGACGACCGAAAAGGACGTGTGACGTCGTCCAATGGTCGGACTGGCGAGACATTCCATTGGCTTTTCTGGTTGATTCCAGCCTATTTTTCTACAAGTAAGTGCGGTTGGAACCCTCTCATCACGAGCTTCAATTTGACATATTATTTGCAAATTATGGACGAGATTTGAAAAATACATACATATATTAAAAATTAAAATAAAATAATAATAATAATAATAATAATAATAATAATAATAATAATAAATTGAATTTGAATAAAACTTAATTGTCAGTAAATTATATTAATTAATTCTAATTAATTAAGATTTAGAAATAATATTAGAATTAATTAATTAGTTAGTTGTGATTAAAAAGAAATTTATAATGAGAATAAATAAAAATGAACAAATAATTAAATAATTGGTCAATAAATCAACAAATATTAAATTTTAAAATAAAAAATATTAACACAAAATGTGATTATAACAAATTGAATTTTTGAATTATTATTTTTACTAGTAATTTATAGAATAAATTAATTATATTTAAGTGTATGCATATGTGTATGAAATTAGTAAATTAATTGGAAGAAAATAAATTAGTAGTCGATTATTTAAGTTATATTTGCTACTGCCATTAAATTATTAACTTGAGGATTATTATTTATTAATTAAATTGAGTTAATTAATTATTGAATGACATTATAAAAATAAGAAGTATTATTATTACTATAATTAGCATTGTATTTATTTATTACTATTATTAAAATTTATTATGACAAAATAAGAAAATTTAAAATAAATAATATTGTCTTTATTTAAAAAGATAATCAAACAAATTAAGCTCTAAATTTGTTTAGATTCAAACAAATTAATCTCTAACTTTATTTAGATTATGTTTCAAAGATATTGTTCTTTATGAAAAAGGAATTAAATAATGATATTATTTATAAAATATCCAATGTACATCGAAATCTTTGTTAAAATTTAGGAATAGTTCATATGCACATTTTCTCATATCATATATCTCATAATAGCTTGACTATTCTAAGATATTCCTTAGTTAATAAATATTCTTATATCGCTTAGGAATTGATTTAGCAGTTGTGGTAAAGCATAGAAGTGATCATGTTGACTAGACGATTATAGTTTTTGATCAAAGTGAGTGGATAATTATATAACATTAATATTTTATTAAATATATATATATATGATTTGTTAAAAGTGCTTTACGATAAAAGTAAGTTTATAAAGGAAATTTGAAAGGATAAATATTATTTATGAATATATTTAAAATGAGAACAAATAGTGATGTGTTGATGCTTGAAATTATAAAAATGATGATTATTTATTGATACAATTGAATAAATGATTTGAATACACTCATTATATATTTTCTATTAAAGGCACCTATGATGATCGGGTGTTAGATGAATTGATAGATTATGATATGATACTGTCTTTGGAACAATACTTGATACGCATATAGGATTTGGGGCATATATCATGTAACATCTGTAATTTTTAAAAATTAAATAAAATAAATTAAAATTAAATTGGATAAATTAAATAAATAATTTAAATGAAAAATGGAAGGTTTAGAAGTGAGAAAATTAATATATATGTGAAATATATATATAAAATATACCTAATATATAAAAGTCAACTCAAAATCAACTCTTTAATAGAAAAGTCAAGTGGTAATATTGTAAATATACTTTGAAAAATATATATTATTTAAATAAATTATTATTGAATGAAAGATATAATTTATAGTTTTTTAAATAAATAAATAAATAAGTAAAAATATAATAAAATATATTATATATATGGGCAAATTTGAAAGTGAAAAGAACAGAGAAACTAAAGTCTTCTTCATCTTCTTCTTCTTCATGCTGGGGCCGAACCACCATGTCCAAAGAACTCAAGGGTTTTCATCTTCCAAGCTTCCAAAATTGAAAGGATTTCAAGGTTTCAAGTAAAGTTTTGGTGATTTCCTCTTGAAATAGTAAGTTTTCCAACTTATATCTTTGGATTTCCATGAGATTGTGATTATGTGGATATTGAGTTTTTATAGTAGCTTGATTAAAGTTGTATGAAGTTATTTTAAGTAGTTATTAATAATTTTTAAGTTGGATTGAAGAAATGGTTAAGTTTGAGTGGAGTTTGATGAAGAGAGAGAATTTAGGGTTATGGAACATTTGGACTTTTAGAATCCTATATTTTACTTGTGCAATTTGATTCCAAATGTATTGTTTTAATGCATAAGTAAGGATTTTAAAGTCAAATGATGAATTTAACCAAGTTTGGTTAGAGATTAGATAAGGTAGTGATGAATTTAGGGTTTTGGAAAGGAATTTTTTAAGTATTGGTAAATTATTTGATTTTAATATTTAAATCGTGTTATTTGATGATATAAGTGATGAAAATAAGCTTGGATTAATAATTGGTATGAGTTGTAATGAAGAACCTTCATTGGTGAATGTTATGGCATTTTAGGATTTGGTTTAAAGAATGTGTGTTTATTGAATGTGAATTATTAAAACATGTTATAATATATTTTTAATAATATAAATAAACTTAAAACACTAATTTAAATGGATTAATATGGTTTTCTAATATTAAAGTAAGGTTATGTTTAATTTTGAAAAATTTATAGCAGTGAGGTTTAATTAAGGTTTAATACTTATATATTTGATCACATTTGGTATATGCATTAAGAGGTAGTAGATTGTCCAACCCTAGTATTGAAGGGCAAGTTGAAAGCAAAGGTTGGTGGAAGATTTGTAGCTTGCATTAGAGTGCTTAGTGAGGTAAGTACAAACTCTTGATAAATGAGATATAATTGCATTACATATGGCCTAAAACATTTTGAATGAAAAATGTGTTAAGCTACTTGGTAGCTTGAACATCAATGAACATTGTGTTATAACATGTGACTTGTTATATATGCAATATGTGTATTATGAAAAGCCATTATTAATGGCTAAAATGAATAAAATGTATTTTATATGCATTATGTGAGAATGACCCAAAAATATTTAGATAATGTGGTTTTAATGTGAAATAAAATACATTGTGATAAAGTGACGAAATATAATAAATTAAAGTGAATTGTCATTGATATGAATGAAAAAAATGAGGAAATGAGGCAATATAATGAGAAAATGGGATAATATGATAAGAAAAGTTGGTTATGAAATCATATATTATCTGTGTGCCTAGTATGTTATTTAATTTTCAGAGTTCTGTATTTAGCAGAATGTCTATGAGGTTATCCTCATTATTTGCCTTCGGGACTAGACGCTATGCATCACTAATATATGATTTGCCTTCGGTGGTTGACGTTAGGAGTCACTGTTATTTGATATGCCTTCGAGGCTAGACGCTATGGGTCACTGTTTTATGATTTGCCTTTGAGGGCTAGACACCGAGTATCAATATGGACCAAAATAGTAACTCTAGAATTTGAATGACATATTAGTTTGTTTGGGTCCATTTTTGTGTATGTGTTAATGTGAATTATAAAGTGATTAAAGATTATATTTTAAATAGAATTGTATGCCACATTGTGACATCACATACAAAAGCATTATGCATTGGCATTGCATTACAATTTTATTATTATCAAAGTTTATATTGCTAGGCTTTTAGCTTAGCTCGATTGTAATTTGTCGTGCAGGTGACATGGGTGATCCGGTAGAGACGAATAGTTCTTCTAGACTAGGTTAGATATAAATTTTGAGATTATTTGTTGAGTTGATTTTTGGGAACATCAAGATCAGAGCCATTTACCAGCATGTATATATTTTATATTATAGTACATTTTAATATTATGTATATTATATTATTTTTTGAAGTATATATATTGTAAATTATAAATAATGTTTTGGATAATTTGTATAAAGTAAAATTTTATATGTTTTTTTGATATATATATATATATATATGCATAAATGTTTTGAGAAAATATGGAGAAATTGAGAAGTATTGGGAGAAATGTGTGATGTATTGTTTATTAGGAGTGTTTTTATGCAGGTTGTGTAATTGCTGAATTTTGAGATTGTTCAAATTACAGATAAAACTCTGATAAATTTTTTTCACAGAGATTTTCATATAAAATGCTTATTTTGTAATTTATAATTAAGAAAGAATATTTTATTTACTATTTAAATATACATTTTTAACTATTCCGGATTTTAAATTGAAAGTGTGAAAATTTTTATTAAATCAGGTTGTGACATTTTTATACTTTATATGCATATTTTACATAGGTTGAATGTATGTATTATATATATATGGGGTATAAGAGTGTTACATATCAAGTGGTCGTTGTTTAAAGGTAGCTCTGCATATGTGTATGACTATAATTATTTACTCTTGGTACTGTCATGCATCATCATTGCGCCCAGAATGCCATGCTTTACCTTTAGGCTGCTATTAAATATATGTTTACTTATGCCTAAGGTCTATGCTATCTATGTACTATATATTTTGAGTGTAGATATATGTTAAGCTTTATGAAATAATATTATGAAATTAATTTTCATTAATAAAGAAAGTTATTATGCAGCTATATAAATTTCTATTAGTAAGTATATGAGAAAAACTTATTTATTCTCACTTTGTTATATAATTATTTTCTCACTGAGTAGTTATATTCATCTCATTTATTTTAATATTTTTCAGATACAATTGAAGAATAACTTCTTCAATTCCACATGCATATAGAAGAGGTTGGCCAATATAATAGTCTTATAGTGATTTCACTGAAATGCTTATGTGTTATAATAATAGATATTATTAAAGATGTACAAAAAGATATAAGGATGATGATATTAATAATGTGATGTTGATATAAATACTATACACACATAGTTATGAGTATATAAGAGTTGTTAAATATTTAAGTTATGATCATAATTTTATAGTATGATAAGTCTACTATAGCTTTTGAGTGTGGAGTGTGACAACTACAACAAGGTTAACAACTTTGAAATATATAATTCCAAGATTCTCTTCCACATATTGTATTTAGATCGCAAACTTAGCAAGACTCTGATTTGGTGTTCTAAGGAGTCGCTTTCAAATATAAAGACGAGTGAATCTCTAATCTTTATACCAAGTGTTCACATCAACAAATATTATTTACTGTCCACACAAGATGAAGCATGCAAAAGAAAGCCAAAGAGGACTTTTTTTTATTAATGTAAATATGATATGTACAAAAGTATGAGATGGATTAGTTCTGAAGTAAGTAAATAAATAAAATTACATAATAGCATAAACCTATTACTTTTTATTCTAAAATGGAAGAGAAAAAATACATCTGCTTCCAAATACAATTGGTCTAAATAGAAAATGAAAAGGAAAAAAAGGATACAAATATGCGTGCATACGATAACATAAAAACGTATTAAAGACAAAATATCAAAGGCATAGTAATATGGGTTAGAACAAAAATAATGCAATACGGATTGAGACGATCGATCTACCTATCAATCCAATTGGCGAGCTTGCCAGTAGAACTAAATAATATTTAATTATTTATTTTTTAAAATTCTTGAAATTTTAAATTTTAAATTTATTTATAATTTATATTATATAAATCTTGTCATAAATATAAAAGGAGTACAGAGAAATTTAGTCAAATCAAATACGTAATAGTAAATACATATATAATTTAGATAGTAGAGTTAAGTTTAATTTTTTTATTTTTTTTAAAAAAGTTAAGATATTTGGTTCCAAACCACATTAAAATATTTTAGAAAATGCTAAAAACTTATTATAGAACCTTCACAAATAATTATTATATATATATAAGTACATATATATATATATAAGTACATATATATATATATATATAAATATACACATACGTAGACCAGAGATTTAAATAGATATTTAAATTATAACATAAGTAGTAATTAAATACCTAATTTTTTAAACTATTTAAGTACCTTTTTTTTATTATCAAAATATAACTAAATAAGAACAAATTTAACAGCAGCTATAAATTTCGTCAAATAATACTCTTTTTGACATATGTGAGACATGCTCTTTTTAATTTATATTAAATAAAAATTAATACTGTAATATCATATAATTTATTATATCTAAATGATATTTGATTGTATTGAAGCTGGTATTATATGTAGGTATTACTATAGTTATTATTATTTTGTGTTGTTATTGTGAAATTTCTATTATTATTTTGGTATTACTATAATTATTATTAATTAATTAAGTATGTACCACCATCAGAAAAAAAAAATAAAAAAATACAAATAAAAAAATAATTAACAAATAAAAAAATAGAAAAAGAAATTATTAATTTATTATTTGTTAATAATTTCATATAAAAAATACAAATAAAAAATATATGAATTTATTAACAAATAACATTAATAATTATTTTTTCTATTTTTTATTTATTAATTATTTTTTATTTGTATTTTTTATTTCTTTTTTTGTCGGTAGTACACACTTAATTAATTAATAATATTAATTATAGTAATACTTAAATACTAACAGAAATTTTATAATAATACACAAAATAATAATAACTATAATAATATCAACATATAACTTTAGCTTCAATATATATCAAATATCATTAAGTTATAATAAAATATATAATATTAAAGTATTAATTTTTATTTTAAATAAATAAAAAAAGTAAATTTTATATATGTCAAAAAAATATTATTTAATAAAATTTATAAATACTGTTAAATTTATATTTATTTATTTCTATTTAAAAAAATAGTTAAGTGGTTTAAAAAAATTTAAATATTTAATTATTATATAATATCTCCAATCATCCATAATAAAATGGAAGCTAAAAATGCTTCTCGACAGACAACAATGAAGTCAGCATTAGGTGTGGTAGCATCTACATATTAACTCAGGAACATCCAATATTTCATAGCCACGTCATACATAAAATTCACAAAGGTCACCGTACTGACTAATATGGATGACGTGGCAAACAGCTACTGGCCTATATACGGCGACACTAAATTCATTAAAATATTAAGACACGTGGTTTACGGTGACCGAACCAAGAAACAAGTGGGTCCCTTTACATAGAAAAAAGCTAGTGTTGTGACTCGTTCCCAATGTAAAATACTAACTCACTGAGTTAATGAGTCATCACTCAGAAAAGAAAAAAACTCGGCCTCTGTTTATATTTTAGGTTTTTATATAAGAACTTCTGTGAAAAACCAGGCTCTG
Source organism: Garcia nutans (assembly GCA_947685225.1). NCBI lineage: Eukaryota > Viridiplantae > Streptophyta > Magnoliopsida > Malpighiales > Euphorbiaceae > Garcia > Garcia nutans. The sequence goes on from CANTUV010000037.1 coordinate 43,539,626, forward strand.
GGGTTTTAGACTCTCTCGCTCTCTCCCGCTCTCTGTGAGTGTCTATGTTCACATGCTTCGCTCTCTCTCGCTGGTGCAGCTAGATCTCTGATCGGGTAAATCTCCACCTTTCATTTAATTAATTTATTTTTTATTTGTATAAAATTTTCACTCTCTCTGTTAAGTTGATGATGAATGAAGGTTAAAATTGTTGTTTTTTTTTTTTTCCAATTCAAAATGAAGTACAGAGAGCGATTCTTTTGATTTTTTTGACAGTAAATTTGAAGATTGTATTGCTTTTTTTTTTAATTCTTGAATTGGAAATTCCTCTTTTAGGTTCATGCATTAGTCCTTTTTTTATGAATTGTTGAGTTCTTGAAATAGGAAATGAATCTTTTTACATTTTTTTTAGATTGCATATGAGATATTAGAGTTTTATTGAATTAACCGAGAAAATTGCTCCTAAATTTTTTGGTCCTTTTGAACTAAAGTAATGCAAAAGGATAATCTAAGAGCAAAATTAGGAAGTATACAATGATAGTATTGGTGTGGGTTTTTGAAGGCTTCTTTGTCTTCCCAAGTTTGTGAAATTTGTTTTGAAAATAAAGAATAATAAGGCAGGGTTGAGGGGAAGAACTAATTTCCATAAAAGAAAACCAAAAGGAATTGTAGAATGATTCAAGCTGAAAGAGATGTTCTACAAGGGGAAATAGCTGAGAGGTTTACCCATCTCCCATCACTTCAATGTACTGAACTCTTCCTCTTGTATTTGTATTAGTGCATCTGTTCGTCTATGAGGCACATCTATAAACTATCTCAATCTCACTCTGCTTTATTTTTCTTCAATTGATGTGACTTGCACCTTCCTAGAAATGCATTTTATTCCTTATCCTGCCCATTCTTGTATCTCTATACAGTATACATCTATTTTAATTTCTGTGCTAGTCTTGTGTACATGTTCTTTTACTGCATACATCATAGCTAGTTGAATTATGATCCTATAAAATTTCTCTTTTAATCACTTATCTTGCTTTAACCCTTCTCCGTGTGCGTGCATTAGTGTCATATGTGTGTAATTTGCATGTTTATTTGTGAATTACTTGTTTTAAAGTGGTGAAAGAACAGTTGTAGAAGTGTTCTCAGTGAGCCTAACCTGAATAGAACGATATGATTATGGCCATCTGTGAAGTCAAGGACTCATGTTTACTAGATCCCCAGTAATTCCGATCAATGCAAATAACATAGCTCTATCATATAGCTAGCTTAGAATGAACTTATATGCTTATACAGAATTTTTATATGCCTGTATGTATGCTCAGTAGTAACTATGTTTGTAACTGCATGTACATAATTGAGCAAGAAACTCTGTTTCGGGTTCGAAGTGTGTCCCAGAAATGTTCCATTTTCTAGTTTCAGCCCTTGAATCGCATGCCCTGTTTTAAGATTCTTGTAATTAGGTGATTGAGCTTTTATCTTTTTTTTTTTTTAAATGTAATTTAAGTTTCATTTTTTATGTGCTAAGATCATTTTTTGAAACTGAAAAGTTATGTTAATTCCCCATGTACAGCAGAAATCAAAATGAAAGGAAACAATTTAAAATATTTATTGTAAATCCTCCTTGTAATTCCAACAAATGCTTAATCTATGGTTTGTATTTGTAGTGTTTTAGAGATTTTTGTTTCCTTTGGTTTTAAGCTGAAATATGTGTTTATTGTTTCTCTGAATTTGAGTTTAGGCATTTTGAGTTGCATGGGCAAGCATAATCACTGAGATATTGTCTGCATATGAATCCAAAGTGTTCTGGTCAAGGAGATGGGCCTGTTTCCAGGCCAGTACGAACAAGTGATAGGCTTAGGAGAAGGCCAAAAGTATATGGTAGGACATTCTTGTATTACACTCCATCAATCATTCGCACCAAGAAACCTAAAACTAAGACAAGAACAGCTGCTTCTCGAATTGCCAAGATGTTATGTCCATCAAATAGGCCAACACGGAGCCCAAATACTAATGTAAGTACCTTCATTTATTTCCCCAGATTCCCCTGTTTCTTTTCTGACCTTTGGTGGTAAATGTTTCTTTAAACTGATTTAGGACAATAGTAAAGGCTTGTCCATGTTTTGGATTCTATAACGTGGATTACTTAGTGGTGGATTGAATTTTACACTGAATTGCATTTTACTTTTAAGATCGGGCGTGCCCCATAGTTTAAAGTCCAGTCCTAAGCTTATCTTGTGAAAAAGGGACCCATTTTGAAGATTTTTGCTGTTTTAGGAATTTTTGGCTTATGATGTTTGAATCAGCATTTATGTATATTTGTAGGCTATGTGTGGCTATTTACACTAAAAATGTATTTGATTATATTTTTGTTACGTTTTCTATATCATTATGTTTTCTATATCACTGTTCTATACAACGATGTAGTCTTTATATGAATAGTTTGTTTTTTGGCTGAATTAAAATATTTTGGGTATTAGAATCTAGGGCTTTATAGCAGGATTAAGTCTTTAATTTCCAGTGCTAAAAAGCCTGCTATCATATTAGACAATTACCATAGTATCCCTGACCTGTAAAGTATATAAACAAATAATAATTGATAATCTCTTAGATCACTATGAAATTCACTTATTCTTGGATCAAAATATTCTTATTTGGCTTAGTTTCTTAAATTTACAACTACGTTCATTTTGAAGATATTAACATTTTTCAGGTGCATGCCTTCCCAGATGATAATAAAAAATTTATTTTCCTTTTTCCTTTGTGTTAAGCATTCTAATTTGTGCTGTATGTTGCTTTTACATTTTTGTTTTTGTTTTTTTGGTAGTCAATTGCAACCAATCTTCGGCGCTCAACCAGAAAGAGGAGGATTTCTGTGAATCTTGAAGGTTTCACAGACAGTTCTGGATCAGAAGATGAAGACTTGATGGTGAGGAACTAAACTCATGCCAGCATCTTGTTTTATGGGGATCAGTTGCTATTTTTCTCATGGATTTGATGTGCTTTACTGTGAGCACTGTAATAAAGAAAGTTACATAATTTATTCTTTACCTTTTTATTTTTATGTAAATCTTTGGGAAATTTTATTTTCAGAAACCGAATTTTCGAGCCTTGAGGAACCGGATTGGTAACAGTGTCAGGCAGGACGAGTTATCATCTCCAAAGCATAAAAAGATTATGGACACCAGATCAACACCTAGGCGTGAAGGACTACGGCCCCGCCGCTCTAAAACAGCGGCAAGAGAACAGTTGAATTTGGTTTCTGGTGATGAACAAGATACTTTTGAGGAGAAGGTTGTTCAAGATGAGATCGAAAATGGGAATGAAGTTGATGGTGAGGCTGAGGATGAGGGTGATGGAGAGGGTGAGGATGAAGAAGAGGAAGATGGTGACGATGATGAAGAAGAAGAAGAAGAGGAGGAGGAAGAAGAACAAGAGGGAAGGAGAAGATATGATCTCCGAAATCGTGCTGAAGTACATAGGCTTTCTGTGGTAGAAGGTAAGCAAAGACCACGATCTCCACGAAGAGTATTGCATCAAGGATTAGGGACCAGGGTTAGCAGGGATGTAAGAAAGGGTGGATCACGTGTTCACAAGCATCATAGAACAACAAGAGCTGAGGATTCTGATGATTCCCTTCTTGTGGATGAGCTGGACCAAGGTCCTGCTATTCCTTGGGCTCGAGGAGGGAGTAGATCTGGTCCACCTTGGCTATTTGGGGGACTAGACATGCATGGGACAACAGCATGGGGACTGAATGTTGCAGCATCTGGTTGGGGCCATCAGGGTGATTCTATTGCTACATTGACCTCTGGGATCCAAACTGCTGGGCCAAGTTCTAAGGGAGGGGCAGATATCCAACCTTTACAAGTTGATGAGAGTGTAAGTTTTGATGAGATAGGTGGGCTTTCAGAATATATTGATGCCTTGAAGGAGATGGTTTTCTTTCCCTTGCTATATCCAGATTTCTTTGCCAGCTATCACATCACCCCACCAAGGGGGGTTTTATTATGTGGTCCTCCTGGCACTGGAAAAACATTGATTGCCAGAGCATTAGCTTGTGCTGCATCAAAAGCTGGCCAGAAGGTTAGTTTTTACATGCGCAAGGGTGCTGATGTACTTAGCAAATGGGTAGGTGAGGCTGAAAGACAATTGAAACTGCTTTTTGAAGAGGCACAAAGGAATCAGCCTTCCATAATCTTCTTTGATGAAATAGATGGACTTGCTCCTGTGAGATCAAGCAAACAAGAACAGATTCACAATTCTATTGTCTCCACTTTGCTTGCCTTGATGGATGGTCTAGATTCACGTGGACAAGTTGTTTTGATTGGGGCAACCAACAGAGTTGATGCCATTGATGGGGCCTTACGTCGTCCTGGTCGTTTTGATCGCGAGTTTAACTTTCCTTTGCCTGGTTGTGAGGCACGTGCTGAAATATTAGACATTCACACTCGGAAGTGGAAACAGCCTCCTTCAAAAGAACTAAAGTCAGAACTTGCAGCTAGTTGCGTGGGATATTGTGGTGCTGATCTTAAGGCACTGTGCACTGAAGCTGCCATCCGTGCTTTCCGTGAAAAATATCCTCAAGTGTACACAAGTGATGATAAGTTTCTGATTGATGTTGACTCAGTCAAGGTTGAAAAGTATCATTTTATTGAAGCAATGTCCACAATTGCCCCTGCTGCTCACAGGGGTGCTATTGTGCACTCCAGGCCATTGTCCTTAGTAGTTTCACCATGCCTTCAAGGACATCTCCAGAAAGCCATGAATTGCATTTCTGATATATTTCCTCCCCTTGCAGTGTCATCAGAATTTACCAAGCTTTCTATGCTTTCCTATGGGTCTGCAATTCCTCTTGTATACAGGCCCCGACTTTTGCTAACTGGTGGTGAAGGCTCCGGCCTGGTAATTATCTCATGGTCTCTTGATTTTAGTACCTACTCATTATGGGAATCTCAAACTAAATATACTTACTGATATAGTCTGACAGGATCATCTTGGGCCTGCTATTTTACATCAACTGGAGAAATTTCCAGTTCATTCTCTTGGCCTTCCATCTCTTCTTTCAGATCCCAGTGCAAAAACACCAGAGGAAGCTTTGGTACATATATTTGGTGAAGCGAGGAGAACAACACCTTCAATCCTTTACATACCTCACTTTGATCTTTGGTGGGAAAATGTAAGCTTTTGCATTTTGTACTTTTTGATGGGTTAATTACCAAAGGGCACGAACTTTGGACAAATCTACTGTTGTGGGCCAATTTTTTTTGGTGCATTGGAAATTCTTAAATGTTAGGGTTTGAACCCTTGACTTATACACTATGAGGAAGGACACTTGACAATTGGCTAGTAGCTTAATAGCTTATGGGCCAATTATTTGGAAGTGCATTATGATGGTCTATACTTAACGAATCTACTATGCCCTTCAGAATTTTGGCTGTTAAACCTCCCCTTCCACCACTTATATTGTGTCTAATCTGAAGCAATTGAACAAGATTGCTTTTAATTTGTGATTTTTCTTGTTCTTATGATGTATTTCTGATCCACTACACTTAAAGTCAATGATCTCCTTGTGTGTTCATTTGTAGAGTTTGGTAATTTTGACATTTCAGGCACATGAACAACTCAGGGCTGTTCTCTTGACTCTGTTAGAAGAATTGCCATCTGACTTGCCCATATTATTGCTTGGAACGTCTATAGAACCACCTGATGAAATTGATGGGAATCCGATTCCAGTATTTCCTCCACGTTCCATGTATGTCTTAGTTTTTAAAACTATTGTTAATTGCAAATTATAGCAATGGAATTTCTAATCCTTTTGATGCATAATTTTGATGGAAGACAATCCCATTTCTATTCTAGTCCTTGATAACCTTGTATTTTAAGTGAAATAAATACTTATTATGACAATAAACATTGTATGATTATATCTTTTTTTAAAACATCATAGCGTTATGTTTGTCTTTTGCACCTGTTATACTTTTTTTTTGGCAGTCTTTTGAATGACTGTAGTCTTGTTCTGTGGTTCTCCTCCTCCTCCCCCACCCACAACCCCAAAAATAACATGACAATTCAACTTGAACATGCTTTTTTGTGAGACTAAGTTGGATTCTCTACAGATAATCCTAAAAGGATGAACTATGTTGATGAGCGTGAGAAGGAGTAAAAATTCATGTTTATACCTTTTGATTGCTTTAGCACCAGTATTTTATTCATGTGGGTATTTAGAGCACCATAATGACTTCTACTTAAAAATTAAATGCTAAAAACATTATCCTGCTTTCATGTTATCCATTTCCATTCTTAAAGGTTTTTTCTAGTAAGTCATCCTATTTTACCAATTTAATTCACATTAATAGTGAAATTTACTTGTATTGGAATTAATCCACATAGAAAGTTTGGCAAAATTTTTACACTGGCCGCCAACCTACCGCAACCCTCCTCCTTTATCCGGGCTTGGGACCGGCTACGATACTCGCAGGCGGAGTTAAATTTTGTTAGAATATGTTGTTTGCTGATGACATTATTTTAATTGATGAGACTAGTGCTGGTGTAAACCGTAAGTTGGAAGTGTGGAGAAAAACCCTCGAGGACAAGGGTTTTAAGTTAAGTAGGAGTAAAACGGAATATATGCACTGTGAGTTCAGTCTAAGGAAGAAGCAGGAACATGAGGTTAAGTTGGATGGAGTTTTGGTTCCTAAAACAAAGCACTTCAAATATTTGGGTTCGGTGTTCCAGAATGATGGCCGTATAGATGAAGATGTGGCTCACAGAATACAGGTAGGGTGGTTGAAGTGGAAGGGTGCGACTGGGGTTCTATGTGATAAGAAAATACCTCTGAAAGTGAAAGGTAAATTCTATAGGACGGTTGTTAGACCTGCGATGCTCTATGGTAGTGAGTGTTGGGCACCAACGGGACAACATTTGCATAAGATGAGTGTGGCAGAAATGAGGATGCTAAGATGGATGTGTGGACATACCAGAGTGGACAAAATTAAGAATGTTCATATTCGACAAAAAGTCCAAGTAGCGGACGTCGGAGATAAGGTGAGGGAAGGAAGACTTAGATGATATGGGCATATTTTAAGAAGACCTCCTAATGCTGCGGTTCGTAAGTGTGAGAATTTATTGATTGAGGGGGCTAGAGGTCGTGGCAGACCTAGAACTGTGTGGAAGGAGGTGATAGCAAGAGACTTACGTGCCTTAGATCTTGATGCGGATTTGATTAATGACAGACTTGAATGGAGACGTAAAATCCGTGTCTTGGAAGGGGCCTAAGGCTGGAGTATCTTTTTTGGTGTCTTTTGAGCTTATTTTGTTGAGAATCCATACAGCCGACCCCAACTTGTTTGGGATTAAGGCTTAGTTGTTGTTGTTGTTGTTGTTGGAATTAATCCACATTTAAAATTATATATTCTAACAATTTTGTCTAATTATTCTTTTTTTTTTTTGTGTTGATAACATTGAAAAATTTTCTTACTTTTTAGTGTTAACTGTCATAAATTTATTTCCCATTGTCAGTTACCGAGTAGGCATACCATCAACAGAGGACAGATCTTTGTTTTCTGAACATTTAATTGAAGCTGCTTTATCAGTCTTGTTAGAGGGAATGACCAAGAAATTACTAGAGTCAGTATCCCTTCCAGAACTTCCGAAGGTACCAAAAGTGTCAAGTGGCCCAAAGGCCTCAGAGTTGAAAGCCAAGGTAGAAGCTGAGCAGCATGCCCTTCGCAGAATGCGAATGTGCCTTAGAGATATTTGCAATCGGTAAGATGACCTTTACTTTGTCCTAGTTTTTCTGGACCCTGTCAAACCTTTTAGGTTTGCCATAAACTGAATTTTGCTTCCTGGCATGCAACAGGGAACTTAGTTTTGCAGCCTTATCACAGTTTCAGTTCTTGTTTGAATAGAAATCATATGACAATTTCAGTAGGTAGTATCTTTTCTTTTATTCTTTTACCTAGATATTAAGTAAAACATTATAATTGCCACATATTTTAGTTCTCTTGATACGTTGTGTCAACTGTGGGGTAAACAAATTTAACAAATTGGGATTGGATGTTGAAGAAGTTACATTTAACATAGACAAGAGGGGAAAATCATATAGCATCATGTAATTTTGAAGTTCTAAAACATTGAACAAAACTGCATTTGATTTCATTATATTCCTAGTCCTAATTTTGTTAAGTAGCAGGATGTTATGCAAAATATTGGTTGATCCTTTTTTTCCCTTGTTAAGAAAATGGAAGTAGGCACCCAAGGTGAATGTGATCAATTAGAACAAAGTGGCAGTCAAATTTTTCTGAAGAAGCAAATAAATTATAACACTATGAAGAATGATGCATGTAGAGAGTAGAAAATCACAGAAATAAGACTAAGCATCGTACCCTCCCCCAATATTGTCTAAAGATTATCCTAAGTTGGAAAATTGCACTAACAACCGTTGATTTTGCTTTGTTGCAGGATCTTATATGATAAACGATTTAGTGCCTTTCATTATCCTGTCACGGATGAAGATGCTCCAAACTATCGATCAATAATCCAGAACCCAATGGATGTGGCTACTATGCTGCAGGGTGTTGACTCGGGTCTGTATATTACATGTTCAGCATTCCTGCAGGATATTGATCTCATCGTGACCAATGCAAAGGTGCGTTCATTATTGTGGTTTTTGCTTCTAGGAAAACTTTATGCCATTTCCATGTTATAGTTTTGTTTGCTGCATCATTACTATTTCATCTTTATTCATAATTAGTGATCAGGGAAATTTTTATTGAACATAATAAAGCATGGAAAATTTTTGGCACCAACAGTGTGTAGAAGCTCCTTAAAACATGTCATCTGATATTTCTTGCCATTCAAGTATCTGATCAATTTCATATGATTATATCATTATCTTTAATTTGTTTAGTAAAATGGCTTCAACTGATCCATAAATTTTGGCGTTCGCTCAATTCCATCCAATTCTTTGGATTAATTCTATAGATTTGGGAAACGAGTATTAAATTGTTAACAATTTATCAAAAGGGTGGAAATTGTGGCTGTGGCTGTGGCATATGGACAAAGTTTTTCAGGTTGGCTGTGTTGATATGCTACTGAATTGTTATGCTACCATGCAGAGATTTGCTGGTAGGGGCTACATTTAATTGGGGCCCATAAAATGTCCTAAATCAACTAGTGCAATTCATTGGGATTACAGCTAATGGCTGGCATCCCACTGTTCTCAAATGGCAGTGAGTGGTGGTTCCCACTTTTAGTTGCAACGCCAATCAGCTAATTCCGCCAACTTAGCATCATGTTGACTACGCATGATTTATGATTTCCATCTTCTTGGATCTATTTTGCTCGGACTTTGAACAAGTGTTGGATGCCTAAACAGGTTTGACACAGGTTCATTCAGTTCTCTGGTATGTTCTTCCTTATATTTGGAGAATCATACCCAAGTATAGATGTCTATTCTAAGTGTACAACAGGGTCCTAAAGTATAGCAAAGCGTCAGAACAACAGAGTGTTGGATGCAATTGTTATGGATTCTAGAATAGCCTGATTGGCAAATTTTCAACTGCTTTTGCACTTATTATGTCCAGATGTTGAATTTTAAATGCTTGCTGTATGGTTGCATAAAAGAGTTGCTTTGGTTATCTGAACGTAAAGGAAAAATGCTGAAGGTATGGTAAGGAACCAGTCAATGCATGCATATTTTGTTGTATTCAAGGATCTGGAGTTCGTTCAAGTATAAAGGAAATGGCATGACAATTTGATGTTTGACTTTTATATTTTACCTAGAAATTTGATGTATTTTATCTCTCAACTTCAGGTGTACAATGGGGATGATTACAACAGTGCTAGGATCGTTAGTAGGGCTTATGAGCTCAGAGATGCAGTAGGTTCTTTTGTTGTCACTTCTTGTACATTTGTGTCCCCTCCTAATTCCTCACGAAAATGTCATTTTTCAGGTGCATGGAATGCTGTCACAGATGGACCCTGCGCTCATTGTGTACTGTGACAAGATTGCTTCCCAGGGGGGCCCAGTTCATATGCCAGACGATTTAGGGGGTTCAGTTTTCCCTTCCAACCCAGTTGTGCAGCTGGGAACTGTTACCAGAGCAAGTGCTCGACTACGTAATGTCCAGCCAGAGGTTAATCTGGATCAAAGCTATGAAGCTTTGAAGAGGCAGAAGAAAAGCATTGATGTTGCACTTGCAGGTATGATCATTCATTACTTGCATATTTACTTTTTCTTTATGATGGTGCTGGTTAGGTATACCTTTTGGTGTAACATTCTGAATCTAGAAAATTGGTGCTAAGTTTAGAAATTGATACCAGTAAACTATAACTGCTTCCAGAAGAGCATATGGGTTCTGTAGTTTTAAGGATCTTTTGTATTCTTTAATATTAAGGTTTGATGCCAACTCCTGAATGCAGAAGCTAAGAAGGCTATTTGATTGCCTATGAATTTAACTCTCCAGCCCATAGTAAACACTGCATTTAATTGATACACATCTTAGTTTTTTATTGAATTATATGTGGTGTTACCTTTGATCATGCCGTGCTTTGATGAAAATCAGCTTTGACAGCAGAAGATAAAATGCGACAGCAAGATGCAGTACAGGCAAAATCATCGGAAGAGCCAGGGGCAAATGACATGGATCCTGAAAGGCTGGAATCCTCATCCATTGATGTCAATAAACATGAAACATCTGGAGAAGCTTCTGAAAATACAGAAGGGAGTGGATCCCAAGATGCTACAATGTTAGACGCCGAATTATCAAGCCATGTAGAATATGTCAAGCGGCTTTTTGTGGAGCGTACAGAATATTATGGCATTCCACAGCTTGAAAGGCTCTACACTCGTATAATGAAGGGCGTTTTTGAAGCCAAGGACAAAGGAAGTGAAGACGATCCCAAGTACTCAATTTTGAAGTTTTTGGTGAAATTTGCTGAAGATAAATCAAATTTCTGAACTCGATACCATTTTCCCTTAGATGGAGAAGAAGGAAAAAAAAAAAGAGAAAAAATCTTGAAGTTAGTTGATGTAAAGGCGGGATTTTCTTTTCAATGAAAATCATTGAGTTAAAAGGTAGTTCTCATCTTTTTAAGGTGTCAAAATTTTATTGCGTTGAGCTTCCATTTCATCTACCACAATCATAAGTTAGAAGTTTGACATCTGTTCTATAGCCATAAAGACTATTATACACAAGCGTGGTGAAGCCGGTTGTATCTTTTTTACCATCTCGTATATACCCCACTACTAATTTCCTTTTTAGGGGTTAAAAGAAAAATCAAAATATAACTGATCTAATAATCAATACGTAGCCAGTTCTTGCGATTTAATCAACGTCCAATATATGGTAATATAGGACTGTTGAAACTTCTACAAGACAATGTTTGGTGCATTTTGCAATTTGATAAGCATTTATGTAGCAGCCGATTCTCTTGCTCCCTGTGGGTGAGAATGCAAGTTGCCAACACTTGAATAATCAAAATCTGTACCTTTCACGATTATCTTTTGCTTGGTATCCACCTTCACATACAAACAAGTATACTGTTGCGCTCGAATTTAAGTACTACTACAAAGCGTCACTCGCAAGTATACGAGGTAGCTGTAGCAAAGGTGATCGCCCCAAGGTCGTTTCCCCAAGAAGGTGTGGTTCGTAATAGCTTGATTGACAAGTATTTAAATGCTGAAGTGTTTGTTTTATGAAATGTGCGAGATTAATTTAAACCTAAATTAAACGTGCGTAGAGAGTAATGTGTGTGGGTGTACAAGATCAAATTGGTTCTTGGGAAGGTGCCTAGGGTCATAGGTCCATTAAATCAAAGCTCAATTCTCAATTGTCAATTAACATAACCTTGTAAATTAATTTGTTCCTTAAGATTAATTAGTCAATTACCAATCCATTAGTTCTCACATTCATGAATTAACAATGACCAATTCCTTTACATTACCAAATTAACGAAACCCTAGAACTTATATTTCTAATTCATTCATAGGGTGGTCGATTATATAGTTCCGATACCGGATTTCACCTCTCGGTCCGTCATCCAATATTCAAAGATCAATAGGTAGCTAATCTATCAACCTAGCATTTAATGCAATACAATCAACCAATCAACAAGGAACATCAATTTAAATATCAAATCAAAACATTCAACCAAATATACTACAAGCCCTAAACATGGGTATTTAGCTCAACATCATCAATTTATAACAAATATTCATCTCAATACAAAACAATTACAAATTGTCCATTGCAATATCAATTCTATTAATACAACAACAACAATAGAAATGAATTAAAAGAGAGAATAGAAAAACCCCTTGTGAAGATGCCAAGAGTAGGATTGATAGTCTTCCTCCTAGCTCCACTTGATGTATTTGATGAAGAACTCAAGCCCTCTTCAATGGTTGACTTCCCTTTGCAATGTGGAATGGAGCTTTCTCAAGTCACCAAACCTTTGGATGGAGCTTTCTCAAGTCACCAACCTTCAATGGATTTTGCCTTTGGAAGATGGAATGGAGCTTTCTCAAGTCACCACTCCCTTCAATGAAGTTTCTTCAACCTTTGAGAACTTGTAACCCAATTTATCCCAAAGAACCTAAAAGATCCTATCAATGGAAGATGGAGAAGGTGGAGAGGATGGAAATGGAGGTTTGGAGGTGAAGGGACAAGGGAGAGTGTCACTCTCTCCCTCTCCCACGTTTTTTTTTTGCAGAAATTGTTGAAGAACAACCAAGAACTAAAAGCTCCCTCCATTTTCCTCTTCAATCCCTTTTAATTCATTCAAAAATCAACACCCATGCCTTCCAACTCACACCATTTCACTTTGTTCCCCACTAAATATTTGTTTAGTATTACTTTTGGCAAGCAAAAAGCAATGTTCCCCACTTTGTTCCCCACTTTCTGTAAAAGAAATCAAAATATTTTTGGGCGACACGGCCAAGCCAAGACAAGCTTGGCCGTGTCTCTCCTGATTTTTCATGGGACACGGCCAAGTCAGCTGGCCGTGTCCCTTACTGCCTGTCTTTCTTTCTTTGCTTTCTTTCTTTGGTCACAAGGGAGACACGGCCAAGCTTGTGGCCGTGTCAGGTGGGTGTGTTCGCTACTGTCTCTTTTCTTTCCTTCTTTGCTTGCTCCTTGGATGTTTGGCATGAAATGGGACACGGCCAAGCTTGCTGGCCGTGTCATGTGACACGGCCAAAGGCTTGGCCGTGTCACCTAGGCGTGTCTGCTTCTGTGTGATTTTCCTCTCTTTTCCTTTGGAGTGTGACACGGCCAAGCCAGGGTCAACTTGGCCGTGTCTGGCATTTTTGGAGGGACACGGCCAAGGACACGGCCGTGTCCTCTGGGTGTGTCACCTTCTGCCTGATTTTTTGCTTTTTCTTGCTTTGTTCTTTGGTTTTGCTCATCAGGTGAGACACGGCCAGAGGCTTGGCCGTGTCTCTTGGGCGTGTCAGCTACTGTTTCTTCATTTTTGCTCTGTTTTCCACTGTTTTGATCTTCCAAGGGTGTTTTTCCACCTAAACCTAAAACAAACACTTTAAACAAACTTTAAACAAAAATTAATCAAAACAATAACTAAAACAAACATAAAATCATACTAAAAACTAGTACAAAAATGAACTAAACAAATACCCCACACTTAACTCCTTGCTTGTCCCCAAGCAAGGCTAAAATCAAACACACTAAACAAGATGAATTTTGTTAAGTTCAAGAGTTATAAAGATGTATCAAGACTTCCTTATCCCTAAATCCGCAATCAATATCGAATCAAACAAAATCAACACCCATGCAATTAAGTGATTTTCCATGCATAGCCAATGTTGTCACTCCCTCACCAACTCTTACAAGTGTTTGATCATGGTGGTGTTTACACTCATAATAATCAATGAAAGATTATTGCCATAGGCTTGCTTATCAATCAAATCTCCACCACAAAATAACAATCAAGCATCAATCAAAAGGTCTTTATTGGGTTGTAATGGGGCTAAGGTAAAGGCATGACATTTAGGAAATGTGAGCTTAATCATTAAGTTCAAGAGCACTTTAAGAATGAAGTACCCGATCATATACATAACCCAATAATCCCAAAACACCTTCCTCTCATCTACCCCTTGACATTAAAGAGCTTTTCAAGGGAACTCACTTATTAAATCTTACAATGTACATTCCAACCCTTTCAACAAGAACAACAATTATTCTTATTATTATATATATATATCTTTTTTTTTCTTTTTTTTTCTTTTTTTTATTATTTTTCTTTGCAATCTTAAACCTACTAAATTTAACCCCACACTTAATTCAACACAACACTCGGTTATAAACGCTCTTAAAATGCTCTTGACCTAATGAAAGGGTAAGAGTTAAACAACAAGGTCCAAGATAATGGTGTTGTGAAAAAGAAAGAAAAGGAAAATGTAATAGGCTCAAAATTGGCTAATCTAAGGTTAAAAATAGGGTTGGTCTTTTTAAGCCAAAGTGGGTTCACCTAATTGCCTTAATCATCTTGATGCAAAATTGAAATTTTTATGCAATCTTAAAATGCATGTCAAAGCAAGTTCTAGCAATTCATCAATCAAAGATGTTCACTCACAACAATAATGATAAGTTGATGGCTCAATTTCTCACTAGGTTAATGGAAAAGCAAAGAAAAACCAACAAAATTAACAATAAGCACCAATTTTACTCAATTCTCAAATTCATGCTTCAAAAATTCAAAGGTCATCAATCAACAATTTTATAACAATTGAACTTCCTAAAATTCATTTATTGAACGAAAAACATTAAAAACATTAACTAAAACTTAAACAAAAACAACTTAAAAGTAAAAACACAAAACAAAAATTGCAATTAAAAGTAAAAACACAAAATGCACCCCACACTTAAAGATTCACATTGTCCTCAATGTGAGCATGCATACTATAGGGAGTTTAGATAAAACCTGATTTCCATCGTTCCCATATACGATGTGTGGGGCTCCTTCCACCCATAATGCAACTGGAGCCCATGAATGAGAGGATGAACACCATGCAACTTTGAAATACACCCGACGTACGGCAACCCCTTAATAATAATCCTTGTAGAGAACATGTCTCAAAGGGACATGTAAAGGTCGCCTCGGTGTGATCCTCTAGTACTATAGGAACGCGGTAATAATCTTTTTCACTGTGCAACATGGGCATATCAGATTTCTGCTCTTCCTTACCACTAAGAGTAGAAGAGATGATTTTTGGGGACTCTTCAAGTTCAACCAATTTTGGTTGAATCACTTCGTCATCCACCTTAACAATGTCAAGTCCCATCTCAACAACCTCAGCATCTAAAATAAGCTTACACTCCTCAATTTCTAAATGGGGCATTTCATGCTCTTCTTCTATGGTCATAGTCATCCCATTCTTATTTTCACTATCTCCTTGGGAGTGCACATTATAGATGTCAGAAAGTTGCTTACCTTGCTCCTCATCCTTCAAGCTACATGGAAATCGATTTGGTGGCCTATCAGGATTGGGAGATTCATGCAACTCTGGTGAGGTTGGTGTCTCCAAATTCTCCTCCTCGGTTGATTGGCTCAACTCCTCAATGTTGGATTGTATTTCCTCGCCATTGTCTTCTTGATTAGTGCCTGAATCCAAAGAATCACAAAATTTATTATATAACACTTGTTCATTTTTAAAATTTGTGATTACCTCTATTTGCTCCAATTGGCTAGGAAATTTCTCCTCTTGGTGTGCTTGGAGTTGATGTGCCAGTTGCCCAATTTGCATTTCCATCCTCTTCAATGATTCCTCCAAAGAATCAAACCTCTCATTGCTCCCTTCCTGATTTTGTTTGCTAATTTGAAGGTAAGCATTCAAATCATCTCCCACTGTGGATGTCTCGAATTTATCATGGTTTTGTGAGCTAGTTTGAATGAAGTCATTCAAACTATCTTCCAAAGTGGGTTCCTTAAGTTTATTTTGATTTCGTGTGCTAGTTTGAATAAAGGCATTCAAACTATCTTCTAATGTGGGTGGCTTAAGGTACTCTTGATTTGAATATTGTTCTTGAGAGTAAGGATTTCTTTGGTAATGTTGAAAAAAATTTTGAGGTGGAATTTGCTGTTGTTTTTCCCAAGAAAAATTTGGTTGGCTTCCCCAGCTGGGATTATAAGGATTGAAATATTGGTCATTTCTACCCATTTGCTGGAAACGGCCCAAGTCATGTTCTTCCTCTTGCCATTCTTGGTATCGTGAGAAACCGAATGAGCACATATTAGCACTGTGGCCTACATTGCCACATGCTGCACATATCTCTTGGCGTGGCATTGGTGCTCTTCCTCTTGCATTTAACACCTTAAGTTGATTCGTCAATTCTGCTAATTGCCATGCCATTTCAGAATCATCGTTCCTATCATAAACTCCTCTGTGCCTTGAAAACTGCATCTTTACACAAGGCACTTAGAAACTCAAAGAAAACAAACAACAAAAATTTAAACAAAACAAACAAACAATTTAAAAGAAAACAAACAAAATATTAAATTGAAAAGAAATGTCAAACTATCACTACTACAACAACCTTCCCCGGCAGCGGCGCCAAAAACTTGTTGCGCTCGAATTTAAGTACTACTACAAAGCGTCACTCGCAAGTATACGAGGTAGCTGTAGCAAAGGTGATCGCCCCAAGGTCGTTTCCCCAAGAAGGTGTGGTTCGTAATAGCTTGATTGACAAGTATTTAAATGCTGAAGTGTTTGTTTTATGAAATGTGCGAGATTAATTTAAACCTAAATTAAACGTGCGTAGAGAGTAATGTGTGTGGGTGTACAAGATCAAATTGGTTCTTGGGAAGGTGCCTAGGGTCATAGGTCCATTAAATCAAAGCTCAATTCTCAATTGTCAATTAACATAACCTTGTAAATTAATTTGTTCCTTAAGATTAATTAGTCAATTACCAATCCATTAGTTCTCACATTCATGAATTAACAATGACCAATTCCTTTACATTACCAAATTAACGAAACCCTAGAACTTATATTTCTAATTCATTCATAGGGTGGTCGATTATATAGTTCCGATACCGGATTTCACCTCTCGGTCCGTCATCCAATATTCAAAGATCAATAGGTAGCTAATCTATCAACCTAGCATTTAATGCAATACAATCAACCAATCAACAAGGAACATCAATTTAAATATCAAATCAAAACATTCAACCAAATATACTACAAGCCCTAAACATGGGTATTTAGCTCAACATCATCAATTTATAACAAATATTCATCTCAATACAAAACAATTACAAATTGTCCATTGCAATATCAATTCTATTAATACAACAACAACAATAGAAATGAATTAAAAGAGAGAATAGAAAAACCCCTTGTGAAGATGCCAAGAGTAGGATTGATAGTCTTCCTCCTAGCTCCACTTGATGTATTTGATGAAGAACTCAAGCCCTCTTCAATGGTTGACTTCCCTTTGCAATGTGGAATGGAGCTTTCTCAAGTCACCAAACCTTTGGATGGAGCTTTCTCAAGTCACCAACCTTCAATGGATTTTGCCTTTGGAAGATGGAATGGAGCTTTCTCAAGTCACCACTCCCTTCAATGAAGTTTCTTCAACCTTTGAGAACTTGTAACCCAATTTATCCCAAAGAACCTAAAAGATCCTATCAATGGAAGATGGAGAAGGTGGAGAGGATGGAAATGGAGGTTTGGAGGTGAAGGGACAAGGGAGAGTGTCACTCTCTCCCTCTCCCACGTTTTTTTTTTTGCAGAAATTGTTGAAGAACAACCAAGAACTAAAAGCTCCCTCCATTTTCCTCTTCAATCCCTTTTAATTCATTCAAAAATCAACACCCATGCCTTCCAACTCACACCATTTCACTTTGTTCCCCACTAAATTTTTGTTTAGTATTACTTTTGGCAAGCAAAAAGCAATGTTCCCCACTTTGTTCCCCACTTTCTGTAAAAGAAATCAAAATATTTTTGGGCGACACGGCCAAGCCAAGACAAGCTTGGCCGTGTCTCTCCTGATTTTTCATGGGACACGGCCAAGTCAGCTGGCCGTGTCCCTTACTGCCTGTCTTTCTTTCTTTGCTTTCTTTCTTTGGTCACAAGGGAGACACGGCCAAGCTTGTGGCCGTGTCAGGTGGGTGTGTTCGCTACTGTCTCTTTTCTTTCCTTCTTTGCTTGCTCCTTGGATGTTTGGCATGAAATGGGACACGGCCAAGCTTGCTGGCCGTGTCATGTGACACGGCCAAAGGCTTGGCCGTGTCACCTAGGCGTGTCTGCTTCTGTGTGATTTTCCTCTCTTTTCCTTTGGAGTGTGACACGGCCAAGCCAGGGTCAACTTGGCCGTGTCTGGCATTTTTGGAGGGACACGGCCAAGGACACGGCCGTGTCCTCTGGGTGTGTCACCTTCTGCCTGATTTTTGCTTTTTCTTGCTTTGTTCTTTGGTTTTGCTCATCAGGTGAGACACGGCCAGAGGCTTGGCCGTGTCTCTTGGGCGTGTCAGCTACTGTTTCTTCATTTTTGCTCTGTTTTCCACTGTTTTGATCTTCCAAGGGTGTTTTTCCACCTAAACCTAAAACAAACACTTTAAACAAACTTTAAACAAAAATTAATCAAAACAATAACTAAAACAAACATAAAATCATACTAAAAACTAGTACAAAAATGAACTAAACATATACTATGAATAATTCTGCAATCAATGATATGATCTCCTTTTCTGTACAGCATAGATGGAATGATATCTTACCGTCGGGTGCAGACACATGATAAGTATGTAATATCCAATCATTTCGATGACATAAACATCCAATACCTGCTGAATGAACAATAAGTTAATTTCTTTCCAAGAAATACAATAGGTTAATTAGTAGATATAAAAATTAGGCCGGTACAAAAGTCCCTGACACAATTGCTGCCCCAAAATTTTCCAAAATATTCTAATTTCTAATTATTTATGAGATACAATATTAAAACTACTTTTGACAAATTATAAAAATTAAATATGGTAATATATAAGTGTATACTTCTAATATGTTATATAAAAGTGCATGTTGTCTAGACCTGGCCCTGCCTACCCTTAGTTATGACAATATATTCAAGTGATAGTAATCAATACGAGAAAGGAGTCATGCTGATATCATCTTAACAAAAATATGTACAACTAATCAAGATTCAGTGATTCTACGTTTTTTTCATGTATCGTGCTAATGAGCAGCAGTCCCATGCAGTGAAGCCACGACCATCACTCACTCAGAGCATTATGCACCAAATGCCTGAGATAATGTCCAAACTATATCCACAATAAGAAGACAAAGCCACAGACTGAATATCATGAAAACATTAGTGAGTATAGCATCCATCATGAAATTTGCCACATTTACTGATCATCATTTGTAGAGTTTTAAGAACACGAGCAAAGAGACAAACTTAGTTGCATAAACTTGCCTGACATGGATTTTGAGCTTTAGCTGGCAATCTTTGGATATGTTGAGGTTGATTGTTGCCTTGTTGATAAGTTGTTGCTTGGGCAAGACTTTTTAGGGACACATCATTACAACCTTCTATAAGGGAATCTATCTTCAGGGCCAAATCACCTTCACCACCTATTATGTGCCAGAAAGAAATGGAGAGCACAAGTCCAAATTTTGGTCTTAGACCTAACTGAAATGTTGAAACCTCATGAAAATATGGTCAATTTTTCTGATTACTTCAAAAAATAAATGTTGCTAATCTGCTGCATATGCATCCAGTTTCTTTGATACATGAAGATAATGCACTCAAGTAATGCTTTAAAGTAAATGAATTTAATGATAAGAATTTCATAGAAACTGGTTATGTGACATAAATAATATTAAAAAGAAACCAAAGGATAGCAGCATGATAATTTTTCAATCAATTTAGCATTTTTATTTTTTCTTTAGATGAAATGGAACTTCATTTGTTATTTTAGAGAGGCAATTCAAACTTACCAGTTTAAATTAATAGAGAACTCGAAGGTTCTGATTCTGCTCATCTCTTAATCAGGTAACATTTTTTTCTTTGATAAAAAAGTAAGGGATTAATCAGAATGCAAGACTGAAATCAAACATACGATTCAAAATTGTCAGGATATTTTTCACACATCGCAATCTGATCTTCCATGTCTCGTAGCTGAAAACACTGCATACATATGCCTAGATTTAACATAAGACTTTCCAAGGTTGCTACAACTGGAAGATGCTCAAAACATGGGAAGTTCAAGGACAAAATGAAATATGGAAAAATGACAGTTAAAAGAATTTTGAAAAAAAAAATCTAGATCTTTTTTTGAGGTAAACTGATAAGGTATTTAATAATATGGAGCATGTATCTTATTGACAAGGACACCAATCTGGCAATGGTAGATGTCATTAGTATTTGAGTCTATGACATAACTTTGCCAAGAGGTTTCAAATTACTATCAGCCCATCAAATAATGAGCAATAACTTACTATCCTACCTATAGAAGACACTCAACCAAACAAAATCGTACCAATTACTATCCATGTTCATGTGGCACTTTCTGTGTGAGCATGTGCAATCATTTAAAAGTATGCAATTAGCAACTGTCCCTGTCCCTTACAGGGTAGAAAAAGAGAACTCCATACCATTTTAGCTCTTCTGCTTAAAATAACTCTCAAAGCAGCTCTTGACAGTTTCTGATCCTTTGAAGCTACGACCGAACTAATTTCGTCAAGATCATAGGAATTTCGCTCATATATGACCAGTGCATTATCATTTATCGGCATCCCATTTTGAACTGAAGAGATATTGTTACAGTACTTGTCTCCGTAGGCAACAGTTCCACCTCTGCATTCAGTAATTTTTTGCTTCTGCAATGAGTCAGCCATCCTAGCCTGCATACCCAGTGGTAGCCAATAAAAACTAGATATAATTACCAAAAATTTGTTAAGATTAACGTAGGACTTATTACTGGACATGCATTCAGGCTTATGCTCTACAGAGAGAAATTTCAGAGGCATGCAGACTAATTTATTTTTCATTTTTTGATAATGTAACTGATGCTTAATTAACACGGCAACAGGGGTGAACTTCACGTGTCCATGCATGCATGTGACTCATCAAATTCCAGGAACAAAATGTCGAGGCAAACAGCGCCAAAAACATAGATGAATTGAGATGTATAAATCCACTAAACAGCTCCAAAGTAATCAGCAGTTCAATAGCTATGAGCAGAAACAGGGAAGTATATAAGCTACCAAATGTTAATCTACAAAGTAATTTGAAGCCAGATGTACAACACAATAACAGAACTCCAATCTTTTTTTTTTTCTTCCATTGTCTTATTTTGAATCAATAAAGCACACAATACAAACATTGATCAATATGTTGATAATGATAATAACAAAAACCAAGTCCATCAAAATCTAAAGAAGTTAGATGAAGGGGTGACTGAATAATTATGATACAAGAGTTCATATGATAATTTAAGTTACCTAACATTTACTTTTTATAAGAATTTCGTACTTTTATGACAAACCAATAGGAATTATGTAGCCGCATCTCCAAGATTAGAAAATTCCAGCATAGAAATGGAAATGTATAAGCTTAAACAAAGATAACCTTCTTCATTGAGCCATTTGAACACCCATGTATAGAAGTCGTGATTTTTTGGTAGCTGTCAGGTTGGACTTTACTAGCAATATCTGTTCCTTTGTCCTCAGTTTGTGATGGCGTGGTGGTGTTTAGATGGTTGTTTGTGAATGAAGAAATGGGAGAAAATGATACTTTATGGATGGTTTGTAGTGTTGTACGAAAATTAGGTTGAATGTAAGGTGTAAGGGCTTATTTTGTGAGAAAAGGAAGGTGTTTATGTTTGCTTTGAAATCTGGAATTTTCAGAAGTTAAATGGTTGATTGTAACAACAAAAATGGAACTGGTTGAATGTTTTTGGATCACATACAAAACCCTATTAGTTTTTGGAAACTAACAAAACCTAAATGTGTTAAAACACTTCAATTCACTCAAAAGATAATCTGTCTCTATTCCAAATTCGTTTCCCTTTTTAAATAAGGAAACAAAGAAGAGTTACAAGCTAAATAAAGGCAATTAAAGCCAAAGAAAACTGCCTACATTAAATCAACATCAAACACGTATTAAAAGCAAGATAATAATGGAAAATGAAACTGAAAAACAGAAATTGAAGTCTTCAAACGTCCCCCACATGTATGAGCTGGAAACATGTGCTAAAATCAATCTTTAAGTGCATTGTGTTGGGCTTTAAATTGATCTTCAAATATAAGGGCTTGGAACAGCCCAAAAGGCTTCAAAATGAGTTGAATCTTCATGTTATGTGTGGGTTCAAAGTAGAGTTCTCCATTAGGATCAACAACATCATCTTCGTCATCTTCCAAAAGAGTATGAAGGCCCATATCAAGAGTGTCTTGAATGGCAAGGACTGATGGACCTCCATCATTCTCCCCTTCTTGGGAAGTCTCCTCTTGCATAGAAGGTTGCATTGAATCTTCAACAAATTTAGAGAGGTCGCTTACATTGAATGTGTTGGAAATCTTGTAAGATGGTGGAAGCTCAATCTTGTAGGCATTCTGATTTATCTTCTTTAGGACTTTATAAGGACCCTTCGCTTTAGGCATTAGCTTATTCTTCCTTTTTGAAGGGAATCTCGCCTTCATCAAGTACACCCACACAAGATCACCTTCTTTGTATTCAACAATAGATTTCAGCTTGGATTGACGCTTGTAGGCATCATTCTTCCTCTGAATATGTTCTTTTGCCTTAGTATGAAGTTTGACTATTTCAGCAGCCCTTTCTTCAGCCTTTAGGTTGGATGGGACACTAGCATGTGCTTTGCTCAAAAGAATTGGAATAAGAGGGTTAGCACCATAAACTAATTCAAAAGGAGTAAAATTTGTAGTCTTACTCTTGGAACTGTTGTAAGCAAACTCTGCATGTACCAACATAGTATCCCAATTCTTCACCTTTCCCTTCAGCAACCTTCTCAAAATGTTATTGTGAGTAGGATTTTTGCCCCCACTCTCGGTGGAATGGTTCTTGCGACTTCGGCACTGTTTAGGCTCGGAGCCTTAGAGAACACGGACCTAAGTCCGGAGAAAATGGAGTCGCCACCCGGATGGGCCGGGAAAAAGAAAGGGGTGGATGACTCGATTCCTAAGGAATCCCCAACCCCCTAATGGGTTATGAAAGTTGGGTACGTGTGGAGAAGGTGAGAAATGACCCAGCACCCCCACAACGCCCGGTTCATTGGAACCGGCCTCCTTTACAGGTCTTAATATTATAAAATTCTTAAGTATAACAATATTATCCATATTACACACAATAATTAAAAGAAAGCATCAATATATTAAAATTAAAGCAAGGTCCAAGCAAAACAAATAAATGGACACCCATCCAAAGATGAAAACATGTCCTTACATCACATGCCTAAATAGGACACCCACCGAAAGGTAGAAACATGTCCTTTACATAGGTTATAAAATAGAAAAGCAAATTAAATTACATGATATTTAACTAATGAGGTATCCAACAAGTGGAAACATACCTCTTACAACATTTGGAAATCTAAATAAATTGATAAAAGTAAATAATCATTCATCATAAATAAATCATTCATTAAAGATATTAAATATCAATAGAAAGTAAACATCCATCCATGATAAATTAAATGAACCAGCATTGAACTTAAATAAATCAACCATCAAAAAATGTAATAAACTATATAATCAAATCTAAAATTAAATAAAGCAATAAATATATAAATTTAGGGTTTTAAAGAATTATCAATTGAATTTAGAGTTTCAAAACTTAGGGTTTTAGAAACTAAAGTTTTATAATTAGGGTTTTGAAATTAGGATTTTTAGGGTATTTGAAACTGTGGTTTTTAAAACTAGGGTTTTAGAATAAGGGTTTTGGAATTAGTGTTTTGGTAATTAGGGTTTTTGGAATTGACTTACTGCCTAAAAAAACATAATTTTGGATTTGGAAAAATAAATTAAGGTTTTGGAAAAATAATCAATATTTTGGAGTTTAATAATGAAATGGTTTAGACTTTTGGATAAAAATAGTTTGAGGTTTTGAGTTTTAATGAAATAACATACGGTTCTCGAAGTTAAAGTAAACAAGATAGATTTTAACAATTAATTGTTGACTACTGGATAGTTTTATGTTTTATGAAATATGCCAGTGGGATTACGAATACCAATTGATCAATGTGATAATTAAAACAAAAGATTAAAGTTATTAAAACAAAAACCAAAGCAAACGATTAAAGTTATTAAAGCAAAAAAATAATTTACTGCATGTTCAAAGATCAAGGTACTGTGTGTTCAAAGTTACTGCATGCATTCATGTTCTTATTAATCAAAGAAACAAAACTACTGTAAACATAAATAATTCATGATTAAAGATCAAACCTCCACTCGTTGGTTATTCCACAATTAACTTCTGGATGAACAATTCACTGCTGTCTTTGATGGATTGATTACTGATGAATGTTTGATGCTAATCTTTTCTGTTTGTTGCCGTCTCTTTGCTATCTTGTTAATGTTCCTCCCCGTCCCCTCTTAATGTTTTTCTCTTGTTCCATCTTTCTTTTTCTATGAATCTGAAACATTAATATTTATATCCAAACCTCACTCAGAATCCTTAACCTAATATAAAACAGTCCCTAAAACAAATTCTAGTTGAATTAGGAAACATATTGAACCCATGTCGACCTAGTTGCCCTAGGTCAACATGAGACCAACCTCACTCAGAATCCTTAACCTAATATAAAACAGTCCCTAAAACAAATTCTAGTTGAATTAGGAAACATATTGAACCCATGTCGACCTAGTTGCCCTAGGTCAACATGAGACCAACCTCATGTCGACCTTGGGCTGCCTAAGTCGACATGAGGCATGCTCATGTCGATCTTGGGCTGCCAAGGTCGACATGAGGCATGTTCATGTCAACCTAGCCTCCCAAGGTTGACATGAAGCATGCTCATGCCGACCTAGCTTGCCCAAGTCAACATGAGGCATGCTCATGTCGATCTTGGGCTGCTAAGGTCGACATGAAGCATGCTAATGTCTCCAGGCCGGCCTCAATTAAATTATTCTGACCTTTTTTAACTTATGAACCAAAAAATTTTAATTTGGGCCAATTCTACTTGGTGTTAGGGTTTTACAATCAAATATATGCCTCTTTAATCCGAGCCGACTCCTTTAAAAATTATAAACTAGGTTTAAATATTTAAAGTCGGATCAAATTTATTTTGGCATCCTTTAATTAGGACCATATCAAATTGGGGTAAAAATTAAGGGTCTACAGTTTGCCCCCTGCTTGAACGATCTGAGACTACAACATAAGAGAGTGAAAAATAATAAGACTTAATTTTTGAGGTAGTTGAGGTTTTGTTTTGGGTTTGATTTAGGTACTTGGACCCGAGACTAGATTGAATTTGGGTACTTGGACTCGAGATTGGATACTTGGACCCGAGATTGATTTGATTTGGGTACTTTGACCTGAGATTGGGTACTTGGAACCGAGATTAGGTACTTGGACCCAAGATTGGATTGAATTTGGGTACTTGGACCCGAGATTGATTTGGTTTGGGTACTTAGACCTGAGATTGATTTGATTTGGGTACTTGGACCCGGGATTGGGTTTGATTTTGGTACTTGGACGCGAGATTGATTTTATTTGGGTACTTGGACCTGAGATTGAACTTGAATTTGGGTACTTGGATCCGAGATTGATTTGGGTACATGGACCCTAGATTAATTTGATTTGGGTACTTGGACTCGAGACTGATTTGATTTGGGTACTTGGACCCGAGATTGGATTTGATTTGGGTACTTGGACCCGAGATTGATTTTATTTGGGTACTTAGACCCGAGATTGAACTTGAATTTGGATACTTGGACTCGAGAATGATTTGGGCTCTGGACCCGGTTTAAGTTCTGGACTAGGAAAAGATTTGGGTTTTGGACCCGGTTCGAGTTCTGGACTCGAAAAAAATTTAGGTTCTGGACCCGGTTTAAGTTCTGGACTCGGAAAAGATTTTGGTTTTGGACCCGAGATGATTTGGGTTCTGGACTCGAAAAAGATTTGGGTTCTGGACCCGAGATTTAAATAAAATAATTTGCAAAAAATTTAGCTAATTTTTACCATGCACATATCTTCTCCTTGCCCCCTACGTGTAAAAATATTTAAATAGTGCAAAAAATATTTATATACACGCAAGTTTTTGAATGATTAAATTGAATGATTGAATTTACTATTTTTTTATTGTATAGCCACTGTTAATATACTATTTACTATTTATCAATAGTAAAATATATTATTTATCAATAGTAATTTACTATTTATTAATAGTAAAATTAACTATTCATCAATAGTAAAATTTACTATTCATCAATAGTAAAATTTACTTTTTGAATTTTATTTTTTCTTTTTCCGTTCCTCTATATAAGCACCTCATTTCTTCATTTCATTTTTTTATAAAGATTTCATATCTTTCCTTTCAAACTAAACACTCTCAGTATTATAAGGTTCATAAATCTCAAGTAGTTACCATGTCAGCCGTTCAACACTCTTCAAGGCATATGACTCGGTCAAATAATGAATTGATTTCTTACCTTCGAGATAATGAAATTGTGCAAATTCCGATATTACCCAGCATGCATCTCCATCGAAGTTCCAAAGATAAAACACCGCTAAGTGGTACTTTTCCGTACATATAAGTAATTTTTTGCAAAATTTGTTAGTATAATTATATTCATATAGATTATACAAGAGTAAGTATGTAGCAGAATTTATTTGACAAAATTTATAAATTTATGCATGAAAAACGATTGTGTAAGAATGAAACACATCAATTGTTGTGCGAGAAGTTATTTGTCGGTGTCCCTTTTTATTTATTTTTATTATTATATTTATACAAAAGTATTTTATTTTATTTTAATTTAATAATAATTTTTATTATTTTATTATTATTATTATTTTATTTATTTGTTATTGCCTTATTATTTTATTATTTTATTTTTTTATTACATATATTTTTTTATTATTTAATTTAATTAATAATTTTTTTTAACATTTAACATATTCTATATTATTTACTATTTCATATTTCTATTATTTACTTTTTATTTATTTATTATTATAGTCATATTTACTTTTTTACTTTTTTTTAAGTGTGTGTATGAAATTACATGTGTACTTACCTAGACTTACTTGCATTTGGGCAGCATGATGGTTGCGATATCAAAGTAAGAGGAAATATTCACAAGGCCCGCAAATGGTATGACCAGGCCCCACCCGCAGTAAAGAGAATGGTGCAGGAAAGTGGTTTTGAGGACTTTGTTTTGCAATTACCAGCATGGGGCTATCAAATAGATCGGAGCGTGATCCAGGCGCTTGCAGAACGATGGGTGGACACAACTCATACTTTTCACTTACCCATTGGAGAGATGACAATTGGTCCGGTTGACTTTGCCTCCGATGTGATGGAACCCCTGTCCGTCTAACCTGCAATATTTTGAAAGAAGAAGAAATCCAACAATTGATCGGTGTGAAGCCCCGATATAGAAAGTCGTATACGATATGATATGAGCCCATCCGAGAGTATTGGGTAAATTACACTCGACCCGTGTAGGGTGAGAGGGCAAAACAATATACTCGGGGATTTTTATTGTATTTGTTGGGGGTAACCATTTTGGGTAGCACTGAGTCTGCCATTCACTTATCCGTATCACGTGCCCTTTCTGACTTGGATCGCGTATCTTCTTATGATGGGGGGAAGCTGGTCTAGCTTGTCTTTATCACGATTTTGATGTGCTCTGCAGGAAGAAAAGATCCTTTATTGGTTTCACGGCCATTGCTGAGGTGCCATTTCCTTTAAAATTATTAATCCACACAATGTGTGTGCATAGGCTTGATTTCTCTTTTATGTATAGGTCTGGGCATACGAGCATAACTTGGTGAGGGTTCCAAACATTTCACAGCCACTACAAAAAAAAGCGCAATCAGCGACGCATTCTGCGACAACTCTTATTTCGTCACTGATTAGCAACTTTATCAACGACAACTTTACGACAAAGAATTAAGATAAGCGTCTTTCCAACATTCCGTCGCTGAATGGGTCGCTAAATGTGTCGCTGATTAACGACAAAAAAATGGTCGTAGAATCTGTCGCTGAATAGCGATAAAAGGTCGTTTCTCGCTGAATGTGTCGCTGAATTTTGCGCCAGATTTTGGCGCCAACAATGAGCGACGACGTTACGACTAATTTACGAAAAATTAGCAAAGAATGTGTTTATTTTCTATTTTAAAGTAATTGGTCGCTAATTAGTCGCTAAATGGCTCGCTGATTTGCGAGAAAAATAGTTAGTCGCAGATTAGTCGCTAATTTGCGAGAATATAACGACCAATTAGCGAGAAATTAATTTTATTTTCTATTTTAAAGTAATTGGTCGCTAATTAGTCGCTAAATGGCTCGCTGATTTGCTAGAAAAATAGTTAGTCACAGATTAGTCGCTAATTTGGGAGAGTATAGCGATCAATTAGCGAGAAATTAATTTTATTTTCTATTTTAAAGTAATTGGTCGCTAATTAGTCGCTAAATGGCTCGCTGATTTGCGAGGAAAATAGTTAGTCGCAGATTAGTCGCTAATTTGCGAGAATATAGCGATCAATTAGAGAGAAATTAAATTTATTTTCTATTTTAAAGTAATTGGTCGCTAATTAGTCGCTAAATGGCTCGCTGATTTGCGAGGAAAATGGTTAGTCGCAGATTAGTCGCTAATTTATAACTATTTTATATTAATTATATATTAATTTATAACTATTTTATATTAATTTACAGATATATTTAAATATATAATTATATTATGTATATATTTAATGCGTACATAATTGTATATATATATTCAATACGGTGCGGTTTGGTTTTAAAACCTTCGGGCAGGGTAATTAGGGTTAATATATAAAAGCTTTTTACCCCCATTTTGCCTCCCATTCCTTCCTCGATGTCTCTCCTCCACCTTCTTGCATCCTGTTTCCTCGATTTGTTTTTCCTCTCACAGCTCGCCGACATCGAAGCTTTTTGCTTGTTTGTTCAGATCGATTGAAGCTCACCTTCTGCGGTCATGTTTGCTTGTTTGTTCAGCCACCATCTAGTCCATTGCTCGCCATTCACCTTCTCGCCATCGTCTGGATTTGAAGTGAGTTTAATTTGGGTTTTAGATTTTTGCTTGTTTGTTCCAATTGGGAGTTAGGGTTTTGGGGAAGTCGATTAGGGACACTGGATCAACGAAAGACATGGTGGTTCTGGTCTCTGATGGTGTCTCTGATTACGCCATCAAACTTCTCGAGGTAAATGTTGTTGTATTATGGATCACTGTTCATTTTTGTTTGCAAAGACTAGACTTTTGGAAATTGATTCGCATAAAATATGAATAATATGTACTTCGGACTAATTGGGTTGAAAATTTTTATTTTTCTGTGAAACAAAAATGGATAGGTAAATAAATATTCATCTGTCCCTTAAAGTTTTGCATTGTTATGTTGCAAAATTATTTGTGAAGTGAGGTATTGCTTAGTTTTTCAATATTCCAGCTTTTATTTGAGTTTATTGGTTGTATATTGCACAGGTTGATGGGTGGATAGTGGAGAGGATTAGCTTATTGGCGAATCCCAATCAAGTTCGGCCAAAGAGGTTTTGGGGTGTATATACCAAGCTTAAAATTTTTAATATGACTAACTACAAGAAAGGTAAATTTCTTGCCCTCCAAACTTAGCAGAATGCAACGATAAAATTATAGTACCTTTTATTTCAAGTAATATTTTTGCAGAGTCCCAGGCAATCATTGAAAAAATTGAAACTGGAAATAATGTTCATTTATCTAGAGTGAAGCATTGTGTTGTCTGGATTTTGATGTCTGTTGATTGAAGTCTGTTCTATCCATATGCTTAGTTTTCTGGGAGAATAAATGAAAAAACGTGTGAATGTGTTATCCATATGAAAAGTAAAGCTACTAATGTTAGATGGAGAATTATTTGGAGCAAATGGTTATCTAAATTTATTAGCGTTGCTCTGTTGCATATTTTGAGAATCTAAGATTTATTACTTTGGCTTTGACAGCTTATGTTAAAAATTTAAAATCTTGCTCTGTTGCAGTAAATCTCTCCTATATCTTTACAATTCTTTCCTGGTAAAGCATGTAAAATAATGGGTTAATATTTGACAAAGAAATCTGTTTGCTAGCATGGACATTGAGATTTTTACTCTATGGACATTGAGGTTTTTACTCTATTTTTTTTTTATCTTTAATGTCATTATTTTATAGGAGTATTTTATGAACTCCATTTATACCTTTATTAGAACTGCTAGAGTGATGATTTTCATTGTTTATCTGCATTTGATTTGATGATTAAATATCTTTAACATTTTGTGCGTTTTATATGTAGTGGATGGTCAATGAGACAGAACTCCATGTTATTCAAAACATTAATATATAAGAAGTAGAAGTGCTAATAAATTGCCTTGTGGTCTTAATGTATTGTGGATGTTATAGCTGTGGGCAATTGTTGAAATGAGTACTGCTAGGCTCTTCTAACCTGTTTATTATTATCAATATTGGTTGCATTCCCGTGTTTTGGCCCATGAAATGAAAAGAAACTAAAGTGCCATTAACATTTTTTTCCTATAGAATAAAATATTATCATGATTTAGGATCATTACTAGTGGCTTTGAGTTTCAAATCTATCATTTTCTGTTTCCTGTGACGAGAACTTCCGAAAATATTAGGTTGCAGATTTGCTAAAATTTTTAAGCCTGTTTAATTATTATATAAGTATGAGATATCAAGGTACGGAAACAAGGCAGAAGCAGGGCAAGGCTTCAAGTGTGTGCCTGAAGCTGTAGGTTTTAGGATTAGAAGTGAAAAAGAGGGTCAAAGTTGCCAAGAAGATAATAATAAGTAGAGCTTCTATCTATCTGTGCTTGATATTCTTTTCACTGGAGTTCATCTTTTTCTTTCAGGCTAATGACATATCTGGTTTCCATGCCAACACACATATCCCTATTGTTATTGGATCACAAATGCGTTATGAAGTCACAGGCGATACACTTTATAAGGTAAATTGTTTTATGTAATTTTGTGAATTGGGGTTCATATAAAGAGAAGTTTTCTGTCAAAACTTGCCCTTTTGTTTTCCTTTTTGTTTTGGTGATATATCATTGCTGTTGTTCCATTTAACTATGGCTCTTCATGTAAATTGTTTCACATATGAAATTTCTGAGATGTTGATCTTAACTTGCTATTTGTTCTAATTCTTTAGGGTTATGAACTTATGATTAATTAGTCAGTGCATAATGTTTCTTTGTGAAGGTTTAAAATCTTACTATAAGAAAAAAAAATTCTTAGTTTTCCTCGCTTCTCTCTTTTTTTAAACCTGCAAATATAAATTTCATGGGCCAGGAAATAGGGACGTTCTTCATGGACATTGTTAACTCTTCTTACAGCTATGCGACTGGAGGGACATCAGCCGGCGAGTTCTGGTACTGATATAGGCATTTTTAAGTTGAATTGAATCTTTTGTGTTCCAGCAGATAGCTCTGTCATTGCAAAATTTTCTTGAAAATCTTACCTAATTATTTGATGGATCATACAGGTCCCTGATCCTATTCCTTTTTTTTTTTTACTCCTTTCCTTGATCTGTGACTGTGAGCAGGACAAATCCAAAGCGATTAGCTAACACATTATCATCAGAGAATGAAGAATCATGCACAACTTATAATATTCTCAAGGCATCAGCCTGTCTTCTCTTCTCCTTTCTATATAAGGCTTTTGTTGGAGATAAAGAAAAAAATCATGCAGAAGTTTTATATACTGTGAACATATTTGTAAATATATCTTGATGAATATCTTTTTACATTTATTTGTTTGCATGTTAACATTCTTAGTACTGTACCTTGGAACTGGGACTTGCTTAGAGCTTTCGAAAGACTATTTTTGTAATATCCTCATTTATGCCCTAGAAGTTTTGCATATTGTTGTTGCTGTTATTGTTATATATTGGATTGAATATATGTGTTAAATTGTAAGAGAAAAGAAATTGAGAAGAGAAAGTATATGTATATGTATTTTGGGAAGAAATAGGGTTTAGAGACAAATTTATATGTTGTGTATATGTTAATATATATGACATATAAAGTGGTCAAAAGGCTTGGTCAATGCAAGAGAAGATATTTATTTGAGATTGGTAAATTACTTAATTGGGCACATATAAGACAAAAAGATAATTATGTGAATAAGGGCACTTTGGTAATTGCTTGGATAAAATCATATGGTGGATATTTAAAGAAGGTTTGACTTGTGTTTTCTTCATCATTTCTTCTTCTTCTTCTTGTTGATGGCCGGCCCTCCATAGCCAAAGAGAAAGAAAGAGACAAGTGATGGTTTTGATGATTTCAAGCTTAAATTGAAGAAAGATTAAGTGTTCAAGTGTTGATTTAAGAAGTTTTTAACTAAGGTAAGATCTTTTCTCTAATTTCTTCAATTCTTTTGAAGTGGTATGATTAAGTTGCTTATGGTATGATTGTAAGTATTGATTTTGCTTGATAGATGAGAAGTTGGGTTGGTGTTGGTGATGGAAGAGTAAGATTGGTGTTTAGTGAAATTGTTTCTGTTTTAGGATTAGTAAAGGCTGTGACTTGTATGATTTTTAATTAATTTTAGAAAAATGTTCTTGAAGTGAATTTTTGATATGTTGTGCCTCTATGAGTCTAGAATGACTGAAAAATATGTTGATTCGATTTTGGAATGGTTATGAGTTTAGAAAGATTATTTTCATTAGACCTGTTCCAGCAGGTACCTTAACTGGGACAGCTATATTTCGTGATTTTTAATAAAATGTAGAAAAATCATATTCAATTGAATTTTGGATATGTTGTTTCTTAGTGAGTCTAGTATTTGAGAAAAATAATTT
The DNA here is from genome assembly GCA_947685225.1 of Garcia nutans. Taxonomy (NCBI): domain Eukaryota; kingdom Viridiplantae; phylum Streptophyta; class Magnoliopsida; order Malpighiales; family Euphorbiaceae; genus Garcia; species Garcia nutans. The sequence goes on from CANTUV010000037.1 coordinate 43,572,586, forward strand.
GGAACCACGTTGATTGAATTTGATTTATGGAATTCACAAAGTTCAGAACTGCTGCCAGGATGCAGGGCAATTGGGGCAGTCTGGTTAGGTGAACTATTTGACCAAGATTTTGTGTTCAGTTTGATCTGAAATTTTAAAGGGATTATTTTAAGATACAAAACTAAATTCTGTAAAAATTTTAGAATTTTTAGTCAAGTAGATTATTTTATACAATTTTTCAAAATAAGGATAAAATGGAGTCTAAAACCAGAATGTATTATTTATATGAATCATATCAATTGTTCTTTGCCCTAATTGCATTGTTGAGATTGAGCAATGTTATGTTATGCATTGTGAATGGTTATGTGTTTCATGAATGATATACATTGAAATTGAAATGATAATTCAAATAAGACATGATATGAGACAATGCCATTGTGATTGGCTATGATGATGATATTGAAAGAAAGAAGGCATGTTTGCCTAAATGTGATGAGAATTTGAGAATGGAAATGGTAAGTATATAATAAATGAATTGTTTGTTTAATATGTTATTCAGTTTCAGAGTTCTGGATTTGGGTGGCATGCCTAAGAAATGATGAAAGGTAACAGTCTTGCCGGGTTGAGGGTCTCCTCAAATGTGTTGAGTTGATGGTCCAAGAGACTGGGTCTGTTACACTATGAGAATTGTGAATATGAAATATATGATTTGTAACAGTCTTGCCGGTTGAGGATCTCCTCATATGTGTTGAGTTGATGGTCCAAGAGACTGGGTCTGTTACACTATGAGAATTGTGACTATGAACCAAAGCAGTAACTCTGAACTCTGAATATCGTATTAAATACTTGTTGGGCCCATAGGTGTCAAGGTTATATGAATGTCCTAAATAATGTTATGAGTTTAATGAAATGAGATGTTGGTTATGGAGTATGATTGATTAATGTTGAATGTGAAAAGATGTTGAAATGTGGTATGCTCATATGACTATGATTTGTGAAATGCATAATTGTGTGGTTAACTTTATATTTATGATGTTGATCTTATCAATAACATATGTGGCATTGCATTTCATTAAAGCATACCGTTAGCATGTTTTATCTTACTAAGCATTTGGCTTAGCGCGATAGTGTTTAATCGCGCAGGTAATAGAGTGGATAGAGTTGAACCCGAGAGTTCTTCAAGACCTAGTGAGAGTAGACCTTGAAGAATCCATTTTGGGAGCTTAAAGATCAGAGCAGACTTGCCAATCATGTATAAATTTTATGTGTTGTAAAACTTGAGTTTTGATGTATATGAATTTGTAAATATGTAAATATTTTATAACTTCCGCTGTGTAATATTTAAATACGGGGGTTGTCACAAAACCTTTATTTTATGTTGTACTAGAAGTGTAAATCCTTTTTGCAGGTTGTAGTTGAGGTTACAAGGGGGATTTATTGGGAGTTTACTGAGAATGATTTTGTTTGCATTGGTTTGTGTAAAATGTTTTTAAAAATAAGAAAAAAACCGGTTTTGTCGACACTTGGGACTCAATTTTTAGGCGAAACTATGGCAAAAATTTTGTAAAAAAATCGGAACTAAAATTTGACTAAGTAAAATTGGTAGCAACATTAGGTTAGTGTGGCGCCTCTACTCAGCTTACATATGTAGGTCGGGAAGGGGTGTTACAATTTTGGTGCTAGTTTGTTGTTGAATCATATGCGTCTCATATCTCATCTCAATCAGACTGCATTTTTTTTTCATGCAAGTATTCTATGTGACTCCTGAATATGCAAGTAATACCAAGCTCAGCATGTATTTGAATATGTAGGTCTCTCGTCACCTATTTTGATGGACCAAAGAAATGGCATATGCAGATTATTATGTGCGAGCCTTGACAAATGGTGTCCTAGGTATCCAAAGAGGAACAGAACCTGGAGTGATGATTTACATGCTTCCACAAAGGCCAATGTTGATTCCTTCCTGTTTGTATTACCTAAACTGTTTATTAATTTGCCATTTCTTTAAGTACTGCTAACTGAGAGCATCAAATAATATGTCCCTTTCTGCCAGTGGCTAGCCACTTGATATTTACTTAATTCACAGGAATTGAATCATTTTCAAAGCTGGGAGATTCTATATATTTTGAAGAGGAAGGAGAAGTCCCTGGTCTTTATGTCATCCAGTATATATCCAGCTCTCTTGATTGGGAATTGGGACAGATTGTGCTTAATCTGAAAGTTGATCCTGTTGTTTCTTGGGATCCTTATCTTCGAGTGACATATACTGTTTTGTCAAACAAGGTAGTAACTACATATTGAACTTAGCCTTGGAAGCATAGTAATTATTTTTTCTCTTTGAAGGCAGTATTTGCTACAAATATTTCTCTATATCCTTTTTTTTTGGGCAATCAAAAGAAACTTGGTCTTATCTTGTATTGTGTTTCTCTCCTTTCTCTTTGTTCAAGAGTTCAATAATTTTCTATTTTAACTACTTTTGAGTTGACCCATAGAAATGGTAACTGGTGTCCTTGTTAAAACTGATACAGGGGGCTATCAAATCATCTACCTTGAATTTTCGAATACCAATTTGGACACATTCTGATGGTGCCAAGGCAACATTAAATGCTCAAAATTTGGCTGTACCACCTCCAGGTGTGAAGTATAATCATAATTCTTCTTTGATTTATGTCTAGTGTCAGATGTTCTGGTAGTCTTATACAATTGTATCTTTGTTTTTGCCCAAGTTTTTTTTTCTCTCTCCTACAAAAGATCAGTAGAGAGTTTCACTAGGAATCTTTAATTATGTCATGTTTTGGGGCTAACCTGGATTCATATATATTTGTTATTTCTATGCCTAAGCAGGTAAGTTCTTATCAATAACTAGAGAATGGAGCACTGGGGATAAATTTACCCTTCAGTTGTCTGTCCTTTTAAGAACAGAGGCTCTTAAAGGTAATTTCATGGAAAAACCTACCTTCAATTTTGTACATACATGAATTCTTGTTAACTATTTTATGATAACTATATACCATGAAGAATATATGACTGATTGGGTTGTCTGAAAAATACTCAGATGATCGGTCTGAGTATGCTTCTGTTCAGGCGATACTTTATGGCCCTTATCTGCTTGCGGGGCATACCAGTGCAGATTGGAACATCGAATATGGTTCAGACAATTCTCTTTCAGACTGGATAACTCCGATTCCTGACACTTACAATGATCATCTAGTATCTTTCTCCCAAAAATTTGGAGATTCAATTTTCATCTTGACCTCCAACCAATCAATTACAATGGAAAAGTCCCCTAAATCTGGCACTGACGCAGCTGTTTATGCCACTTTTAGACTTATTTTGAATGATACTTCTTCCTCAAAGTTATCGTCAATTGAAGATGCTATTGGAAAATATGTCATGCTAGAACCATTTAATTTACCAGGAATGTTTTTGGTACAACAAGGAAAAGAAGCCAACATTGCAGTTGCAAATTCTGATAGTAGTGATGGATCATCTATTTTCCGTTTGGTTTTTGGATTGGATGGAAATGATGGAACTATATCAATGGAGTAAGTGATGAGGGCTATTTTGTATATAGTGGATTGAATTATAAGTCAGGAAAAAGTCTGAAGCTTAGCTGCAATTCGGAGTCATCACATGCTAACTTTAAGCAGGAGTTAGCTTTGTAATGAACAAGGGAATGAGCCAGTATCATCCCATCAGCTTTGTAGCAGAGGGAGCAAAAAGGAATTTTCTTTTGGCACCATTGCTAAGTTTTAGAGATGAATCTTATACTATTTATTTTAATATTCATGCTTAACTAGTTTGGGATGAGGGCTCAAAAGCCTATTTATTTTATTTTCAGTTTTCATTTTCATTAGATTCTTATCACTGAGCTGTGCCTGAAGGTAGATTATGTATTATAGTTATATGGAACAATGCTTCTTTGTTAAAATATATATTTCAGGTATTTGAAATATGAAAGGTTAACAATATTAATGTAAGCTATTTTCTTAAGGGGTAAACTTTACATTCGAATTGTTTATGTATACTTATTGCCACTAATAACTTAATTATGAATGTTGTGTTATGTGATTATTATTGTAATGAATGACTATTTTATAAACATGTTTGGTTATTATATTTGAAATTCAACAGGTTCTTGAAAATGTGTAGACAAAAAAAAAATTAGAATACTAGAAAAATATAGCCAAACAATTACAAAATTGCGACAAAATTGCGACAAAATCAGTGACCAAATGTGACAAAAAAAAATATTAAATTCTGTGATAAATCAACGACTGAAACAACGAGAAAAATATTGCGACATATTCTGCGACACATCAGTGACAAAATTTAGCGACAAATTCAACGACTAAATTAACGACCCAAACAGAGACAATTCAACGACCAAAGCTAAATCAGCGACGACTTTCAGCGGGAATAAATAATTCCCGCCAAAAATGAAAATGTCATTGAATTTGTCTCTGTTTTGTCGCTGATTTGTCACTAATCAATGACACGCACAATTGGTCGCTGATTTGTCGTTGATTTTTTAGAGACCAGGACATTACCGTCCACTCGATTTTTCTCGCTGTTCGTCGCTGATAATGTCGCTATCGTATTTTGGTCGTTGATTACGTCGTTAATGGTGTCTCAAATTGCGTCGCAGATTGCTGTTTTTTTTGTAGTGAGCCATGAGTCAATTTTCCAAGGTTGGGTGTTTGGTTGTCGGGTCGCAGGGAAGTGTCCGGGAGTCACCATGTGCACTCTCATCGTTACCTCTTGAGTCGTCTGACTTGGGATCAAGTAAGAAAAATGTTAATATTAATATCAAACCTATGATAAAAGATAAATTACCAATTTTCTTTTCTGTAGGTGGATACAGCCTGGTGGAGAGCCGAAGAGAAAAATGGCTGGATTAGATGCATGACTGATGCAATGCCTTTGCATAACTCTCGTCGAATTATGGCTGTCCCGGTCTCTAGCGGGTGGTTTCTAGGTGAAAGAGTACATGACTGGTTCCTTGGACCTAACCGGTGCAGAGTACCAGTTGATATTCATCATATGTTCTGAACCTTAATGCAATGCCAGAGCCCTTTTGGAGTCGTTCCCGTATTGGTTTCGATGTTCATGACATCATGCTCTCACCGGACGTGTCATATGCTCAATTTATCTAGGATTATCTGCTAAGTTTTGAAGTTTCACCTGTTGGTGTTCGTGGGCTATCTGGAGGTGAAGAAGAAATAGAAGCGGAGCAAGGAGAATATGAGGAAGAGGGTGAGGATGAGGAAGAAGATGAGCAGGAGCCTTCTTCTCAAATCCATGGCAGTTCCGGGGCTGGCACTTCCCAGGTAGCTATCACTTTGTCATTACAACTGTCTCTTTGTTTATCTATTTTGATTATTTATATAATCATTGTAGGCTGCTGATTCCTCTGACTATGGAGCTGTCCCTCTATATGATACTTCGATACAACGACGGTTTTCTCCATTTACCCCTTCTCATTTAGATGTGCCATCTGATTCGCAGAGCTTTGATCTGAGTTACCTAGTCAGTCATTTTTATCCTATAATGATGTATGCTTGCATGTATGCATGAAAATGTATGGACTTACCATTTCCTTTTCTGGCTCACAGCGGATGCTTGAGGAGCAAAATAGGAAGCTTCAGGAGGAACTAGATGCGAGTCGTCGACATGCGACACATTTTGAGGAAATGTATTAACAAGAGGCACGAGACTTCCGATACTTTCGATTTCAGGGCATGAGGGAACCAAATATCCCTTCATCAAGAGGATCCCGGACTGTTGTCCATGATATACCACCTCCCTATTTACGTGATGATAGAACCAACTTTCAAAGTCCTGGAGGTTTAGATATTCCTTCTTTGAGCGGATATGGGATAGATAATATGCCCCTCCTCCAACGAGTGATGATTTTTTTAGGGCTTTGTCTGATTATGAACTGCCTCCTTCCTCGCAGTAACAAAAATATAAAACTTGTAATAAAAACTTGTAACAAAACTTGTAATTAAGCCAAAAATGGTAATAATAATTTTTGTTTTGTACACCTCTTTTTTTTTTTTGACTTTTGTTCTTCTTCTTTTTTTTTAATTAGATGCAGTGGCTTTGTTAAATCAGTGCCATAGTACCTCAGGACTCGACTTTTCAAATTAACATATCTATAACATCACAACCCTAGTTACCATACTAAACTCGGGAATTATTCTATTTAAGCAAGAACTATTGCACTTCAGATAGACACATACACATTACTTAGCCAAAGGTCTCATTTGAGTTTGAATATTGTCTATCTATATGCATGCTTATTCAAACTATCTCCACTAATAGACTCTATCTACCAAGAGAGATCAAAAGGTCTTTGATAGGCTTGAAATGGGGTCTATGAGGGACATGGGTTAAATGAAGGCCATTTTGAGATAGGAGCTGATGTGACACAATGGACAAACCCTCACACTATAGATTTATTGTTCGAATTTTAGGCAGCTTTGAGGCAATCTTGCTAGACTCAAAATTCCTTCTATCTTCTTGGCTTTAATCTGGATCTTGATTAGGACAGTTTTTGCCCTTGCAAAAAAGTTTATTTCCCAAATTTGTTTCTTTTCTTCTTCTCCCTTTTCTTTCTTTTTATTTTTCTTACTCTTCTTTCTCTTTCCTTACTCTTCCCTTTCTTTTATCATTTTGTCCTTCTTTCTTGTAGGACTATCAAGTACAGAACTTTTAAGAACTGGATGGTCTTCCTCCTTTTTCTCCAATTTTGATTTAATCTTTGGTTGGGTTGGACCAATTCAAATAAAAATGTCTTTATGAACCAAATGGAAGCCTTTTGTTACTTTAGGTAAAAGAGAACTCAATTGGCTTTCTGAACCGCCTTTTTAGGTTTTATTTTTTCTCTTTTTTCTCTTTTTCTTCTTTTTTCTCTTTTTTCTTTTCTTCTTTTTTCTTTTCTTTTTCTTCTTTTCTTCTTTTTCTTTTGTTTTCTTTTGTTGTTTTTTTTTGTTTTAGCTCTAAAAGAGTTGTCTTGTTTGTATCGACTTGGGCTTCCAATAATGGATGAGTGGAGTAACATAGATCTTCTTTAACAGGGATAAATCATTTGTTACTCTAATGTTGTCTTGATATATTAGAGATATTAAGTGAACTTCAACTACCCTTATGGTCTTGAAAACTTCAACTACCCTTATGGTCTTGAAAATATCAACTATCCTTATGGTCTTGAGAACTTCAATGATCTTGACTATTCATTGCTTTCTTTGATCTTCTTGCCTCTTCATATTAGTGATCATAAGATTTGTCAAAAGTATCATAACAGCTCAGGGTAGGTTGTTGAGGCTATATGCCAATGAAAAGAAAGCTAAAATTTTATGAAGGCTCAAAGGGACAGCTAGAGATTGATATCTAATTGGGTAGATACTAGTTGTTGGTTAACCAAATAATGCCTAGATCATCTTTCCCTTGAATAAGTAGAGTTCAATTTCGCCTTGAAAGTTTGTCAAAGCATATTCTAAGACTGACTAGGACCTAGACAAAGATAATTATGCAGGAGCCCTCTCTAAGTAAGCATACACAACTCAATGCTATAGAGCAATTCCCTTACCTAGTAAAGTCATTCAAGTCATGATGCCTAGATATATTAATTCATGAATTATCAAGCTAGATTCCTCATTGGTTGAGCACCAAAATAAATAAAGACCAACAAAATTTTGATGAAAGTAATTTAATTAAAGCAACTTTAAGTTTGAAAAGCATAATAGTTCAAAATATTAAAGAAAGTAAAATTGAAAAGCAACATTCAAGCTAAGGAAAGTTCGTTGAGTTTTAGCTTCTTTTCCTCTCATATATTCAATATCCCATCTTGAAAGGATGATAAAACAAAATCTTCTTCCAATCCTTTTCCCACCATGAAGGTTGCCAGTGGAGGTACTTTGTTGAACCTTGGAAATGGATTATCTTTGTTGTTGGGCTTATCCGGCTCGAGCAACATTCCATTATCAATTAAATTCTGGATCTCATGCCTCAGTCGAGTACATCTATCAGTCTCATGTCATTGAGTCTGATGAAATTCACAAAAGGCTTTAGTATTAATTTTTGGGGGTAAAGGATTCGGCAAAGGTCGAGGGGCCAATGGCTATAATAGTCCCTTCTTTTGTAGCTTGTTGAAGACCCAAGACAAAGGCTTCCCCAGACCTGAAAATTTACGCTTCTTTGCTGGTTCAGTTGCTGCATTTTCCTCAACACCTCTTCTTTTCTTTTGATTTTGTTCATTGGGGTAGTAGCCGCTCTTATTACCCCAATTAGACATCATATGGTTCGGCTGACCTTGTAGAATAGGGATTGATCCTTCATTTCTCATTTGATCTCTATTAGTGAATATGTTCTCCATGGATGCTGCCTTTCCCTTCCTTCTTATGTCAATAGGAGATGTCTCATTAGCATTGTTGATGATCTCCAGAATTTGAATTAACTGGGTCCTCATAATTTCAACCAATTGATCTCGTAGCTTGGCCATCCTAGCTTTGACAACTTCATCGACTATGCCCCTTAGCTGGTTTGCATCCATCCTTAAAATGTTGTAGGTGGTGTCATCGTATGCTCTTGAATTGTCGTACTTCAGGGTTGTGAGCCAGAAGGGATTAATGACATGTGATGCAAATGTATGCATGTATGCACAAACAATCAACAAAGAAAGATAATTAGGGCGTTCCTTCCAACCTTATAACATCCACACACAAATGGCGAGTCTCTTTTCCTAGGTAATATGGTTAACAAAATACCAACATGGGGTATCTTGTTTTCGAATAATTCCTTCGGACGTTTTAACCAATAATTATATTTTTAAAAATGGAAATCAATTCATAATAATTCCCATTAATTAGGTTTTAATCCATTCAACCAACTATAGTAGCTTTTATGCTATATTGGATTAAAACTAAATTAAGAGGTTTATTATAAATAAATTTCTCACTTGAAAATGTAACTAATGATTCATGCTAAAAACAACCCCATGATTAATTATTCTTAGTATAAACTAGGCTCACAATTGATTTTTAGTATTTCGTAATTGTCCTAAATAATTTGCAAGCTCTTTGTAAGAAAAGGTTGGATGAAAATAATTTTGTTTCTAAGCCCATTGTAAAAATATTTTAGAAAAAAAAAAAAATTTTGGGCTTTGCATTTGGGCCACGAGCAAAAGAATTTTTGATTTGTTTTTAGAAAAGTTTTATATCCAAAGACCATCTTGAAAAGTTTTGAAGATAGCTTTGGTCTTTTGGATTTTAAAGAAAAATTTATTTTGAGCTTACAATATACTTAGGTCATATTAGAAAAAGAACAAACCAAATAAGCCATGATTTAAGCCAAGACAAATCAACCATAGTCAAACAACATGCATTTGGGGTAAAACCTAAGGAAAGTAACTAGGCCAATTACATGAGCTTTAGTCTTTGGGTTAAAAAGGCTTAGGTTCCCATAGCAAGTATATACCAAATGGTATGAGGCTATGAGTGGTTATGCCATGCTTGATCTCCATATCTTGAGTGAAAGTATGGTATCCCTTACATAACACAACACGGGTAACACGGACATCCTAACTCACGCTCACAATGCAATCTAAGATGATGCAATGGACAATATCATTATAAGAAAATAGAATAATATAAAGACCAACGGAATTAACTTCTCTTATCCCCAGTGGAGTCGCCACTGTGAGCAGAATTTTTGCCCCCACTCCCGGTGGAATGGTTCTTGCGACTTCAGCACTGTTTAGGCTCGGGACCTTAGAGAACACGGACCTAAGTCCAGAGAAAATAGAGTCGCCACTCGGACAGGCCGGGAAAAAGAAAGGGGTGGATGACTCGATTCCTAAGGAATCCCCAACCCCCTAATGGGTTCGGAAAGTTGGGTACGTGTGGAGAAGATGAGAAATGGCCCAGCACCCCCACAACGCCCAGTTCATTGGAACCGGCCTTTACAGGTCTTAATATTATAAAATTCTTAAGTATAACAATATTATCCATATTACACACAATAATTAAAAGAAAGCATCAATATATTAAAATTAAAGCAAGGTCCAAGACAAATAAATAATTGGACACCCATCCGAAGATGGAAATATGTCCTTACATCATATGCCTAAATAGGACACCCACCGAAAGATAGAAACATGTCCTTTACATAGATTCTAAAATAGAAAAGCAAATTAAATTACATGATATTTAACTAATGAGATATCCAACAAGTGGAAACATACCTCTTACAACATTTGGAAATCTAAATAAATTGATAAAAGTAAATAATCATTCATCATAAATAAATCATTCATCAAAGATATTAAATATCAATAGAAAGTAAACATCCATCCATGATAAATTAAATGAACCAAGCATTGAACTTAAATAAATCAACCATCAAAAAATGTAATAAACTATATAATCAAATCTAAAATTAAATAAAGCAATAAATATATAAATTTAGGGTTTTAAAGAATTATCAATTGAATTTAGGGTTTCAGAACTTAGGGTTTTAGAAACTAAAGTTTTATAATTAGGGTTTTGAAATTAGGATTTTTAGGGTTTTTGAAACTAGGGTTTTGGAAACTAGGGTTTTGGAATTAGGGTTTTGGATAGTTAGGGTTTTTAAAACTAGGATTTTGGAATTAGGGTTTTTAAAACTAGGGTTTTGGAATTAGGGTTTTGGATAATTAGGATTTTTAGAATTGACTTACTGCCTAAAAAAAACACAATTTTGGATTTGGAAAAATAAATTAAGGTTTTGGAAAAATAATCGATATTTCAGAGTTTAATAATAAAATGATTTAGACTTTTGGATAAAAATAGTTTGAGGTTTTGAGTTTTAATGAAATAACATACGGTTCTCGAAGTTAAAGTAAACAAGATAGATTTTAACAATTAATTGTTGACTACTGGATAGTTTTATGTTTTTATGAAATATGCCAGTGAGATTACGAATACCAATTGATCAATGTGATAATTAAAGCAAACGATTAAAGTTATTAAAACAAAAATCAAAGCAAACGATTAAAGTTATTAAAGCAAAAAAATAATTTACTGCATGTTCAAAGATCAAGGTACTGTGTGTTCAAAGTTACTGCATGCATGCATGTTCTTATTAATCAAAGAAACGAAACTACTGTAAACATAAATAATTCATGATTAAAGATCAAACCTCCACTCGTTGGTTATTCCACAATTAACTTCTGGATGAACAATTAACAAAGACAGCACTGCTGTCTTTGATGGATTGATTACTGATGAATGTTTGATGCTAATCTTTTCTGTTTGTTGCCGTCTCTTTGCTATCTTGTTAATGTTCCTCCCCGTCCCCTCTTAATGTTTTTCTCTTGTTCCATCTTTCTTTTTCTATGAATTTTGAAACATTAATATTTATATTTGAACCTCACTCAAAATCCTTAACCTAATATAAAACAGTCCCTAAAACAAATTCTAGTTGAATTAGGAAACATATTGAACCCATGTCGACCTAGTTGCTCTAGGTCGACATGAGACCAACATCATGTCGACCTTGGGCTACCTAAGTCGACTTGAGGCTTGCTCATGTCGATCTTGGGTTGCCAAGGTCGACATGAGGCATGTTCATGTCGACCTAGCCTCCCAAGGTCGACATAAAGCATGCTCATGTCGACCTAGCTTGCCCAAGTCAACATGAGGCATGCTCATGTCGATCTTGGGCTGCCAAGGTTGACATGAAGCATGATAATGTCTTCAGGCCAGCCTCGATTAAATTATTCTGACCTTTTTTAACTTATGAACCGAAAAATTTTAATTTGGGCCAATTCCACTTGGTTTTAGGGTTTTACAATCAAATATATGCCTCTTTAATCTGAACTGACTCCTTTAAAAATTATAAACTAGGTTTAAATATATAAAGTCGGATCAAATTTATTTTGACATCCTTTAATTAGGACCATATCAAATTGGGATAAAAATTAAGGGTCTACAATTATCAAGGCTTTGGTTGACCACCTCGGTTTGTCCATCAGTTTGAGGATGAAATGCCGTGCTATATTTCTGAGTCGTGCCAAGTCTTGCCCATAAATGTCTCCAAAAATGACTCAAAAACTTTACATCCCTATCACTTATAATACTTCTTGGAATTCCGTGGAGTTTTACAATGTTTTCAAAATACAAGTTCAGAATATGTGATGCATCATTTGTTTTGTTACAAGCAACAAAATGAGCCATTTTAGAAAATCTATCTACAACAACCATAATAGAATAATGATTTCTCCTTGTTCGTGGCAACCCAACTATGAAATCAATACTTACATCCTCCTATGGGGCATTCAAAACTGGCAAAGGCATGTGTGGACCATGTGCTTGTGATGTCATTTTGGATTGTTTACATGTATTACAGCCCTCAACAAGCCTTGAAATGTCTTTCCACATCTTTGGCCAATAGAAATTCCTACTAGCCAATTCATAGGTCTTATCTCATCCAAAGTGTCCAGCTAGGCCTCCACCATGGACTTCTTTTAGAATTGCTTCCCTTAAAGAACTTTGAGGAACACAAACAACATCAAGCTTGAAAAGATAACCATCATGAATAGTGAAATCCCCAAATGCACCATCTTTCCTAACTCTTTCCCAAATCTGACTGAAATCCCCATCATTCTCATACAAAGTTCTCACATCATCAAATCCCATTACATGAGCATGCATGGTACTAAGAACCTCAAATCTCCTAGACAATACATCAGCCACAACATTACTTGGACCATCTCTATACTTCACAACAAAATCAAAGGATTGCATATATTCAATCCAAGATGCATGTCTGCTACTCAACTTAGCTTGGCTTTGAATATATTTAAGTGCTTGGTGGTCTGTATACAGAATGAATGAATTTGCCAACAAATATGCACTCCAATGTCTAAGTGCACCCACCAAAGCATAAAACTCAAGGTCATAGGTAGAATACTTTCTCCTAACTTCATTCAACTTTTTACTAAAAAATGAAATAGGCTTTCCTTATTAACTCAAAACAGCCCCAATCCCTACCCCACTAGAATCACACTCCAATTCAAAAGGCAAGGTAAAATTGGGTAAGGATAAAACAGGAGCTTTTTTCATGGCATTCTTTAGTGTGTTAAAGGCAATGGTGGCTTGGGGGGGGGGGGGGGGTCCATTTAAACAATCCCTTCTTCATGCAATCTGTAATTGGGCTTGTTATAGTACTAAAATTCTTAATTAATCTTCTATAGAAAAAACAAAATCCATGAAAGCATCTAACTTGAAACAAATTGCTAGGAATTGGCCATTCAATTATAGCTTTTACCTTTTCTGGATCCATACTAATCCCATCTTTAGACACAACATACCCCAAGAAACTAATGGTGCTATCTCAAAAATGACACTTCTCCACATTAGCATATAATGATTCATGGTCCAAAACCTCAAAGATAAGTCTTAAATGCATACAATGCTCATGTAAACTACGATTAAAAATCAGAATATCATCAAAGTATACCACCAAAAATTTGTTGAGAAAAGGTTTGAGTACCTCATTTATAAGCCGCATGAAGGTGGAAGGTGAATTTGAAAGCCCTATTGGCATAACCAACCATTCATACAGCCCCGCATTGGTTTTGAAGGCTGTTTTCCACTCATCACCTTCTTTAACACGAATTTGATAGAATCCATTTGCAAGATCAATCCTTGAGAACACCGAAGCTCCATGCAATCTATCAAGCATGTCATCAAGCCTTGGAATTGGAAATCTGTACTTGATTGTGATCTTATTAACAGCTCTAGAATCAATCACCATTCTCCATTTTACATTTTTTTGGTACTACAAATATTGGAACAACACATGGAGATACAATCTCCCTTATAAATCCCCTTTTCAACAATTCATCAACCTGCTTTTGTAACTCATCACTCTCTTTAGGGCTCATTCTATAAGACTGTTTGTGAGGAATTTGGGCTCCTGGAACAAAGCTTATCTCGTGTTGTATGGTTCTTAGTGGGGGTAAACCTGAGGGTAATGTGTTTGGGAATACTCTCTTAAACTCACTAATCAAAGATTGTACCTCATTTAGGATAATATGATTATGTTTGGGCTCATCCTCCACATCCATAGGGACAAAGCTAGGCAACTCCTTAATGATTGCACTCTTCTCATCATCGGACAAAAACCCAACAACTCCAACCTCTTTCTTCTTCTTTTTCTTTTCTGGCAGCATAGGCTTGAGTAATATCTTTTTTCCATTATGGAGCAATGTATAAGTATTAGCTCTACCTTGGCGTTGAACATCTTTATCATACAACCAAGGCCTTCCAAGTAACAAATGGCAAGCTGTCATAGGAATAACATGGCAGCTCACCTCATCAACGTATTTTCCTATAGAAAATGGAACAAGGCATTTCTTAGTCACTCTTATCTCATGTGTAGAATCTAGCCAAGTCAACTTTTAAGGGGTGTCGATTGGCTCAGTTTTCAGTTCCAACTTGGTGACCATCTCATTGGAAACAATATTCTCACACGCCCCACTATCAATAACAACTTCACAAAGCTTGTTATTTGTCAAACATCTAGTGTGGAACAAAGATTTCCTCCTCTAATCCTCCTCACTCCTTTCTAAGTTCAGAACTCTCATCACAATTAAACATTCTCCATCCTCTATAGCTTCACATTCAAGGACCCCTTCCTCACCATCATACAAAACTGAATCTACCTCATTAGAGTCAGCAAGTAACAAACCTTCCTCTACCTCTTCTATTTCCCTTATGGTCATTATCTTTCTTGTGGGGCATTCAGAAGCAAAATGACCATAACCTTGGCATTTAAAACATTTCAAGACATTTTTAGAGACACTTTTGTTTGGTGGGGTAGATTGAACATTCTTGATTAGGGTGGAGGTGTTTTCGGTGTTAGATGGAATTTTTGGTGGTGGTGTAGAGGAAGCCTTTGTAGAGGCAGATTGTGAGGTGTTGGGACTTGATTTGTAAGGTAAAGGAAAGTTTGAAGATTTAGAAAAACTTCAGGTTGGGCAAGCATGAGATAAACTAGCCTCACTTCTTAGAGCCAATTTTTTCAATTCAATCATAGAATCATAAGGATAAAAACTCACCATGTCTTGAATATCAAGACGTAGTCCTTGGAGAAAACGCCCCATGAGTAGTTCTTCAGTCTCCTCCACTTCACATTTTATTAAAAACTCATCAAACTCCATGGTATATTGTCCCACGGATTTGGTGCCTCGTTTAAGGCTCAACATCTTCTCAATCATCTTTTGTCTATAATGGGATGGTAAAAACATCACATCCATTTCCTCCTTCATCCGGTCCCATTGGGTGATTCGTAGTCTGCCTTCTCTAACCCTTTGCTTTTGTAAATTTTTCCACCAAAGGGCAGCATAACGTTTCAACCTCATGGCAGCAAGTTTCATCTTCTTTTCCTCAGAAATCTCCTTCAATTCAAAGGCTCTTTCAATGGAATATACCCATTCTAGATAGGCATAAGCATCAATTTTTCTATGAAATTCAGGCAACTCAATCTTGTAATTGAAGAATTCCCTTTGTCTTTCACCACAGATAGGTGGGGGCATGTTTCGTTCTTCTCGTCCAAAACCTCCATGAAAAGGGCCTCTCCCTCTTCCTCTAAACCTACCTCGGCCAAAATCAATTGGTTGTTCATCTTCATTAGGTTCTTTGTCAAATGGCTCCTCCTCATTTGGATTTCATGTATTCAAAGGGGAATTTTGAATAATTGTTTCAAGGGCCTCATTTTTTTTCTTAAGTAACTCCATCTCTAACTTCATTTCCTCAAATGCAGTAGCTAATTCTTGTGGGTCAGTCATGACGTGTTTGTCTTTGTTTTGGGGATTAGACATGGGGAATGGAAATGAAGTGGGGTAAATTTGGCTCTGATACCAACTGATGGCGTGGTGGTGTTTAGATGGTTGTTTGTGAATGAAAGAAATGGGAGAAAATGATACTTTATGGATGGTTTGTAGTGTTGTACGAAAATTAGGTTGAATGTAAGGTGTAAGAGCTTATTTTGTGAGAAAAGGAAGGTGTTTATGTTTGCTTTAAAATCTGGAATTTTCAGAAGTTAAATGGTTGATTGTAACAACAAAAATGGAACTGGTTGAATGTTTTTGGATCACATACAAAACCCTATTAGTTTTTGGAAACTAACAAAACCCAAATGTGTTAAAACACTTTAATTCACTCAAAAGATAACCTGTCTCTATTCCAAATTCGTTTCCCTTTTTTAAATAAGGAAACAAAGAAGAGTTACAAGCTAAATAAAGGCAATTAAAGCCAAAGAAAACTGGCTACTTTAAATCAACATCAAACACATATTAAAAGCAAGATAATAATGGAAAATGAAACTGAAAAATAGAAATTGAAGTCTTCAAACTTCCCCGCTTGTATGAGCTAGAAACATGTGCTAAAATCAATCTTTAAGTGCATTATGTTGGGCTTTAAATTGGTCTTCAAATATAAGGGCTTGGAACAGCCCAAAAGGCTTCAAAATGAGTTGAATCTTCATGTTATGTATGGGTTCAAAGTAGAGATCTCCATTAGGATCAACAACATTATCTTCGTCATCTTCTAAAAGAGTAAGAAGGCCCATATCAAGAGTGTCTTGAATGGCAAGGACTGATGAACCTCCATCAGTTTGGGCGTGAATCGATAAAGTCACATCCATCTCCAGCCTGCGAAGCCCATCAATATCTTTAGGCAAACAAACCTCATCAAATCCAATATCCTTATTTTGATTTGTTGATCCAGAGCCTCTCTTGCTGTGTGGTTGCTCACTATCTAAACTTTGTGGAATTTCTGACTCACAAGTTTTTTCAATCCTTTTGGAAATGTTCACATTTATGGTTTCTGATCCCATATTTTGAATTTCCAAACTATTAGAAAGCCCTTCCCTGTTGAAAAGAAAATTTGAGATAAGTTGATACTCCTAAATCACAATGGAAAGGTACAGGGATATGTATATGTCAAAAGAGAAAAAGTGACAGTAGCATTAGACAAGTAATAAAAAGAATCAAGTGGTAAAGCCACTATAAGTTAAAAACAACGGTTGATGGTCCAACTCCAAAACTAAAAGAAATAACTTGGGTATAATGCCCTTATTTTGGAAAGAAAATTTGAAGCAACCCTCCAAGTTAACATATCTATTTATTAGATTCATGGATGAAGGTTAAATTTATGAATGTGGTTGAGAACTGAGTTAGATTTGAAATAATACCTTTCATAGGTATTGGATAGGTATTTAAAATCCACAACAAAGAGGATATTTTATTACATTCACAAGTCTACCCTCCATTCATGAATCTAATCAATCCAAGAATACCTATGAAGTTAATAGCTATTTTTGCTTACTGCAGTCACATCTTGGCCGATCAACAAAACCCCGTTCCAGCAAGCATTATGTTAATTATATAACAGCTGTGGTTTGAGCTTCTTGATACTAAATATTCAAGTATAGCATCCAAGTACATGTGACTTAGAGTGATAACTGGGAACCACCTAATGTATATAAAATCATAAGCTTTTAACAGCAAGCAAACAATAGAGTATATACAAATTTTACCTTGAAGACCAGTCACACAAAATCTCTGCATAAGGAAGCAAATGGAAGTATTCAACAACTGATGCATGCACCATCGCCTGGAACTCCTAATAAACAAAGGGCCCTGCAAGCTACTAACAGGAAAGACAAGTTGCTCTGTCAAAGCATTTGCAGATTTTCTTAATTATTCGGCCTTTTGAAGTTAAACACAAGCACTAGTTTATAGAGCACAATTTAATAAAAGTCAAAAAATATCCTGTCTAGCAGTCAAAGCATCGTAACTAGTGATTCAACTAGGTCAAATTTCAATGCCCAACTGTATGAGCCAGCAACATGCATTCTTTTTCTCCATCTTATCCTATTTAGAGCCATTAAGCATCATAAATGGTGATTCCTCTCGATAATTGCACCACATAATAACACAATATATGATTAGGAAACCTAATCATCAATTAACTATTTTCAGCATCTAAAGGCTGTAACATGGTAAAAAAAATTGTTATCCAATATGATTCTTTCAAATGTCAGCATCCCATGGTTAAAATGATTTCATTTTTTATATCCCATATTTTCACATTAATTATTCAGATCCAGATGAACTATAAAAAATAAATAAATAAAAATTTAAAGCTAAAAAAAATGAATGGCAGGATACTTGAGCTAGTAATTTAACTGGCATAAGGACAAGTTGAAATATGTACAAGGAATTAAAAAAATTAGCTTAAAAGTCCTTAAGTTTTATTATTAGTTGATATGTGATCACTTCTCAAAGCATTCCCTCAAGTGCAATTGGATTGACCTTCTGACACTTACAAATTACAAATGGACCAGTTGGCATCTCTTTCTTCAGATTCCGTCCGAACTGACATCATCATCAGTCCAACAATAAGGGGAATAAATAGGTGTCCTAGGAATCAACTTGTTTGGGCATGAGTTCTGATACCATGTTAAAATCTAAGTGTTTAAATTCACTTGCATAAAATTAGTTGGCTTGCATTTAGATCTAACATACACTCACTTATAAGTTCTTAAGTTATTTTATTATTATTTAATATGGGATCATTTTCCAACAAGAATAAATCTCTAAAACTGAAAGTCAGAAACCTCATAGAACTTTGTGTTATGAACCAATAGGCAAAAACAAAGACAGTGTTCACAACTTTATATGTATAAAATTCAAAGATGGTCATAAGTCCACTCATATGTCCAAAAATATCAGAAACTTCATATGCATTTGCAATTTCATAAATTCCCTTTAATTTTGCAATTTTAACCTAATAGAAGGAATTGTTTGCAATTTACCTTTTCACCACCTCATTCTCCAACATTGCCAGCAATAGTGAGCCTTGGCTCATTGGAAAACGAATAATTTGTTAAAATAAAAAAGTAAATGCGAATGCTATTGAAAATAGAAAATTGGAGGATTGTGCAAATGAGATATGAATCTCTAAAGTTGCAAAGTAAATGCTTCAAAAATAAATGAAAGTTATTTTTTTGTTAAAATGTGAAGCTTTTACACTATTAGAGTCTTTTGACTTGCAATTAATTTGAAGAGAAAAAGCTATGAATAATACACTTGCTTCAATCCAGAGGACAGTTTTGCTTATTCAATGGACAGGTAGGATGAGCTCCTCAGGAATTTGAGCGTAGTGGGAGGCCCTCCTTGGCAAGTAGATGCAGGACAATTTACATGACTAGTTTTTTAGGCTAGCAAAGCTAGTTTTTGGGTTTATTAGGAAGCCAGAAGAAGTATAGAACTATGTATACAACCATACTTGTGACCAAACATAACTAAGAATGATGCTAATGAAAAGAAAGTAAAAAGAAGAATGAAGTTCAAAGACTCAAGATACTTAAATTTATAGTCTAGATGTCATATTGGGCTTATTTTGATATCATAGAATGTTGGCATATTCACAAAAATAACCTAAAAAGTAAACCTTTTCTCAACTTTACTGTGCTTGAAGAAAACTTCCAAATTTATGCTACTAACTCTTTTTTCTTGGAAAAATATGGTAAAAAAAAAGGATGTGGACCAGAGCATATATTTCTCCTATATATATTTCAACTTTAAGATTTATGCACATATATTTCTCCTACTATATATTTCTCTTACTCATTTACTAATATTTTAAAAATTTTATATAATTAAAAAATAAATAATTAATTAACTTAAAACATAACTTATGTTAATAATTTTAAATAATATTTTATACACACGCTTTATATATTTTATTATATTTTTTAAAATAATTTTGACAAACTGTCCCCAAGCAAAGTTAAAATTAAAACAAACTAAATAAGATAAATTTAGTCAAGTTTAAGAGTTATAAGAATATATCAAGACTTTCATTTTTCTAAAATCCGCAATTATTATTAAATCAAGAACAATCAGTAATCAAGCAACTTAATGGTCAATCCATACATACCAAAAAATTGTCACTCCCTTACAAAACCTATTAAGTGTTTAATCAGGTAGTGTTTTAGCTCTCAACTTTCAATGAAAGATTATCTCTATAGGCTTACTTATCAATCAAATCTCCACCACCTAATTACAATCAAGCATCAATCATAAGGCCTTTTATTGGGTTATAATGGGGCTAAAGTAAAGGTATGTCATTTAAGAAATGTGAGCTTATTCATTAAGTTCAAGAGCACTTCGAGAATGAAGTAACTGATCATATGCATAACCCAACATTCTCAAAACATCTTTCACTCATATACCACTTGACGTTAAAGAGCTTTTCAAGGGAACTCACTTATTAAATTTTGCAATGATCATTCCCAAACTTACTCCAACCCTACAGAAAAGAAAAACAATTTCTATTATTTAGATTTTTCTTCTTTTTTTTATTTTTTATTTTATTTTTTTAATAGGATTTGCAATTAAAGAAGACAATAATTTGTAATTTTAATCCCACTAAATTTAACCCCACATTTTATTTAATAAAACACTCAATCATAAATGCTTTTAAAATGCTCTTGACCTAATGAAAGAATAATAATTAAAACAACATGGTTCAAGCTAATGGTGCTGTGAAAAAGAAAGAAAGGAAAAAAAATGAAATAAGCACAAAATTGATAAACTAAGGTCGGATATAAGATTGGACTTTTTAAGCCAAAATAGGTTCACCTAATTGCCTTAATCATATTGATGTTTAATTGAAATTTTTATGTAGTCTCAAAATGCTTATCCCAAGCAAAGTTAAAATCAAAACAAATTAAATAACATAAATTTAGTCAAGTTCAAGAATTATAAGGATGTATCAATACTTTTATTTTCTTAAATATGCAATTATTATCAAATCAAGAACAATCAATACTCAAGTAATTTAATAGCCAATCCATGCATACTAAAAAATTGTAACTCCCTCACAAAACCTTTTAAGTGTTTAATCAGGTAGTGTTTTTAGCTCTCAACTTTTAATGAAAGATTATCTCTATAGGCTTGCTTATCAATCAAATCTCCACCACTTAATTACAATCAAGCATCAATCATAAGTTCTTTTATTGTGTTGTAATGGGGCTAAGGTAAAGGCATGACATTTAGGAAATATGAGCTTATTCATTAAGTTCAAGAGCACTTCAAGAATGAATTAACCGATCATATGTATAACCCAACAATCCCAAAACACCTTCCAATCATCTACCACTTGACATTAAAGAGCTTTTCAAGGGAACTCACTTATTAAATTTTACAATGATTATTCCCAAACTTATTCAAACCCTACATAAAAGAAAAATAATTTCTATTATTTAGATTTTTCTCCCTTTTTTCATTTTTTTATTTTATTTTTTTAAATAGGGTTTGCAACCAAAGAAGACAATAATTTATAACTTTGAACCCACTAAATTTAACCCCACACTTTATTTAACACAACACTCAATCATAAACGCTCTTAAAATACTCTTAACCTAATGAAAGGGTAATAGTTAAAACAACATGGTTCAAGCTAATGTTGTTGTGAAAAAGAAAGAAAGAAAGTTTTTAGGTTTATTAGCGAACTAAGGTCGGATATAAGGTTAGTCTTTTTAAGCCAAAATGGGTTCACCTAATTGCCTTAATCTTATTGATGTCTAATTGAAATTTTTATGTAGTCTCAAAATGCATGTCAAAGCAAGTTCTAGCAATTCATCAATCAAAGATTTTCACACAAAAAGAATAATAAGTTGGTATCCAACTTAATAGGCTCAATTCCTCACAAGTTTAAAGGTGATGCAAAGAATAACCATCAAAATTGACAATAAGCACCAATTCTAATCAATTCTCAAATTTATGCTTCAAAAAAAAAAATTCAAAGGTCATCTATCAACAATCTTATAAAAATTGAGCTTTTCAAAATTCATTTATTCAATGAAAAATATTAACTAAACTTAGACAAAGATAAGTTAAAGTAAAAACTGCACTCCCCACTTAAAGATTCACATTGTCTCCAATGTGAACATGCATAAATTAAAAGAGAAGAGTTCAAAGGAAACCTAATTTTCATCATTCTCATGTGTGATATGAAGTGCTCCTTCCATCCTTAATGAATTTGTCACTCATGTTTGAAAAATGAATAGCATGCAACTCCGAAAGGTACCCGGTGTATTGCAAAGCCTAAATAGCGTCCTTTGAAGAGCAAATGTCCAAAGGGGACATGTGAAGATTGTCTTGGGGTGATCCTCCAATGCTATAGGAACTTGGTAAAAATCTTTTTCAGTCTGCAACATGGTTATATCTGTTTTTTGCTCTTCCTCACCACCGAGAGTGGAAGAAATGATCATTGGTTGCATACTGTTCTCCCCAAAAAAAACATATTTCAAATATTTTGGGGTCTTTTAAGTTCAACCAAGTTTGGTTGAATCACTTTTTCATCCACTTTGACAATTTGAAGTCCCCTTTTAACAACCTCAGCATTTAAAATTAACTTGCACTCCTCAATTTCTGAATTAAAAAATTTCAAGTTCTACTTCCAAAGTCATGGCAATCTCAAGCTTATCTTCGCTATCTTCTTTGGAGGGCATACCATAGATTTCAGAAAGTTGCTTACCTTGCTTCTCATCCTTCAATCTACTTGGGAATGAAATTGGTGGCATATAAGGATTTGGAGACTCATGCAATTTTGGTGAGGTTGATGTTTCCAAATTCTCCTCCTCCTTTGATTAACTTGGTTCCTCTATGTTGGGTTGTATCTCCTCACCATTTTCTTTTTGATTAGTACCTGCATCTAATGGATCACAAACTTTGTTATATATTACCTTTTCACTCCTAAAAATTGTGATTGCATTGGCTTGCTCTAATTGGCTAGGAGATTCAACTTTTTGGTGTGCTTGGAGTTGATTTGCTAGTTACCCAACTTGAGTTTCCACCTTCTTCAATGATACCTTCAAAGAATAAAACCTTTTGTTGCTCCCTTCCTGATTTTGTGTGTTAATTTGAATGAAAGCATTCAAATTATCTTCCAATGTGGGTTTCTTGAATTGATCTTGATTTTGTGTGCTAATTTGAATAAAGACATTCAAATTATCTTCCAATGTGGATTTCTTAAGTTGATCTTGATTTGAAAATTGTCCTTAAAAGTAAGAACTTCTTTGATAACGTTGAAAAAATTATTAAGGTGAAATTTGCTGTTGATTTTCCCAAGAAAAATTTAGGTAGTTTCTCCAACTTGGATTATAAGGATCGGAATATGGATCGTTTTTACCCCTTGGTTGGAAACTTTCAAAGGTATATTCTTCCTCTTGTCTCTCTTGGTATTGTTCAAACCCAAATGAACACATGTTTGCACTATGTCCTATAATATCACATGCTGGACATACTTCTTGACTAGGCATAGGTGCGCTTCCTCTTGCATTTAGCATCTTAAGTTGACTTGTTAATTCTGCTAAATGTCAGGCCATTTTAGAATTAGCATTCACATCATAAACTCCCTCGTGCTTTGAAAACTGCATCCTTACAATAAATACCTAGTAATTCAAAAAGAAACACTTTAAACAATTAAACAATTTAAATAAAAAAAAATCAAACTGCGAACAACAATTGCCTTCCCTGACAATGGGGCCAAAAGCTTGTTGCGCTCTAATTAACACTACTATAAAGTGACACTCGCAAGTATACAAGGTTATTATAGCAACGGTGATCACCCCAAGGTCATCTCATAAGGAAAGAATTATTTTGCAATAGTTTAATTAACAAATAAATTGAAAAGCAAGAGTGTGATATGTTGGAATGGTGAAAAGCAATTTAAATTTAAAAGTAATGTGTGTAATGATTGTACAAGATTAATTCAAATTCTTGGAATGATGCCTAAGGTTGTAGATCAATTTAATCAAAGCTTAATTCTCAAATTGTCCATTAATATAACCTTATATTTTAATTTATTTCTTGAGTTTAATTAGTAATTACCAATTCATTAGTTTTCACATTCATGAATTAACAACCAATTGTTTTGAAATTACAAATTAAAAGAACCCTAAACTTATATCTCTAATTCATTCTTAGGGTCATTGAATGCATAATTTCAATATCAAATTTCACCTCTCGGTCCTTCATTCAATATCTAGAGATCAATAGGTAGCTAATCTATCAACCTAACATTCAATCTAATATAATCAACTAATAACAATATATATTAATAAAAATATCAAATCAAGTCATTCAATCAAATCTACAACAAACCCTAGGCATAAGTAATTTAGCTCTTCATCATAAATTTAAAACAAACAATCATCTCAATATAAATCAAATCACAATTATACATTGTAATATTAATGTTCATAACAAAATAATAATAATCTAGAAATGAATTTGAAGATTTTGAGATAAATCTGAACTTCTTATTCTCAATCTCTTGAATTTATAATAGGTTTTGAATTGGTATTTATAGACTAATCCTATTGCTATTAAAAATATACAAAAAATAGAAAAAGAATAAAGACAAATATAGTGGCTTAAATACAGCCATAAAACTAGGATATCCCAATATTATGGCTTAAATAAAGCCATAAATTAAGGATATATTCCAACACTCCCCCTTAAGTTGGAGCATAGATATCATAGGCTCTTAGCTTGTGACAAATGTATTCAATCCGAGGTCCTCTTAAAGCTTTAGTGAAAATATCAGCCAATTGATAATTTGAACTGACAAAACTACTAACAATGCAACCATATTCAATTTTTTGCCTGACAAAAATGACAATCTACTTCTATATGTTTTGTCCTTTCATGAAAAACTAGATTTGAAGCAATATGAAGTGCTGCTTGATTATCGCATATTAATTACATTGGACTAATATTTTCACGTCTTAATTCTCAAAGCAATTGTTGTAACTAAATAAGTTCACAGGTAACTAAAGCCATGGTTCAATATTCTGGTTCTACACTTGATCTTGCTACAACATCTTGCTTTTTACTTTTTCATGATATAAGATTTCTACTAAAAAATACACAATACCCTGAGGTTGATCATCTATCTGAGGGAGAACCTGCCCAATCAGCATCTGGATATCCCACAATTTGTATATGTTCTCTATTTTCATACAACAAACCTTGTCCTAGTGTAGCCCCTTAAATTTTGACCCAATCCGGTCTAATATGTTTTATTTAGTCTAAAATAATTTTTGTTGTCTAATTGGTCCAAAATAATTTTTGTTAAATAATTTTTTCTTTAGTATTTAATTTTTATTAATAAAAAATAAAAATAAACAAATAAAAATTAAAAAATAAAAAATAAAAATAAAAATAAAAATCGGAGTCGAAAAAATCGGCAGCAAAAAAACAGTCGCGGGAAATTCCTGAGGGCGAAATCACTGTGCTATTTAGCACGCAGAAATTTTCTGCCTGCGAAATAGCTTACGGGCCCGCTCCGAGTGCGCTGTCACAACCAGCTGCAGCAGATTTTTTTGCCAGTGCAGTTTTTCTGCAGCAGTTTTTTTTTTGCAGCGTAAATTTTTCGACGCAAATTTTTCGAAACTTAATCCAATTAGGTTTTGGTTTCTTTTTTTTTATATTAATATTACTTACCTTAAATAATTAGGAATAAACAACCTCAAACCACTATAAATAAGAACCAAAGGCAATTAATTTAAGGGAGGCAAAAATCCAAGAGTAGTTTGAAAAATTTGAAACCAAATCAAGGAAGGAAAAGAAGAAATTCAATTCAACTTTTTTCTGGAATAGCAGTAGCACTATTTAGAGGATTCAAAGGCAGAAAAAACTTGTCTTTGGAGCTAGTTCATTCTAAAAGAATTGTTTTTGGAGAAATCATCAAAAGAAGGTATGTGTTAATTAATTTTCTTTAATTTTTTTTTACACAGTAGCAAATCTGTGAAATCAAAATTAAAAACCTTTGAACTTTAATTTAGTTTTTCTAAAGCCAAAAAAAAAATCTTATTTTGTTGGTTTATCTTCCAAAAGGCTTAAAATTGTTATTTTTTCTTCTTAAAAACCTTAAAACTCTAATTGAACATATTTTTCAACAAAACTAAGATGTAAATTCTGCTTCTTTTAAAATTTTAAAGTCTTCTAAAATGTTTTTTCATTCAAAAAGTCTTCTAAAACATCTTTTCTACTAATAAAAAATTTAATTTATTTGTTTAAATTCATAAAACTTCATGAAATTATCAAATTGATTTCTAAAACCGTAAAAATTATTCACCACCCGTGACCCTACTTCTAAATCCTAAAATCCAAAATTCAACTTTGAAATCCAAAATAATGAACACTAACCCTTTTAAAACCTTAAACCCTAATTTTTATGAACCCTAATCCTTTTAAAACATTAAAAAACATAAAAACATAAAAACCTAAATTTTACACAGTAGCTAAAAAACCCAATAACCAAAAATCACAAATTAAAGTATTTTAAAGTGTTTAAAATCCTAGTTTCATGATATCATCATTCAAACCTTAATTTTGTTAATCAAAGAGTCTTACCAACCCTTTAAAACATAAAACCCTAACTTATTTTAATTCCATAAAAAGTCACAGTAGCCATAATTGGACTTTTATTTGCTTTATTCAATTGCATACTTGATTATGCTTTGATTTATTTCTTATGCTTTAATTTATTTAATTTCAATACTTGATTTATTTAATTTATCATGGATGGATGTTTATTTTATATTTTGATTAATAACTTTAATGAATGATTTATTTATGATGAATGATTATTTACTTTTATCAATTAATTTAGATTTCCAAAAGTTGTAAGAGGTATGTTTCCACTTGGTGGGTACCTCATCAGTTAAACATCATGTAATTTAATTTGCTTTTCTATTTTAGAACCTATGTAAAGGGCATGTTTCTACCTTTTGGTGGGTGTCCTATTTAGGCATGTGATGTAAGGACATGTTTTCATCCTTGGATGGGTGTCCATTTATTTGCTTTGTTTGGACATTGCTTTGATTTTAATATATTGATGCTTTGTTTTAATTATTGTGTGTAATATGGATAATATTATTATATTTAAGAATTTTATAATATTAAGACTTGTAAAGGAGGTCGGTTCCAATGAACTGGGCGTTGTGGGGGTGCTGGGCCATTTCTCACCTTCCCCACACGTACCCAACTTTCCGAACCCATTAAGGGGCTGGGGATTCCTTAGGAATCGAGTCATCCACCCCTTTCTTTTTCCCGGTCCGTCCGGGTGGCAACTCCATCTTTTCCTAACTTAGGTTCGTGTTCTCTAAGGCCCCGAGCCTAAACAGTGCTGAAGTCGCAAGAACCATTCCACTGGGAGTGGGGGCAAAAATCCCGCTCATAGTGGCGACTCCACTGGGGATAAGAGAAGTTGATTCCGTTGGTCTTTATATTATACTATTCTTTCTTATAATGATATTATCCATTGCATCATCTTAGATTGCATCGTGTGTGTGAGTTAGGATGCCCGTGTTACCCGTGTTATGTTATGTAAGGGATACCATACTTTCACTCAAGGTATGGAGATCGACCATGGCATAACCACTCATAGCCTCGTACCGTTCGGTATATACTTGCTATGGGAACCTAAGCCTTTTAACCCAAAGACTAAATCTCATGTAATTGGCCTAGTTACTTTCCTCAGGTTTTACCCCAAATGCATATTGTTTGACCATGGTTGATTTATCTTGGCTTAAATCATGGCTTATTTGGATTGTTCTTTTTCTAATATGACCTAAGTATATTGTAAGCTCAAAATAAACTTTTCTCTAAAATCCAAAAGACCAAAACTATTTTTAAAAATTTTTCAAGATAGTCTTTAGACATAATACTTTTCTAAAAAATAAATAAATAAATTCTTTGGCCCATGGCCCAAATACTAAGCTCAAAATCCATTTTTCTAACCTTTTTTACAATGGGCTTAGAAACAAAACTATTTTCACCCAACCATTTTTTACAAAGAGCTTGCAAAAATATTTAGGTCAATTATGAAATACCAAAAATCAATTATGGGCCTAGTTTATACTAAAAATAAATTAACCATGGGCTTGTTTTTGGCATGAACCATTAGTTACTCTTTCCGAGTGAGAAATCTATTTATAATAAACCTTTTAATTTCGTTTTAATCCAACATAGCATAAAAGCTACTTTAGTTGGTTGAATGGATTAAAACCTAATTAATGGGAATTATCATGGATTGATTTCCATTTTCGAAAATATAACTTTTGGCTGAAACATCCGAGGGAATTATTCGAAAGCAAGATACCCCATATTGGTATTTTGTTAACCATATACTTAAGAAAAAGGGACTCGCCATTCATGTGTGGATGTTATAAGATTGGAAGGAACATCGTATTTATCCTTATTTGTTGATTGTTTGTGCATACATGCATACATTTGCATCTCATATCATTGATCCTCTCTGGCTCACAGCCCTGGATTAAGATAGTTCTAAAGCTTACAACAATCCGACCTACGCCGGAGACAAAGTATCTAGCAACGACTCAATCACTTGCTCACCTAAAGCAATGGAGCCCGAACAAATTCAAAGGATGGTGGATGAAGCCCTTAATGCCAAGATGGAAGAAATCAAAGAGGCCCTAGCTGAGACCATAAAGAACCAATTGATTGCAATCTTAAAGAATCATGCCGAGGCATCTGCTAGCACTAAAAAACTAAAGGAAAAAGGGAAGATTAAAGTTAGTGAAGTGGTTTTTGATGATGAAAAGGTGATCATTGATGATGATGATGATTGGGCTCAATACTACCAAGAGGTTCAAGAAAAGAAGAAAGAACCAAAGGCTGTTGAGAAGGCAACTATTGAAAAGACCGAGACATCCGATGTTGAAAAGATGATTGCTGATTTAGGAAAGAAATTTGAGAAGAAGTTGAAAACCGAAGAGATGTCTAAGATCGACAAACTATTTGAACAAGATGAAGAGGTCCCTTATAAATTTAAGATGCCTTCCTTTGCTAAGTACAATGGCACCGGAAATCCCCATCTTCATGTGAAGCAGCATATCACTGCCATGCAATCTGCCCGAGCTACTAAGGCTCAAACCCTAAGGTACTTTATGCTCTCATTGGACCCTGTTGTCCAAAATTGGTTCAATACCTTAGATGATGGAACACAAAAGAGTTGGGATCTACTTTACAAAGCCTTCATCCAATAATATGGATATAATGTTGAGTTAGAAGTTCAACCAAAGAAGAATGAGAAGATGAGCTTCCCACCACTTTGAGATATCTTTGTCAAAGCTCCAGATATGGTACCACTCCAAGAAAAGCCTGAGCCGATCATGTTTATGGGTAAGTTAATTCTAGGTTTTGAGATTTTTGCAGATGTTGCTGAGCTAGTGGAGCAAGTGAAGAAAGAGCTCACCTTGTCAACCAACAAAGAATCCAATCCAAAAGAGAAGAATGAGGCTGCCCTGAAAGCCGAGAAGACTCGGAAGAGATTGCTGCCCTGGTCGAGGAAAAGTTTGAAAACATCTTGCTTTATGATTCTGAGAACAATGATTTTGATTTTGATTTTAATTTGTCTGCTTTGTATGAGGATGTTTTCTTTTCCAAAATGAATGCAATAAAGTCTAATTTTGCTTACTTGTGTGATGTTTCTCCTGATGGTTGCATACATTCAAATAGCAGTTACATAGGCATCTTTAATATTAATTCTGTTAACACACAATCATTAAATTTGGGAACAACTAAAAATCCTAAAAACATTAGCATAACATTCGACCTTACTCCTGATGAGAGAGAGAGATTTGAAAAAATATTCAAAAAATATGAAGAAGTGTTTGCTTGGTCTTACGAAGATATGCCGGGGATAGATCGAGACATAACCGAGCATCATATTCCTACTTACACTCACATTAAGCCTGTCAAACAAAAGCTTAGGCGACTAAGACCTGAGTGGGCTGAGCTGGTTAAAGAAGAGGTCACTAAGCAAATACAAGTGAAGTTCCTTGAAGTGATAGAATATCCAGATTGGTTAGCCAATATAGTACCCATGCCAAAGAAAGATGGAAGGATAAGGGTCTGCGTGGACTATAGAGATTTAAACAAAGCTTCTCCTAAGGATGATTTTCCTTTACGTCATATAGATGTTCTCATTGATAGTGCGGCCTCTAGCGTGCTACACTCGTTTGTAGATGGATTTTCCGGATACAATCAAGTGTTAATGGCCCAAGAGGATAAAGCCAAAACTGCCTTCACTACTACATGGGGTATATTTTGTTATAGGGTGATGCCTTTCGGCTTAAAGAATGCTAGAGCAACCTACCAAAGGATGGCCACCACACTATTTCATGACATGATGCACAAAGAAGTTGAAGTATATGTGGATGATATGATGGTGAAGTTGGGTACAAAGGAGCAACACTTCCAGAACTTGGAATTATTCTTCGATAGAGCTTTGAAATATAAGCTAAGATTAAATATGAAGAAGTGTGTATTCGGTGTTACCTCAGGTAAATTGTTGGGACATGTAATTGGTCCAAATGGCATTGAGATAGATCCTGACAAAGTTAAAGCAATAAGGGATATGTCAGCCCCAAAGACGGAGAGAGAAGTTCAGGGATTCATTGGTAAACTGCAGTACATTAGCAGATTTATAGCAAAGCTCACAACAATTTTTGAGCCTATCTTCAAATTGCTTAGAAAGAATCAGCCGGTCGTATGGAACGAAGAATGTCAAAAGGCCATTGACCGAATAAAAGAGTATTTGTTGAATCCACCTATTTTGAAACCACCTAAGCCTGGAAAACCTCTATTACTATACTTAGCAGTAGAAGAAGAGTCGATAGGAGCCATGCTAGCCCAAGCAGATGAGTTGGGGATTGAGCATGCCATTTACTATTTGAATAGAAAGCTCCTACCTTATGAAATTAAGTATAGTATCATCAAAAAGACATGTATAGCCGTGGTTTGGTCTTCTAAAAAGTTGCGGCATTACTTTCAATCGTATAGTGTGCAAGCAATTTCCAGGTTGGATCCAATGAAGTACTTAAGGGAGACACCCTCTTTAATTGGGAAATATGGTCGATGGTTGATAATATTAGAAGAATTTGAGATTGAGCATGTAACTAGAAAAACAATCAAGGGTAGAGCGGTGGTAGAATTCCTGGCTCAACAACCATTACCAGAAAGTGAAGAGGTAATCTTGGAATTTCCAGATGAACATTTAGAAGCAACTGAAGTACAAGGGTGGAAAATGTATTTTGATGGAGCAGCAAATAGGAAAGGAGCAGGTTTGGGAGTTATACTAGAATCGCCCGAAGGGGGACTCATCCCTTTAGCCAAAAAGTTGAAATTTAGGGCAACCAATAATATGGTGGAGTACGAACCTTGTATTTTTTGTTTGGAAACCTTAATGATTATGAAGGTGGATAAGGTGGAAGTTTATGGCGATTCATTGCTAGTAGTATCCCAAGTAAATGGAGAGTGGGAGTTGAAAGAGGAAAAATTAAAACCATACCACCGTTATTTGACCATGATGAAGAGGAATTTTAAGGAGTGTAGGTTTATACACCTGTCAAGAGAAGAAAATCAGATGGCTGATGCCCTAGCCACATTGGCTTCGGTATGGGAAAATCCTACCAGCCTATTCCTTAAGCATCTGATCTTGACCAGTTCATCAACTCCTTGCTATGAATATGAGACAATCATGGAAGTTGATACGGACCATGATGCATGGTATGATACTATAAGGTGATTTTTGGAGGAAAGAGAATACCCGCCAGGGGTAACAAAGAAAGAGAGAAGAGCCATAAGGAGGTGGTCATTGCAATACATCACCTTCCATGGAGAGTTATATCAAAGATGACCTGATGGAGTGCATTTGAGATGTTTAAGAAAGCCTGAAGTGGAGAGCATCATGTCTGAAATACATGCGGGAAGTTGCGGTCCGCACATGAGTGGTTTGGCCCTAGTTAAGAAGATTATCCGACAATGTTACTATTGGTTGACCATGGAGAAAGACTATATTGAATTTGTAAAGAAGTGCCAGCAATGTCAGATGTATGGTAACTTGAATCATATGCCTCCTAAAGAACTGCATTCAATGTCTTCACCCTGGCCATTTGCCACCTGGGGTATCGACATTATAGGAGAGATACACCCGACAACCTCAAATGGTCACCGTTTCATTGTAGTAGCAGTTGATTATTTTTCAAAATGGGTCGAAGCTGAATCCTTCAACAAGCTGGGTGCAAGTCAAATGGCTAGGTTTATCAAAAAGAATCTCATCTGCAGATATGGGGTCCCGCACAGTGTGATATCAGACAACGGGATACAGTTTCAAGGAGCAGTTAAGGATTTATTCTCCAAGTACCAAATCCATCATCATCGATCCTCTCCTTATAGACCAAAGGCTAATGGTGCAGTAGAAGTAAAGAACAAGACAATTAAGAAAATTCTGTCCAAGATGACTAAGACTTACAGGGACTAGTCGGAAATGCTTCCTTTTGCTTTATGGGGATATAGGATGAGTGTGCGAACACCTACTGGGATGACACCGTTCTCTTTGGTTTATGGGATGGAAGCGGTATTACCAATTGAAATTGAGATCAAGTTATTAAGGGTGGTCTTGGAAGCTGAATTGCCTGAAACGGAATGGGTAACAGGCAGATACTCACAATTAGCTTTACTAGAAGAGAGAAGGTTAAAGGCACTGTATCATCACCAACTGTATCAAAAGAAGATAGCTCGGGCCTACAATAGAAGGGTCAAGGTCAGAAAATTCAGAGTTGGGGATTTGGTGTTGAAGCAATGTAAGCCTAATGTATCTGATCCAAGAGGGAAGTTCAAACCTAGCTGGGAAGGGCCATATGTCGTGAAACAGGTCATGAACGAATGTGCGGTGAAGTTATCAGACATGGATGGGAATGAATTTAGTGAACCCATAAATATTGACAGGTTGAAGAAGTTTTATGTATGAAAAATAAAAAGAGAGAGCTCGCTAGGTTGAAAACCCAAAAAGGGCGGCCTAGGCAAAAGTTAGAGCAGTCCATTAGTTTCGAAAACCCGAAAGGGCGAGCTAGGCAACAATTAGGGCTAATGAGAGAAAATCGTCAATTAGAAAACTCGAAAGGGCTAATTGGCAACAGGAGTGATCTTGTGTATGCTAGCTTTATGTTTGGTTGTTCCCCAATTTAATATAATAGAATTAATGATTAAATTTATTCTATGTGCACTGTTATAAGTATTTGACCAGATACGGATGAAATAAATAATCATAATTGCAAAAGGTGATGACAAATTATCAATGGAAAAGAAGCATCTTTTATTACTTTAGTTATTTTTCATCCTAACAAAACACTTTCTGAATTGACAAATGTAAAATCTATGGCAGTCGATAAGTGTAACGTGCAGGCCAGCTTTGCCTTAACCGATCCAAGTAGGCTTCAGTCAAGCATGGCATGTCTAGGTCAGGAGCAAAGTCAGAATCACGAGGCTTAGATCCATACTTATGCCCAAGTCGGCGAGGATCATAGCATGTACCTTGACGAAGAGCAACAAGAGGAACGTACATCAAGTATGTCCGCATGGTGATACTAGAAATCTTCCACCAAGGTACCAACCAACGGATATTAACTTCAGAGCGTGAGTGGATCCAGTCAACCCAGTCAGCATATGAAGAAGTAGGATGGAGTAGCTTCCTAGTAGAATGATGACGTGGCAGGTATCTGGCAAAATCCATGGAGAGAGTATTATTTAGTTCATTTTTGTACTAGTTTTTAGTATGATTTTATGTGTGTTTTAGTTAATGTTTTGATTAATTTTTTTTTAAGTTTGTTTAAAGTGTTTATTTTAGGTTTAAGTGCAAAAACTCCCTTGGATGATCAAAACAATCAAGAAAAATGAAGAAAGAGCATGAATCAAGCAAGACATGGCCAAGCCAAAGCAAGCTTGGCCATGTCCCTCAAAAGAATTCCAAGACAGTAGCTGACACACCTAAGAGACACGGCCAAGCCACTGGCCGTGTCTCACCCAAGGAAAAGAAACCAAGAAAGAAAAAAAAATAGAGGCAGTACTTGACACACTCACAGACATGGCCATGTCTTTGGCCATGTCTGATCGACATGGCCATGTCACTTGAAGCTTGGCAATGTCTCATTGTCTTGGCCGTGTTTCATCCTAAAATATAGGTAGTACTTGACACACTCACAAACATGGCCATGTCTTTGCCCATGTCTGATCGACATGGCCATGTCGCTTGAAGCTTGGCAATGTCTCATTGTCTTGGGCGTGTCCCTAAAAAAAAAAGAAGGTAGAAGGCGACACTAGCAAGCAACATGGCCAAGCCACTGGCCATGTCACATGACATGGCCATGTCACTTGAAGCTTGGCCGTGTCAACACTTGAGAACAAAGAAAAGAAAGAAAAGAAAGAAGGCAGAAGGTGACACTGGCAAGCAACATGGCCAAGCCACTGGCCATGTCACATGACATGTCCATGTCGTTTGAAGCTTGGCCATGTCACTCCATGAAACCAAAGAAAAGAAAGAAAAGAAAGAAGACAGAAGGTGACACTGGCAAGAGACATGGCCAAGCCACTGGCCATGTCACATGACATGGCCATGTCGTTTGAAGCTTGGCCGTGTCACACCCAAAACCTTTGATTTCTTTTGCATGAAGTAGGGAAATAAAGTGGGAGACAATGCCTTGTGCTTGCCAAAAGTAATACTAAACAAAGAAAAAGTGGGGAACAAGGTGAAGTGGTGTGAGTTGGAAGGCATGGGTTGAGTTTTGAATGAATTAAAAAGAAAAGAAGAGGGAAATGGGGGGTTGCTGGAACAATTTCTGCAAACAACGTGGGGAGAGGGAGAGAGTGACACTCACCCTTGTCCCTTCATCTTCATCTCCATTTCCATCCTCTCCACCTTCTCCATCTTCCATTGACAAGTTCTTTGAGATTCTTTGGGATAAATTGGGTTAAACAAGCTCTTAAAGGTTGAAGAAGCTTCATTCAAAGGTTTGGTGACTTGAGAAAGCTCCATTCCATCTTCCAAAGGCACAATCAATTGAAGGGTTGGTGACTTGAGAAAGCTCCATTCCATATTGCAAAAGGGGAATCAACCATTGAAGAGGGCTTGAGTTCTTCATCAAACATCAAAGTGGAGCTAGGAGGAAGACTAGTAATCCTACTCTTGGCATCTTCACAAGGGGTTTTTCAATTCTCTCTTTTAATTCATTTCTATTGTTGTTGTTGTATTAAGAAATTGATATTGCAATGAACAATTTGTATTTGTTTTATATTGAGTTGAATGAATATTATAAATTGATGATGTTGAGCTAAATACCCATGCCTAGGGTTTGTAGTATATTTGGTTGAATGTTTTGATTTGATATTTCCATTGATATTCCTTGTTGATTGGTTGATTGTATTGCATTAAATGCTAGGTTGACATATTAGCTACCTATTGATCTTTGAATATTGGATGACGGACCAAGAGGTGAAATTCGATATCGGAACTATATAATCGACCACCCTATGAATGAATTAGAAATATAAGTTCTAGGGTTTCATTAATTTGACAATGTGAAATAATTGGTTATTTCTAATTCATGAATGTGAGAACTAATGGATTGGTAATTGACTAATTAACCTTAAGGAACAAATTAATTACAAGGTTATGTTAATGGATAATTGAGAATTGAGCTTTGATTGAATGGACCTATAACCCTAGGAACCTTCCCAAGAATCAATTTGATCTTGTACAACCTTCACACATCAACCCTACGCACATTAATTTTAGGTTTAAATTGTCCTTCCACAATTTCGATTAACAAACACTTCTGTATTTAAATAACTTGTCAATCAAGCTATTACGAACCACACCTTCTTGGGGAAACGACCTTGGGGCGATCACCTTTGCTACAGCTACCTCATATAATTGCGAGTGACGCTTTGTAGTAGTACTTAATTCGAGCGCAACAAGTTTTTGGCGCCGCTGCCGGGGAAGGTTGTCGCAGTAGTAATAGTTTGATTTTTCTTTTCATTGTTTGTTTATTTTCTGCGAATTGTTTGTTTGTTTTGTTTTTCTTTCAATTTAATTATTTGTTTAATTTCTTTAAGTTGCTGAGTGCCTTCTGTAAAGATGCAGTTTTCAAGGCACGGAGGAGTTTATGATAGGAACGATGATTCTGAAATGGCATGGCAATTAGCACAATTGATGAATCAACTTAATGTGCTAAATGCAAGAGGAAGAGCACCTATGCCATGCCAAGAGATATGTGCAGCATGTGGCAATGTAGGCCACAGTGCAAATATGTGCTCATTCGGTTTCTCACGATACCAAGAATGGCAAGAGGAATAAGATGACTTGGGCTGTTTCCAGCAAATGGGTAGAAATGACCAATATTCCAATCCTTATAATCCCAGCTGGGGCAACCAACCAAATTTTTCTTGGGAAAATCAGCAGCACATTCCACCTCAAAACTTTTTTCAACCTTACCAACGAGGTCCTTACTTTCAAGGACAATTTTCAAACCAAGATCACCTTAAGAAACCCACATTTGAAGATAGTTTGAATGCCTTCATTCAAACTAGTGCACAAAACCAAGATAAACTTAAGGAACCCAGTTTGGAAGATAGTTTGAATGCCTTCATTCAAATTAGCTCACAAAACCATGACCAATTTGAGAAATCCACAGTGGAAGATGATTTGAATGCTTACCTTCAAATAAGCACACAAAATCAGGAAGGGAGCAATGAGAGGTTTGATTCTTTGGAGGAATCATTGAAGACGGTGGAAATGCAAGTTGGGCAGCTAGCACATCAACTCCAAGCACAGCAAAAGGAGGAATTTCCTAGCCAGTTGGAGCAAGTCAAGGTAATCACAAATTTGACGAGTGAACAGGTGATATATAACAATTTTTGTGATTCCTTTGATGCAGGAACTAACCAAGAAGACAATGGTGAGGAAATGCTGCCCAACATGGAGAAACAAAGTCAATCAAAGGAGGAGGAGAATTTGGACTCATCAACTTCATCACATTTATATGAACCTCCGAATCCTCTGCAACCAATTCCATTCCCAAGTAGGCTAAAAGAAGAGGAGCAAGGTAAGCAACTTTCTAACATCTATATTATGCACTCCCAAGGAAAAAGTGGAAATAAGTTTGAGATGGGTATGTCTTTAGAAGAAGAACATGAAATGCCCAATTTAGAACTTGAGGAGTGCAAGCTAGTTTTAGATGTTGAGGTTGTTGAGAGGGGACTTGACATTGTTAAAGTGGATGAAGAAGTGATTCAACCAAGCTTGGTTGAAATTAAAGAGTCCCCAAAAGTCATCTCTACTACTCTTGGTGGTAAGGAAGAGCAGAAAGCTGATATACTCATGTTGCACGAAGATAAAAATTATTACCACGTTCCTATAACACTGGAGGATAACCCCGAGGCGACCTTCACATGTCCCTTTGAGACATGTTCCCTTCAAGGAAAAATATTTAAGGGTTGCCGTACATCGGGTGCATTTCAAAGTTACATGTTGTTCATCCTCTCAGTCATGGGCTCCAATTGCATTATGGGTGAAAGGAGCCCTACACATCGTATATGGGAATGATGGAAATCAGGTTTCATCTAAACCCTCCCTGTAGTATGCATGCTCACATTGAAGACAATGTGAATCTTTAAGTGTGGGGTGCATTTTGTGTTTTGTGTTTTTACTTTTAATTGCATTTTGTGTTTTTGTGTTTTTACTTTTAACTTGTTTTTGTTTAAGTTTTAGTTAATGATTTTAATGTTTTTCCTTGAATAAATGAGTTTTGAAAAGTTCAATTGTTATAAATTGTTGATTGATGACCTTTGAATTTTTGAAGCAAGAATTTGAGAATTGAGTAGAATTGGTGCTTATTGTCAATTTTTGTTGGTTTTTCCTAGCATTGCCCATTAACCTAGTGAGGAATTGAGCCATCAACTTATCATTATTGTTGTGGGTGAACATCTTTGATTGATGATTTGCTAGAACTTGCTTTGACATACATTTTAAAATTACATAAAAATTTCAATTTGGCATCAAGATGATTAAGGCAATTAGGTGAACCCACTTTGGCTTAAAAAGACCAACCCTATCTTTAACCCTAGTTAGCCAATTTTGAGCCTATTTTTATTTTTCCTTTTCTTTCTTTTTCACAACACCATTAGCTTGAACCTTGTTATTTAACTCTTATCATTTCATTAG
Source organism: Garcia nutans (assembly GCA_947685225.1). Taxonomy (NCBI): domain Eukaryota; kingdom Viridiplantae; phylum Streptophyta; class Magnoliopsida; order Malpighiales; family Euphorbiaceae; genus Garcia; species Garcia nutans. Next base: position 43,610,718 of record CANTUV010000037.1, read on the forward strand.
GTCAAGAGCATTTTAAGAGCGTTTACAACTGAGTATTGTGTTGAATTAAGTGTGTGGTTAAATTTAGTACGTTTAAGATTGCATAGCAAACAAAAAAAAATAAAAAAAAATAAAAAAAAGAAAGAAAAAGAAAAAAAAATAATATATTTATATAATAATAAGAATAATTGTTGTTCTTGTTGAAAGGGTTGGAATAAGTTGGAGATATCATTGTAATATTTAATAAGTGGGTTCCCTTGAAAAGCTCTTTAATGTCAAGGGGTAGATGAGAGGAGGTGTTTTGGAATTGTGGAAGTATATACATATGATAGGTTACTTCATTCTTGAAGTGCTCTTGAACTTAATGATTAAGCTCACATTTCCTAAATGCCATACCTTCACCTTAGCCCCATTACAACCCAATAAAGACCTTTTGATTGATGCTTGATTGTTATTTTGTGGTAGAGATTTGATTGATAAGCAAGCATATGGTAATAATCTTTCATTGATTGTTATGAGTGTAAACACTACCATGATCAAACACTTGTAAGAGTTGGTGAGGAAGTGACAACATTGGTTATGCATGGAAAGCCACTTAATTGCATGAGTGTCTATTTTGCTTGAATCGATATTGATTGCGGATTTAGGGATAGGGAAGTCTTGATGCATCTTTATAACTCTTGAACTTAACAAAATTCATCTTGTTTATTGTGTTTTGATTTTAGCCTTGCTTGGGGACAAGCAAGGAGTTAAGTAGTATCAAGCAAACAGAGACGCTCCTGAAGCCAAATCTGTGAAGAAAGAATAAAAAAAAGGTCCGCTAAGTTGAAAACCCGCAAGGGCAGCTTAGGCAAAAATTAGGACAGCTCGCTAGTTCTAAAAACCCGCATGGGCGGACTAGGCATAAGTTAGAGCGATAAAAGAAGAAGAAGAAGAAGAAGGATTACAGTAAAGAGGAAAATTGTATGTTTTTCATTATTGTACAATGTTTTACAATTGCTACAATATTTACTTATCACTAAGAGGGTGGTGGTAGGTCACCAAATAAAGACTTGAAAAAATCATCTCCTGTCGGAGGAGGGGGAAAATTACTCATCCCGGGATCATCCAAAGCAGAAACACTAAAATCCCTATTGCCTTGGAGTTCCGATTTATCATGGTCCTCATCAGAAGCAGACGAAAGGATCTCATGGTCATCAGTCTGGGAGCCTCTCGATGAAGAAGCACCGGGATCCCTCATTCCTTGAAATCGAAAGTCACAAAAATTTTGTTCAGATTGATGATATAAACTTTCAAAATGAGAAGCTTGCCGACGACTTGCAGCCAACTCTTCTTGAAGTTTCTTATTTTGTTCTTCAAGAGCATACATAATCATGCATACATATAGCATAAACTTTTATGAAATGAGGAACGTACTAGCTAGTTCACATTGATACCCTGCGGATGAGATGGCGTATCCGGCAGGCTAGAATGAGCAAACGAAGGGGCAGTGAAAGAAGGTCCAGCCTCGTGATCAAATGAGCCAACAGCCTGCAACAATCATTAAAGAAGCAAAGAAAGAAAAGAAACAGTAGGTGACACGGGTAGGAGACAAGGCCAAGCCACTGGTCGTGTCTCACCTGAAGATCAAACCAAAGAAAGAAAAGAAAAGAAGGAAAGAAATGGCAGAAGGTGACACACCCACATGACACGGCCAAGCCACTGGCCATGTTACATGACACGGCCAGGAGCTTGGCTGTGTCCCATCCTAAGCCTAGAACAAAGAAAAACCAAAGAAAAGACATAGAAGCTGACACACCGAGGAGACACGGCCAAGCCACTGGCCGTGTCACTCCCATCTTCAAAGAATAAAGAAGACCCCGATCTCCAAGGATGAAGATCCATTTTCAAGGGTGAAGACTCGATCTCCGAGGATGAAGATCCATTTTGAGGGTGAAGAATCATAATGCATAGAACATCTGGAGCAGTCAGACTTCTCAACTGATAAAAGGTTAGTCAAATTCAATCTCAGGTCCAAGTACCAATCTCAGGTCCAAGTACCCAAATCGAATTCAACCCAATCCCGGGTCCAAGTACCTAAATCAATTCAATTTAGGGCCGAGTATCCCAATACAGTTAGGATCAAGTATCCCAATCCGGTTTAGGATTGAGTGTCCAAATCCAGTTAGAATCGAGTATCCAAATCCAATTTAGGATTGAGTATCTGAATTAAGATAGGATCGAGTATCCGAGTCTAGTTTAGGATCAAGTATCCAAATCCCAAACCGGGTCCAGAACCCAAATTTTCCTTAGGTCCAGAACCTAGAATTATCCTTGAGTCCGAAACTCGAACCGAGTCCAGAACCTAAAATTTTTCTTAGGCCCAGAACCTAAAATCTCCCTTGAGTCCAGAACTCAAACCGGGTCCAGAACCCAAATTTTTCTTAGGTCCAGAACCTAGAATTATCCTTGAGTCCAGAACTCGAGCCGGGTCCAAAACTCAAATTTTTCTTAGGTACAGAACCTAGAATCTCCCTTGAGTCCAGAACTCGAAGCGGGTCCAGAACCCAAATTTTCCTTAGGTCCATAACCTAAAATTATCCTTGAGTCCAGAACTCGAACCGGATCCAGAACCCAAAATTTCCTTAGGTCCAGAACCTAGAATTATCCTTGAGTCCAAAACTCGAACCGGATCCAGAACCCAAATTTTCCTTAAGTGCAGAACCTAGAATTATCCTTGAGTCCAGAACTCAAACCGAGTCCAAAACCCAAATTTTTCTTAGGTCTAGAATCTAGAATTATACTTGAGTCCAAAACTCGAACTGGGTCTAGAACACAAATTTTCCTTAGGTCTAGAACCTAGAATTATCCTTGAGTCCAAAACTCGAACTGGGTCCAGAACCCAAAACCTCAACCATTTCATCAAAAATTAAGTCTTATTGCTTTTCACTCTCTTTCACTAAGGTTTCAGATCATTCAAGCAGGGGCAAAACTGTAGACCCTTAATTTTTGACCCAATCCGGTCCAATATGTTTTATTTAGTCTAAAATGATTTTTGTTGTCTAATTGGTCCAAAATATTTTTTTCTTTAGTATCTAATTTTTATTAATAAAAAATAAAAATAAACAAATAAAAAAATAAAAATAAAAATAAAAATCGGAGTTGAAAAAATCGGCAGCGAAAAAACAGTCGCGCGGGCCAGGAAATTCCTGCAGGCAAAATCACTGTGCTATTTCGCACGCAGAAATTTTTTCCTGCGAAATAGCTTACGGGCCCGCTCCGCGCTCGCTGCCACAGCCAGTTGCAGCAGATTTTTTCGCAAGCGCAGTTTTTCCGCAGCAGTTTTTTTTCGGCAGCGCAAATTTTCCAACTAAAATTTTTCGAAACCTAATCCAATTAGGTTTTGGTTTCTTTTTTTATTAATATTACTTACCTTAACTAATTAGGAATAAACAATCTCAAACCACTATAAATAAGGACCAAAGGCAATTAATTTAAGGGAGGCAAAAATCCAAGAGTAGTTTGGAAAATTTGAAACCAAATCAAGAAAGGAAAAGAAGAAATTCAATTCAACTTTTTTCTGGAACAGCAGTAGCACGATTTAGAGGATTCAAAGGCAAAAAAAGCTTGTCTTTGGAGCTAATTCATCCAAGAAGAATTATTTTTAGAGAAATCATCAAAAGAAGGTATGTGTTAATTAATTTTCTTTAATTGTTTTTTTTACACAGTAGCAAATCTATGAAATCAAAATTTAAAACCTTTGAACTTTAATTTAGTTTTTCTAAAGCAAAAAAAAAAAAAAAAAACCTTATTTCGTTGGTTTATCTTCCAAAAGGCTTAAAATTGTTATTTTTTCTTCTTAAAAACCTTAAAACTCTAATTGAACATATTTTTCAACAAAACTAAGATGTAAATTCTGCTTCTTTTAAAATTTTAAAGTAGACTCTATTTCATTCAAAAAGTCTTCTAAAACATCTTTTCTACTTATAAAAACTTTAATTTATTTGTTTAAATTCATAAAACTTCATGAAATTATCAAATTGATTTCTAAAACCGTAAAAATTATTCACCACCCGTGACCCTACTTCTAAATCCTAAAATCCAAAATTCAACTTTTAAACCCAAAATAATGAACACTAACCCTTTTAAAAACTTAAACCCTAATTTTTATGAACCCTAATCCTTTTAAAACATTAAAAAATATAAAAACATAAAAACCTAAATTTTACACAGTAGCTTAGGAACCCAATAACCAAAAATCACAAATTAAAGTATTTTAAAGTGTTTAAAACCCTAGTTTCATGATATCATCATTCAAACCTTAATTTTGTTAATCAAAGAGTCTTACCAACCCTTTAAAACATAAAACCCTAATTTATTTTAATTCCATAAAAAGTCACAGTAGCCATAATTGGACTTTTATTTGCTTTATTCAATTCCATACTTGATTATGCTTTGATTTATTTCTTATGCTTTAATTTATTTAATTTCAATACTTGATTTATTTAATTTATCATGGATGGATGTTTATTTTATATTTTGATTAATAGCTTTAATGAATGATTTATTTATGATGAATGATTATTTACTTTTATCTATTAATTTAGATTTCCAAAAGTTGTAAGAGGTATGTTTCCACTTGGTGGGTACCTCATTAGTTAAACATCATGTAATTTAATTTACTTTTCTATTTTAGAACCTATGTAAAGGGCATGTTTCTACCTTTTGGTGGGTGTCCTATTTAGACATGTGATGTAAGGACATGTTTCCATCCTTGGATGGGTGTCCATTTATTTGCTTTGTTTGGACATTGCTTTGATTTTTAATATATTGATGCTTTCTTTTAATTATTGTGTGTAATATGGATAATGTTATTATATTTAAGAATTTTATAATATTAAGATCTGTAAAGGAGGCCGGTTCCAATGAACCAGGCATTGTGGGGGTGCTGGGCCATTTATCACCTTCCTCACACGTACCTAACTTTCCAAACCCATTAAGGGGTTGGGGATTCCTTAGGAATCGAGTCATCCACCCCTTTCTTTTCCCGGTCCATCCGGGTGGCGACTCCATCTTTCTCTGGACTTAGGTCCATGTTCTCTAAGGCCCCGAGCCTAAATAGTGCCGAAGTCGTAAGAACTATTCCACTGGGAGTGGGGGCAAAAATCCCCGCTCACACCTAGTGTTCCCTTAATATATCTAAGAATGCGTATTGCTGTATTCCAATGACTATTACTGTATTCCAATGACTATTACATGAAATTTAAAGGAACTGACTTACCACACTTACTGCAAAGGAGATATCTGGGCGCGTGATACTGAGATAATTGAGTTTTCCAACCAACCTTCAATACTGACCAGGGTCTTTTATTGGCTCCCCAATATCTTCTAAAATATCTAAGACATATTTCCTTTGTGAGATAACAATGCCTATAGATGATTGAGCTACCTCAATACGCATAAAATACTTCAACTTTCCTGAGTCTTTAGTTTGAAAATGACCGAGAAGATGTTGTTTGAGTTGAGTAATTCCTTCATTATCATCACATGTTATTGCAATATCATCCACATCTATTTAGCAATCTTATCATTGAGTGTGGTGAGATTGATGGAGTTGTTTTAGGTTCATGGGCAAGCATCAACAAAAATTCTTCTGACCCTATGGTTGATGAAGATACTGCTCATATTGGATACCATGGACGGTGAACCTTCACAGTGACGGTGAAGGAAAAAGAAAAAAGAAAAAAAAGAAAGAAGAAGAATAAGAATAAGAAGAAGAAAAGGAAAAGAAAATCACTAGCAACCATGCTCTGATACCATGAAGATTTTGAGATAAATCTGAACTTCTTATTCTCAATCTCTTAAATTTACAATAGGTTTTCAATTGGTATTTATAGACTAATCCTATTGCTATTAGAAATATACAGAAAATAGAAAAAGAATAAAGACAAATATAGTGGCTTAAATACAGCCATAAAACCAGGATATCCCAACATTATGGCTTAAATAAAGCCATAAATTAAGGATATATTCCAACAGAATTAAATGAGAGAATGTGAAAATAACCCCTTTGAAGATGCTAAGAGTTGAACTTCTAATCTTCCTCCTAACACTACTTTGAATATGATGAAGAACTAACAGGCTTTCTTCAATTAATGGCTCTTCTCTTGAAAGATGGAATGGTAACTCTCTCAAGCCCCCAACTCCTCAATCAAGCTTTCTTCAAACCCTAACCTTCACAAGAGCTTTCTCGTCCAATTTTATCCCAAAAATATTAAGAGTCTTGTCTATGGAAGAAATAGAAGAAGAAGATGAAGGTGATGTTCATGGTGCCTCTCAAGACCAAGAACAAGAGGATGAACTAAGAACAAGATCCTAAAAATGGAGAATGAATGGTCTTTTAATGTTTCCAACTTGTGCCCCCATCACTCTCTTCCAATCATATATTTTTTAATTGCCAATTGCTTTTCCAACTCACCTCACTTCCATTTGTCCCCCCTTTTTTTCTTTTTTAAATCTTTCATTCTATAAAATAAGTCACCTATTACATCTTTTATTATTATTTTTTAAAAGAAAATGCATATTGTCTCCCACTTGTCCCTTAACTCGTGCAAAATAATTCAAAGCTATCACATGAGACACGGCCATGCCTTGAGTGACTTGGCAATGTCGCTCATTCTTCTTGGGACACGGCCAAGCCTTGAGGCCATGTCCATGGCTGCCCATATTTCTTTTTCTTTTCTAGGTGTGACACGGCCAAGTCACTGACCGTGTCATGTGACATGGCCAGTGGCTTGGCTGTGTCTTCTGCTTGTGTTCACCTCTGCCATTTTCTTCCTCTTTTTCTTGTTTTGTTCAATTGGTGAGACACGGCCAGTGGCTTGGCCGTGTCTCTTGAATGTGTTCTCTCCTGTCTCTCTTCATGCTCTTCTCTTTGCTTTGTTGTTTAAGTGAGACACGGCCAAGACCTTGGTCGTGTCATGGGACACGGCCAGTGGCTTCGTCGTGTCTCTTGAATGTGTCAGTCTCTGCCCAAATTCTCGCATATATACGGCCAAGCCAATTTGACCTGGCTGTGTCTTGTGAGTGTGTCATGCTTCATTATCTTGGATGGAGGGACACGGCTAAGCCATGAAGTGTCTTGGCTGTGTCTCATGCTTTCCACCTTCTTCAATGCATCAAATTGAATTAAAGCTCCATTGTTTTGTTCTTCAACCTGAATCAAATATTTCAAACAAACTTAAGCAAGAATTTAAAGAAACATCAATAAAAAACTAATAAAATTACCCTAAAAATACATACACAAATGATCAAACCATAAAACAATAAAAAATATTAAAAAATATTTTTTATATATAATGTAATTCACACTTTTATGCACATATATCTAGTCATATATAATATATACTCACATATAGCTAAACATATAGCATAACATATACTCACATATATTAGAAATTCTCTCTCTGTCTCTCTTTCTTTATAACAGTAATAAATACCCCTAAGGAATAAAATTGATAATTTATTTTTGAAATTTATATACATATATCAAGAATTCTCTATTAATTTCAGTATGACTAAACCTTATAATTACTTTGATTTAAGAAAAAAAGTAGCAAGGTTAAACATTTACTTGTCATTTTTTCATTTTCAAAAATGAATGATTCAACAATTCAAAAAAACAAATGTAATAACATATGATGATATATAATGATGATGTTCCAAAACAATTGCTTCGGTCGGTTATTTATTTATTTTATGATAAACAAATGTACTTGTTGTCCTGTAAAAAAAATGATACCTTTGTTAAGCTACTTTTTAAGACTATGATAAATGGATTGTTTGACCTCTTTATGTGTGAGATAGAGAAGGAAGAGCTCAAACTTCAAATAGTGTTCTAATCATTCCATTCAGTGTTCTCTCTTCTCTACTATACTTGATCTTCATCTTATTTTTCTAATCATTTCAATTTACAATTTGCCATCACTTCTTCATAATAATTAATTCACCTCCTCCTGGTTGTCATCTTGGGACAACAATTAGTATCAGAGCCTCAAAATTTTAAGAAGCTTAATTGTGAAATTTGATCCATAATGGCAGCCACACCAACACACTCCTATCCATCAACTTCTTCTTCCACCACAATTGCTCCTTCTCATGGTAATTTAAACTCTCTTTTTAAACCTTATTTTGATGGAATCGATCACTCCTATTGAAAATACAAAATGTATTTGTTTCTTGATAGTGAGAAAATTAAGCTTTAAATGAGTGGAAACCTTCTACGTATGAGGTTGATGGTGTTCAAGTACCTCTCCTTAGAGTACAATGGAGTGAAGCTTAAGAAAGGGTTCTTTATAAGAACAATAGGGCAACCTCCTTCTTGATGGATTCAATGTCAAGCGAAGAAGGTTGAAGAGTTCAACACCTCACTTGTGCATATAGCATTTGGAAAACTCTTGAAAATTGTCATGAGGGTACCACCTAAGTGAGGTTCACCAAGACCTAAATGCTTATACATAAGTATGAATTCTTCAAAATGAAGCCCACCGAAAATATCATCGATATGACAAATCACTTATTTGCAATTGTCAACAACTTAAAGAAATATGAAAAGTTGTATAATCAAGGTGATGTCAATAGCAAAATATTAAGAGCACTTAGAGATAAGAAGAACTTTGAATCAAAATTGTCTTCAATTGAAGAAACTCATGGCCTTAGCATACTAAGGACCGATGAGCTAGTTGGGAAGTTTCTTATCTTTGAATTACACACTGAAAAGGAAGATGACAAGGTTGAGAAAGACAATAGCTCTTAATGCCATCAAAAAAGTTGAGAGCTCAAGTGAAGAAGATAGTGATGATGATGAAACAATGGCAATGCTATCCAAAATAGTGAATGATTGGAAGAGAAAGAGAAGAATGCAAGCTAAAGGTAACTTTTCTAAATTTTCTTTCAAAAATAAAGAAAAAAAAAATGAAGTTAAATGCTATGAATGTGGACAATCAGGTCATATCAAAACATATTGTCCCAAATTGAAGAACAAAAAGAAATGACACAAGGAAAAGAATAAATCTCTCAAAGCTACTTGAGATGATTATACCTCAAGTGAAGAATAGAATGAAGAGGAGTAAAGGATTGCAAATCTTTATCTCATGACTATAGGAGATGATGATAATGACTCCAATGAGGTAGGTACCCCTTCCTTAAACTTTGATTATCATAATGTTGATGATGTATCAGATAATAGTGACTTAATTGAGCATATGAATAAAATGAATCTTTATAAAGAAAAATACTCTAAGCTAGAAAATGATTATATTTCTTTAAAAACTCTATTTTAGAATTAAAAACTTCAAATTAACAATTGATAAAGTCTATAAATGAAGTATCTAAAAATTCATCTACCTTAGAAAATGTTGCTAAAAAAATAAGATTTTAAAAGAAGAAATAAATTAATTGAAGAATTCTATTTCAAAATTCCAAAAAGAGAAAGAAGCCTTAGACACATTTAATTAGTGCTCAAAGGCCACCCTCTTCTAAACATAGCCTAAAATTCAATAGCACAATTACTATTACATCTAATACTATTACATCTAATGCACCAAAATTTTTTAAAGCAACCACAACTCAAGTTTCTAGTGTTGAGGTTGTAAAGAACATAAATGCACACACTAAGCCTAAAAGTTCTAAGAAGATTACTTAAGGCCTACCAGGCTCTAAAACTAAGAATCCAAGAACAAATTATGCATATATGTACACAAAGTATGAAAAACAATTCTATCCCATTCATACCTATGATTGCTAATTCAATTCTTCAAAGCTCAATAGAAAAAGGATGCAAAAATATAAAACTCTATATCAGTGCCAATATTGCATGAAATTTGGTCATAAAAATTATTTTTGTTACGTTAGAAAGGCACACCTCAAATTAGAGGATCCTTCAATGTCTAACTTTCAAGGACCAAATATATTTGGGTACCTAAAATAGATAAACATTATTGTCTATAGGTATGTCTAAAATTCACTATCAATTAAAGTATTTGGCTTGTGGATAGTGGATGCTCAAGGAATATGATTGGAAATTTCATAACTCTTACTTACAAGCAAAGAGGTAATGTGACATTTGGAAACAATGCCAAGGGTAAAATTATAGGCACAAGCCAAATATAATGTAAAATTGATGATGTATGGTTTGTTGATGGTTTGAAAAATAATTTACTAAGTGTTAGTCAATTTAATTTACTAAGTGTTAGTCAACTATATGATAAAGGATATAATGTAAATTTTGACTCTGAAGGTTGCAAAATTACTTCTTCCAATGGTGAACTTGCATTCAAAGGAGTTAGAATTGATGATACTTATAAAATTGACTTACACTCTAATAATACTTTTTAGTGTTTGATTACTATCAGTAATAATGCTTGGCTTTGGCATAAAAGACTAGGACATGCTAGCATGGATCAATTGCAATACCTAAGCAAAAAAGAACTTATAAATGGACTCCCCAAAATGAAATTCAATAAAGATAAAATATGTGAACTTTGTCAATTTGTAAAACAACATAAAAGTTCCTTTAAAACCACAAACATTGTAAGTACCTCTAGAACTCTAGAATTAATTCATTTAGACTTGTTTGGACCTAATAGAGTTGCTAGTCTAGGAGGTAAATTATATGCATTTGTACTTGTTGATGACTACTCAAGGTTTATATGGGTTAATTTCTTGGCTCATAAGAATGATGCTTTTTATTCTTTTAAAATTTTTGCAAAATGAGTTCAAAATGAAAAAGGCTATATAATCACCTCTATTAGAAGTGATCGTAGTAAAGAATTTGAAAATGAACATTTTAAAAATTTTTGCAATGAATTTAGCATATCACACAATTTTTAGCTCCTAAGATAAATGGACTGGTAGAAAGGAAAAATAGAACTTTGGTTGAGATAGCTAGAATAATGCTCAATGAGTATAGCTTACCTTCTTACTTTTATGAGAAAGCCATTAATACTGCTTGCTTTATTTCAAATAGACTTTTCAAAACCCAAAATTTCATACCTTAGAGTATTTGGATGCAAATACTTCATATTAAATACTAAGAACAACCTTGGAAAATTCTCGTTCAAATTGGATGAAGGTGTTTTCTTACGATACTCATCTTCTAGTAAAGCATATAGAGTATTTATTAGAAGAATTCTAGTAGTTGAAGAATCAATGCATGTTTTCTTTAATTAATCCTCAAAGCTTGATCATGGGAAAGGTAGTATTCTTGATGATTTTATAGGTACATTTGAAGAACTTGTTTCAAAAGATAACAATAATAAGCTAGAACCAATAATGGAATAAGAAGAAACCAAGATAGAAGAAACTCAAGAATTTGTCAAAGATTGGCAATATAAGAAGGATCATCCTAAAGAACTTATTATTGGTGACACTTCAAAAGCAGTAACTACTAAATCAAAACTTAAATTTTTAGATACTAATTTTGCCTTTGTTTCTCAAATTGAGCCAAAGACTGTTGAGGAGGCTTTAGTAATGAATGTTGGATGATTGCAATGCAAGATGAACTTAATCATTTTGAAACAACAAAGTATGAGTGTAATATTCCATTTTTTTTTAATTTTTAATTTTTAGAAATTTGACAAAATAAATTATAATTTAATAGGATAAATTAAATTAATGGTTTTAAAAGAAAAATGAAGAGATTTTAAATGAAAAAGTGGAATATATATATGATATATATGTAAAATATACATAACATATAAAGTCAACACTTTTTAAAAGAAAAGTCAAAGTCCAATGGCATTTTTGTAAATATATTTTAAAATTTAAAATTAATAAAATAATTCAAAAATAAATTTTTTTTGAATGAATGATGAATTTTTAGTCTTTTAATTTCTTTAATAAATAATTAAATAATTAATTATTATAATATATATATGGATATAATTAAAAGATGAAAGGAAATAGAAAATTTACTTTTAAACTTCTTCTTCTTCTTCTTCTTCTCTCATGGCCGGCCACCATGGATGTTCAAGACCAAGGATTTTTCTTCTTCCAAGCTTCCAAGAATTGAATGATTTCAATGGTTCAAAAAGGATTTTTAGAGATTTTCACTTGAAAAAGTAAGTTCTTTAGCTTTTTCTTTGGATTTTCATAGAAATTTTGAATATGAGTTTTGAATTTTTGAAGTAGTATGTTATAATTGTTGAAATTTGTGTGCATGAAGTTATTTTGGGTAGTTATTAATGATTTTAAGATTGGATTGAAGAAATGGTTGAATTTGGATAAAGAATGGTGAAGAGAGAGAATTTAGGGTTATGGACTTATAGGGTTTGAGAAATCATGGTTTTTAATTGTGCAAATTGGTTCTAAATGAGTTATTTTGGTGCTTAAACAAGTATTTTAAAGTCAAATATTGGATTTGGTTGTGTTTGGTTGGAGTTTGAGAATGGAAGTGTGCTTTAGGATTTTGGAAAATGATTTTTCCAAAGTTGTTGAATTGTATTATTTTATTGGTTTAATCTTGTTTTTTGGTGATATAAGTGATGAATATAAGCTTAAAATGATTAATGGATTGTGTTGGAATAGAAACCCTTCAATGGGGGAAGGTTATGCCATTTTAGGGTTTTATGTATAAGAGTGTATTTTTATAATGTAAATGGTTTAAATATATTAAAATATATTTCTAATAATATAAATAAACTTAATATATTAAAATGAATGGCCTAGTATGAAAATCCAAAGTTAAAGTGAGGTTAGCCATAAATTTTGAATTTTTGCTTGGATGGGGTTTAATTATGGTTTAATATTGAAAATGTCATTAAATATTATACTAAATGATTATTTGCTATCACATTTGGTTTAGGAATTGAGGGAGGTTGATTTGCTTCATCCAAGTGGTGAAGGGCAAGTTGGAAGGATAGAATTGGAGGTTGTTTTAAGCTTGTTTTGGTTGCTATTTGAGGTAAGTACAAACTTTGAATACAGTAGTTATGTTTGCATGACATTTGGGCTTAACATATTTTGGTTGAAAAATGTGTTAAGCTACTTGATACTTTGGTTATGTATGAATAATGTGCTATGATATTTGTAATGTCATATATGTGTTAAATGCTTTGAGAAAAGCCATTGATAATGGCTAAATTGTGTAAAATGTGAAATATGTGTATTATGTGAAAATGAGCCAAAGTGTTTGGGTAATGCCATTTGTTGTGTATGTATTAAGTGCATTGTTAAAAAGCCATTGGTATTGGCTAGATTACATTAAATGTGATTAATATGTGAATTATATGGAAATACCCAAAGTAATTGGGTAATGTGTTGTAAATGAAAAAAATGTGGTATAATGTAATGAGATATGTGGAAACATAATGAAATGAATTGATATCAATATAATGAGAAATGTGAATAAAGTGTGTGCCTAGTATGTTATTCAATTTTCAGAGTTCTGTGTTTGGGGCATGCTTATGATTTGCCTACGGGCTAGACGCTGGGCGTCACTGTGCAAATATTTTTTAGGTGAAATGACCAGGTCGTAAGCCTAAAAAATAAGTCCTTGAAGCTGGGCTGGGTGAAATGACCGGGTCATAAGCTCAGCCTAGTTGGACTATTACATTGATATTTTGCCTACGGGGCTAGACACATGGTGTCATTATAGACCAAAACAGTAACTCAGGAATTTGAATAACATTAGTTATCTTTGGGCCCATGCTTGTGTTTGTTTTTATATGAATTGTGGATTGTGAAACATTTGAAAAGTATGAGAAAATGGAATGATGTGATATCCATGTGCATTGTGCATTGACATTGCATTTGAGTTTTATTGTTATCAAGTTTGTATCGCTTGGCTTTTGGCTTAGCGCGATTATTTACATTGCGCAGGTAACAAGGTAGATTCAATTGAGCTAGAGAGTTCTTCTAGACTAGGTCAGGTCTAGACTTGTGGTTGTGCTTGTAGAGTTGATATCAAAATCAGAAACACTGTCAGCAACATGTATATTTTTATGTTATTGTATACTTTGGATATTATGCATATTATATCATGTTTTTTGGATTTTATGTATTGTAAATTATAAAGAATGTTTGGGTTAAGTTATTTGAAATGAGGGTTTAAATGTGTTCTAAATTATATATAAATATAATTATTTGAGAAACTTGATGAAATTAGGAGTATGGGTGAAATGGTGTTTTGAAATTATTTAGGAGTGTTTTCTTATACAAGTTGTGCTTTGCTAAATTTTGGGATGTTCAAATTACAGACAAAACTCTAGCGAATTTTAACCCGAGATTTTCATATAAAATGTTTATTTTGAGTTCTTATAACAAGTAAATAATATTTATATACTATTTAATTTTATATATTTAGTATTTGAAATTTTAAATCAGAAATATGAAAATTTTTATTAAACTGGGTCGTGATATTTTTGTACCATATATGTGTATTCTACATATATTGGGTGTGTGTATTATACATGTATAGGGTATAAGCGTGTTACATTTATTTTGGTATCGGAGCCTAGGTTTGAGGTTCTCGACTTAGGTGGATTGATAGAGAGAGAAAATGGGATATTTGAAAATAGTTTTCAATTGTAATACATGCATTGGCACTGGCAGTTTCTAATCTCTGATATAGTAATTTCTGCTGTGTTTGAAGATATAGGTAGTTATGACGTCTAGGACGCATTAGTCTGCAGAGGGTAGTGTAGAGAGTGTGGCTCCTGATGAGGGTAGAGATGGAGCTAGAGTTGTGTCTATTGGTGAGGCATCTATTTCTGTGACTGTGAGACCAGCAGCTGATGAGATTTTGCCTGGCTGGGTATGGCATATGGTAGAGTTGTTGAGACAGGTTCCAGTTCAACAGCAGCCACCGCCACAGCGGCAGCCGCAGCTGGCAGTGAGAAAGTATGATAAGCTGAGAAAGTTAAGAGTTGAGGACTTCGTTGGTACTACAGATCTTGCTGTAGCAGAGCAGTGACTAGACAGGGTCCAGAGAGTGTTTATCCAGCTACAGGCCAATCCATATGAGAAGTTTGATTATTCTAGATCTCTGCTGCAGAGGGATGCCTATGAGTGGTGGAAGATGGTTCCACATGCTTTAGCTGATCCACCAGTTCTAACTTATGATGATTTCCTACGGGAATTTGAGCAGAAGTATACTTTGAGGGAGTATAAGAATGCAAAGAAGATTGAGTTTCTGAGTCCCAGACAGGATACCAAGACAGTGACAGAGTATGAGATTAAGTTTATCCGATTAAGTCATTATGCTGGTGCGATTGTTTCTGACGAGATTGACAAGTGCAGGAAATTTGAGGAGGGACTGAGACCCTCTATCATGTGTATCATAGCAGACTCTCAGTATCAAGATTTTTCTCAGTTGGTTGCAGCTGCCAGGAGTTTAGAGAGAGCACAGAGTCTTGCAGCAGCTGCCAGGGTTGAGGAGACCAGAGCTAAGAGACCCTAGAGTGAGGCAGGGTCTTCATCAGCAAAGAGAGGCTGAAAGGGGATATTTTCAGAGGTTCAGTAAGAGCCAGGGACAGTTTGGCAGGTCAGTACAGTAGCAGAGATAGAGACAGAGACCTACGGTTTTAGTGGCTAGTGCTTCGACCCCAGTGGCTTAGAGGCCTGCTCCACCTACTTGTGTTCATTATGGTAAAGCACACGGAGGTGTCTCATGGTGGAGAGGTGCTTTATGAGTGTGTTTTAGATGTGGGTCGTCAGACCATTTTATTAGAGATTGTCTAGAGCCACCAGAGGATAGACAGATAGATACTGCAGGTTCTCGACCCAGTGTTAGAGGGGGTCATAATGGCAGAGATTTTGGTAGAGGTGGTTGATTTGGGACTAGTCAGAGAGGAGGTTCTACAGCTGGAGATAGTAGACCAGATGGCCAAGGCCATCACAGTGGGTTTATGTGATGCAAAGGCAGTCAGGTACTTCAACTATTATTAATGGTACTTTTACTTTATTTGGTACTTCAGTTCTGGCATTATTAGACCCTAGGTCGACTCATTCTTACATCAGTGCATCCATTTGCCTGTGAGTGATTTTGTATTTTGAGTCCTTAGGATTTGATGTTTTGATCATAAATCCTTTAGGGCATAGTATTAAGGTGAGCAAGGTACACCGAGGTAGCCCAGTTGTTGTTCAGGATGAGGAATTTCTCGGCGACCTGATTGAGATTCCTTTCAGGGAGTATGATCTGATTCTAGGCATGGATTGGTTATCTATGCATGGGACTGTGGTAGATTGTCAGAAGAAATGTGTTACTTTGAGAACACGTGATGGTATATAGTGAGCAGAGGTATCTTTTGATCCATGTTTGTTTCATCTATTTTAGCTAGGAGGATGATTCGGAAAGGATGTGAGGCTTATCTTTCTCATGTTATAGATACCAAAGTAGTGGGGTCCCAGCTTAACAGTATACCCACAGTTGCGGAGTTTTCATATATTTTCCCAGATGAGTTGCTAGGGGTACCTCCTGAGAGAGAAATGAGTTTGTTATCGATTTGTTGCCTGGTACCACTCCTATCTCTATTACTCCTTATCGTATGGCACCTGCTGAGTTGAGATAGTTTAAGTTGCAGTTGCAGGAGTTGTTGAAAAAAGGGTTTGTCCGCTCCAGTGTGTCCCTTTGGGGAGAGCCTGTGTTATTTATGAAGAAGAAGGATGGCACCTTGAGATTGTGTATTGATTATAGGCAGTTGAATAAGGTGAACATCAAGAACAAATATCCTTTGCCTCAGATAGATGATCTCTTTGATCAGTTGAAGGGAGTAGCAGTATTCTCTAAGATTGATCTGAGATTAGGGTACCATCAGTTGAAAGTCAAAAATGTGGATGTACCCAAGATAGCTTTTCACATGAGGTATGGGCATTATGAGTTTCTGATGATGCCCTTTGGATTGATGAATGCACCAACAACTTTTATGGATTTGATGAATAGGGTGTTCAGACCATATTTAGATCAGTTTGTGGTAGTCTTCATTGATGACATTTTGGCATATTCGCATAATGAGCAGGATCATGATAGGCATTTACAAATTATATTGCAGACTCTGAGAGAGAAGTAGTTATATGCTAAGGTGTCTAAGTGTGAGTTCTGGCTTGATTAGGTAGCTTTTCTTGGTCATGTGGTTTCAGCAGAGGGTATTAGAGTTGATCCGAGTAAGGTTGAGGCTATCTTAAATTGGAGTCCACCGAAGACTGTGACAGAGGTTAGAAGTTTTTTGGGATTGGTAGGCTATTATCATCGGTTTATGAAGGGGTTTTCTATGCTAGCTACACCACTCACCAGATTGCTTCAAAAAGGAGTTAGATTTGTGTGGATAGATTGGTGTCAGGTGACTTTTGAGCAGCTAAGGGAGATGTTGACTCAGGCTACTGCCCTTACCCTGCCTGTGGAAGGTAAAACATATGTGATATACAGTGATGCTTCACATAGTGGTTTAGGTTGTGTTCTAATGCAGGAGGGTAGAGTCATTGCTTATGCCTCTCGACAGTTAAAGCCACATGAGCTGAATTACCCGACTCATGATTTGGAGCTTGCAGCCATAGTTTTTGCCTTGAAGATTTGACGGCATTACTTGGATGGGGAAAAATGTTTCATTTATACGGATCACAAGAGTTTGAAATACCTGGGTGTTTAGAGAGAGCTGAATATATGACAGAGATGGTGGTTAGAGTTGATTAAAGACTACGACTGTTTGATTGATTATCATCCTGGTAAGAAAAATGTTATTGCTGATGCCTTGAGTCAAAAGTCTTTGGCAGGTTTGACTGCTTATTTGCTCTCGTTGCTTGTTGAGTTGAGAGCGTTGCATGCTAGAATTGAGTCTTGTGATGATGGTGCTTTGATGGCTCAGTTGCAGTTGAGGCCAGTCTTGTTGGATCATATTAGGGAGGCTCAGTTGGCAGATGAAAGAATTCAAAAAATTATGTTGGTTTGTCAGAAGGGGGAGAGTCGAGACTTTTACGTGAGGGATGATTACAGTCTATGGTATAGAGATAGGTTGTGTATACCTGATGTTGCAAAATTGAAAATGATGATATTAGAGGAAGTACATCAGTCAGTTTATGCTATGCACCCTGGGTGCCAAGATGTATCAGGACTTGAAGCGACATTATTGGTGGTCAGGTATGAAGAGAGACATAGTAGAGTTTGTATCCAGATGTTTCACTTGCCAAAGAGTGAAGGCTGAGCGCCAAGTTCCTTTAGGGTTGCTCTAACCTTCATCAGTGCCTGAGTGGAAATGGGAGCCAATGACAATAGATTTTGTGACTGGACTACCTTTGACATAGAAGAAGCATGATGTAATCTGTGTGATAGTTGATCGGATGACGAAGACATCTCATTTTCTTCTAGTTCAGATGGATTATTCTCTTGAAAGGATGGCTGAGCTATATGTCAATGAGATAGTGAGGTTGCATGGAGTCCTAATTTCTTTAGTGTCATATCGAGATCCCCAATTTACTTCGAGGTTTTGGAAGAGTTTGCAAGATGCTTTAGGTTTTAGCTGTATTTTATACTGCTTTCCATCCTCAAACAGATGGGTAGTCAGAGAGAGTGATATAGATTCTAGAGGATATGTTGAGGAGTGGTGCACGCTGGCTATGGCTATAGCAATACCGCAAGTGCACGGGTAGCCCAAGTAATAAAGTAGTGAGTGAGTTATCGTTCCACTGAGGACAAGGCCAAGCACTAGTGCAAATCTTAACTGTTGTTTAGCAAATTAATATTTTTATGATGTTTTATAATTAAAGACAACTAATTTAAATAAATGCAAGCAAAGATAAATTGTGTGTTGTGTAAAAAGGTTTTATGATAATGATACTATCCAGATATTGAATCCCCCTAGCTTCAATTACATTACATGATAGAGTTGAATTGGCATTCCTCTAACTTAGACTAAAACCTCTCTCTAGTGAATTAATCCCTAATCACTAAGTAGAGTGCCAGAATCTCTTCTCAAAATACAATTAAATAGATCTTGCATTAAGAACAAGGAACTATATACCAAAGGATCTTGTAAGTCTATCTCTAGCACCCCAATCAATCCTCAACCCTTATGAGTAATCAATTCATATCAAGCTTTCTCAAGTCAATAATATGAAAATGGCACACAATCAATAAGCATGCTATCATCAATTGGTAATAATCATTAAGCATCATAAGAATAAAACAACTCAATCAATTAAAATCATTCAATCGTATAAATAAGCTAGGGTTCTTCAATATCTAGATAGGGAATGAATTAGTTCATGTTCAATACACTTAATACAACAACAACATTAAAATATATAAAAGGAGAAAATAGAAAAACCCCTTTCAATGTAGCTTTTTGAATCTTCAGGAGCTGCCAATGGAAGATGCAGATGGGGGAGAGGATAGAAATTTAGGATGAAGATGAAGAGTCAAGGAAAGTGTCACTCCCTCCTTGCCCAGAACGTGTATGCCCAGCCTCCTCCTCTCAAACCTCTCTTCTCTGCCTCTGTTCTCTGTTTTCTGCACAAAACTCCAGCCCTCTGCAGAAACCCTTTTTTTTCTTCCTCTTCTTCTCTTTTTATTTCCCTCCAAAGCTCCAAGCCCATGCTTTCCAACTCACACCAGCTCACACCACTCTCTCTTGCTCCCCACATCTCCTTTGTTTTGTATTTCTTTTGGCAACATAATGTTTTGTTCCCCACTTTGTCTCTCAACTCGTGCAAAAGAATCAAGATTTTCTTAGGTGACACGGCCAAGCCATGAGTGGCTTGGCTGTGTCTCTCATTTCTCCTTGGGACACGGCCAAGCTAGTTGGCCGTGTCCATCACTACCTTCTTTCCTTTCTTTCTTTTCTCTTTGGTCTTATGGGGTGACACGGCCAAGCTCCTGGCCGTGTCACTTGGGTGTGTCACCTTCTGCTTGTTTCTTTTCTTCTTTTTTTCTTTGGCTAGGCATGGGACACGGCCAATTTATGGCCGTGTCATGTGACACGGCCACTGGCTTGGGTGTGTCACCTGCCAGTGTCAGCTTCTGTTCTTCATTTTTCCTTCTTTGCTTGGTTCTTTGGTTTTTGTTCTTTGGGTGAGACACGGCCAGTGACTTGGGTGTGTCACCTAGCCGTGTAATCTACTGCCTTGAAGAAATTTTGAGGGACATGGCCAAGCTTGCTTTGGTTTGGCCATGTCTTGCTAGCTTCATGCTTTTTCTTCATTGTTTTAATCATCAAAGGGAAATTTTCCACTTTAACCTAAAACAAACACTTAAAACAAACTTTAAACAAAAATCAAATAAAACATTAGCTAAAAACATATAGAAATCATACTAAAAACTAGTATAAAATTACTCTTATCAAATATCCCACATTTAAATCCTTGCTTGTCCCCAAGCAAGGCTAAAATCAAAACAAACTAAACATAAGAATTTTGTCAAGTTCAAGAGTTACAAAAATGTATCAAGACTTCCCTATCCCTAAATCTGCAATCAACATCAAATCGAACAAAATTGATACCGCAATTAAGTGGCTTTCCATGCATAACCTACATTGTCACTCCCTCACCAACTCTTAGAAAGTGTTTGATCAAGGTGGTATTTACACTCATAACAATCAATGAAAGATTATGGCCATAGGCTTGCTTATCTATCAAATCTCCACCACTTAATTACAATCAATCATCAATCAAAAGGTCTTTTATTGGGTTGTAATGGGGCTAAGGTAGAGGCATGGCATTTAGAAAATGTGAGCTTAAACATTAAGTTCAAGAGCACTTCAAGAATGAAGTAACCGATCATATATATATAACCCAACAATCTCAAAACACCTTTCTCTTATCTACCCCTTGACAATTAAAGAACTTTTCAAAGGAACTCACTTATTATATCTTGTAACATATTCAAACCCTTTTAACAAGAGCAACAATTATTATTATTATTATTCTTCTTATTATTTGATTTTTTTTTACTTTGCAATCTCAACCCTACTAAAATTAACCCCACACTTAATTCAACACAACACTTGGTCATAAACGTTCTTAAAATGCTCTTGACCTAATGAAAGGGTAAGAGTTAAAACAACAAGGTTCAAGCTAATGGTGTTGTGAAAAAGAAATAAAGGAAAAATAAAATAGGCTCAAAATTGGCTATCTAAGGTTGAATGTAGGGTTGGTCTTTTTAAGCCAAAGTGAGTTCACCTAATTGCCTTAATCATCTTGATGCTTAATTGAAATTTTTTTTATATAGTCTTAAAATGTATGTCAAAGCAAGTTCTAGCAAATCATCAATCAAAGATGTTCTCCCACACAAAGAATAATAAGTTGATGGTTCAATTTCTCACTAGGTTAATGGTAATGCAAAGAAAAACCAACGAAATTGACAATAAGCACCAATTCTACTCAATTCTCAAATTCATGCTTCAAAAATTCAAAGGTCATCAATCAACAATTTATAACAATTGAACTTTCCAAAATTTATTTATTCAAAGAAAACATGAAAAACATTAACTAAACTAACACAAAAATAAATTAAAATTAAAAACACAAAATGCAATTAAAAATGAAAACACAAAACATAAAATGCACCTCACACTTAAAATTTCACATTGTCCTCAATGTGAGCATGCATGAACTAAAAGAGAATTTAGATGAAACCTGATTTCCATCGCTCCCATATGCGATATGTAGGGCTCCTTCCACCCATAATGCAATTGAAGCCTATGATTGAGAGGATGGACAGCATGCAACTTCAAAATGTGCCCAATGTGTTGCAAAGCTTAGGTAACATCATTGGATGAGCAATTGGCCAATAAGAATATATGAAAGCTGTCATGGGGTAATCCTCCAATGCTACAGGGACTTGGTAAGAATGTTTTTCAGTATGCAACATAGTTATATTCATTTTTTTCTCTTCCTCGCTCCCGAAAATGGGAGGGATGATCATTGGTTGCATATTGTTCTCCCCAACTAAAAAAAATTCCAAGATTTTTGGGGTCTTTTGAAGTTCAACCAAGTTTGGTTGAATCTCATTCTCATCCTCTTTAGCAATTTGAAGTTTCATCTCAACAACCTCATCGTTTAATAGTAATTTGCTCTCCTCAATTTCTAGATTGGAAATATTATGCTCTACTTCTAAGGTCATGGCTACCTCAAGCTTATCTACACTATCTTTACTATGGGGCATGTCATAGAGTTCTGGAATATGCATACCTTGTTTCTCTTCCTCCAGCCTACATGGGAATGAAATTGGTGGCATAAAAGGATTTGGAGGTTCATGCAATTCTATCCAAGTTAATGCTTCCAAATTCTCCTCTTCCTTTGTTTGATTCAACTCCTCTATGTCGGGTTGGATCTCCTCGCCATTTTCTTCTTGATTGGCCCCTGTATCAAAGAAATCACAAAAATTGTTATATTTTTTATGTTCATTCCTCAAATTTGTGATTACCTCAATTTGCTCCAATTGGTTAGGAGACTCCTCTTTTGGTGTGCTTGGGGTTGATGTGCCAGCTGCTCCTCTAGAGCATCCAATATCCTCTGTGTTTCTTGCAAAGATTCAGACCTCAACTCATCCTCCAAAGTGGGTTCCTCAAGGTGATCTTGATTCATTGTGAGTTTTTGAATATAGGCATTTAACTTATCCTCCAATGTGGATTCCTCAAGGTGGTCTTGGTCTGAGAATTGTTCTTGAAAGTAAGAACTTCTTTGGCAAGGTTAAAAATTTTGTTGAGGTGGAATGTACTTCTGATTTTCCCAATAAAAATTGGGTGGCTTTCCCAGCTTGGACTGTAAAATTGGAATATGTGTCATTACCACCCATTTGCTGGAAATTTTGGTAGCCATATTCTTCCTCGTGCCAATCTTGGTATAGTTGGAAACCAAATGAACATGTATTGGCACTATGCCCTGCATTTCCACATGTTGTACAATTTGGTGGGCTTTCTCGGCTTGCAATTAGCCTATCAACTTTATTCGTTAAATTTGTGAGTTGCCATGCAAACTCAGAATAACAGTCCCTATCATAAACTTCCCCGTGCCTTGAAAACTGCATCTTTACACAAGGCACTCAGCAATTTAAAGAAAAACAAAAAAATAAACAAATTCAAACACAACAAACAAACAAATTTACAGAAGACAAACAAACAATTCAAAGAAAAACACACAAACAATTCATAAAAAATAAACAAACATTCTTGATAAAAATAAAACTAAATCAACAGTCTTAATTATATTACTAGTATTGAAACCATTGTCCCCGGCAACGGCGCCAAAAACTTGGTGCACGCTGGCTATGGCTATAGCAATACCTCAAGTGCACGGGTCGCCCAAGTAATAAAGTAGTGAGTGAGTTATCGTTCCACTGAGGACAAGGCCAAGCACTAGTGCAAATCTTAACTGTTGTTTAGCAAATTAATATTTTTGTGATGATTTATAATTAAAGACAACTAATTTAAAAAAATGCAAGCAAAGATAAATTGTGTGTTGTGTAAAAAGGTTTGATGATAATGATACTATCCAGATATTGAATCCCCCTAGCCTCAATTACATTACATGATAGAGTTGAATTGGCATTCCTCTAACTTAGACTAAAACCTCTCTCGAGTGAATTAATCCCTAATCACTAAGTAGAGTGCCAGAATCTCTTCTCAAAACACAATTAAATAGATCTTGCATTAAGAACAAGGAACTATATACCAAAGGATCTTGTAAGTCTATCTCTAACACCCCAATCATTCCTTAACCCTTATGAGTAATTAATTCATATCAAGCTTTATCAAATCAATAATATGAAAATGGCAACCAGTCAATAAGCATGCTATCATCAATTGGCAATAATCATTAAGCATCATAAGAATAAAACAACTCAATCAATTAAAATCATTCAATCATATAAATAAGCTAGGGTTCTTCAATATCTAGATAGGGAATGAATTAGTTCATGTTTAATACACTTAATACAACAACAACAACAATAACATTAAAATACATAAAAGGAGAAAATAGAAAAACCCCTTTCAATGTAGCTTCTTGAATCTTCAGGAGCTGCCAATGGAAGATACAGATGGTGGAGAGGATAGAAATGGAGGATGAAGATGAAGAGTCAAGGAAAGTGTCACTCCCCCCTTGCCCAGAACATGTATGCCCAGCCTCCTCCTCTCAAACCTCTCTTCTATGCCTCTGTTCTCTGTTTTCTGCACAAAACTCCAGTCCTCTGCAGAAAACTTTTCTTTTCTTCCTCTTCTTCTCTTTTTATTTCCCTCCAAAGCTCCAAGCCCATGCTTTCCAACTCACACCAGCTCACACCACTCTCTCTTGTTCCCCACATCTCCTTTGTTTTGTATTTCTTTTGGCAAGCATAATGTTTTGTTCCCCACTTTGTCTCTCAACTCATGCAAAAGAATCAAGATTTTCTTAGGTGACATGGCCAAGCCATGAGTGGCTTGGCCGTGTCTCTCATTTCTCCTTGGGACACGGCCAAGCTAGTTGGCCGTGTCCATCTCTGCCTTCTTTCCTTTCTTTCTTTTCTCTTTGGTCTTATGGGGTGACACGGCCGTGTCACCTTCTGCTTGTTTCTTTTCTTCTTTTTTTTCTTTGGCTAGGCATGGGACACAGCCAAGCTTGTGGCCGTGTCATGTGACATGGCCACTGGCTTGGGCGTGTCACCTGCTAGTGTCAGCTTTTGTTCTTCATTTTTCCTTCTTTGCTTGGTTCTTTGGTTTCTGTTCTTTGGGTGAGACACGGCCAGTGACTTGGGCATGTGACCTGGCCGTGTCATCTACTGACTTGAAGAAATTTTGAGGGACACGGCCAAGCTTGCTTTGGCTTGGCCATGTCTTGCTTGCTTCATGTTTTTTCTTCATTGTTTTGATCATCAAAGGGAATTTTTCCACTTTAACCTAAAACAAACACTTAAAACAAACTTTAAACAAAAATTAAATAAAACATTTGCTAAAACCACATAGAAATCATACTAAAAACTAGTATAAAATTACTCTTATCAAGGAGCTGTAACATTGATTTTACTGAAAATTGGGACAGATTTTTGCCACTAATTGAGTTTGCTTATAACAACAGTCATCAGTCCAGTATTGGGATGGCTCCTTATGAGGCCTTGTATGGTAGGAGATGCAGGACACCTTTGTGTTGGGATGAGGTTGGAGAAGGTAAACTGGTCGGTCCCGATTTGATTAAGGAAATAAAAGAGAAAGTAAAGGTAATTTGGGGTCGTTTGAAAGCAGCTTCAGACCGATAGAAATCCTATTCAAATTTGAAGAGAAGAGACATAGAGTTCATTGTGGGAAATAAAGTATTTCTGAAGGTGTCTCCATGGAAGAAGATTTTGAGATTTGGTCGCAAAGGGAAGTTGAATCCTCGTTTCATAGGACCATATGAGGTGTTGTAGAGAGTTGGTCCAGTGGCTTATAGACTAGCTTTGCTGCCTAAGTTAGATCAAATTCATAATGTCTTCCATGCATTGATGCTTTGGAGATACAGGTTTGACCCATCTTATATTCTATCAATGGTGTCTATTGACGTGAGTCCAGATCTAACTTACGAGAAAGAACCAGTAGTGATTTTAGCACGAGAGGTTAAAGAATTGAGGAATAAGAGGGTGCCACTTGTGAAAGTTCTTTGGAGGAATCATGCCACTGAGGAGGCGACATGGGAGAGTGAGTAGACAATGTAGAGTCAGTTTCTCCAATTGTTCCAGACATGAGAGTAGGTAATTTCGAGGATGAAATTTATTTTAGGGGGAGAGAATTGTAATATCCCAATTTTTTTTAAAATTTTTAATTTTTGAAATATTGAAAAAATAAATTATAATCTAATAGGATAAATTAAATTAATGGTTTTAAATGAAAAATGAAGAGATTTTAAATAAAAAAGTAGAATATATATGTGATATATATGTAAAATATACATAACATATAAAGTCAGCACTTTTTAAAAGAAAAGTTAAAGTCCAATGATATTTTGATAAATAAATTTTAGAAATTTAAAATTAATAAAATAATTCAAAAATAAATTATTTTTGAATGGATGATGGATTTTTAGTCTTTTAATTTCTTTAATAAATAATTAAATAATTAATTATTAAATTATTGTAAAATATATATATATATATATATATGGTTATGATTAAAAGATGAAAGGAAAGAGAAAATTTATTTTTAAACTTCTTCTTCTTCTTCTTCTCTCATGGCCGACCACCATGAATGTTCAAGATCAAGGATTTTTCTTCTTCCAAGCTTCCAAGAATTGAAGGATTTCAAAGGTTCAAAGAGGATTTTTAGAGATTTCCACTTGAAAAAGTAAGTTCATTAGCTTTTTCTTTGGATTTCCATAGAAATTTTGAATATGTGAGTTTTGAATTTTTGAAGTAGTATGTTATAATTGTTGGAATTGGTGTGTATGAAGTTATTTTGGGTTGTTATTAATGATTTTAAGGTTGGATTAAAGAAATGGTTGAATTTGGATAAAGAATGGTGAAGAGAGAGAATTTAGGGTTATGGACTTTTAGGGTTTGAGAAATCATGGTTTTTAATTGTGCAAATTGGTTCTAAATGAGTTATTTTGGTGCTTAAACAAGTATTTTAAAGTAAAATATTGGATTTGGTTGTGTTTGGTTGGAGTTTGAGAATGGAAGTGTGATTTAGGGTTTTAAAAAATGATTTTTCCAAAGTTGTTGAATTGTGTAATTTTATTGGTTTAATCTTGTTGTTTGGTGATATAAGTGATGAATATAAGCTTAAAATGATTAATGGATTGTGCTGGAATGAAAAACCTTCAATGGGGGAAGGTTATGCCATTTTAGAGTTTTGTATATAAGAGTGTGTTTTTGTAATGTAAATGATTTAAATGTATTAAAATATATTTCTAATAATATAAATAAACTTAATATATTAAAATGAATGGCCTAGTATGACAATCCAAAGTTAAAGTGAGATTAGACTTAAATTTTGGATTTTTGCTTGGATAGAGTTTAATTATAGTTTAATATTGAAAATGTCATTAAATATGATACTAAATGATTATTTGCTATCACATTTGGTTTAAGCATTGAGGGAGGTTGATTTGCTTCATCCAAGTGGTGGAGGGCAAGTTGGAAGGATAGAATTGGAGGTTGTTTTAAGCTTGTTTTGGTTGCTATTTGAGGTAAGTACAAACTTTGAATACAGTAGTTAATACATTTTGGTTGAAAAATGTGTTAAGCTACCTGATACATTGGTTATGTATGAATTATGTGCTATGACATTTGTAATGTCATATATGTGTTAAATGCATTGTGAAAAGCCATTGATAATGGCTAAATTGTGTAAAATGTGAAATATGTGTATTATGTGAAAATGACCCAAAGTGTTTGGGTAATGCTATTTGTTGTGTATATATTAAGTGCATTGTTAAAAAGCCATTGGTATTGGCTAGATTACATTAAATGTGATTAATATGTGAATTATGTGGAAATACCCAAAGTAATTGGGCAATGTGTTGTAAATGAAAAAAATGTGGTATAATGTAATGAGATATGTAGAAACATAATAAAAGAAATTGATATCGATATAATAAGAAATGTGAATAAATTGTGTGCCTAGTATGTTATTCAATTTTCAGAGTTCTGTGTTTGGCTACATGCCTATGATTTGCCTATTGGCTAGACGCTGGGTGTCACTGTGAAAATATTTTTGAGGTGAAATGACCAGGTCGTAAGCCTCAAAAGTAAATTGTTGAAGCTGGGCTGGGTGAAATGATCGGATCATAAGCTCAAACCTAGTTGGACTATTATATTAATATTTTGCCTACGGAGCTAGACACATGGTGTCATTATAGACTAAAATAGTAACTCTGGAATTTGAATAACATATTAGTTATCTTTGGGCCCATGCTTACATTTGTTTTTATGTGAATTGTGGATTGTGAAATATTTGAAAAGTATGAGAAAATGGAATGATGTGATATCCATATGCATTGTGCATTGGCATTGCATTTGAGTTTTATTGTTATCAAGTTTGTATCGCTAGGCTTTTAGCTTAGTGCGATTATTTACATCGTGCAGGTGATAGGGTAGATTCGGCTGAGCTGGAGAGTTGTTCTAGACCAGGTCAGGTCTAGACTTGTGGTTATGCTTGTAGAGTTGATATCAAAATCAGAAACATTGTCAGCAGCATGTATATATTTTATGTTATTGTATACTTTGGGTATTATGCATATTGTATCATGTTTTTTTTTAATTTTATGTATTGTAAACTATAAAGAATGTTTGGGTTAAGTTATTGGAAATGAGGGTTTAAATGTGTTCTAAATTATATATATATATATAAATGTTTGAGAATATATATATATATAAATGTTTGAGAAACTTAGTGAAATTGAGGAGTATGGGTGAAAAGGTGATTTAAAATTATTTGTGAGTGTTTTCTTATGCAGGTTGTGCTATGATAAATTTTGGGATGTTCAAATTACTGACAAAACTCTGGAGAATTTTTTTCAGAATTTTTCATATAAAATATTTATTTTGTGTTCCTATAAAAAGTAAATAATATTTATATACTATTTAATTTTATATATTTATTATTTGAAATTTTAAATAAAAAATATGAAAATTTTTATTAAATCGGGTCGTAACATTTTTATACTGTATATGCATATTCTACATATATTGGGTGTGTGTATTATATGTATATAAGGTATAAGGGTGTTATAATGAGAACTTGTTCCTAGACCCAAGAATCATCAAATTATTGGTTGCAAATGGGTATATGAGAATAAACTCGATGAAGATGGTCTCATTACTAGAAACAAATCTAGATTGGTAGCCAAAGGCTATAACCAAGAGGAAGGTATTGATTATGATAAGACATTTATCTTCGTTGCTATATTAGATGCAATTAGAATTTTACTTACATTTTCATGCCATATGAACTTCAAACTTTTTCAAATAGATCTTAAAAGTACATTTCTAAATGGTTTTATAAATGAGGAAGTTTATGTTGAATAACTCCTTAGTTTTGAAGATTATAAATTTTCAAATTATGTTTTCAAACTCACCGAAGCACTATATGTTTTAAAGCAAGCTCCAAGAGCTTGGTATTATAGACTTAGTATTTATTTATTAGATAATGGTTTCTCAAAATGCAAAGTTGTTACAACACTTTTTGTTAAAAAGAAATTACATGATATTTTGATTATACAAATCTATGTTGATGACATTATATTTGGTGCTACTAATGAATCTTTGTGCAAAAAATTTGCTTTTGATAAAACTAAAAAATTTGAAATGAGCATGATGGGAGGACTTAAATTCTTTCTTGGTGTACAAATTAAGCAATACAAGGATGATATATTTATCAACCAATCTAAATATACAAGGGAACTTCTCAAGAAGTTTGGCATAGATGGTTGCAAAGCAAGCAAGACCCCAATGAGTACATCTTTGATGTTGGACAAAGACGAAATTGGTAAGAAAATAGATGAAAAGAAATATCGAGGTATTATCTGTAACACCCCTATATCCCGTAACGCATACTACATACTACTACACCTGTAATACACGTATACTAAATATAGGAATGCCACAGTTTACTAAACAAACAAATCATCCCTTTATACAATAACATGAGCAAATTTAAAACATTTAAGTTATATCTTAAAGCACAATAAATAAAATGTTCATTCAATACGCAGCGGAAAATGTAGCTGTATTTACAAATACATAAACATCAAAAATCAAATTTTATAAAACATAAAGTTTATACATGTTTGGCAGTTCGTCTCTGATCTTTAAGACCACACTCAACACTTTAGAGTCTAGACTCAACTCGGTCTAGCTGAACTCTCTGGTTCTACCCTGTCACCTGTGCGATGAACCACAATCGCGCTAAGTCAAAGGCTTAAAGGTACAAACTACAATAACAATATGTTTCAAAGCAATGCCAATGTCACACATTCAAATATTATAAACAATACATAAGAATATCATATTTCAAAGTCTTACATTAAATCTCATTATTCATTTGTTTCACCATTCATAAATCACACTTAAACAAAGACAAGCATGGGCCCAAAAGACACTAATATGCCATTCAACTTTCAGAGTTAATGTTTTGGTTTAATTATCACATTTATCATTATCATTATCCCAACTAGGCTTCTAGGATTAGGCTCAACCAAGCTTCAAGGGGAACAAAGCATGCTAAGTATCAACCCAACTTGGCTTCAAGAACCAAACCCAACCTAGCTTCAAGGGTTGTAACATCTCAACTAGGCTTCAAGGACTAGACCCAACCAAGCTTCAAGGGGAGTTAAGCATGCTAAACTTCAACCCAACTTGGCTTCAAGGATCAAATCCAACCTAGCTTTAAGAGACTGTTACCATTAGGCATGCCACCAACAACAAAACTCTGTAAATGGAATAACATATTAGACACAAAATTCATTCATTATTTCATTATCAATTCCATTCTCATTTGCTCATAATCATTTAGGCAACCATGCCTCAATTATCTCATTTGCATCATTATAGACAACAACAATGGCTTCATATCTCATCAATAGAGTATACATAACCAATTACATTGCACATCTATTTTAAATTCATCATCATCTAGGCAAACTTGCCCCACTTATTTCATTTGAATCATTATAGCCAACCACAATGGCATCACATCTCATCATATCTCAATTCACATTAAAGCAATTCATCATTAAAGTATTCATCATATCCAATTGCATTGCACATACATTTGAATGATCATCATATCTTTCAAATTATACAAATCATAACATTAATCAAATTGTATTAACAATATAGTAAATTGCTTAACACATTTACAACCAAATGTGTTAAGTCTCAAAATCATGTAAATGTATGCAACCATGTAAGTTTGTACTTACCTCAAGAGCAACTCACCCCAATCTATACACTTCTTCTTCCAAGAATTCTCAACACTTAGGTTAGGGCAACTCAACCTCTTCACAACCTAATTCAAAAGGAATAACACACACTTATTTACAAATACACATGAATTCCAATACAATTATTCACCTATTAGTCTCATACTAGACCCATAAATCACAAATACAAGCCAAAACCACTATTTAAAACCCCATGGTCGTGGCCTCACAACCCCATGGTCGTGGCCTCACAAACCCTCACAGGCGTGGGTTAGAAAATGAATCTGTCCAATTTGTCTAACACCCCCACGGTCGTGGCATCCAAGGGCGGCCGTGGCATCCATTATGCTTCTGTTTCCAATCAAACTCATGTATTATATGCTTTAAACTTAATTAAACACAAACATCTTGAAGATCTACCAAAAATAATTGATCAAACTCAATATTGACATCAATTACCAATTCAAAACCATAACATAAACACAACTCTTACTCTTCCATTCAACTCCAAAATCACAATCAATTAAACCCAACACTCTCAAACACACCACAATCAAACATACTCATACTATCCACAATCAATTATCAAACTCAATTACAACTTAAAATAAAACGAGGAAATCAAGTGGAAACTTACCAAAGTTGATGAAATTTCTTAAATTTCCCACTTGATTACTTGAAATCTTCTTTAATTTTAAGCTTGGAAAAATCAAAAACTCACTTCTCTCTTGCTTCTTTGATGGCCGGCCAACCCAAAGAGAAAAGAAAAGAAGAAGAAGAAAAATAGCCAAGTCAAACATTCAATCTCTTTAAATCTCCACCAAGCACTTGTAATATTAAAATAATATAAAATATCCTCTTCCACTCACTTAATTTCCATTTAACTAATTTCATTAATTATAAATAATTAATTATCTTCTTTTGACTTCCATTAGTTTGACTTATATATGTTGTATATATCACTATATATACAACATATACACTCTCTCTTTACTTCTTTTCTCTTTCCATTTAAACATATACATTAAATCCACATACAACAATAATTTCAAAACTTTTAGGGTATACTTTGGGTTATTACAATTCTTCCCCTCTAAAAAGAAATTTCATCCTCAAAATTACCTGATATCAAGTCTAGAACAGTTGAGGATACTGATCTCGCATTTCTTGCTCACTCTCCCAAGTTGATTCTTCCTTTGCATGATTCTTCCAAAGAACTTTTACAAGTGGTATTTTCTTATTTCTCAACTCTTTCACTTCATGTGCCAAAATAGCAACTGATTTCTCTTCAAATGTCAGATCCGAACTCACCTCAATAGATTCAACTGGTAAAACATGAGATGGATCTGATCTGTACCTCTGCAACATAGAAACATGGAAGACATTGTGGATTCTATCAAACTCAGGCGGCAAAGCAAGTCGATAAGCAACTGGCCCAACTCTTTCTAATACTTCATAAGGTCCAATAAAACGAGGACTTAGCTTCCCTTTTCTACCAAATCTCAAAATCTTTTTCCAAGGGGACATTTTCAAAATTATTTTATCTCCAACATTAAACTCTATGTCTCTCCTCTTTAAATATGAATAAGATTTCTGCCGATCTGACGCTGCTTTCAACCGATCCCGAATTATCTTCACTTTCTCTTCCGTTTCTTTAATCAAATCAGGACCAACCAATTTGCCTTCTCCAACTTCATTCCAACATAGAGGCGTTCTGCATCTTCTACCATACAATGCCTCATATGGTGCCATTCCAATACTGGATTGATGACTGTTGTTGTAAGTAAATTCCACAAGTGGCAAAAATCTGTTCCAACTTCCAGAGAAATCAATAACACAGCTCCTCAACATATCCTCTATAATCTGTATCACTCTCTCTGACTGCCCATCTGTCTGCGGATGAAAAGCAGTGCTAAAGTGCAATCGAGAACCCAAAGCACCATGTAAACTTTTCCAAAACCTTGAAGTAAACCGAGGATCTCGATCAGACACTAACGAAATTGGAACTCCATGTAACTTCACTATCTCATTGATATACAGCTCAGCTAACTTCTCCAAAGAGTAGTCCATTCTAACTGGAAGAAAATGAGCTGTCTTTGTCAACCGATCAACAATCAACCAGATAGCATCATGCTTCTTCTAAGTTATTGCGCTCGGATTAAGTTCTACTACAAGCAGCACTCGCAAGTATACGAGGTAGCTGTAGCAAAGGTGATCGCCCCAAGGTCATCTCACAAGGAAGCTAGAATAGCTAATTGATTATCATATTATAAATAACAAGTAATTAATAAATTAAAATTGCTAACAACTAATGAAGAAGATCGATTGAAGTTTAAAACAATAAAAGTAAACTGAGCTGATGTATTGATTCACTTAATAGAATGGTCTAGGGTTTGCACTTATCCACTACTCATATGTATGAATGGTTATTCCTCTCAACCAATTTAATTTCAAAGATTAAATCTCAAGCAACTTAATTAATCGAGTCATGGAAATAAGCTCTCTCATTCAAACCTCTTTCAAATAATCTTGTTACAATTGAAATAATCTTTTTCTTAGGTTATATCTCTAATTCACCTAAGTCCCTAATTGAATTGTTCCAGCATTAGACTTCATCTCTTAATCCTTCATCTAATACCTTAAAACACATAATTGGTGGCCAATCAATTATATATTAACAATATTCCATTCAATCAAGGCTAAAGAAATAAATTTAGTTAAGAGCAATAACCAATTCATACAATCATAGCAGATCCATACAAACCCTAGACTAGATCAAATTAGTTCATAATAATGCTATCAAACTTATTCATCTCATTAAAATTCAAAGAAATCAATTTAGACATGATAATATTCATAAATACAATTCCAATGAAATTAAAGAGATAAAGTTCGAGAACAAAACCAAATTACAAACTTCTTAGCTCTTGAAGAATCTCTTGTTCAGAACTTGCTCGAAGAATGTATCAATGGCAAGAACAAATCTAATCTAGACTAGTTTAATCAAAGTGTTCAATAATCTTTAAGAAAATAAAATTAGAAACCCTAACTTATCCTCTGACGGCTGAAAAACTCAAAACTCTCTACTTGAAAACCCTAATCGTATAATTTATACGAAACCTCGCTTAAAACTCCGCTTTTTCTTTCCTCATTTAATCCATGAGTGACACGGCCAAGCTTAGACAAGCTTGGCCGTGTTTGAGGTTCTTGGAGGGACACGGCCACAAGCTTGGCCGTGTCCCCTGAAGGTGTCTGCCTTTGTTTGATTTTCATCTTTCTTCTTTCTTTGGGCTTGAGTGTGACATGGCCAAGCTTAGACAACTTGGCCGTGTTTGACAAATTTGGAGGGACATGGCCACAAGCTTGGTCGTGTCCCTTGAGTGTGTCACCTTCTGTGTCTTGGTCTTCTTCCTTAGCTTGGTATGGGACACGGCCACAAGATTGGTCGTGTCCTCTGCATGTGTCAGCTACTGTCCATTGTTTTCTTCCTCTTGGTTCCTTAGTCTTTCCTTCCTCTCTTGATCCTTGGTTTTGCCCTTAATATGGTTCCTTGCATATTAACCTAACACAAATACTTGAAAAACACTTTAAACAAGAATCAAATAAACATTAACTAACAACACACAAACACACACTAAAAACTAAGACAAAAATGACTTAAACATTCAAATAAATTAAAACTACCAAAATTAATGAAAACACTAAATAAACATATTAAAAATAACAAAATACCAAAATAAAACAATAATCATCATAATAAATAAGATACAAATTTATGACAAAAACTAATAAAACAACTACCCCACACTTAAAACTTTTCTTGTCCTCAAGCAAATTCACATGGCATAAATTAAAAACTCAAACAACCTTAACTATAATTCCAGCATATAAAATGAAATCCTTTAAGACTCAGCCATAAATAATTGCAATTTCCTTCAATCAAGATTTTCTTAACTCATTCATTAATCCAGACATACAAATCTCATCTCTCATCTAAGTGTTTCACTCGATTTCATAGGTTAATTCACTCAAACCACTCATGACTGCATACTACCATAAACTTGCTTAATTATCCAATGTCCCTCACTGATTTTCTCAAGAAATAATCTGAAGGTCTTTTATTTGGATGTAATGGGGCTAAGGTAAAGGTGTGAGAAAAGACATTTAAGCTGGAGCATCAAGAAATGGAGTATCTAAATTAGACAATACTCTTGCTAAGAAACCCATAACTCCTTCAAATGGCATACTCACCAACCCTTGATAATCTCATATACTTGCATACAAAAGGAAAAGTACATGAATCGACATTCCTCTAATGCTAAAAAAATATGAATTATGTATATATATATATATCTTCACTTTTATTTTCCTTTTATTGTTTTTATTTTTTATTTTTTTTCTTTCATTTTTTTTAAATATATATATATATACAAAATATAAAATTGCATGAAACATCTAGCTTAAAATGTAGAGGAAAAGAATAATCAACTCTTAGTCAAATACAATGTGCAAAGTATGCATTTCAACCCCAAATAGCAATACTATTTTTTTTTTTGCTTACCCCACACTTTTGAATTAAACCACCCTATTGTCATATCATAAGAAACTCCATTCCTTAATACAGGTATGATGATAATAAGAAAAAGTTGAGTTGTGAATTGTGTTGATCAATCAAGATAAGGTCAAAGGCTCAACTTGGCTCACTAAGGAATTCATCATTAAGGGAGGTCTTTTTAAGCTAAAGGGTTAACCTAATTTGCCTTTATCATTTTAAAACTTGAGATGAAATCATAATGTGAGTTCAAGTAGTATGCAAAAGCAAACTCTAGAGATGCAAAATCATGAAGGTGCACAATTAAGAAAAGAAATTCAATTGACAATAACATTGAATCTATGAGGCTCAAAACTCACAAAGGTGGGTTCTCAAAGATTTATATGTCATGAATTGCAGAATGTGAAAATTAATCCTGAATGAATTCAAATGCTAATCTCTATGCTGATACTAAAGTCTCAAATATAATACCAGAATCATAGAAAAGTCAATAAGTTTTCAACAATTATGCCATGCACAACGCATAATAAAACAAACCAAGACAAACAAAACAAAAAATAAAGAAAAGCTAAAAGATTACCCCTCACTTTAGAATTTACATTGTCCTCAATGGAAAACAAGAATAATAAAGAAAAAGGGTTAAGGTGCAACCTATTTTCCATCGGTCCCTGGTGAGGCAAAACCCTAACTTTTCATCACAAACACAAATGTTCAAAAACAAATACAATGTAATATCCCAATGTATGCCTTAGAAGTTTTAATACAATTGTTGTTTGATTTGAATTAAATGTATATATGTTTTTGCAAAGGAAATGATTGTGTTAATGGAATGTATATGTTGTATATATGTTAATATATATAACATATATGTTGGTCAATGGAGAGTCAAGGGAAGAAGATATTTTATTTGGGATGAGTGAAATTACTAAAGAGGGCAAGAGTTTTAAAGGAAGTGTGAACAAATAGAAAAGGGCATTTAAGTAATTTTCCTTTTTGGATTGCTTGGTGGAGATTTAAAGAAGAAGAGAGGTTTGACTTGTCTTCATTTCTTTTCTTCTTCTTCTCTTTCTCTTATGTTGGCCAACCCTCTTTAGCAAATGAACAAGAGTAATTTTTGTTTGTTCTAAATTCAAAGTTGATGGAAGAATCAAAGGATTAAATTGGAGATTTGTGAAATTGCCTCAATTTTGGTAAGTACTCTATTGTTTTCCTTTGTTATTTTGAAGTTGTGTTTGAGGTGAGTTATGATTTATTGATATTATGATTTGGTGTGTTTGATATGTGTTTATAAGTGTTGAAATTGAGTATAAGTTAAAAAGATTGAATTGGTGTTGGTTTTGGTTTGAAGATGGTAAGTTAAGTGGATGTTGATAGTGAAAGAATAAGAGTGATGTTCATTTTAGGGTTTTGAAATGGTAAGTGATTAAATGTATTGTTAATGTGAATATTGTGATGAACATGTAAAATAAGTGTTAATAACATTGATTATATCCATTTAAATAAGGTTAAGTTGTGTATAATGTGATTTAATGCAATCAAGGAGGCTTGGCCATGTTTGGTTCTGAATTTGTTGGGAGACACGGCCAAATCTAAAGAAGAGACACGGGCAAGACTAAATATTTTTGGGAGACACGGCCAAGTTTAAGGAAATTTGGCCGTGTTGGATCAATTTTGGAGAGACACAGCCACTGGCTTGGCCGTGTCCCTTGACTGTGTCTGCTACTGCCTGATTTCTTTCATTTTAATTTCTTTGGATTTAAGGGAGACATGGCCAAGTTAGGGGAGTCTTGGCCATGTTGGAGCTTTTGGTTGAGAGACACGGCCACAAGCTTGGCCGTGTCCCTTGAAGGTGTTGGCTACTGTGATTGTTCTTTGCCTTTCTCACATTGTATTGATTCTTCAAAGGTCTTCTTGCACCTAAACATAAAAATAAACACTCTAAACACATTTAATACAAAGAATGATCTAAACAAATATATGTAGAAGACTCTAAATATATGAATAATTTTATATTATGTATAATGTGGGACACAATGTGAGTAATGATGATGCATATGATACTATATGAACAATGTTATGTTTTATACATTGTAAATCTTGTGAATGGTAAGGTGTTATATGAATAATGTACTTTGTAATGTTATATCAATGATGCTATATGTAAAATGTGAAGGTTATGATGGGGTAATTGATTAGGTATACTATGAAATATTATAATATGAATTGAGACATGTCATGATATGAGGCCATTGTGATTGGCTATTATAACTCAAATGTGATGTGATCCCATTGTAATTGGCTATTATAACTCAAATGTGATGTGATGCCATTGTGATTGGCTATTATAACTCAAATGTGATGTGATGCCATTGTGATTGGCTATGATAACTCAAATGTGATGTGAAGCCATTGTAATTGGCTATGATAACTCAAATGTGATGTGAAGCCATTGTGATTGGCTATGATGATTCAATTGAGAATGAAATTGCTAAATGAATTGTGTGGCTAATGTGTTATTCCATTTTCAGAGTTTGTTGTTGGTGGCATGCCTAATATTGGTAACAATCTCTTGAAGTTAGGTTGGATTTGATCCTTGAAGCCTAATTGAGATGTTACAACCCTTGAAGCTAGGTTGGGTTGGTTCTTGAAGCCAAGTTGGGTTGATACTTAGCAT
The DNA here is from genome assembly GCA_947685225.1 of Garcia nutans. Classification (NCBI taxonomy): domain Eukaryota; kingdom Viridiplantae; phylum Streptophyta; class Magnoliopsida; order Malpighiales; family Euphorbiaceae; genus Garcia; species Garcia nutans. Next base: position 43,648,757 of record CANTUV010000037.1, read on the forward strand.
GCTTTGTTCCCCTTGAAGCTTGGTTGAACCTAATCCTTGAAGCCTAGTTGGGTTTATGATAATGATGAATGTGATAACAAAACCAAAGCATTAACTCTGAAAAATGGAATGGCATATTAGTGTGTTTTGGGCCCATGCTTGTCTTTGTTTAATGTGATTCATGAATGGTATAATGATTGCCTTTGTTGGAAATGTGATTCATGATTGGTGAATTGTGAATAAAATAATGATATGAAGTATGATATGTAATGTGTGTATTGATATATTGATTGTGAGTATTAGTGATGGATTGTGGTTGGTGTTAATGATATGTATATATATATAATATATGAGATTAGTGGAGATATATGAAAGGTGTACTTAAAAAGGGAAACCATGATAAGAAACTAATGGTACATGGAATTTGATATATCATTATATGTTAGAATTTCTGTAATGTATGTTTATATTATTTATTTGTACTACTAAGCTCTCGGGCTTAGCGTGGATGTGTAATCGCGCAGGTGACTAGGTGGAAGATATGAAGTCTTTCGTTATGCCACGAGAAGAGTAAGAGTTTATCGAGACAAACTAGAGGGTGATGCATACATGTATAACTTTTAATTATGATGTATTTTTGATGAAGTGTATTCATATGTATAAATGAAGTTTTGATAAAGATAAGATTATTATATATATGTAAGATTATTAAAAGTATAATGATTTTGTAAATGTTCTTTAAATGAATGTATTGTGGTTTGAACACTGTTAAAGGATTTTAACTTGTAACGAAAAGTGGCATCCTTATACTTTATATACTTACTGTATGTATACTAGGGATATGTATAGTACTTATATGGAGTATCGGGGTGTTACATACAATATATAAAATAAAATATCCAAAATATAAAATGTTAACATCAAAAACAAAAACAAAAAAATAAAAAAAATATGCAATAACTAAACACAAGAAAGTAAGGGAAATCTCTCCAAAGATTAGAGCCAATGCGATCTACGGTGAAGGAGGATGTGAAGATGATGCAGCCGAGGGATGAAGACTCAAAATCTTAGCAAGGTTGCTATTAATTTGATCCAACTGTTACAAGACCGCAGCATGGTTGCGATCTACCTTGCTCTCCAGGGCCTCAGTCCTATTAAGTATCTCTTGATTACCCGAGGCCGGAGCATATTCATCTAAATCAAGAGAATCCGAGTCGGACTCCTCTTGAACTCGAGTTCTCTTCTATCTATCCCCTGGTACTTCTGGCTCAGCTGAAGCCATCATATAAGCCCCTCTCTTATGCACCACCATATGCATCTTCTCTAGTCATTACCCATAATTCTAGTCATGCGACAGGTACTCGGGTCAAAATCATCAAAGAGGGCTATGGCTAATATGGTAACCAATCCTCCAATACAGATAGCCCCATTCTTCTTGTTTGCCACACTATCAAAAACATCGGCTAACCAATAGCTGGAACTAATAGGCACTACATTAACCACACAATCTAAGAAAAATAGTTCACTCAGTTCCACCACACCCGGGCTCTCCTTCCTAGCAAAGAATTCGCAAGACATAAAACGATGCTAATACCTCAAAGCGGGATTGCTCAATTTAGTTGCTTTGGCCGATTTGGCCACATAAGTCCCCGAGACTAATGCTCCCCAAGCGAATTGTTGCTTAAATTCCTTAGGTACCGACCTTTCACCATGTTGATGGAAACCATATATAACATTCAACAGTTCAATGCTAATCACAAATGATTTCCCAAGCAATTTAAAACTCAACCTAGAGTAAATTTTTTGTGCATCCCTTTCAACATTAAGAGATGTTAAGAACTCCAAAATAAGCTCTTGAAATTGTAAAGGTCGCAAGGAGACTAGGTTCTCCCACTCAAGGGTTTGAGCATAATGATAAAAATTATCCCTAATATTAAGAGCATTAAGGGATTCATCATTGACATACCTCGTCGGGAAAAAACCCTGAGCCAAAAGATTCGCTCTCTTCAAAGATGAAAACGATGAAGATGAAGATGCACCTTCAGTTGTAGGTCTCTTCTTCTTGCGGTGGGAAACCATCTTCGTTCTTGGCACCTTGAAAGATCTGAAAAAAATTTGAAGTTTAAACCGATTAAATTGATCTTTTGTTACAAAAGAAGAAGATTTAACAGATTAATTTTAGTTTTGGTGAAGAAAATTGAGATTTTATGGAGGTTTTGAAGCTTTGAAACACAAACAATGGAGTTTTGGGAGAGAGAAGTCAAGAGAGAGAGAGAGAGAAAGCAAACAGATCTAGGGATTGGAATGAGCAAATAGTGCAAAAATCGTGTTTTTAAAGTGTAAAAGTGAAGGGACATGGCCAAGCTTGGGTGAGCTTGGCCGTGTCTGATGTGTTTTGAGGGACACGGCCAGTGACTTGGTCGTGTCCCAAGGGTGTGTTTGATACTATGAAGAAAAGTTGCAAAAAATAAAAACAAAGACATTTTGGTGAAGCTTGGCCGTGTCACCTACTGTGAAAAATTTTTTTTGCAAAAAACAAAAGAAAGAGCTTTTTGGTGAAGCTTGGCCGTGTCCCATGTGACACGGCCAAGCTCCTTGGCTATGTCACCTTCTGTGTTTTGACTCTATTTATTTTTATTTTTTATTTTATTTTATATCACCAAATCTTAAAGAAACTGCAAACCTCTTTTTCAATCCACCCTGAAACACATTAGAAAAATAAAAACCGATCAAAGCACCCATTCCATTTATTTAAACCAAAAATAAAATCAAAATTGCTAAATTTAAAATTACAACTATGAAAAAGAAATGCAAACCGATGGGTTGCCTCCCATTTATCGCTTCTTTAATGTCATATAGCTGGACATCACTGCAAGACTTAGGGATCGTGGATCAAAGTGCTGTCAATGATCCTCACTTCTTGAAATCCTTAATTATATGGCTTAACTCTCTGTCCATTTACTTTAAAAGTCTCATTTGTTCAAGAGTCAAGCAATTCAATGGCACCAGAAGGATATACCTGAGTTATCTTGAAAGGACCACTCCATCGAGACTTGAGTTTACCTGGAAATAAACGGAGACGAGAGTTAAAAAGTAAAACTTTCATACCTGGACTCAAAGTCTTTCGCACTATAATTCTGTCATGAAGTGCTTTAGTGCGATCTTTATAAATCCTTAAGCTCTCATATGCCTCATTCCTCAGCTCATCTAAATCTGATGAAGGATTCTTCTCTTCCTTTTGGATGGAGGGAAGTTCAAATACTAGGTCCTCCTCTATTTCAGCACTCTCTAATGTCTTAAGGCAACTGACTATTTCTGAATCAAAAATATCCAAACCACAATCTAAAGTCAGTGCCACCTCCAATTTATCCGAGGAACCTGTCTGCATGAAAACATCTGAAACAACTGCGTCAACACAATCAATTAAAGAACAATCCTCATATAAAGCAGTTGTAGGGATGGGAGAAGTGTTAAAAATAGAAAATACAACCGTTTGTCCCAAGACAGTCATTAATAATTTACCATTTTTAACATCTATTAAGGTGTTGGTAGTAGCCATAAAAGGCCTACCTAGCAAAATAGTGTGTGTTGATGGTGTAGGGTTACTTCCTTCCATGTCAAGAACTATAAAGTCCACAGGTACTATCAAACCACCAACCTTTACTAACACATCTTCTATAACCCTTTCGGGAATCTAAGAGATCTATCAGCTAATTGCAACACCATTTTGGTTGGTTTAAGTTCCCCTAGTTCTAATTCTTGATGCACAGAATAAGGCATCAAATTTACACTGGCTCCTAGATCACACATCCCATCAGTCCCCTTTCCATTCCCCATAGTAAATTGAATTATAAAGCTCCCAAGATCCTTTAGCTTGGGAGGTAGTTTATGCTGCAGAACAGCACTAGCTAACTCTAAAATTATCACCTTTTCATTCGGCTCATACCTCTTTTTCTTGGTGATCAGTTCTTTGAAGAATTTGGCATAAGCTGGCATGTTCTTTATTGCTTCAAGTAAGGGTAAGTTAATACTTACCTTAGACAACATGTTGAAGATGTTAGAAAATTGCTTATCTTGTTTATCATGGTTCAACCTGCTGGGGAATGGTATAGGTGGCCGGTATGGATTGCTTGCCTTGTGTAAATCTGCTGTAGGGTACTTCTCCCTTGATCTTTCTCCAGCACCTTTGTTCACTAGTTCTCCTTCCTTCTTGTTCTCTTGGTCACCTGTAATCACAGAATTATTTTCAGCATTATTGTTAATTACCTTGCCACTTATAAGAACAGTCACTGATTGTGCCTGCTCAGTTTGACTTGGAAATTTACCCTTTTTTTGAATCTGCATCTGTTGTGCAAGTTGTCCCACTTGGGTCTCCACTTTCTTAAAAGATGCTTCTAATGAATCCAGCCTCTTGTTGGTCATCTCTTGATTTTTAGCACTGACTTGGATAAAAGCATGTAAACTTTCCTCCAAACTCTCTATCTTAAGCTGCCCTTGATTTGAGGATTGACCCTGCTGTTGGTTTTGTCTCTGGAGCAAATGGAAAGGATGTTGAGAATTATTTGTTGCCCAGGAAAAATTTGGATGACTCCGCCAACCAGGATTGTAAGTATTGGAATAAGGATCATTCTGGGCCCTTGGTTGATATCCTCCCATAGCATTGACTTGCTCAGCTTCATTCCCATAAGACTCATATGCGGAGGGGCAAATATTTGCTCCATGCCCGAAAGTTCCACAGATTCCACACACTTCTTAAGTGGATGAAGAGGTATTGTTCTTCATGTTCAGCATCTGCACCTGCCTTGTCAATTCAGCTATTTGATTGACCATCTCACTATTGGCTTCCAGTTGATTCACCCCTTTACTTCTTCCTCTTACACTTTTCTGTTGAGAATTAGCTCCCAACATCTCAAAAATTTCATAAGTTTCATCAGTTGTCTTTTCTCCCATAGCACCCCCAGCTGCGTTATCAACAGTGTTCTGAAATTGCTGGGTTAGACCATTATAGTAAAACTGATTCAGAAGTTGAAGTGGGTAGTGATGATGTGGACACTGGATCAGTAACATCTTAAATCTGTCCCAAGCCTCATGAAATGGTTCTCCTTCAAATTGAGAGAATGTAGCAATCTTTCCTCTCAATTCAGCTGTCTTCTGATGTGAGTAAAACTTGCCCATAAATTTATTATAAACTTGCTCCCAAGTTGTCAAAGAATTTTCGGGCAACATCATAAGCCAGCTCTTTGCCCTATCCTTCAATGTATACGGGCAACATCTCATCCTCAACTGGTCCTCTGTTAGTCCTCCCAATGGGAAAGTGTTGAGGGTGGAATAGAAATCCTGAATAAAGTTCAAAGGGTCTTCATTTGGAACTCCATAGAATGATGGTAGCATGTTGTAATGGATGTTCTTCAATTCATAGTTTCTTGCTGCATCTGTCAATCTTATGCAAGAGGTGGAAGTTTCAATGACAGGTCTAGAAAAATCTCATAGTTCTATGCCTTTATTCTCCCATGTTGGTAGATTGTGCAGATTCTGACTCAAAATCAGAAGTGTCCTCTTCTGTAGTATCAAATCCGGAGTACAGTTCAAACTCTTCCCTGCTCCTTTTCACTCTCTGAATTTCTGGAATGACTGGGTATAGCTCTCCTTCGAGTGATCTCCTGCCTTGCATAAACAAAATTTCTAGAAAAAGAAATTATTAAAAGTAAAAGACAAATAAAATCAAAAGTAAACAATGAAAAATAATCTAAAGTATCTATGACTAATAAACAATTACGCCAATTAGCCTCCCCGGTAGCGGCGCCAAAAACTTGTTGCGCTCGGATTAAGTTCTACTACAAGCGGCACTCGTAAGTATATGAGGTAGCTGTAGCAAAGGTGATCACCCTAAGGTCGTCTCACAAGGAAGCTAGAATAGCTAATTGATTATCAAATTATAAATAACAAGTAATTAATAAATTAAAATTGCTAACAACTAATGAAGAAGATCGATTGAAGTTTAAAACAATAAAAGTAAACTGAGCTGATGTATTGATTCACTTAATAGAATGGTCTAGGGTTTGCACTTCTCCACTACTCATATGCATGAATGGTTATTCCTCTCAACCAATTTAATTTCAAAGATTAAATCTCAAGCAACTTAATTAATCGAGTCAAGGAAATAAGCTCTCGCATTCAAACCTCTTTCAAATAATCTTGTTACAATTGAAATAATCTTTTTCTTAGGTTATATCTCTAATTCACCTAAGTCCCTAATTGAATTGTTCCAGCATTAGACTTCATCTCTCAATCCTTCATCTAATACCTTAAAACACATAATTGGTGGCTAATCAATTATATATTAACAATATTCCATTCAATCAAGGCTAAAGAAATAAATTTAGTTAAGAGCAATAACCAATTCATACAATCATATCAGATCCATACAAACCCTAGACTAGATCAAATTAGTTCATAATAATGCTATCAAACATATTCATCTCATTAAAATTCAAAGAAATCAATTTAGACATGATAATATTCATAAATACAATTCCAATGAAATTAAAGAGATAAAGTTCGAGAACAAAACCAAATTACAAACTTCTTAGCTCTTGAAGAATCTCTTCTCGAAGAATGTATCAATGGCAAGAACAAATCTAATCTAGACTATTTTAATCAAAGTGTTCAATAATCTCTAAGAAAATAAAATTAGAAACCCTAACTTATCCTCTGACGGCTGAAAAACTCAAAACTCTCTACTTGAAAACCCTAATCGTATAATTTATACGAAACCTCGCTTAAAACTCCGCTTTTTCTTTCTTCGTTTAATCCATGAGTGACACGGCCAAGCTTAGACAAGCTTGGCTGTGTTTGAGGTTCTTGGAGGGACATGGCCACAAGCTTGGCCGTGTCCCCTGAAGGTGTCTACTTTTGTTTGATTTTCATCTTTCTTCTTTCTTTGGGCTTGAGTGTGACACGGCCAAGCTTAGACAACTTGGCCATGTTTGACAAATTTGGAGGGACACGGCCACAAGCTTGGCCTTGTCCCCTGAGTGTGTTCGCTTCTATGTGATTTTCTTCTTTTCTTCTTTGGAGTGGTGAGTGACACAGCCAGTTTGGAGGAAGCTTGGCTGTGTTTGACAAATTTGGAGGGACACGGCCACAAGCTTGGCCGTGTCCTTTGAGTGTGTCACCTTCTGTGTCTTGGTCTTCTTCCTTAGCTTGGTATGGGACACGGCCACAAGCTTGGCCGTGTCCTCTGCATGTGTCAGCTACTGTCCATTGTTTTCTTCCTCTTGGTTCCTTGCTCTTTCCTTCCTCTCTTGATCCTTGGTTTTGCCCTTAATATGGTTCCTTGCATATTAACTTAACACAAATACTTGAAAAACACTTTAAACAAGAATCAAATAAACATTAACTAATAACACACAAACACACACTAAAAACTAAGACAAAAATGACTTAAACACTCAAATAAATTAAAACTACCAAAATTAATGAAAACACTAAATAAACATATTAAAACTAATAAAATACCTAAATAAAACAATAATCATCATAATAAATAAGATACAAATCTATGACAAAAACTAATAAAACATTTGCCTTACCAGGATGATAATCAATCAAACAATCATAGTCTTTGATCAGCTCCAACCATCGTCTTTGCCGAAGATTTAGCTCTCTCTGAACCCCTAAATATTTCAAACTCTTATGATCTGTATACATAAAACACTTCTCTCTATACAAATAATGTCGCCAAATCTTCAAAGCAAAAACTGTGGCTGCTAACTCCAAATCATGCGTCAGATAATTAAACTCATGCTGCTTCAACTGCCGAGAAGCATAAGCTATAACTTCACCCTCTTGCATCAAAACACAACCTAAACCATTATGTGAAGCATTACTATAAATCACATATGGTTTAGCTTCCACAGGCAAAGTAAGAATAGGAGCTTGAGTCAACATTTCCTTCAATTGCTCAAAACTAGCTTGACACTGATCCGTCCACACAAATCTAACTCCCTTTTGAAGTAATCTGGTGAGTGGAGTAGCTATCAAAGAAAAACCTTTCGCAAACTGTCGATAATAGCCTGCCAAACCTAGAAAACTTCTAACTTCGGTCACAGACTTCGGTGGACTCCAATTCAAAATAGCCTCAACTTTACTCGGATCAACTCTTATACCATATGCTGAAACTATATGACCAATGAAAGTTACTTGATCAAGCCAAAACTCACACTTCGACAGCTTAGCATATAATTGCTTCTCTCTCAAGGTCTGCAATACAATCCACAGATGCTTGTCATGTTCCTCTTCATTACGTGAATATACCAAAATATCATCAATGAAAACCACCACAAACTGATCTAGATAGGGCCTAAACACCCTATTCATCAAATCCATGAAAGCTGCAGGTGCATTCGTTAATCCAAAAGGCATTACCAAGAACTCATAATGCCCATATCTTGTGCGGAAAGCTGTCATAGGAACATCTTCAGCTCTGACTCTCAACTGATGGTACCTTGATCTCAAATCAATCTTGGAAAACACTGCTGCTCCCTTCAATTGATCGAAGAGATCATCAATTCGAGGCAAAGGATACTTATTCTTGATAGTCACCTTGTTCAATTGCCTATAATCAATGCACAACCTCAAAGTACCATCCTTCTTTTTCACAAACAAAACAGGAGCTCCCCACGGAGAAACACTAGGGCAAACAAACCCTTTATCCAACAACACCTGCAACTGTACCTTCAGCTTTCTCAACTCAGCAGGTGCCATTCGATAAGGAGTAATAGAGATGGGAGTGGTACCAGGCAACAAATCGATACCAAACTCAACCTCTCTCTTAGGGGGTAACCCTGGCAACTCCTTAGGAAACACATCTGGAAATTTAGGAACTGTGGGTATACTATCAAGTGGAGAACCCACTACTCTGGTATCCACAACATGAGCAAGATAAGCATCACACCCTTTTCTAATTAACTTTCTAGCTACAATAGCTGAAACAAACAAGGATGTAAGTTGTCTCTGCTCACTAGATATCATCACACTTCTACCATCACTGGTTCTAAGGGTAACACATTTCTTTTGACAATCTACTACAGCCCCATGCTTAGACAACCAATCCATGCCTAAGATCAAATCATACTCCTTAAAAGGCATTTCAATTAAATCACCAAGGAACTCCTCACCTTGCACCACAACTGAACTCTCACGATGCACCTTACTCACCACAACACTATGTCCTAAAGGATTTGTCACCAAAACATCAAATCCTAAGGACTCAGAAGGCAATTCAGACACAGGCAAGATAGATGCACTTATGTATGAATGAGTAGATCCTAGATCAATCAAAGCAAGAACTGAAATACCAAATAAAGAAAATGTACCCGCAATAACTGCTGAAGCATATGGCTGCCTCTGCATCACATACACTCTCTCAGAAGACCCAGCCTCATCTGGCCTACTGCCTCCGGATGTAGAGCCTCCTCTCTGACTAAACCCGGGTCGACCACTTCTACTGAAACCTCTACCCCCTCGACCACCTCTGCTGACACTGGGTCGAGAAGCTACAGTATCAGTCTGTCTATCCTCCTGTAACTCAGGGCAATCTTTAATAAAGTGAGATGGTGACCCACATCTAAAGCATACTCCTGATCCACCCGTCTTCCAACAAGTACCCCCATGTGTCCTACCACAATGAACACATATAGGTGGAAAGGATCTTTGAACCACTGGAGTCTGAGCACTTGCTACAGAAACTGTAGGTCTCGGTCTCTGTCTCTGATACTGAACTGACCTACCTAACTGCCTCTGGCTCCTACTAATTCTCGGAACAGAACTTCCTCGGCCTCTCTTCATAGATGAAGACCCTGCCTCAAACTGGGATCTCCTAACTCTGGTCTCCTCTTCAGTAGCAGCTGTTGCAATAGCTTGTGCTCTCTCAAAACTTATGGCTACTACAACCAATTGAGAAAAATCTTGATACCGAGAACCAGCAACAATACACATAATAGAGGGCATCAACCCCTCCTCAAATCTCCTACACCTGTCAATCTCATCTGCAATGATCCCACCGGCATAGTGACTCAACCGGATGAACTCTATCTCATACTCTGTCACAGTCCAGTTATCTTGTCTCAAATTCAGAAATTCCATCTTCTTGACATCCTTATACTTCCTCGGAGTATATTTCTGCTCAAACTCCCTCAGAAAATCACCATAAGACAAAGTAGGTTGATCATCCAAGGCATGAGGGACCGTCTTCCACCAATCATAAGCATCTTTCTGCAAAAGGGATCTAACATAATCAAACTTCTCTTCAGGAGTAGCTTGCAACTGGATAAATATCCTCTGAACTCTATCCAACCATTGCTCAGCTACTGCAGGATCTGTAGTACCAAAGAAATCCTCAGCCCCATACTTCCTCAATTTATCATAATGTCTCACTGGTACTTGAGGCTATGGTGGCGATGGCTGCTGCTGCACTGGAGCTCGCCTCAACAATTCTACCACATGTCGTAACCAACCCAGCAAAACCTCATCAGCAACTGATCTCCCTGGCACAGGAGCAGGGGCCTCTCCAGCTCTATCAACCCTAGCTCCATCTCTACCCTCTTCAGGAGCTACACTCTCAGCACTACCTTCTACAGAATGACATGACTGAGATGCCATCACTATCTATATCTGCAAACACAGTAGAATATACCTCATCAAAGATCAGAGACTGCCAATACTAAAACATGTATCTTATTTAAAAACCAACTTTTAGAATCAAAATGTTCTTTTTCTTACAATTGACCTAGGTTGAGAATCTCAAACCTAGGTTCTGATACCAAAACAATTGTAACACCCCTATATCCCGTAAACGCATAATACATACTACTACACCTGTAATACACGTATACTAAATATAGGAATGCCACAGTTTACTAAACAAACAAATCATCCCTTTATACAATAACATGAGCAAATTTAAAACATTTAAGTTATATCTTAAAACACAATAAATAAAACGTTCATTCAATACGCAGCGGAAAATGTAGCTGTATTTACAAATACATAAACATCAAAAATCAAATTTTATAAAACATAAAGTTTATACATGTTTGGCAGTTCGTCTCTGATCTTTAAGACCACACTCAACACTTAAGAGTCTAGACTCAACTCGGTCTAGCTGAACTCTCTGGTTCTACCCTGTCACCTGCGAGATGAACCACAATCGCGCTAAGCCAAAGGCTTAGTGGTGCAAACTACAATAACAATATGTTTCAATGCAATGCCAATGTCACACATTCAAATATTATAAACAATACATAAGAATATCATATTTCAAAGTCCTACATTAAATCTCATTATTCCTTTGTTTCACCATTCATAAATCACATTTAAACAAAGACAAGCATGGGCCCAAAAGACACTAATATGCCATTCAACTTTCAGAGTTAATGTTTTGGTTTAATTATCACATTTATCATTATATTTATCCCAACTGGGCTTCAAGGATTAGGCTCAACCAAGTTTCAAGGGGAACAAAGCATGCTAAGTATCAACCCAACTTGGCTTCAAGAACCAAACCCAACCTAGTTTCAAGGGTTGTAACATCTCAACTAGGCTTCAAGGACTAGACCCAACCAAGCTTCAAGGGGATTTAAGCATGCTAATCTTCAACCCAACTTGGATTCAAGGATCAAATCCAACCTAGCTTCAAGAGATTGTTACCATTAGGCATGCCAACAACAACAAAACTCTAAAAATTGAATAACATATTAGACACACAATTCATTCATTATTTCATTATCAATTCCATTCTCATTTGCTCATAATCATTTAGGCAACCATGCCTCAATTATCTCATTTGCATCATTATAGCCAACAACAATGGCTTTACATCTCATCAATAGAGTGTACATAACCAATTACATTGCACATATATTTTAAATTCATCATCATCTAGGCAAACTTGCCCCACTTATTTCATTTGAATCATTATAGCCAACCACAATGGCATCACATCTCATCATAACTCAATTCACATTAAAGCAATTCATCATTAAAGTATTCATCATATCCAATTGCATTTCACATACATTTGAATGATCATCATATCTTTCACATTATACAAATCATAACATTAATCAAATTGTATTAACAATATAGTAAATTACTTAACACATTTACAACCAAATGTGTTAAGTCTCAAAATCATGTAAATGTATGCAACCATGTAAGTTTGTACTTACCTCAAGAGCAACTCACCCCAATCTATACACTTCTTCTTCCAAGAATTCTCAACACTTAGGTTAGGGCAACTCAACCTCTTCACAACCTAATTCAAAAGAAATAACACACACTTATTTACAAATACACATGAATTCTAATACAATTATTCACCTATTAGTCTCATACTAGACCCATAGATCACAAATACAAGCCAAAACCACTATCTAAAACCCCACGGTCGTGGCCTCACAATCCCACGGCCACGGCCGTGGCCTCACAAACCCCCACAGGCGTGGGTTAGAAAATGAATCTGTCCAATTTGTCTAACACCCCCACGGTCGTGGCATCCAAGGGCCACGGTCGTGGCATCCATTATGCTTCTGTTTCCAATCAAACACATGTATTCTATGCTTTAAACTTAATTAAACACAATCATCTTGAAGATCTACCAAAAATAATTGATCAAACTCAATATTGACATCAATTACCAATTCAAAACCATAACATAAACATAACTCTTACTCTTCCATTCAACTCCAAAATCACAATCAATTAAACCCAACACTCTCAAACACACCACAATCAAACATACTCATACTATCCACAATCAATCATCAAACTCAAATACAACTTAAAATAAAACAAGGAAATCAAGTGGAAACTTACCAAAGTTGATGAAATTTCTTAAATTTCCCACTTGATTACTTGAAATCTTCTTCAATTTTAAGCTTGGAAAAATCAAAAACTCACTTCTCTCTTGCTTCTTTGATGGCCGGCCAACCCAAAGAGAAAAGAAAAGAAGAAGAAGAAAAATAGCAAGTCAAACACTCAATCTCTTTAAATCTCCACCAAGCACTTGTAATATTAAAATAATATAAAATATCCTCTTCCACTCACTTAATTTCCATTTAACTAATTTCATTAATTATAAATAATTAATTATCTTCTTTTGACTTCCATTAGTTTGACTTGTATATGTTGTATATATCACTACATATACAACATATACACTCTCTCTTTACTTCTTTTCTCTTTCCATTTAAACATATACATTAAATCCACATACAACAATAATTCCAAAACTTTTAGGGTATACTTTGGGTTTTTACATTATCGGATCCCTACTTTACTTAACCGCTTCCATACTCGATATAATATATAGTATTTACTTATGTGCTAGATTTCAATCATGCCCTAAATATTCACATTTAAATGCTACTAAAAGGATTTTGAAATACTTAAGTGGAAAATTGCATTTATGACTTTGGTATCTTAGTGATAACATAAGTGCCATTAATCTATCTAAAAATCTAATTCAACATTCCAAGTCAAAACATATAGATATTAGACATCATTTCTTAATAGATAATGTTCAAAATCAAAATATTTTCCTAGATTTTATTGACACTCTCAATCAACTTGCTAATATTTTTACAAAATGAATAAAGGATAAATTTCATCAAATAACACATAGGTATAATAAATAGAAGTACCTTGAATTGTTAAATGCACATACATATGATGAAATTAAATTTGCTCATAAATATATACATTTTACATGATTAAATTCATCATTCACATCTATTTTGATCACTTAGCAAAGCTATAAATTGAAATTTATACAAATCCTTCTTTGAAAATTAAATCAGTTTGTCTGAACTACAACTCGGTCCGCTTGAACTATAGAATCAAGCATGATCTCCCACTTAGACCATACAGCTAGTTCGACCAATAGTCTCAAACCAAGAATATTCAGTCTTAGTTCGCTCGTAGTTTTTTAAATTTTCTAACCATTATGATCCATCCGCTCGGTCTATATTTAGCAAGCTCGGACTCTCCAAATTTAAATTAGTCCCACCATAATAACCAAGGTCCAACTGGGCTTGTTCATTTTTTCTTTGCAATTAGTCATTAGATAGTTTAAAATTTTCCATTTTTCCCTTCAATAGCTATAAACGGTTAGTTTTTGGCCCAAAACAATATAAATACCCCCCCCCCCACCCCCCCCCCAAAAAAAAAAATTTTATGAAACTTGGTCAATTTCTAAGCCACCAAATAGTCAAACTTCATTAAATCACTGATCATCTTCTCTATTTCAAGCATTTCTCATCTATGGCTCTTAAAGATTCTAAGAAGAAAGCCTCTAGAAAGGAGAAAGGAAAAGGTTTAGCTTCTACACCCACTTCTATGGAAGAAACAAAAATAAGAACTCATATACCAAGGCACCTTAATAAAGAAGAAAAGAAAATATACAATCTTATCTTAGACAAGAAAAATGAACCAAATAGGATTCCTTCTCTTTTTTCTTTAGAATCTCTTTTTAGAGCTTACCTTTCTAACCTTGGGTAGGAAACCTTTATTTTTCTTAAGCAAGATTTTTTGAGAAGGGAGTCTTTAACCAAGGAATTTCTTGCAATATTGGTTTTTGAAAAGAAGGATGTTGAACCATTAGGCTACTATGGTATTGTGAGTGGGGATTTTTGTCCACACTCCCATATGGAATGGTTTTTGTGACTTCAACACTGTTAGGCTTAAGGCCTTAGAGAACACGGGTCTAAATCTAGAGAAAATGGAATGCCACCCGGATGGGTCAAGAAAAGAAAGAGGAGGATGACTCGATTCCTAAGAAATCCCCAACCTCCTAACGGGTTCAAAAGTTGGGTATGCATGGGAAGGTGAGAATGACCCAGTACCCCCATAACGCTAGTTCATTGGAGCCGGCCTCCTTTTCAGGCCTAGATATTATAAAATTCTTAAATATTATAATATTATCCATATTACATGCAGTAAAATGGATTTATTCATTAAATAAGATAAAACAATAAATCACAAAAAAATATGGGCACCCATCCTTAGATGGAAACATACCCTTACAATCCTTCAATATTCATAAAGAAAATAAATAGAATAGGACACCCACCAAAAGGTGAAAACATGTCCCTTACAATTGTCCAAAGTCTTTGAACTAAACTAAATTACATAAACTAAATAAAAAAAACACCCGTACTAGATGGAAACATGCCTTTTATAATTTCCTATAAAAACACATATAAATCTAAGAAAAAGAATAAAGCAAGAAAAAAATAATACAACACATATAAAAATAATTAAATAATTAAAAGAAAATAAAAAAATACATCTTAATATTATACCATTAAGGAAATATAGTGTGCTACAATGAGGGTCGCACCTATGGCTGTCCCGCTAGCCGGTTAGCTGGCAAGGGTTAATGGGACAGCACCCCCAAAAGGTAGACGATTTACATAAAATTGTTTTGTTGGGGAATTAGGGTTTTTCCTAAACTAGGGTTTTATATTTTTACAAATTAGGATTTTTCCTAAACTAGGGTTTTACATGTAAATTATTAGGGTTTTAATTTTAGAAAAATAGTATTAGGATTTAGTTTTAGAAAAAACTGTATTAGGGTACTAAGGTTTTTGAAAACAAATTATGGTTTTGGTATTTGAAAGACTAGGGTTACTATAATTATATAAACAATGCTACTGTATGATGTATTGGATATGTTTTTATAAATTACTACTGGATGTCTTAACAGATTGCTATGCAAAGATAATTCAAAGGGTTTATATGATTATTGTAAACTAAACTGACTTACTGCCCATTAATATTGGAAAATTCAAGTATTACTGCAATTTAAAAATAATGTTAATAAACAAATAGCTAGTGTGAATTTAAAATAAGATGAATAATGAATTCAAACCTTCATTGTTGGTTCCTCCTAATTAAAAGTCTTGAAACAATCTGCTTGTCTCTCGTTGCTGCTTGGATCAATCTTATTTTTGGTTGGAACAAAGCAAGTTTAAGGTAATTGTCATAGCCTCCTTAGTTGCTGTTTATCTGTGTCGCTAAGTTATTCTTAATTTCTAATTTGTGCTATCTATGCTAATTACTTGATAATTGTTGCCTCCCCTAATTGCTTTTTTTTAATTATATATTTATAAGCAAATCCATCCTTAACCCTAAACCCAATTTTGCTTAAACTGTGTTTTAAATAAATTCTAGCCTAATTAGGAAATCAAATTATCAACCAAAACTCTTTTAAAATTAGGGTCATGTCGATTTGGCATGTCTAAATTGACATGGAGCTAGCCCATGTCGATTTGGTGTGCCTAAAATTTACATGAGCTAGGCTCATGTCGATTTGGGTGTGCCAAATCGACATGAGCAATGCTCATGTTGACTTGGACACTCCAAGTCAACATGAGCATTGCTCACGTCGATTCGAACCGTCCTGAATTAAAATCGATCTAAAAATATTTAATATTTGGGCCGAACAATTTAATTTAGGCCTAACAAATTTAATTTGAGCCTTTAAAATTTAAACCAATTTAATTTATGCCTTTTGAAACTGGACCGGCTATTTAAAACTTATAAACTTGGTTTAAATCTTTTAAAGTCATATCAAATTTATTTTGGCATTCTTTAATTAGGACCGTACTAGCTTAGGGCCAAAATTAAGGGTCAATAGTTGTCCCTCTGCTTGACCGATTTGAGACTTCAGTAAAAGAGAGTGAAAGACAATATGACTTTGAGCTGATTTAGATAAGGATGGGTTCTAGACCAGGGACTGAATTTGGATTGTCGATTTAAGACTAGATTTGATTTGGGTGCTTGACCCAAAATTTGATTAGGGCACTAGACTTGAAACTTAATTAGGGTGCTTGGCCCAAGACTGTATTAGGGTGTTTGACTTAAGACTGGATTAGGGTGCTCAACTCAATATTCTATTAGGGTGCTCGACCCAAGATTGGATTAGGGTACTCGATCCAAGATTGGATTTGGGTTCTCGACCCAATACTGGATTTAAGTTCTCGACCCAATACTGGATTATGGGTTCTTGACCGGAGATTAGATTAGGGTGCATGACCCGATGCTGGATTTGATTTAGGTGCTCAACCCTAGACTGAATTTAGATTCTTGACTCGAGACTGGATTGTGGGTTCTAGACCTGGATTGAGTTATGGACTCAGAAAAATATTTGGGTTTTGAACCAGAGGTGGTTTGGGTTTTGGCCCCAATATTGGATTCAACTGACCTTTTATCAATTGAGAGTTCTGGCTTTCTTCTAGCCAAACAATTTTAGCTCTTCTAGCTAGACTAGCTTTCTATCAGTTGAGGGTTCTAGCTTTTTTCTAGCCAAACAATTTTATCTCTTCTAGCTAGACTGACCTTCTATCAGTTGAGGGTTCTGGTTTTTTTCTAGCCAAATAATTTCAGCTTTTCTAGCTGGACTAACCTTATATCAGTCGAGAATTCTGGCTTTCTTCTAGCCAAATAATTTTAGATCTTCTAGCTGGACTGACCTGCTATCAGCCGAGGGTTCTGGCTTTCTTTTAGCCATTGTTCCATCCTTCAATGGATTATGCTGACTTTCTATCATCTGAGAATTTTGACTTTCTTCTAGCCATTGTTCCATCCTTTAATGGATTGACTTCAGCTCTTCTAGCTGGACTGACCTTCTGTCATTTGAGAGTGTGGGCTTTCTTCTATCCACTTGTTCTGTTCTTCAATGGATCAACTTCAGCTCTTTTAGTTGGATTGACCTTTTGACATCTGCAGTATGAGCTTTCTTCTAGCCACTTGTTCCGCTCTTCAATGGATCAACTTTAGCTCTTTCAGCTGACTGACCTTCTGTCATTTGAGAGTGCGAGCTTTCTTCTAGCCACTTGTTTCATCCTTTAATGGATCAACTTTAGCTCTTCTAGTTGGACTAACCTTCTGTCATTTGAGAGTGAGGGATTTCTTCTACCCACCTGTTCCATATTTCAATGGATCGACTTCAGCTCTTCTAACTGGACTAACCTTCTGTCATTTGAGAGTGCAGGCTTTTTTCTAGCCACCTATTTCATCCTTCAATGGATCAACTTTATCTCTTCTAGATAAACTGATCTTTCTTCTTTTGATCTTTTCTTTTTAAAAAAAATTAGCTATTTTTTAGCTTGCCCTCATATCCTCTCTTTGCCCCCTACGTGGAAAAATATTGAAAATGAGTCTGAAAATATTTTGTACACACATAAAATTAAGAATTGAAAAGAGGAAGTTTTGCCCCTGTGTAGGCTCAAACCACTAATTTTGTTCCCATGTAGTCTCTGATTGATGTTTCTATTTTGTTTCATTCTTTGCACAAGCACACGTTTCTATTTTTATAAAGTGACTAGATATTCCTTAAGCAATGGGGCTTTTCATGCCCTCTGATTCCATATTTGCTTCATTTTTGTTTCATAGAGTATCTATTGTTCATTTTGACAAACAATGGGCAATACAAAAAAAGTGTGATATGCTCATGTATGCATAATATGCATAGGTGATACTTACACTCACAGACCGAGATGATCAGTTGAAGTATTCCCATGGATTCCTTCCAGATACTTATTTAGGTATTGCATTAGAATCAACAGAAGTCTTCACATCTATGGCTTTTATCTTCTAGATGTTGAAAACATGAGTGTTGGAGCCCAAGCAGCATAGTTAGAGACATAAGAAACATCCTTTTCAACACATTTGATTAGGCACTTCTTCATGACCTTGCAAGTGATCCTTTCATTAGCCCACTTTTGGCCAATATGTCTTTAAGGTTTGTCAATGCAATATATTTCCCTTAATTTGAAGGTTTATATAACAAGAAAATATATAAATTTTTTAATTTTAAAAATCAAATGTTGACTTTGTCAAATCAGTGTCAATTCACCTCAAGACTTGACTTTCCCAAATTAGCATATCTATAATATGGTAACCTTAGTTACCATACTAAACTCGAGAATCATTTCAATTTAAGCAAGAATTATTACACTTCAGAAAGGCACATACACATTATTTGGCCAAAGGTCTAATTGAGTTTAAATACTGTCTATCTCATATGCATGCTTATTCAAACAATCTCCACTAATAATAGACTCCACCTACCAAGAGAGATCAATAGGTCTTTATTAGGCTTAAAATGGGGTCTATAAGGGACATGGGTTAAGTGAAGGCTATTTTCAAATTGGAGCTAATGTGACACTATAGAGAAACCCTCACACTGCAAACTTTCTTGTTAGAACTGTATGTTGATAGAAGCATTCCTAAATTCTAGGCGCCATTTTCTCCTGCTAGACGTCTTGTTATCTGGCTTCATAAAAAGATATGGCTTGAATATTCTTCCATCATTTGGTAAAATTCTTGATCTTTGCCTTTTGTAAAAACTGAGGACTATTATTCTGTCCTTTTCCCTTTGAAATATCAAGTATCAAGACTTCCTAGATTACAAACTTGGAGATGTGTTGGATAAAATAAAAGATGGTCTTTCTCTAATTTCTCCGATTCTATTTGAGTCTTTGGTTGAGCTAGACCAATTCATGTCAATCTATCCTCGTAAACTAAGTTGAAGTGTTTTGCTGCTTTAGGTAATAAGAACTCTGTTAGCTTTCTAAATCGCCCCTCTTTGGGTATTATTTTTCTCTTTCTCTTTTTGATTTTTCTTTTTGTTTTTCTTTTTTCTTTTCTCTTTCTTTTTTTTATTTTATTTTTTCTAGCTCTAAGAGAATTATCTTGTTTGCACCTTCTGGCTATGGATGAGTGGAGAAGGATGAATCTGCTTTAGTGAATCCTTTGATGCCTTGATAGATCTAAGATATTAAGTCCAATTTAGGTAAACTTCAACTATCTTTGTGATCTTGAACATACATCCTCTTCCTTGATCTTCTTTAGTCCTTGGTACCTTAATAATCATCAGACTTGCCATAAGTATTACAACAACTCAGGGTATATTTTTGGGGTTTACAAGCTAATAAAAGCAAGCTAAAAACTTCATGAAGGCTCAAAGGGATAAACTAGGGATTGATATTAATAGGGCGGATACTAGTTATTAGCTAACTAAATAATGCCTATATCATCTCTCCCTTAAATAAGCAAAGTTCAATTTCACCTTGAAAGTTTGTCAAAGCATGTTCTTAAGATTGACTAGGACCTAGACACTCATAATTATGTAGGATCCCTCTCTATGTAAGCATACACAGCTCAATGCTATAGAACAACTCCCTCACCTAGTAAAGTCATTAGGATCATGATGTATAGATACACTAATTTATGAATATCAAGGTATACGCATCCTTAGTTGAGCACCAAAATGAACAAAGACCAACAAAAAACAAAAATTTTATGAAAGTAATTTATTCAAACAATCTAAATTTGAAAAACATAATTTTTCTAGAAAATGTCAAAGAAAGAAAATAAAACAAACAGCCGAATATGCCAAGGAAAGTTTTATTGATTTGAAGTCAAAAGATATTTTATCTATTTTGACATTTCAGGGGCAAGGGCCAAAACAAGCAACCCCTTCCTCAGCAGTTTCTCTATCTATATCTTGAAAAGATGACAAGGTAGAACTTTCCATCAATTCTCCTTCTATCATGAAGGTCGCTAGTGGTGGCACTTTTTCAAACATTGGCAATAGATTACTTTTAATGTTGGGTTTATTGGGCTTAGGTATCTTATCACTATCAATCAGGTCTTGAATCTCGTGTCTCAACCTAAAACACTTGTCTATTTCATGTCTCTGTGTTTGATGGAAATGACAGAATGCATTGGTATCAAAGTTTAGTGGCAGAGGATTGGGTAATAGTCGGGGAGCCAGTGGCTGTAATAGCCCTTGCTTTTGCAATTTATTGAAAACCCAAGATAAAGGTCTCCCTAACTCTGAAAATTGCCTCTTATTTTTATGACCGGTGGTTACATTGACATCCATTTTTTATGCAGTCTGACTGCCATATTGGTAGTTCTCTCTTTCATTCCTCCTTCCAAAAAAATGATCCTTCTCCCATTCCACTCTTCTATTTGCAAGCCAGCTTGGAGAAGATCTTTGAAATCTCTTATAAGGGTGTGAGACAGCCTCTGATGGAGGTTGGGCAGGACACCTCTCACTATCATTCTGATATGGTCAGATTCATTGGGGCTCTTTTTGAGAAGAGTATCCTTAATTCCCCACCTCTTCACATAGTCCATAAAATTCTCATTCTGCTATTGTCTGATGGTCTCCACCTCTATCACGGTCACTTCTAATTCGACATTATACCCATATTGTTGAATGAAGGCTTTGTACAACATATCCCAATCTTTTTGGGTACTTTCCTCTAAGGTATTGAACCAGTTTTGCACAACATGATCTAATAAAAGCATAAAATACCTTAGACTTTGAGCCTTGGTGGCTCTAGCTGACTGCATAACAGTGATGTATTGCCTAATATGCAAGTTAGGATTCCTTATGCCATTATACTTAGCAAAAGCAGGCATATTGAATTTGATGAGGGATTCCTTCATCAATTTCTGACACCTCTTCGGTCTTCAGCTTCTTCTCAAATGTTTTCTCTAGATCAGTAATCATCTTCTCAACATCGGAAGTCTCAGTCTTCTCAATAATTGATTTCTTCACAACCTTTGACTCTTTCTTCTTATCTTGAGGGTCTTGAAAGTATTGAGCCCAGTCATTATCATCGTCAACAACTACCTTGTCATCATCAAAGGCTACCTCTTCAACCTTACCATTTTCTTTGTCTTTCAGCTTCTTGGTACGAGTAGATGCTTTAACATTGTTTCCAAACATTACAGCCATTTGGCTTTTCATGGTCTCAGCTAGGACCTCCTTCAGTTCTTCCATTTTGGAGTTGATTGCATCATTTACCATCCTCTGAATTTTCTCTAGTTCCATTGCTTTTGGTGAGAAGCTAATTGAGTCATCACTGGATTCTACATCATTGGTGTAGGTTAGGTTATCGTAGGCTTTTGAACTACTATAATCCAGAGGTGTGAGCTAGAAAAGATCAATGATATGAGATGCAATGCATTTATGCATGTATACATGGACGTACAAATAACAAACAAACAAAATAAACCAAATCAACATAGTAGGAACGAACCTTTCAAGATTATAACTTCCATATATGAATGGCAAGTCTCTTTTTCTATGTATATAGCCAACAAAATACCAACATGGGGTATCTTATTTTAAAAAAATTCACTCGGATGATTAACCAATAGTTGTATTTTCAAACTTAGAAGTCAGCCCGTGATAATTCCCATCAATTAAGTCTTAATCCCTTGGATCAACAAAAGATAGCTTTTATTTGATTAAAACTAAATTAAAAGGTTTATCATAAATAGATTTCTAATTTTGGATAAAACAACTAATGATTCATGCTTTAAACAAGCTCATGATTAATAAGTCTTAGTATAAACTAGGCCTATAAATGATTTTAAATATTTCATAATTAACCTAATTAGTTGTAAGCCCATTTAATAAAAGGTTTGTTAAAAATGGTTTTATTTCAAAGCCCATTGTAAAAGATGGACTTCATTAGGTGAAAATTTTTTTTTTTCAAAGCCCATTGAGAAAAAATTTATTCAAAAATAGATTTTGGGCTTTAAGTTGGGCCATGAGGTAGAAAGAATTTTTTTACCCATCTTGGAAAAAGGTTTTATGTCCAAAGACTATTTTGAAAAATTTTGAAAATAGTTTTGGTCTTTGGGCTTAAAAATTATTGTGGGCTTACAATATAATTAGATCATTTAGGAATGGAACAAACCAAATAAGCTATGGTTCAAATCAAAATATAGCAATCATAGTCAAAGAGCAAGCATTTAGGTATAAACCTAAGGAAAGTAACTAGGCCAATCACATGGGCTTTAGTCTTTGGGTTGAAAAGCTTAGGTTCCCATAGCAAGTATATACCAAAAGGTATGAGGCTATAAGTGGTTATGCCATACTCAATCTCCATATCTTGAGTAAAATTATGGTATCCTTTACATAGCATAACATGGGTTACTCAGGTGTCCTAACTCACGCACACAATACAATCTAATCAACTTCTCTTATCGCTAATATCATAATAAGAAAATATCATAATAATATCATAATAAGAAATAATAAAATAATATAAAGACCAATGTAATCAACTTCTCTTATCCCTAGTAGAGTCGCCACTATGAGCGGAGATTTTTACCCACACTCACATGTGGAATGGTTCTTGCTACTTCGTCACTATTGGGCTAAGGGCCTTAGAGAATACAAGCCTAAATCCGGAGAAAATAAAGTCATCACCTAGATGGGCCAAAAAAAGAAAAGGGGTGGATGACTCGATTCCTAAGGAATCCCTAACCCCCTAATGAGTTTGAAAAGTAGGGTATGCATGAAGAAGGTGAGAATGACCTAGCACTCCCATAACGCCCAGTTCATTAGAACCGACCTTCTTTTCAGGTCTAGATATTATAAAATTTTTAAATATTATAATATTATCAATACTACATGCAATAAAATGGATTTATTCATTAAAATAAGATAAAATAATAAATCACAAAATAATATGGGTACCCATCCTCAGATGGAAATATACCCTTGCAATCCTTAAATGTTCACAAAGAAAATAAATAGACTAGGACACTAACCAAAAGGTAAAAATGTGTCCCTTACAATTTTCCAAAGTCTTTCAAATAAACTAAATTATATAAACTAAATAAATATGGCGCCCATGCTAGGTGAAAACGTGCCTTTTACAATTTCCTTTAAAAATAAATATAAATCTAAGGAAAAGAATAAAGTAAGGAAAAAATAATACAACACATATAAAAATAATTAAATAATTAAAAGAAAATAAATAAACACATCTTAATATTATCCCATTAAGGAAATATAGTGCTCTACGATGAAGGCAGCGCCCCTTGCTGGGGATCAGAGGCAGCACCCCCGAAAGGTAGACAGTTTACATGAAATGGTTTTGTTGGGGAATTAGGGTTTTCCTAAACTAGGGGTTTATATTTATACAAATTAGGGGTTTTCCTAAACTATGGTTTTACATGTAAATTAGGGTTTTATTTAATTTTAGAAAACTAGTATTAGGGTTTATTTTTAGAAAAATTGTATTAAGGTATTAAGGTTTTGGAAAAAAAATTATGGTTTTGGTATTTGAAAGACTATGGTTACTATAATTGTATAAACAATGCTGCTATATGATTGTATTGGATATGTTTTTGTAAATTACTGCTAGATGCCTTAACAGATTGCTATGCAAAGATAATTCAAAGGGTTTATATGATTATTATAAACTAAACTGACTTATTGCCTGTTAATATTGGAAAATTCAATTAATAATTTGATTTAAAAACAATGTTGATAAACAAAAAACTACTGTGAATTTAAAACAAGATAAATAATGAATTCAAACCTCCGTTGTTGGTTCCTCCCAATTAAATGTGTTGAAACAAACTGCCTGTCCCTTGTTGCTGCTTGGATCAATCTTATTTTTGGTTGAAACAAAGCAAGTTTAAGGCAATGGTCAATGCCTCCTCAGTTGATGTCTATCTGTGTTGCTAGGTTATTCTTAATTTCTAATTTGTGCTCTTTGTACCAATTGCTTGATGATTGTTGCTTCCCCCTGATTGCTTGTTTTTAATGATATATTTATAGGAAAATCCATCCTTAACCCTAAATCTAATTTTGCTTAATCCATGTTTTAAATGAATTCTAGCCTTATTAGGAAATCAAATTGTTGGCCAAAATTCTTTTAAAATTAGGGTCATGTCGATTTGGCATGTGTAGACCCTCAATTTTGACCCAATCCGGTCCAATATATTTTATTTAGTCTAAAATGATTTTTATTGTCTAATTGGTCCAAAATAATTTTTATTAAATAATTTTTGCTTTAGTATCTAATTTTTATTAATAAAAAAATAGAAATAAACAAATAAAAGTCAAAAAATAAAAATAAAAATAAAAATCGGAGTCGAAAAAATCGGCGATGAAAAAATTATCGCGCGGGCTCATGGGCACGGGCCGTTAGGCACGGGCCTGCAGGAAATTCCTGCGGGCAAAATCACTGTGCTATTTCTGCGTGTGAAATAGCACAGTGATTTTGCCGGCTCCGCTCGGGCTGCTGCAGCCAGCTGCAACAGATTTTTTTGCCAGCGCAGTTTTTCCGCAGCAGTTTTTTTTCGGCAGTGCAAATTTTTCGACGCAAATTTTTTGAAACCTAATCCAATTAGGTTTTGGTTTTTTTTTATTAATATTACTTACCTTAACTAATTAGGAATAAACAACCTCAAACCACTATAAATAAGGACCAAAGGCAATTAATTTAAGGGAGGCAAAAAAAAAAATCCAAGAGTAATTTGGAAAATTTGAAACCAAATCAAGGAAGGAAAAGAAGAAATTCAATTCAACTCTTTTCTGGAATAGCAGCAACACGATTTAGAGGATTCAAAGGCAAAAAAGGCTTGTCTTTGGAGCTAGTTCTTCCAAGAAGAATTGTTTTTGGAGAATTCATCAAAAGAAGGTATGTGTTAATTAATTTTCTTTAATTGTTATCTTTACACAGCAGCAAATTTATGAAATCAAAATTAAAAACCTTTGAACTTTAATTTAATTTTTCTAAAGCCAAAAAACCTTATTTTGTTACTTTATTTTCCAAAAAAACTTAAAATTGTTATTTTTTCTTCTTAAAAACCTAAAAACTCTAATTGAACATATTCTTCAACAAAACCAAAATCAAATTTTGTTTCATTCAAAACTTTAAACTTGGTACTTTTTCATTCAAAAAGCCTTAAAAAAAATCTTTTCTACTTATAAAAACTTTAATTTATTTGTTTAAATTCATAAAATTCCATAAAATATCAAATTGATTTCCAAATTCCTAAAAATTATTCACCACCAGTGACCCTACTTCCAAATTATCAAATCCAAATTCAACTTCCAAAATTCAAAATAATGAACACTAACCCTTTTAAAACCTTAAACCCTAATTTTTATGAACTCTAATTGTTTTAAAACATTAAAAAACATAAAAACCTAAAAACCTAAATTTTACACAGTAGCTTAGGAACCCAATAACCAAAAAAACACAAATTAAAGTATTTTAAAGTGTTTAAAACCCTAGTTTCATGATATCATCATTCAAACCTTAATTTTGTTAATTAAAGAGTCTTACCAACCCTTTAAAACATAAAACCCTAATTTATTTTAATTCCATAAAAAGTCACAATAGCCATAATTGGACTTTTATTTGCTTTATTCAATTCCATACTTGATTATGCTTTGATTTATTTCTTATGCTTTAATTTAATTAATTTCAATACTTGATTTATTTAATTTATCATGGATGGATGTTTATTTTATATTTTGATTAATAGCTTTGATGAATGATTTATTTATGATGAATGATTATTTACTTTTATAAATTAATTTAGATTTCCAAAAGTTGTAAGAGGTATGTTTCCACTTGGTGGGTACCTCATTAGTTAAACATCATATAATTTAATTTGCTTTTCTATTTTAGAACCTATGTAAAGGGCATGTTTCTACCTTTCAGTGGGTGTCCTATTTAGGCATGTGATGTATGGACATGTTTCCGTCCTTGGATGGGTGTCCATTTATTTGCTTTATTTGGACATTGCTTTGATTTTAATATATTGATGCTTTCTTTTAATTATTGTGTGTAATATGGATAATGTTATTATATTTAAAAATTTTATAATATTAAGACCTGTAAAAGAGGCCGGTTCCAATGAACCGGGCGTTGTGGGGGTGCTGGGCCATTTCTCACCTTCCCCACACGTACCCAACTTTCTGAACCCATTAAGGGGTTGGGGATTCCTTAGGAATTGAGTCATCCACCCCTTTCTTTTTTTTTTTCTGGCCCATCCGGGTGGCGACTCCATTTTCTCCGGACTTAGGTCCGTGTTCTCTAAGGCCCCGAGCCTAAATAGTGCCAAAGTCGCAAGAACCATTTTACCGAGAGTGGGGCCGAAAATCCCCGCTCACAGTGGCGACTCCACTGGGGATAAGAGAAGTTGATTCTGTTGGTCTTTATATTATTTTATTCTTTCTTATAATGATATTATCCATTACATCATCTTAGATTGCATCGTGTGCGTGAGTTAGGATGCCCGTGTTACCCGTGTTATGTTATGTAAGGGATACCATACTTTCACTCAAGGTATGGAGATTGAGCATGGCATAACCACTCATAGCCTCGTACCGTTTGGTATATACTTGCTATGGGAACCTAAGCCTTTTAACCCAAAGACTAAAGCTCATGTAATTGGCCTAGTTACTTTCCTTAGGTTTTACCCCAAATAAATGTTGTTTGACTATGGTTAGTTTATCTTAGTCTAAATCATGGCTTATTTGGTTTGTTCTTTTTCTAATATGACCTAAGTATATTGTAAGCTCAAAATAAACTTTTCTTTAAAGTCCAAAAGACCAAAGCTATCTTCAAAATTTTTCAAGATGGTCTTTGGACATAAGACTTTTCTAAAAACAAATCAAAAATTCTTTGGCTCATGGCCCAAATACTAAGCCCAAAATCCATTTTTCTAAAATCTTTTACAATGGGCTTAGAAACAAAACTATTTTCAGCCAAACTTTTCTTACAAAGAGCTTGCAAAAATATTTAGGTCAATTATGAAATACCAAAAATTAATTGTGGATCTAGTTTACACTAAGAATAAATTAACCATGGGCTTGTTTTTGGCATGAACCATTAGTTACCTTTTTCAAGTGAGAAATCTATCTATAATAAACCTCTTAATTTAGTTTTAATCCAATATAGCATAAAGGCTACTTTAGTTGGTTGAATGGATTAAAACCTAATTAATGGGAATTATCATGGATTGATTTCTATTTTCAAAAATACAACTATTGGTTGAAACGTCCAAAGGAATTATTCGAAAACAAGATACCCCATGATGGTATTTTATTACCCATATACCTTGGAAAAGAGACTCGCCATTCGTGTATGCATGTTATAAGGTTGGAAGAAATGTCCTATTTATCCTTATTTGTTGATTGTTTGTGCATACATGCATACATGTATACATTTGCATCTCATATCATTGATCCTCTCTGGTTCACAGCCCTGGATTACGATAGTTCTAAAGCTTACAACAATCCGACCTACGCCGAAGATGAAGTATCCAGCAACGACTCAATCACTTGCTCACCAAAAACAATGGAGCCCAAAAAAATTTAAAGAATGGTGGATGAGGCCCTCAATGCCAAGATGGAAGAAATAAAAGAGGCCATGGCTGAGACCATGAAGAACCAATTGACTGCAATCTTAGAGAATCATGCCGAGGCATCTGCTAGCACTAAAAAACCAAAGGACAAAGGGAAGACTAAAGTTAGTGAAGTGGTTTTTTATGATGAAAAGGTGATCATTGATGATGATGATGATTGGGCTCAATACTACCAAGAGGTTCAAGAAAAGAAGAAAGAACCGAAGGCTGTTGAGAAGGCAACTATTGAAAAGATCGAGACATCCGATGTTGAAAAGATGATTGATGATTTAGAAAAGAAATTTGAGAAGAAGTTGAAAACCAAAGAGATGTCTGAGATTGACAAACTATTTGAACAAGATGAAGAGGTCCCTTATAAATTCAAGATGCCTTCCTTTGCTAAGTACAATGGCACCAGAAATCCCCATCTTCATGTGAAGCAGTAAATCACTGCCATACAATCTGCCCGAGCTACTAAGGCTCAAACCCTAAGGTACTTTATGCTCTCATTGGAATTGGTTCAATGCCTTAGATGATGGAACACAAAAGAGTTGGGATCTACTTTACAAAGCCTTCATCCAATAATATGGGTATAATGTTGAGTTAGAAGTTACCTTGATGGAAGTGGAGTCCATTAGGCAAAGGCCGAATGAGAATTTTGTGGACTATGTGAAAAGGTGGAGAAACAAGGCCGCTTTACTCAAGAAGAGGCCCGATGAATCCGATCAAATAAGGATGATTGTGAGAGGGGTGTTGCCTAGCCTTCGTGAGAGAATGTCTCATACACTCATCCGTGATTTCAAAGACCTTCTTCAAGCTAGTTTGCAAATTGAAGAATGTGAAAGGGAGAAGAGCCGATTTGCAACAAAAAGGAACGAGAAAGGGAGCTATCAACCTGGTAGCCAAAGCATGCAAAAGGCCGTCAGTGTTAATGCTACTAACCAAGGAACAAGGAGACAATTTTCTGAATTGGGAAAACTGATGTCTTGGGTTCTCAACAAGCTTCAAAGAAAGGGATTGCTACAACCCTTAAATCCTCGTCCTTTTCTTAATCCTCTCCCTCCTAATTTTGACACCAAAGAATTTTGTCAATTTCACCAAATGCAAGGACATGACAGGATAGATGTGTGAGGTTAAGACATGAGATTCAAAATCTAATTGATAATGGGAAGTTACCCGAGCCCAACAAGCCAAACACTAAAGACAACCCATTACCAAAATTCAATAGGATGCCACCACCGGCGACCATCATGATTGGAGGAGGTTTACATGAGGACTTTGTCATGTCTTCTTTTCAAGATGTGGATGAGAAAGCAAACAAAGAAGAAGAGGCATTTGTCAAAGTTGAACAAGCTATGATGGGTGGAGAAGTAGCAATTTGTGTCGTCAATGGGTTTTGGAATTCAAGTGACAGTGATGATGGTATTGTATCCAAGAAGGAGGAGTGGACTTGGTCCGATCCCGAAGAAGATGAGGTGATGAATACTAGATCCGGTAAGCCTTACGTAAGGCCACCACCAAAGGAGATAGAAACTAATAAGGGGAAGGAAGTTGAAATAGAAGAAGATGATGCTATGCTCAAGCAATTGAAAAGAACCCAAGCAAGTGTTAGCATTTGGGACTTATTAGCTACTTCTAAAAAGCACCGAGAAACTATGGCCAAAGCCTTAGCTAGCTTGCCCATTTCTACCTCCGCAACACCGGAGGAGTTAATCAACTTCATAAAAATTGGGAAAGTAATGAAATGTGAAGAGGTCCAAGAAAAGAGTGAAGTTAATATGGGAGCAGTTTCTTTCTTAGATGCAGACTTACCGGAGGAGGAAAGAGACCACATCCGCCCTCTCTTTATCAAAATAGAAGTCAAGGGGAAGAGGACTCCATGTGTAATGGTCGATGATGGGTCCGCTATAAATGTTTGTCCACTTAAAATATTGCCAAAGCTAGCCATGTCAACAAGAGATCTAAACCCAACCGAGGTAACAATTCGTGCTTATGACAACACTAAGAGGCATGCTGAAGGGACTTTCAAAGCGGCCATCAAGGTTGGTCCAATTGAATCTATTGTTGAGTTTGTTGTTTTAGATATACCAGTTACCTTCGCCTTGCTCTTGGGGCGACCATGGTTTCACCCTCTTGGTGGAGTTCCTTCCACCCTTCATCAAAAGATCAAATTCCCCAATGGAAATGAAACAGTGGTCATTGAAGCTGAAGATAATGACATTGTTAACGCTCTAATGGTTGAGAGGCCTCTCAATGGTTTTCAAGTAGCTGTAATTTCTGATGATGAAGCAATGGACTCCAAAGTCTTGAATATGATGAAGAACATGAACTACCTTCCCGGAGCTGGTCTTGGAAAGGGTAAGGCCAGTTTAACAAAGTTGCCAGATTTTAGAACTCAAGCTTCCAAGAAGGGGTTGGGATATGACGAAGCCAATGATGTTCAACCAAAGAAGAATGAGAAGATGAGCTTCCCACCACTCGAAGAGATTTTTGTCAAAGCCCCAGATATGGGACCACTCCAAGGAAAGCCTGAGCCAATCATGTTCATGGGTAAGTTAATCCCCGGTTTTGAAATTTTTGCAGATGTTGCTAAGCTAGTGGAGCAAGTGAAGAAAGAGCTCACCATGTCAATCAACAAAGAGAAGAATGAAGCTGCCCTGAAAACCGAGAAGACTCTGGAAAAGATTGCTGCTCTGGTCGAGGAAAAGTTTAAAGACATTTTGCTTTATGATTCTGAGAACAATGATTTTGATTTTAATTTTAATTTGTCTGCTTTGTATGAGGATGATGATGTTTTCTTTTCCAAAATGAATGCAATAAAGTCTGATTTTGCTTACTTGTGTGATGTTTCTCCTGATGGTTGCATACATTCAAATAGCAGTTACATGAGCATCTTTAATATTAATTCTGTTAACACACAATCATTAAATTTGGGAACAACTGAAAATCCTAAAAACATTAGCATAGCATTTGAACTTACTCCTGATGAGAGAGAGAGATTTGAAAAAATATTCAAAAAATATGAAGAAGTGTTTGCTTGGTCTTATGAGGATATGTCTGGGATAGATCGAGACATAGCCGAGCATCATATTCCTACTTACACTCACATTAAACCTGTCAAACAAAAGCTTAGGCGACTAAGACCTGAGTGGGCTGAATTGGTTAAAGAAGAGGTCACTAAGCAAATACAAGTGAAGTTCCTTAAAGTGATAGAATTTCCAGATTGGTTAGCCAATATAGTACCCGTGCCAAAGAAAGATGGAAGGATAAGGGTCTGTGTGGACTATAGAGATTTGAGCAAGGCTTCCCATAAGGATGATTTTCCTTTGCCTCATATAGATGTTCTCATTGATAGTGCAGCCTCTAGCGTGCTACACTCGTTTGTAGATGGATTTTTCGGATACAATCAAGTGTTAATGGCCCAAGAGGATAAAGCCAAAACTGCCTTCACTACTACATGGGGTATATTTTGTTATAGGGTGATGCCTTTCGGCTTAAAGAATGCTGGAGCAACCTACCAAAGGATGGCCACCACACTATTTCATGACATGATGCACAAAGAAGTTGAAGTATATGTTGATGATATGATGGTGAAGTCGGATACAAGGGAGAAACACTTCCAAAACTTAGAATTATTCTTTGATAGAGCTTTGAAGTATAAGCTAAGATTAAACCCGAAGAAGTGTGTATTCGGTGTTACCTTAGGTAAATTGTTGGGACATGTGATTGGTCTGAATGGTATTGAGATAGATCCTGACAAAGTCAAAGCAATTAGGGATATGCCAGCCCCAAAGATGGAGAGAGAAGTTTGGGGATTTATTGGTAAATTGCAGTACATTAGCAGATTCATAGCAAAACTCACAACAATCTGTGAGCCTATCTTCAAGTTGCTTAGAAAGAATCAGCCGGTCGTATGGAATGAAGAATGTCAAAAGGCCTTTGATCGAATAAAAGAGTATTTGCTGAATCCACCTATTTTGAAACCACCTAAACTCAACAAACCTCTATTACTATACTTAGCAGTAGAAGAAGAGTCAATAGGAGCCATGCTAGCCCAAGCAGATGAGTCAGGGATTGAACATGCCATTTAATATTTGAGTAGAAAGCTCCTACCTTATGAAATTAAGTATAGTATTATTGAAAAGACATGTATAGTCGGGGTGTGGTCTTCTAAGAAGTTGCGGAATTACTTTCAATCGTATAGTGTGCAAGCAATTTCCAGGTTGGATCCAATGAAGTACTTAAGGGAGACACCCTCTTTAATTGGGAAATATGGTCGATGGTTGATAATATTAGAAGAATTTGAGATTGAATATGTAACCAGAAAAACAATCAAGGGTAGAACGGTGGCAGAATTCCTGGCTCAACAACCATTACCAGAAAGTGAAGAGATAATCTTGGAATTTCCAGATGAACATTTAGAAGTAATTGAAGTACAAGGGTGGAAAATGTATTTTGATGGAGCGGTAAACAGGAAAGGAGCAGGTTTGGGAGTTATACTAGAATAGCCCGAAGGGGAACTTATCCCTTTAGCCAAGAAGTTGAAATTTAGGATAACCAATAACATGGTGGAGTATGAAGCGTGTATTTTCTGTTTGAAAACCCTAACGATTATGAAGGTGGATAAGGTGGAAGTTTATGGCGATTCATTGCTAGTAGTATCCCAAGTAAATGGAGAGTGAGAGTTGAAAGAGGAAAAATTAAAACCATACCACCATTATTTGACCATGATGAAGAGGAATTTTAACGATTGTAGGTTTATACACATGTCAAGAGGAGAAAATCAGATGGCTGATGCCCTAGCCACATTGGCTTCGGTATGGGAAAATCCTGCCAGCCTATTCCTTAAGCCTCTGATCTTGACCAGTTCATCAACTCCTTGCTATGAATATGAGACAATCATGGAAGTTGATACGAACCATGATGCATGGTATGATCAAAGAGTCTTACCAACCCTTTAAAACATAAAACCCTAATTTATTTTAATTCCATAAAAAGTCACAGTAGCCATAATTGGACTTTTATTTGCTTTATTCAATTCCATACTTGATTATGCTTTGATTTATTTCTTATGCTTTACTTTAATTAATTTCAATACTTGATTTATTTAATTTATCATGGATGGATGTTTATTTTATATTTTGATTAATAGCTTTCATGAATGATTTATTTATGATGAATGATTATTTACTTTTATCAATTAATTTAGATTTCCAAAAGTTGTAAGAGGTATGTTTCCACTTGG
This sequence comes from Garcia nutans, assembly GCA_947685225.1. Taxonomy (NCBI): domain Eukaryota; kingdom Viridiplantae; phylum Streptophyta; class Magnoliopsida; order Malpighiales; family Euphorbiaceae; genus Garcia; species Garcia nutans. The sequence goes on from CANTUV010000037.1 coordinate 43,682,229, forward strand.
TGGGTACCTCATTAGTTAAACATCATGTAATTTAATTTGCTTTTCTATTTTAGAACCTATGTAAAGGGCATGTTTCTACCTTTTGGTGGGTGTCCTATTTAGGCATGTGATGTAAGGACATATTTCCATCCTTAGATGGGTGTCCATTTATTTGCTTTGTTTGGACATTGCTTTGATTTTAATATATTGATGCTTTCTTTTAATTATTGTGTGTAATATGGATAATGTTATTATATGTAAGAATTTTATAATATTAAGACCTATAAAGGAGGCCGGTTCCAATGAACCAGGTGTTGTGGGGGTGCTGGGCCATTTCTCACCTTCCCTACATGTACCCAACTTTCCGAACCCATTAAGGGGTTGGGGATTCCTTAGGAATCGAGTCATCCACCCCTTTCTTTTTTCCCGGCCCGTCCGGGTGGCGACTCCATTTTCTTCGGACTTAGGTCTGTGTTCTCAAGACCCTGAGCCTAAATAGTGCCGAAGTCGCAAGAACCATTCCACCGAGAGTGGGGGCGAAAATCTCCGCTCACAGTCTAAATCGACATAGAGCCAACCCATGTCGATTTGGTGTGCCCAAATCGACTTGAGCAATGCTCATTCAACTTGGACACTCCAAGTCCACATGAGCATTGGTCCATGTCACCTCGGACCATCCCAACTTAAAACCGGTCTAAAAATATTTAATATTTAGGCTGGACAATTTAATTTGGGCCTTTATAATTTGAAACAATTGAATTTATGCCTTTCAAAATAGGACCGACCTATTTAAAAGTTATAAACTAGGTTTAAATCTTTTAAAGTCAGATCAAATTTATTTGGGCATTTTTTTAATTAGGACCGTACTAGCTTAGGGCCAAAATTAAGGGTCTATAAGTATAATATTTAAGCTTTTCAATCAATAATACCGAATGACTTTAAAAGATTTTTCTTCTATTTGGGGATTTAACACACAGGGTCTACTTCCAAAATTACCATTTAAATTCTACTAAAATTTTGGAAAGAAATATCTATAGAAGTTGTTTTCCACAAACTTTCCAATGCTAAGCACCTTAGAACTCTTATCTCTTGGATATTACATAAAATCATCACGTACACATTAATGCTAAAGGTGAAAGTAATGAAAATGTTACTCATAAGGATCTTGTCTTCCTATATTGTTTAATTAAGGGGGAGCAAATTCAAACTACAAAATTATTGATAGATTCATTTCTTATACTTATAAATAAATTATCCAGAACCATCATGAGCACTTCTTACATTGTTCAAATTTCCAAATATATAAGTGCACTCACTCATTCAAATAGGGCTACTTTCTCTAACCCACTTGATCCATCCAAAAATCCAATCAACATTCAATATCTAAAGCACTCAAAATGTATAATTGAAGTTGATAGAGTATATCATTATGCTTTTGGGGCTCAAGGTATTAGATCTCAATAAAGAAAAAGATCAAGAGTTTTTTATGAAAGCCAAGAGTCCTTCAAAGTGGAAATCCTTAGACCCCAAACTCTTAGAGGCCAAAGTTCTATCCTCTCCATTCTTTAAGAGATTCAATGAAAAATTTCCTCTCAAACCTCTAAGGTTGATACCATTTCAAAATGACTCTCTCATCTTCACATGGACATTAGGGATATCCAAGGTGCCATAGATTTCCCTCAATGTATGATTTGGGATGAAAATGAAGAGGGAGATGAAGAAGTCAACCATGAGGAAGAACTAGTTGAGAAAGAAATGGAAGGAGTAAAAGAAGGAGAAAAAGATGAGGAAGAAGGAGATGAAAATGGAAATGATGATGACGACTTTGATACCCCTGCATACTCTCCTCTACTTTGATTTTATTTTGCTCTTTCCATGTTTTGTTTATCTAGTGTATGATCTTCTTGTGTTATTGGCTTTAAATTAAAAATGATCATATATGCATATTTTGTTTATTCTGAATAAAATTATTTTTTCTTTTCATATTCTCTTTGCCTTTGTCAAAGGGGGAGAAGACATTTGAATTGAATTTGTGAACAATGTGAATTGAAATTATAACTCAAAATAATTTTAAATTAAAAACCATAGTATATGTTAAGGGGAGCAGTTGTAAATTAATAAAAGTAACTTTTGAAGTCTTTTTACATTAATTCAATTTAATTGCCAATGTCAAAAGGGGGGAGATTGTTGGCCCCATATCAAGGCTGAGCTACATCTATAAAATTTCTAGTAGAGATCATAATCATTAGTACTCTGAAAATCTCAACATACCTCAGGTAGAATTTTTCATTGCATTATTTGATCACTACTAATTAAATCGCATCACTACTCAATTCATCATTTTGGCATAACCTATAAATATATTTTATATTTTCTAATTAAATCCATTTATAGTCTTAAATCTGAATTAGCTAATTTCTTACCCTTATTATTTATATCTTGTTACTTATTTATCAAGTATAATACATACTAATGTTTAATATTTCTACATACTTTTGTTTATTGCATCCTACTTGGTCTAGGATAATACATAATTAATAAGCTTTTCTAAATTAATTTACAGTTAAGGAAAGATTGGTTATTAGGAGTGTCTTCGACAATCAGAATTAATTTATTATAAATTTAGAAAGGGCTACCTTTGCATCAAGGATCAATCTATATAATTGAAACTAAAAATTATTTCTTTAATTGAGTTTGTTTGCATTAATATTATTTTAATATTATTTGCTTCTTTGTTTTTAATTTTAACTCACTTTGTTTTTGCTTTATTTTCTAGTTTCAAAAGAATTAAGTTATCTATTTCTTATAGATTGAACCATATCCATCACTTTTATAATTGGTTTTATTGATAATAGAAATATTATTTTTGTTGGGTTTAACACCCATCAAATTTTGACACTGTTGTCGAGGAGTTGATATTGATTTGTTTTGTTTCTTTTGATGACCATATTGAAGAAACACTTCTTTAAGATCCAAAAATTGAAAAGACTATTAGAAGCTTGAGAAAAGGAATGAAATTGAAAAGGCAAGCTTCCACAATTACATCTTCAGCAACTGATCAAGAAATAAATTATAAGCAAGTTTGAGAAAGAAGAAGAAGAGATGGCTGAAGAACCCACCTTAAGGGAGTTGGCCAACTTTCCAATTAACCAACATCTCCTTTACATCGCCTATCCAGCATTAGATGTTGCATTTGAAGTGAAATATGGATTGATACATTTGTTACTAAAGTTTCATTGATTAAAGAATTAAGATTCTCATAAGCACCTCAAAGAATTATATGTAGTTTTTTAAGCATAAAACCATAAGGAGTTTTTGAGGAATATATATTAAATTACATGCATTTCATTTTTTCCTTAGAGGGTCCAACAAAAGATTTTCTTTGATCTACCTCCTAGTTCAATAACCATATGAACGAGAATGGCAAAAATGTTTCTAGATAATTTCTTCCTCGCTTCACAAGTTGCTAGAATTAGAAGAGAAATTTATGGAATTAAATAAAAAGATTTAAAAAATCTTCATGAGTATTGGGAAAGGTTCAAGAGGCTGTGTGTAAGCTACCCTCAACATGGCATCACAGAACAATCCCTTATTCAATATTTTTTTTGAAGAATTGCTACTTGCAAAGAGGAGTATTCTGGATATGGATATTGGAGGTACCATAGTGAATAAAACCATTCAACTCACTAGAGATTTAATCTCTATCGTGAATGTCACTTTGCAATAATTTATAAACAAGCAAGAAATTCCAAGAAAAAGTGAATGAGGTAAATATATTTCCTCTTGAATGCAAAATTTCTCAACTAACCACTTTGATACAAAATATGATTGTAGGTAATCTATAACAAGCTAGAGTTTGTGGAATTTGCATGCATATGGGAAATCCAATGGATAAATATCCTACACTTAAAGAAGAAGACCAACAACAAATGAATATCATAAGAGGACTTCTAGATCAACCCCAATAATGCAAATTCGAAGAAGAATCTAAAGGTCAAAGCAAGAAAAGTAGATGAGACATAAGAAGAAGCTAAAAAGGTCAAAGTAAGAAAATTAGAAATGTTGTATTGCAATGCCCAATTACAGCACTACAGCAAGGCCCTACTAAGTCTTGGCCCCTCTATAACATTGATTTAGGCCTACATAATTCATGTACAGAGTTGGGAATCCCCAATTGAAGGAAGAAGTGGCATTGAGATCCCATAATGTTAACAAGAAGGATGGGTCAATGAAGTTCTTTGTGTTGGCGAAGAGTGTGCAATTGATAAGAACCAATATGAAGCCCTGTGTCATCTAATCAATCACCATTAGTGCCAAAGGCTCAACTAGAGGATGCTGGGACTAGTAATCTACAATGCTAGGGTAGAGGATGTTGTTACTTCCACTTGACCAGGGGAAGAACCTAATAAGCAACTCGATATACTATTGATAGTGCACTGTGTAAAAGTCAACTAGCAAGGGATCCCCATAATAGTAGTAAAGTCGATCAACTTGATGGTCTCCTCACCATACAGAAGATAGGAGGTGCTTAAGGTATCAATCCACCTCTATAGAAAAGCGTGATATGTGCACGTGTTACCTTCTATTGGGTAGCCGAAAGGGACTTTAAGAAGCATCAATAGGGCATGACTTGAACCTAATCCTTCACTTCTTCTTGCAAATTCATGTGAAATGATGAGACTTTGGAGATACCACATCCCTTTCTAATCTCATAAACATTATGAAAGGGGTTGGAGGGAAATGTGTTAGTTAAAAATAAAGAAAACTATGGAAGAAACTAAAAAGAAATGCTGTCACTTGGAAGTATAGGATTTGTGCAAAGAAGTCCCATGAAATTGCTACACGGAGCTATAAGATATCCACATAAAAGTTGTAAAGAGTTGTTGCACGAAGGTGTTGCGTTAGAGTCCATTAGTAGTGCGAGCGAAGATGAAACTTGAATTTTTCTAAAGTTTCTCAAAATTTTTCTCCTTAATTTGATTTTAAGTTTACCTTTATAAACAAAAAATTTAAATTTTAGGAAATAAGCTTGAATTTGACTTGAAAAAAATTTGTTAGGAGAGACCTGAAAACATCTTTGAAATTCCAACTTTGTTGGAAAAAGGATTTGATTTGAAAAAAAGTCCCAACTTCATTTGTATTTTGAGAAAAGAATTTGATTTTTGGAAGAAAGGGCCATTTTGGGAAATTAATTCGAACATTTTAGGTTAAATCTTTTTATAACCTAAATGTACTTGATCAGGTTTTTGAATCCTCACGATCAAAATTAAAGTTTAAAAGTTCATGATTTTAGGTCCAAAGGATGGATTTTTAATTTATTTTAATTTCATCAATCATCAACTCATTCAAAAGATAAAGAAAAAGAATCAAGATTAGAGTTTATATCTTCTTTATTGCCTTGAGAGGTAAAGGCTTGAGTATGTGAATAAACTTTAGTTTTGCGATTAGCTAGAGGTTTGATTGCTAAGGAAGCAATTGCTTAGGGTTGTTTACGGAAAAAAAATACACCCAAGGATGGACTAAACACCTAAGTTTGCTAAGGAAGCAAATGTCAAGCGGTTCTTGGTAAGAAAGCTTAAACCTTTTCCTTTAAAGAAGAAAAGAGGGAGAAAGAAGTCCAATTGGCAATTAGGTTTGTTTGGTTGGTTGGCATGGAAGAATAGGATTGCAGGGTTTATTTATAGTGTTTTTGGGGTGAAAAAATAGGATGGAATAGGGTTTAAGGCACCAGGGCACCAAAATAAGGCTTAGGTTGAATCTCCATGATGGGTGCTTGGGGTTGAAGATCTGACTTTCCACTAGGGTCTCCTTTAATGATGACGATCCCATCTCCATGGGGGATTTTAAGTTTCAAGTGAAAAGATGATGGAACAACCCTGGCTTGGTGGATCCATGGTCTCCCAAGCATGTTGGTACATCAAAGACTTAGAAAGGAATCTCTTGGTCAACTAATGTAATGGTCAACTTAAGATTTTCCATCCCTAGCACTTTTCTTTTAGTGTTTTAGTAAGAACTTATTATCTATCGAAAGATATGAGCACAAACATTTCAATTCCCTGACAAATAGCAACTTTTAAGGTACATACTTTTAAAGTCAGCCCATTATCAACTAGTACCATGGGCATTGTCTTTCCTCTAGTGAGTACCACAATATAAAGGGTATTATTATGACAAACCTCCCCTTTAGGCAAGTCTTTATAAAAAAAATGAAATGTTTGTGGACTTGGTCATTGTTGCCACTAGAGCTTTAGGGGTTGTAACAATCGGGATTTGAAGCTAACCCAAAGCCATGCAAAGAGCTTGGCAATGAGGATAATTGGACTCAAGGAGGCTCCATATAGATAAATTAGCTTGGGTCTTCTTGAGTTTCTTTAAGATAATATCCTCTTCAGGCTTGGGGGTTGTAATTACTTTGGCAAGTAGAATTCTTTGGGATAAATCAAATGGATGCTATGTTACCTAGCACTTCTTATCATAACATCCACATCATCAATAAAATCATTAAGATCCAAGACACAATATAAATCTTGGTTAAGAGAAGTGGAGTCAACCTCTTCATCAACTAAAGAATTGATGGAGTTTACATTATGGTAATTTGGTAGAGGGTTGGTACTTATAGTTGGGCAATTTGGGGGAATAATTGTAATACCCCACTCTAGAAATGTAGGAATAATTATAAGGAAAATAAATGATTAGTTAGAAGATTTGGATAAAATATGCATGATACATAATTATAGGGAATGAATTAAAAATTCATCAAGCAATGAAAAGCAATGCAAGGATTGAATTGAAATTAAGGTTTAGTAATGAACTAGTCTAAGTAGTTAGACTAAGCAAAAAAAAAAAAAAAAAGGAGTACCAAAGTGTAATTTGAAAATTTAAATTAAATAAAGTAAAAAAATTAAATTAAAATTTAGAGGTAAGCTAATAGAATTAGAAATAGAAATAATTTCACAAATGAAATAGATCACCATAGGTTGAATGTAGTAAGAATGTAGGTACACATATATGTAATTAATACAATGCATGGAAAAACATGGATTGCAATGTCCTCATACATCAACACATGGGATGATGACTAATAAACTATAAACATTACAAGCCAACCAAAATAACAATCTGGGAAGTTGGATGATGATTTGACTGGAAGAAGGGAAATGGAATAGAAATTCCACTAAGCCACCTAGATCCACATTTGACATGTTGAAAACAAAGCTAAGTCAATTTGTTAATAGCTGTAAGAGCATATGGGGATGGAGAGACACATGGCCAACCATGTTTTAGGCTATTAGGGGAAGGAAGTAAGATATTTAAAGGGACCAAGAGCTAGAAAGTTGGAGGGTGAGTAATAAAATTAAGAGTTAGTCATAGTTTCAAAGCTTGGTGTGATGACACCTTTCAAGCCAAATGTCAAATGAATTTCCATTCATTTTGTTTACAAGTGTTAGGTGCCCATCTTTCAACACATCCACCATAGCTAGAAGGAGGAGTAGGATACTAAAGATAATAAAATCAAATAAAGAAAATCAAATGCTTAACACATGGAACAAACAAGTGTCATCACAATATACCCATACACAAACACATGGGATGATGACTAGTAACTTATAAAGATTATAAGCCAACCAAAATAAGAAACTACAAAGATGGATGATGATTTAGTTGGAAGAAGGGAAATGGAATAGAAATTCCATTAAGCCACCTAGACCCACAATAGGCAATAAGAAAGTAAAGCTAAGTCAATTTGTTGATATGTGTAAGAGCACATGGGGATGGAGAGACACATGGCCAGCCATGTGTTAGGCTAGTAGAGGAAGGAAGATAGATATATAAAAGGGACTAAGAGCTTGACACTTGGAGGGTAAGTAATAAAATTAAAAGTGAGTCATAATTTTAAATATTGGTGTGATGACACCTACCAAGCCACATGTCAAATGAATTTTCATTAAATTTGTTTACAAGTATTAGGTGCCCATCTTTCAAAATTCCAACATAGCTAGAAGGAGGAGTGAGTCACTAAAGAATATCAAATGCTTGACACATGGAAGGAATAAGTATCATCACAATAACTGATTGTGTAAAATGTTAAAGTTAACAATGTGACAAGTTTGGCCTATATAAAATATCTAATTAGCTTCTCTACAATCACCATACCATAAAGAACCATCAATATAGTTAGATAAATTAATTAAATCAAATAGAATTAAATCAAAACTAATAATAATGAATTAAAGGAATTAAATTGAAATTTAAGATTAATTATATCATGAAAAATAAAGGTGTTTTGTTGCTGAAATTTTATGTGAATGCTTAGTATGTTAATTGTCTAAATTTTTAACTTGACTTAGAAGATTAATTGTCTAAATTTCAAACTTATAAGTATTAGTATGAATGATAAGTTTTTAGTTATGATTAAACCCTAATTTCATTGATTAAACCCTAATTTTATGATTATTTGTGTGATGATTATTTACATGTTCAGATTATTTATCTATTATGAATGATAGAATTGTAATTACTTATTATTTGGGTTTTAAGGTATTTGTAAAAGGCATGTTTCCACTTATGAGTGCCTTGTTTATTTAAATTTTTTATTTTATTTAATTTATTTTAAGGATTTTTAGGAAAATTTTAAGGGACATGTTTCTACTCTTTTGTGGGTGTCCTCTTTTATTTGTATTTTAAACTGTTGGATATTGTAAAGACATGTTTTCATCTTGAATGTGTGCCTATTTTATTGTTTGATAGATGATATGATGATTGTTTTCAATTTATTTACTTTAATCCCTTGTAATAAGAGTAATATTATAATAATATAAAAATTTAATAATATTTAGACTTGAAAAGGCTGATTCCAATGGATCGACCTATAAACCTAATGAGGTTGGAGATTCCTTAGGAACCAAGTCATCCACCCTTTTTATCTTTTTTTGTACTCATCCGGGTGGCGACTTTAGTTCTCCAGAATTAAGACCGTGTTCTTTAAGGTCCAGAGCCTAACAGTTTTAAAGTCTCAAAAAGCATTCCATTGAGAGTATGGGTAAAAATCCCTACTCATAAATACATGGTTTAGAAATGATACAAATTTTTCAATGCAAGTTATTATATTTCTAAGTTTCAAGAATTATGTTTTACAAGCAAGATTTTCAAGTTGTTATGTTTACAAGCAATATCCCTACTAATGGAAGATAATCCATTAGATAGTGTATATTATTAGCCTACCAGATAAGGTTATGTATCCATGCTCCACTTGGAACTTATTTAACATTCCAGGCATGTGTTCTGATCAAACATATGACTATACAAGTTATGGACCCTGTGTTAGTCCTATTACAAGTTTCAAGTTACAAGTTCAAGTGCAAGTTATAAATGCAAGTGGCATGACTTATATTTAATCAAGATAACCAAGTTATTATTTCTAGTTTTTTTTTAGCAAGTTAGCTTTCTAATGTTTTAATGTTATTTAATTAATTACTTATATTACTCATGTTTTAACATCATGGCAAGCTCTTTTAACTATTTTCATGCTATTTTCATGATCATTTCAAGGTCTTTTAATTTTAGTTATTACTATTAAGTTTTACCTAAGATAAGTAAGCATGTTTCTTAATATCATTTTGATTTTTCTTATTTTTATTCATCATTTAAAAATATGGCATCTTTACTCACGTGTTCCTCTCAAGTGTAGTCCATGTTTGAAAACTCTCTATCAATTTGAACTTCATGTTAGTATGATTATTTTCTCACTGAGATGAAAGCTCATTCCATATAAACTGCCTAAGTGTAGGTACTACATGGCTTTTAACAACTTCTTTAAATCTTTTCCCTAAGAAGTTGACTATACATATATAAATTGTCTAGTATGATATAAGTACTCTCTAGAGCTCCATAATATTTGTAAGTATGTGTATGGTGTATGACCATTTGAAAAAAATGTTTCACTAAATAAAGATAAATATGTTGATTATCATAATTAAGGGTTGTATGAGGTTTCCTGTGGCCTTAAGTCGACCTGGACCGTCTCGCCTAAAATAGGGTGTGATAATAGTGGTCTCATTGTCCACCAAATCTTGAATATATTTCTACACACATCATTCTTATGTCCAATACCTTAATGGTATCATATAACTCATTAGTATTCCACCTCTTAGGGAGTAGGTTTGGCAAAGGTCTTAGCTCCAATGGTTGGGTAAGCTAGCCTTCCGAAGCCTTCTTATAATTACACTGAATGGCATTCCTAAATTAGTGAAAATCCTCTATTGATTCTTTTCAAGCCGGATCTAGGGTTAAGGGTTGATGTTGGCCACTTCTCCACCGTTTTGCTTAGTGGTGATGTTAGAATTGTTGTTGTTATTATAGGCTGGATTCTTTAGAAATCAAGAGGATGAGGTTGTCTCATCCTTGATTTGGCTAGAATGGATCAAATCTTTAATGTTGGTGGTTGTGGTGATTAAATCCTTAAAGTTGGGTAGATATAAGGTTTGCAAGTGGGTTTAGTATACCGGCATGATATTTTTTTGACAATAATGTCTACCTGCTCTTGCTCTGTGGGCTTGTTCATCATTTGGGCTACTTTATCAACTCCACCTCATAAGAATAAAGAGAAAGATTCCTTTTGGTCTTGCTTAGTAATCTCAAGGTCCCTTAATTATGTACACCTCAATGTTGTAGTGATATTATTTGATGAAGGTATTGCAAATATTCTCCCAATTGCAATATTTCTTCTTATCTAGATCTATGAACCATCAAACTTCTGCACGAGTTAGGGATCTTTGAAAAAGTTGCGCAAGGAGTTCATCATTAGTACCCATGGGCTTAAGTGCCCTCATATACATCTTGATGTGGGTTTTAGGATAGGTGGTTCCATCAAACCTATCTATGTTAGGCATTTTGAATTTAGGGGTAATCAAGCTTTTGGAAATAAGGTGAGGGAGTTTAGATCTAAGACTTCATCCCTGTATTTAATAATACTAATCCACTTTTCCATGGCTTTTAGCTTTTCCATGAGGGCCTTTGTTTCAGGGTTCACCCCCTTAAAAAATGATTTTACAGAGGAGTTAGGGATAGAGACCTTTAGTGGGTCAATAGTGATCCTATTGTTGGTTAAGTCAACATATTATACAACTTGATTCAAAAAGCAACCATGAGTGGTTTGAGACTAAGTCCCATAAAAACTAGATTGTGCTCCCCGTAACATAGCCTGTACCTCCTCTATTATTGAGTTGCATTATGCTTTGCATAAACAAACCAAGGTCTTGTTAAAGCCAGCTTGTTAATCGGTGAACATATTCTTAAAGCTCTACTTTTGCCTTTTGAGAATGTTCTCAATGAAAACTTAGATGTTAGTGTCTTCACTACCTTGAGACACCAGTACCTTTAACGAAAAATGACCTTGAGTAATAAAAGGGATGGTTCATCTTAGATAAGCCTAGTCTATCATGGTTTGGACCTCAACTAGGATGGTCTCATGCATGACACTTAAATTCTTTTCTTATCTTCGAATTAGGTCTCTTATTGAATTTCTGGCAAAATGGGCTGAAGAAAAGATAGCGTTCTTCTCTTCTTAGTTTATAGGTTTACCTTTGATAAGAGAAGGAAATAGATCTAATGAGCAGATAGTATTTCATTTAAATATCGTATGGTTAAGGTATGGGCCATATTCCTAAATGGCTCAAGATTATTGTGGCTAGGCAAAGTTGGGTGTGGTCCCAAATGGTTCAAGCTATTATAGCTAAGTGAAGTTGGGCGAGGTCCCAAATGGTTCAGGCCTATTATTGCTTAGGCTAAGTTTGGTATGCTCCCAAATGGTTCAACCTTATTACTACTTAGGTGGAGTTAGGTGTGGTCATAAAAGGTTCAAGCCTATTTTGGCTTGGGTTCATATTTAACAGGTTAAGCCATTGTGGCTTAGGTTTGTGTTTTAAAATTTCAAGCCATTGTGGCTTAAGTTCATGTTTAACTGATCAAGCCATTGTGGCTTAGGTTTGTATTTTAAAAGGTAAACCATTGTGGCTTGGGTTTATGTTTAACAAGTCAAGCCATTATGGCTTAGTTTTGTATTTTAAAAGGTCAAGCCATTGCAGGTTGGGTTTATGTTTAAAGAGTTAAACCATTGTGGCTTAGTTTTATGTTTAAAGAAGGTCAAGTAATTACGAGTTGGGTTTATGTTGAAAGAGTTAAGCCATTATGGCTTAGTTTTATGTTTAAAGATTAATCCATTGTGGCTTAGGTTTGTGTTTTAAAAGGTCAAGCCAATATGGCTTGGCTTTATATTTTAGGTTAATGGTCATGTTTTAAGGTTGGATGCCTTAAAGTTTAACTTTCTAAGGGTCTTTTAAGGTTTCATCAATGGGATGCATGTATGCATATATGAAAAGATTTCATGACCATTGCTTAAGTTTATCTTTTTATAGTTCATCTAAGGGCAGGGATTTATAGTCATTATATGAATATATACCTAATCACATGTTATATAAACAATCTGGCATAGGTCTAACAGTACTACATGTCCAATACATCTTAAAAAGATTAAGGATTCATTACAAGTTGGATGCTTTTCCTATCCCCCAGCATACTTAAGGAAGATTGCCAAGTAGATGCTACTTGCTACCTAAAATTTACTAAAACTGAGGGTAATGAACCATTTGTTGGGCAATTAAGCTATATTTTGATTATTGCTAATCAAATTGATGTATACTAATAAGTTTAAACATGTTTTTTTTATAGGTATTCAATTTTAGGCCTTGTGCGACCGCCCAACATACTGAGTGACTGCACAAAAGCCAAGGGAAAGAAACTCCTTGTAGTACAGAAGAGATCATGGTCTCTGATGTGGCCATAAATGACTGCAAGCACATTGTGCTACCGCTGTAATCCTTATACCCCATATACGTATAATACATATGCCCAACATATGTAATATACAAATATAGGATACAAGAATGTCACAACCCATTTTAATAAAAACACCCTTACTTTTTGAATCTGTATAAACTTAAATCATTTAAGTGATGTCATATAAATAATAGATAAAATGTTTCTTGCTAAAACACATACATAACTTCATTACCAAATGTTTATCCAAAACACTCTTGATAGTTTGTGATATATATACATATATACATCAAAATAAAACATAATATACATGAAGTCAATATGTACAAAAATATAAAATATGTACATGCTGGCAATTTGTCTCTGATCTTAATGTCCAACAATCCACTCAGCACTCAAGATCTCAAGCCTAGACTCGACCCATTCTAAATGAACTCTCCGGGTCAACCAGATCTACCTTGTCACCTGTACAATGAATCACAATCGCGCTAAGCCAAAAGCTTAGTAATGCAAACTTTGATAACAATAAAGTTCAAATGCAATGCCAATGCACAATGCATAAGGATATTATATCTCATAACATTATATCTTAATATTTTGCTTAATTATTCCACTATTCATAATTCACATAAAAACAAACACAAGCATGGGCCCAAAAGAATCTAATATGCTATTAAAATCCCAGAGTTACTGCTTTGGTCCAAAATGACACTATTTGTCTAGCCCCGAAGGCAAATCATAATCATAATAAGGATAACCTCATGTGTAACATCCCAACTAGGCTTCAAGGACTAGGCCCAACCCAACTTCAAGGGACTGCTACATCATGCAACATCCTAACTAGGCTTCAAGGACCAAGCCCAACCCAGCTTCAAGGGACTGTTACGTCTTAGGCATGCCGCCAAACACAAAACTCTAAAAATTAAATAACATACTAGGCACATAATTTCCATTATCAATATCTTTCGCATTTTCTCAAGATCAAGCTAGGCACAATGCCTCAATTATCTCATTTATATCAATATAGCCATTGCTAATGGCTTTACATACCATCTTTAATGTATACATAACAAATTGCATTACCCATATGTTTTGGGTTATTATCATATTTTACGCATAGTTCACATTACATATAATGCATTTGTGACATTATACAAACCATAACATATTACTCATGCACTAACAATGTAATAAGTAACTTAACACATTTTCCATCCAAATGTGTTAAGTCCAAATGTCATGCAAATATAAGCAATTACTTAAAGTTTGTACTTACCTCTAAAAGAAACAAAACAAGCTCAAACACCACTTTCAACCTCCTCTTCAAGATATCCCTCAACACTTGGATTGGGTAACTCAAGTCTCCTCAAAGCCTAAACCAATTGTGATTATAAATAACACACTTATAGGCATATACAAAACCTCTCAACACAAGGATAAGAAACAAAAAGGAAAATAAGGAAAATAACTATCTAGGGTAAAATCTACACATGACACGCTCAACAACACGGGTGTATCAATGACCGTGCCCTAAACCCATAACACAGAAGCTTTGACACGCACAATGACATGGGCGTGTCAATGATCGTGTCCTAAGCTCTATATTACAGCAGATAAGACACGTCCAAGACATGGGCGTGTCCCTGCCCGTGCCAAAACTCCTACAACACAGTAGCTATGACACGCTCAGTGACATGGTGTAGACCCTTAAATTTGGACCGGTTTAAATTTAAAAGATTTATGTTGGTCCATTATGAATTTAGATTTCTTAAATCTAATTTTAGAATTAAATTGGAAGTTATATCAAAATTGCAAAAATATTAGTTGAAAATTTAATTATTTTGGACCAATTTGAGTCAAAATTAATAGTTTTGGTCGAGTTAATTTTTTCAAATTGATATGGGTATTTCCCATATAGATTTGAGAGGACCAAATCGATATGGGTACTACCCATATCGATTTGAGCTTGCCAAATCAATATGGGCAAGTGCCTCATATCGATTTTGGCAAGCCGAGTCGATATCAGGCAATTTCATATCGATTTGGCTAGTCCAAATCGATATGAGACAATTTCATATCGATTTGGCTAGCCCAAATCGATATGGAATCTGTCTTATATCTATTTGGCTAGCCTAAATCAATATGAGTTGCACTCCATGTCAATTTTGGCCTTTAATTTGAGTCTTAAATGTAATTGTAAATTGCACCGGCCATTAGATTTCCTAATTAACTTATGAGAATTGGATTAGGTTTAGGTTAAAGTGTTGGTTTTCATATAAATACATGATTAACACAAATAAAAAAGGGGGGGAGGAAAACTGAGAGGAATAGATCGGCAGGAATTTGGATTAACAAATTGGCAGTGAAAAAGACTGTAGCAGTTTGATAAAGCAATTGAGCAATGTCAAGCAAGAAAAAAAAAACATTCTGAAAGCAAAGAAGAAAGCAAATCAAAGTGGCAGTGGCTAATCTTTGGATCACGAAGTCTTCAACCAAGAATCAATTGTTCTAGGCATAAAAGAAAAGATAGTTTGGATCAACACGTCAACTTTGTGGAACCTACAATACAAGTAATGTTCTTATTAACTCATCTAGTTAAACATATTAATTAATTTCAACACTTAAGTCATTTAATTTACTGTGATAATAATTCATAAAATTGGATTTTGCAACAAATTTTATAATCACTTATAGTATAAAAAAACCCTATCACTCTAATGTTATTTTCTAAAGTCCCAAAAACCTAATTTGATTCCAAGTATCCATAAAATCATAGTTTTTCATCTAAACCCAAAAATTATTTTCATAAGAATTCCAAACCCTAATTTTGATTAAAAAAAATCCTAATTCAAGATGTAAACCTAAATTTATATATTTATTACTTTATTTAATTTTAGATTTGATAATGTAATTTATTATATGTTTTAATGGTTGGTTTATTTAATTTTCAATGCTTGATTTATTTAATTTATCATGTATGAATATTTTTTCTAATTATTATTTGTTTATTAAAATTGTAAGAGGTGTGTTTCCATGATTGGGTACCTCATTAATTAATCTTTAGGCAATCTAATTTATTTTCATATTTTGGAATTAATGTAAAGGAAATGTTTCCACCTTTCGGTGGGTGTCCTATTTTGTTTTAGATATTAGACGATGTAAGGACATATTTTCATCCTCGGATGGGTGTCCATTTATTTGTTTTGTCTGGACATTGCTTTGATTTTAATATAATGATGCTTTATTTTAATTGTTGCATGTAGTATGGATAATATCATTATATTTAAGAATTTTATAATATTAAGACCTGCAAAGGAGGCCGGTTCCAATGAACCGGGCGTTGTGGGGGTGCTGGGCCATTTCTCACCTTCTCCACACGTACCCAACTTTTCAAACCCATTAGGGGGTTAGGGATTCCTTAGGAATCGATTCATCCACCCCTTTTTTTTCCGGCCTGTCCGGGTGGGGATTCCATTTTCTCTGGGCTCAGGCCTGTGTTCTCTAAGGCCATGAGCCTAAACAGTGCCGAAGTCGTAAGAAACATTCCACCTGGAGTGGGGGCAAAAATCCCTGCTCACAGTGGCGACTCCACTAGGGATCAGAGAAGTTGATTATGTTAGTCTTTATATTATTCTATGCTTTCTTATCATGATATTATCAATTGCATCATATTAGATTACATCGTGTGCGTGAGTTAGGATGCCAATGTTACCCGTGTTGTGTTATGTAAGGGATACCATACTTTCACTCAAGGTATGGAGATCGAGAATGGAATGACCACTCATAGCCTTGTACCATTTGGTATATACTTGCTATGGGAACCTAAGCCTTTTAACCCAAAAACTAAAGCTCGTGTAATTGGCCTAGTTACTTTCCTTAGGTTTTTATCCCAAATGCTTATTGTTTGACTGTGGTTACTTTATCTTGGCTTAAATCATGACTTATTTGGTTTGTTCTTTTTCTAATATGACCTAATTACATTGTGAGCTCAAATAAATTTTTTCCTCTAAATACAAAAGACCAAAGCTATTCTCAAAACTTTTCAAGATGGTCTTTGGATATAAAACTTTTTTAAAAACAAATCAAAAATTCTTTTCTCATGACTTAAAATAAAAAAAGTCAAAAATCCATTTTTTTTATCTAAAATCCTTTTATAAAACCATTTCATCCAACCTTCAAAAGAGCTTACGAATATTTAGGTCAATTACGGAAATACCAAAAATCAATTGTGAGCCTAGTTTATACTAAGAATTATTAACCATGGGCTTATTTTTGGCATGAATCATTAGTTACTTTTTCAAGTGAGAAATCTATTTATAATAAACCTCTTGATTTAGTTTTAATCCAATATAGCATAAAAGCTATTATAGTTGGTTGAATGGATTAAAACCTAACTAATGGGAATTATCATGCACTAGTTTATATTTTTGAAAATATAACTATTGGTTGAACAGTTCGAGAAAACTTTTGAAAGTAAAATATCCCATGTTGGTATTTTTGTTAACCATATGCCTAGGAAAAAAGACTTGTCATTCATGTGTGGAAGTTTTAAGGTTGGAAGGAACGTCCTAATTATATTTTTTTGTTAGTTATTCATGCATAAATGCATACATACATTTGCATCTCATTGATCCTCTTTGGCTCATAGTCCTAGATTACGTCAGTTCAAAAGCTTACAATAATCCGACCTATGTCGGAGATGAAGAATCCAGTAGCGACTCAATCACTTTCTCACAAAAAGTAATGGAGCCCAAACAAATTGAAAGAATGGTGGACGATGCCCTCAATTCTAAAATGGAAGAACTAAAGGGGGCCCTAGTTGAGATCATGAATAGTTAAATGACTACAATGTTTGGGAACACCGCTGAAGCATCCGTAAGCACCAAGAAAGATAAGGGGAAGGCTAAAGTTGGTGAAGTAGCTTTTGATGATGACAAGGTGGTCATTGATGAAGATGACGACTGGGCTCAATACTTCCAAGATCCTCAAGATAAAAAGGAACCAAAAGTTATTAAGAAGACAACTATTGAAAAGACAGAGATGTCTGATGTTGAGAAGATGATTGCTGATTTAGAAAAGAAATTTGAAAAGAAACTGAAAATTGAAGAGATGTCCGAGATTGTTAAACTATTTAAACAAGATGAGGAGGCCCCTTATAAGTTCAAGATGCCTTCCTTTGCTAGGTATAATGGTAATGGAAACCCTCATCTCTATGTGAAGCAGTACATCACTGCCATGCAATCTACCAAAGCTATCAAAGCTCAAACTCTGAGTTATTTCATGCTCTCGTTGGACCCTGTTGTCCAAAATTGGTTCAGCACCTTAGAGGAAAGTACTCAAAAAGATTAGGACATGTTGTACAAGGCTTTCACTCAGCAATATGGGTACAATGTCGAGCTGGAAGTAACCTTGACGGAGGTGAAAACCATTAGGCAAAGACCAAATGAGAATTTTGTGGACTATGTGAAAAGATGGAGAAATAAGGATGCACTTCTCAAAAGGAGGCCTGATGAGTTGGACCAAATCAGGATGATAGTCAGAGGCATCCTGCCCAACCTCAGTGAAAGGCTGTCTCACACCCTTATAAGGAACTTCAAAGACCTTTTGTAAGCTGGCTTGCAAATCAAAGAGTGGGAAAGGGAGAAGAACTGCCTTTCGGTAAGAAGGAATGAGAAAGGGAATTACCAGTCTTGTAATCAAAGTACAAAAAAGGAAGCTGATGTTAATACCACTAGTCAAGAAGGAATGAGGCAGTTTTCAAAATTAGGAAAGCCGTTGTCTTGGGTTCTCAATAAGCTATAAAAGAAGGGATTGTTACAACCCTTGACTCCTCGTCCTTTGCCTAATCCTCTTCCACCTAAATTTTATACTAAGGCATGTTGCCAATTCCATCAAAGGCATGGACATGAAATGGATAACCGTATGAAGTTGAGGCATGAGATCCAGAATTTAATTGATAATGGAAAGTTGCCTGAGCCAGATAAGCCCAATACCAAGAGCAATCCTTTATCTAAATTTGGAAGAGTACCTCCGCCAACAACCTTCATGGTAGGAGGAGGAGTGGTGAAAGATTTAATCTTTCAAGAGTGGAATGTTGAAGATGTGGATTAAGGAGAAATTTTATTCAACGAACCTCCCTTAACTTGGAATATTGCTCGTTTTATTTTACTTTCTTTAGTACTTATTTGGAAAAATTATGTTTTTCAAATTATGTTTGATTGAATAAATTATTTTCACCAAAAATTTTGTTGGTCTTTGTTCATTTTGGTGCTCAACCAATGAGGAATCTAGCTTGATGTTCATAAATTAATATATCTAGGCATCATGATTCGAATGACTTTATTAGGTGAGGGAATTGCTCTGTAGCATTGAGTTGTGTATGCTTACTTAGAGAGGGCTCCTGCATAATGATTTTTGTCTAGGTCCTAGTCAGTCTTAGAACATGCTTTGATAAACTTTCGAGGTGAAATTAATCTCTGCTTATTCAAGGTAGAGATGATCTAGGCATTATTTGGTTAGCCAACAACTAGTATCCACCCTATTAAATATCAATCCCTAGTTGTCCCTTTGAGCTTTCATAAAATTTTAGCTTTCTTTTCATTGGCTTACAAACCCCAAAAACCTGCCTTGAGTTGTTGTTATACTTTTGACAAGTCTTATAATCACTAAGGTGAAGAGGCAAGAAGATCAAAAAGAAAGGAATGCATAGCCAAGACCATAAGAATAGTTGAAGTTTTCCTAATATCTCCAATATATCAAGATAACATCCAAGAAACAAATGATTTATCCATTTAAAGAAGATTTATGCCACTCCTCCCATCCATTACCAGAAATACAAGTTGGTACAAACAAGACAACTCGTTTAGAGCTAGAACCAAAAAAAAAAGAAAGAAAAGAAAAAAGAAAGAAAAAGAATAAAAATAAAAGAAAATAAAACCCAAAACGGTTCAAAAAGCCAACCGAGTTCTCTTTTACCTAAAGCAGCAAAAGGCTTCCATTTGGTTTGTAAGGATAGTTTAACTTGAATTGGTCCAACCCAACCAAAGATTCAATTAAAATCAGAGAAAAAAGAGAAAGACCATCTAGTTTTTAAAAGTCCTATACTTGACAATCCTACAAATGAAAAAGACGAAATGATGAAATGTGGGTACCAAACGTTTTGCAAAGGCAAAGACTGTCCTAATCAAGATCTAGATTAACACCAAGAAGATGGGAGAACATCCAAAGCTCTATTTTTTCATGCTCCCAACTGTCTAAAGTTCCAATAAGTAGTTTCTAGTGTGAAGGTTTGTCCATTGTATCACATCAACTGCAATCTCAAAATGGTTTTCATTTAACTTATGTCCCTTATAGGCTCCATTTCAAGCCTATCAAAGACTTGTTGATCTCTCTTGGTAGGTAGAGTCTATTAGTGGAGATAGTTTGGATAAGCATGCATATGAGATAGACAATATTCAAACTCAAATGAGACCTTTGGCCAAGTAATGTGTATGTGCCTATCTGAAGTGCAATAGTTCTTGCTTAAATAGAAATACTTTCTGAGTTTAGTATGGTAACTAGGGTTGTCATGTTATAGATATGTTAAATTTAAAAATCGAGTCCTGAGGTAAATTGACATTGATTTGACAAAGCCAACATTTGATTTTAAAATTGAAATTCAAATATATATATATATATATACAAAGCCTTCAAGTTAAAAGAAGTTTGTTGAATCATCAAAACTCAAAGAACACATTAGGCAAAGGAAACGATTATTGGCAAGGTCATGAAGAAGCTACCAACTGACATGCTGAAACATAGTTTGAAGTGGATGTATCCCTGACTCTGCAGCTTGGGCTCTGCACCATTCATGTTCCCAACATCTTGAAGATAAAAGCCATAAATACAAGGCTTTCTGTCATTCCAATGCAAGACTTGAATGAGTATCTGAAAGGAACCAATGAGAACACTTCTGCTGATTACCTCGATCTGTGAATCAATGAAACCACTGTAAGTATTGTGAGCAGGGATTTTTGCCCCCACCCCTAGTGGAATGGTTCTTACGACTTCGATACTGTTTAGGCTCAGGGCCTTAGAGAACACTGGCCTAAGCCTAGTGAAAAATGGAGTCACCACCCAGACTGGCCAAGAAAAAGAAAAGGGTAAATGACTCGATTCCTAAGGAATTCCCAACCCCTTAATGGATTTGAAAAGTTGGGTACGTGTAGGGAAGGTTAGAAATGGCCCAGCACCCCCACAATGCCCAGTTCATTGGAACTAGCCTCCTTTATAGATCTTAATATTATAAAATTCTTAAGTATAGCAATATTATCCATATTACATGCAACAATTAAAATAAAGCATCATTGTGTTAAAATCAAAGCAATATCTAAACAAAATAAATAAATGGACACTCATCCGAGGATGGAAATATGTCCTTACATCGTCCATGTCTAAAAATAAATAGGACTGTAATATCCTCATATATGGTCTAGAAGTTTTGATTATGTTGTTGATGTTGTTGTTATTGTTGTTGTAGTGATATATTGGATTGAATATATGTGTTAAATTGCAAGAGAAAAGATATTGGAAAGTGAATTCTTGTGTATATGTGTTTTGGGGAAAAGAATTAGGGTTTAGAGAGAATGGTATATGTTGTGTATATGATGATATATATAACATATAAATTGGTCAAATGAAGAGTCAAGGGGGTAGAGATATTTTATGTGGAATGTGCAATTACATATAAGGGCTTATATGAGACAAAAAGTTAGTTATATGATTGAGGGCATTTTGGTAATTGCTTGGATAAGATCACTTGGTGGAGATTAAAAGCAAAATTTGACTTTGCTTCTTGATATTTTCTTCTTCTTTTCCATTGTGGCCGGCTCCTCCTTAAACAAAGGAAGCAAGAGGCAAAGAGAAGATCTCGTTGAGTGAAGCTCAAATTGAAGAAAGATTAAGTGATCAAGTTGGTGATTCAAGAAGTTTTGTAACTTTAGTAAGTTCTCTTGTGATCTTTGTGTTTATTTGAAATGATATTTGAGTTTGATAGATTTTTAAGAGTGTGTTGGTTGATTTTGAGATGTGAGAAGTGTTTGAGTGATTGGATGATGGATGTTGAGTATGGATTGAAGAAAAGAGTAAGTGGTTGGAAGAGATGATGTTGTATATGTGGTAAGGGTTTTGAGATGATTTTGTGTTTGGTGTTTGATGTGTGTTTTGGCTTGTTTTGGGTGTGTTGCAAGTTTGAGATGAGTTTTGAGTATGTTTTGTTAAGATTATTTGAAGAGGATGTTAATGTATAGAAGTGTGTTGTTGAGTGTATGGTTATTTTTGATCGGAGTCTTGATTTGTGGCCGGACACGCCCATGAGCACGTCCAGGGTTTTTAGGCTTGTCAATTGTGTTGGAGGCAGTAGGTTTGACACGACCAGTAGCACGCCCGTGTTATTGAGCGTGTCATAGCTACTGTAAGATTTGAGAATTTACACGCCCAGGAACACGCCCATGTTGTTGAGCGTGTAAATGTTTCTGTGTTGTGGAGTTAGGGCACGGCCATGAACACGCCCGTGTGGGTGAACGTGTCAGGGTTGAGGTTTGCCCTAATTAATTCCTAATTGGATTATCTCTTGTGTATCCTTAAACAAGTATATGCTATTACTTTTGATTTAAGTCTTGAAGATAGTGATTGATCATTGATCTAAGAGGTTAAAGAATCTTGGACAAGGAAATGTTAGGAGTTGTATGAATTGTTAGTAAAATAAGTACAAATCTTGTATTATTGCATTGTTGCATATGATGATAAT
The DNA here is from genome assembly GCA_947685225.1 of Garcia nutans. Classification (NCBI taxonomy): domain Eukaryota; kingdom Viridiplantae; phylum Streptophyta; class Magnoliopsida; order Malpighiales; family Euphorbiaceae; genus Garcia; species Garcia nutans. The sequence goes on from CANTUV010000037.1 coordinate 43,704,829, forward strand.
GGCAATGTATATGATACTATGTGAACAATGTGATATTTCATGTATTGTGACTCATGTGATGAGTAATGTGTTTGGTTATGTTTATATCAATAATGCTATATGTATAATGTGATGGAATATAATGCCATTGTGATTGGCTATGGTAACTTATATGTGATATGAGGCCATTGTTATTGGCTATGATGAGAGTTGAGAATGGAAATGATAATTAAATAATAAATGATTTGTGTGGCTAATGTGTTATTCCATTTTCAGAGTTTGTTGTTGGTGGCATGCCTAATAAGTGTAACAATCTCTTGAAGTTAGGTTGGATTGAATCCTTGAAGCCTAATTGAGATGTTACCACCCTTGAAGCTAGGTTGGGTTGGTTCTTGAAGCCAAGTTGGGTTGATGCTTAGCATGCTTTGCTCCCCTTGAAGCTTGGTTGAACCTAATCCTTGAAGCCTAGTTGGGTTTATGATATTGATAAATGTGATGATAAAACCAAAACATTAACTCTGAAAATTGAATGGCATATTAGTGTGTTTTGGGCCCATGCTTGTCTTTGTTTAGTGTTGATTATGAATGATTAAATGAATACTAATGAGGTATATGATAAGATGTTGAAATATGATATGTCTATTTATGTTGAGTTATGAAATGTAAAGGTATGTTGTTAGCTTTGCATATATGATGGTACATGTATAATATGGATTGAGAATTGGCATTGCATTGCATTAAAACATAACATTAGCATGAATTATCTTACTAAGCCGTTGGCTTAGCGCGATAGTGTTTGATCGCGCAGGTAATAGGGTTGAACCCGAGAGCTCTTCGAGACCGAGTGAGAGTAGACAGTGAAGAGTTGATTTTGGGAACTTAAAGATCAGAGGAGACTTGCCAATCATGTATAACTCTTTTATATTTTGTAAAGTAATGATTTTAATGTACATATGTGTATATTTGTAAATATGAAATTAAATGTTTTCATATATGTAAATATTTGATAAATTCCGCTGCGTAACAACTAAATGTATCCATATATATCTATTTAGTTTTGTATTACAAGTTAACTACTTATCTTTCTATAATGTATACAATTGAAAGATTATGGTATGGTTTAAAATGTTTTTAAATGTTAAGAAAAATCCGTAGCATCTCTATGTTTAGTGCATGTATACTACATTGTGGTGTTTGTAGTGTGCATGTATTGAATGTAGGGGTGTTACAAGGACACCCGCCGAAAGGTGGAAACATGTCATTTACAATGGCCCAAAAACTTTAAGATAAAATAAATTACATAAAATTTAACTAATGAGGTACCCAAAATATGGAAACATACCTCTTACAATGTTTTGAAATAAAAAAATCAATAAAAGTAAACATCCATTCATCATAAATAAATCATTCATTAAAGACATAAATTGAATATATAAATAAATAAATCATTAATCAAACTATATAATAAACATTTATCCAATTCAAATAAAACAATAAGTATATAACTTTAGGGTTCATACTTCAATTAGGATTTCTTGGGTTTTATGTTTAACAATTAGGATTTTGCAAATACTAGTTTAATTAGTTGAGAAACATCTTAAAGAAATAACATGGCTAATGGATGTTTGAATATAAATGTTAGATTTGAAATAAATTAGGGTTTGAATCTAAAGAATGGATTCTTTGGATTTAGAGTTTCGGAAGTTATATAAAAATATTATTGAAAATTTAGGGTTTAAATAAATAAGATTGAGAATCATGAAAATTGATTTTTAGATTAGGTATTTGAAAAGATAAGCTACTGTGATTTTAGAAAAATAGATTTGGTTAGGGTTTTAGGAAAACAGATCATTGTGGCTTTAGAAAAGTGTAATTTAGGGTTTTAGATTTTAAAAATATGTGCTACGGGTATTAAGACATTAGGGTTTTCGAAGAAATATTTTTAGGGTTTCAAATAAAGTTTGGATGTTTTGTAGAATAATTGATCAAATTGTATGATGAAACAATTAATCCAACTTGATGAAGCTACTCTAAATATAAACAAAGAAAATAGAGATTCAAACCTCTGTTGTTGGTTCTACCATAATCTTTGAATTCTGGTTCAACAATAATAAAGATAGTGTAGGCTACCTTTGTTGGAGTGTTTGTTGTTTGCTCACTGCCTCTTGCTTCTTCAAGCTTGAGATTGGCCGAAAAGAATCCAAAAGTCCAAGGTCAAGTAAAAAATTTCAGCTCCGATCCCCAAAAATTTTTTTGATCCCCAATTCTGTGTCTTTAATGTGGTATTTATAAGAAAAATCATAAACCTAATCCTAATTGGCTAACAAAACAAAAACCTTTTAGGAAATAAAATTAGAAACCAAGTAGAATAGGGCTTTGGCAAACCCGCGCTTAAAAAAGTTTTTATTGCGCTGGCAAAAAAGTTGCTTGGACACTGGGCATGGGCCAGCCAATTTGCCGCCCTTAAAAAATTCTGTGGCGAATTGGCCTAAGCCAATTCATCTTTGGGGATGAAAAATTTTTCTTCGCCGATTCTTCCGTCAACGATTTTATTTATTTTTATTTATTCATTTTACTATTACCTTATTTTTATTAAAAATAAATATTTTAAGTAATGAATATTAAAATAAATATTATTTAATTAAAATACCACAAAAATTATTTTGGACTATTTTAAAAAATAATAGACTAGACTGGGTCAAAAATTAAGGGTCTACAGTTTGCCCCCTGCTTGAGCGATCTGAGACTATAGCAAAAGAGAGTGAAAAGCAATGTGATTTTTGACTGGATTTAGAGCCATACTGGACTATGTACTCAAGGTTGGTTTGAGCTCTGGACTGAAAAATAATTAGGGTTCTAGACCCAAGGTGAATTTAAGATTTGGGTTTTGGACCCGAGGTAACTTCTGGACTTAAAAGTAATTTGGATTCTCATCCCAAGGTGAATTTAAGATTTGGATTGTGGACCCATGGTAAGTTCTGGACTTAAAAATAATTTGGGTTCTGGACTCGATGTAAGTTTTGGACTTAATTTGGTTCTAGACCCAAGGTATGTTCTGACATAAAAATAATTTGGGTTTTGGACCCAAGGTAAGTTCAGGACTTAATTTAGGTTTTGGACCAGAGGTAAGTTCTGGACTTAAAAATAATTTGGTTATCTACAAAAAATAATTATAGTCAGTAGGATACTAAAGAAATTTGCAAAAAATTTAGCTATTTTTTACCATGCCTATATCTTCTTGCCCCCTGCGTGTAAAAATATTTTAAAAGTACAAAATATTTATATACACGCAAATATCTGAATAATTGAATTGAATAATTGAGTTTACTATTTATTTATTGTACAGTGACTATTTACGCACTATTCACTGACTATTTATTTACTATTTATCAATAGTAATATTTACTTTTTCTTTTTCTTTTTTCTTCTCTTTTTTTCACGAGAATACTATTTTTTTCCTTTTTATTTTTGTCTTTTCCTTTGCAATTTTCTATATAAACGTTTCATTCCTTCTTTTCATTCTCACATCATTTTTGAAATTTTCATCTTCATTTCCTTTTTCTTTTCCTTTTTAATTTGTCTTTATAAACTACAGAAGTTTTGTTTCTTCAATACTCATCCATACTTACATATTCTCATAATTAAAGTAAAAAGTTTAGCAGAGATTTAAGGAAAAATGCATGCTTCGAGATCAAGACCTCGATCCAATGCTGAGTTACTAGAATTTATTCGACGGCATGAAAATGAAACTGTAAGTCTACTAGCTGGAATGCAACTTCATCACAGTTCAAGCCAAAAAACTACGGTAACAATGCAATTTAATATTTTAATTGCACAAATATGTATATATATTTTGTTTTTGTTTTTGTTTTGTTTTGTTTTCTTAAAGATTTAGGAAAAATAAATTAATTAGAGTACTATGTTTAAGAATTTACTAGACAAATAAATAGATGGACTAAAAATAGAACATAAAGAATAAATTTAGTCTATAAATTAGTGGTATTGGTATGATGATATACTTACCTTATGTTAACTTACCTGGCTCCATGTTAGCATGATCATTGCATTATCCGGGGCGGAGGGTGTGTCTATAAAGCCCGATAATGGTATGATGTAGTACCTTCTCAGATAAAATGGATTGTTTGAGATTGTGATTTTGAAAGCTTTATCTTGCAATTACCATCTGAGGAGTGTCCGATTGACAGGAGTGTAGTTCAAGCATTGTCGGAGCGGTGGATGGACACGACCCATACTTTTCACCTACCTATAGGAGAGATGACCATTGGCCCAGTTGATTATACAGCCATAATTGGTATCCGGTACTATAGCCTTTCGGTCCCTCTTACCAATGATATTTTGACATTCGAAGAAGTCCAACAGTTAATCGATATGGAACCATCATTAAAAGGGCCTTTCAAGATAAAAAATTTGGAGTTATTGGATGAACTATGAAGGACGGGTTATTAGGCAAACAACCAAACAATATGCTCGAGGATTTTTACTATACTCGGGTGGACCATTTTATGCAGCACCGAATTTACCATCCATCTATCAGTGTTGAGGGCCCTTATTGATATGAGTATGGTACCGCTTTATGGCTGGGGTGAAACTGGCCTTGCCTGTCTCTATCATGGACTAGACAAGATTTGCATAAATAAGAAGTCTTTCATTGGCTTCATGGTGGTTGTCGAGGTATTCTTCTTCCAATGTCAATTCCATTCTTATTCTTGCATGAATTTGATTTTTATTATTGTTGTAGGTATGGACATATGAGCATAATCTTGTGAGGGCACTTGGCATCTCTCGTCGGGTATCCGAGATTGAATTTTTGGTTGTCTGATCGTGTAGCAGTTCTCGACTCTCACCATGTGTACACCCAGCGCTCTCTCTTGAGTTGCTTAACCTGGGGCCAGGTAAGATAGTATTAGTATACTTTAAAACTTATATAAAAGTTCACTTGCCTTGTGTCATTTTGTTGGTCAATTTGGCTTGGTGGAACACAAAAGAGTGGACGAACTGGACTTCTTCCATGAATGCTGCATTACCTTTTCAACATACTCGTCGAGTAATTGTCGGCCCTATGTTTAGTGGCTGATTTCTCAGGGAGAGAGTGTATGAGTGGTTCCTTGGTCCCGAGCGGTGAAGGATCCCGATGAATTGCCCAGAGTATACTTTAAAAATCACATCATTTCCGGAGAATGCATGGTGGTTAGCTCGGCATGGTTATGATGTTGAAATCTTTCTATATCCACCGGGTGCATCATATATCCAGTTTATTTGTGTAGGACTCTTGAACTTTGATGTATCTCCTGTTGGTGTACGGGAGGTTCCCAAGAAAAAGGAGAATAACGATGAAGAGGAATATTACGGAGAGAGAGGAGGGTTCGTCCCGTATGCCCGGGGCTAGCACTTCTCAGGTATACTTCTACCATTTTTCCATTGTAATTACTTCTTTCTTAACTTGTTTTGACTTTTTAATGATTATTGTAGGCTGTTGGCTCATTTGGTCATGAGGTTGGACCTTCCTTTATCACTTCTCCATTTGCTCATTCTAATCAACCTGAGATGCCATCTCATCCACAGGGCGTTGATATGAATTACCTTGTAGGTTTTCCTATTTCATGACAATTTATGCTACATGTATGTATGATTATGTATGCTCTTACCCTTTTCTTTCTGACTCACAATGTATGCTTGAGGAACAAAACAAGAAACTTCAAGAAGAGTTAGCTGCTAGTCGTCAACAGGTTGCCCATTTTGAAAAATTATATCACCAGTCAAAGCAAGATTTTTGAGACTTTCAATTTCAGGGGATGAGAGATCTTGGTGCTTCGTCATCTAAGGGACCTCAAACTAATGAGCATGAGATTCTTTCATCTACTTTCGATAAGGATCGTTACAGATCTGAATTCTAAGGTAATAGAGATTCAGGTGCTCCTGCTTTGGGCAGACTCGGGATAGGTGATATGCCTCCTGCAACAAGCGATGACTTTTTCAGGGCTCTGTTTGATCATGATCCACCACCTTCTTCTCAGTGATCTATCATTATTGTATTAATTGAGGAAATATTGTATAATAAAAATGATGATAAAAATAATGATGATGATATATGATTTGCACTTTTACTGTAACTTTTGACTTTTTTTTCTATTTCTTTTTTTCCATGCTTCTATCATCATTATTATTCCTAAAATACAATTATTGTTCTTTCCTCTTCACATTCAAAATTTCCACAGTAGCACTAATTTACAAAACCAAAGGCAACATGGTAACTCAAAACTATTTCGTCGCCAATTTCCTATCCTTCCGCTTCTCGGTCTCAAGCTATTCCTTGTCAATTTTGGAATAGCGAATCATCCCATCTAAATCTCTTTTTATGCCATGATTTCATACAAAATTTAGAAAATTTTCCATGAATTTTCAATTTCAGCATCAAAATTCCTTTTAACAATTCCAAATTCCCTTCAATTATTAACAATAACCGAACTCAATTTGAAGAAAATAAAAGGTCTATTTAAAAATATGAATGCCATTCATCGGAAACAAATATCTTGGTTTAAAATTGATATTTTGTGTTTTCAAAATATTAAATTAGACCATTCTTTTTTACATGCCATGGCTTCTTTTTGGAATGTGAATTCTAGGACATTTAAGATTAATGGCTTTGAGATATGTCCCATGATTGAAGAATTTGAGGCCATCCTTGGATATCCAAGAAATTAACCAATTGCATTACCTATATTGATTTCCAAGACTCAACAAAAGATGTAAATGTTATTTCAACTTTCAAATCCTGAAGTTCTACAGTTGACGAGAGGTGAGAAAATTTTGTTGGGTCCCTTAATTGACTTTTACCTTTCTCACTTGGCTCCAACGAAGGCATGGGGACGTACGCTTTATCTATGCTTACTTAGCCAATTTTTGCTTATTATTCTAATGGCAATATTGATCCATGAGTATTGGATATCATGGACCAAATGGAAGGAGGCTTGTCGCCAATACCCGTGATCTTAGCCGAGACTTTAGTTGGACTAGACCAACTTAAATCGGGATTGTCAAAGAGATTGGTCGAGAGTCCATTGCTGCTTCAGATAATTACCTAAACTGCCCTCTTAAATTTTCAATTTAGGTTTCCTTTTTTTCTTTTTTCTTTTTTTTATTATTATTGCTCTAATTTTTGCCTAGTCCGCCCTTGTGAGTTTTCAAAACTAGCAAGCTGTCCTAATTTTTGCCTAAGCCGCCCTTGCGGGTTTTCAACTTAGCGGAGCCCTTTTTTTTAATTTTTTTCTTACAAATTTGGCTTCAAGAGCGTCTCTGCTTACTCGATACTCCATCTATGGATTTTGCTAGATATCTGCCACGACATCACTCTGCTAGGAAACTACTCCACCCTGCTTCTTCATATGTAGACTGGGTTGGCTGGATCCATTCTCGTGCTGAAGTCAACATCCGTTGATTAGTACCTTGGTGGAAAATTTCTAGTATTACCATTCGGACATACTTGATGTATGTTCCTCTTGCTGCTCTTCGTCGAGGTACTTGCTATGATCCTCGCCGGCTTGACCGTCAGTATGGAGCTGAGCTACGAGATTTTAATTTTACTCCTGATTTGGACATGCCTTGTCTGATTGAAGCCTACTTAGATTAGCTGAAGCAAGCTAGCCTACACGTTACACTTATCGTCTTCCATAGATTTTACATTTGTCAATTCCTTTAGAAAGAGTATTGTTAGGATGAAAAAATAATAAAAGTAATAAGAGACATTTCTTTTCCTTTTATAATTTATCATCACCTTTTGCTATTGTGTTTATTTTGTTTTATCCATATTTGGTAAAATACTTACAACAGTGCACATAGAACAATTTTAATATTAATTCTGCTTTATTAAATTGGGGAACAACCAAACATAAAGCCAGCATACACAAGATCGCTCCTATTGCCAACTAGCCCTTTCAGGTTTTCTAATTGATAATTTTCTCTCACTTAGCCCTAATTGTTGCCTAGCCAGCCCTCTCGGGTTTTCAGAACTAGCGGACTGCTCTAATTTTTGCCTAGGCCGCCCTTTTGGGTTTTCAACCTAGTGAGCTCTCTTTTTTTCTTTTTTCTTTTTTTATACATAAAACCTCTTCAACTTGTCAATGTTCACTGGCTCGCTAAACTTGTTCCTGTCCATGTCTGATAACTTCACTGCACCCTTGTTTATGACTTGTTTCACAATATATGGCCCTTCCCAGCTAGGCCTAAATTTCCCTCTTGGATCAGATATGTTAGTCTTACATTGTTTCAACACAAAATCACCGACTTTAAGCTTTCTAATTTTAACCCTTCTACTGTAGGCCCGAGCTATCCTCCTTTTATACAATTGATGATGATACAATGCTTTTAACCTTCTCTCCTCTAGTAAAGCTAATTGCGTGTATCTACTCCCTACCCACTCCGTCTCAGGCAGTTCAGCTTTCAAGACTACTCTCAATGATTTGATCTCAATTTCAATTGGCAACACTGCTTCCATCCCATAAACCAAAGAGAACGGTGTCATTCCAGTCGGTGTTTGCACATTTGTTCTGTATCCCCACAAAGCAAAAGTAAGCATTTCTGACCAATCCCTGTATGTCTTGGTCATCTTGGATAGGATCTACTTAATTATCTTGTTTGTTGCTTCTATTGTACCATTAGCCTTGGGTCTATAAGGGGAGGATCGGTGATGATTGTTGCTGACTTAGCCTAGCTATCTGCAAGTGCACAGATCGTTAACAAGTAATATATGATGAGTAGAGTATTGTTCCCACTAGGAGGTTAATTCTAAGTACCAAATAATTAAACTAATTAATATTTGGATAATCAAATTCGATTTTATAATTTAACTAGCTAAAATGACGATAAATCAAGAATAAATTTCTAATAATTTAAGACTTAGGATTTGGTCACCTTTATTGATTTATCATGGTTTTTCTAAGGTATTGATTTAATTTAGTTTTCCTTTGATTAATGGTTAGATTCTCCTCCATTAAGCTCAAGTCTATCTCAAGTACTAGAACTAATATCGACTTTAATCCTTATGTCTACTCTCGTGATCATAAGTAATTAAATCAATTCATTAAGTTTTATGAGAATCTTGAATCAACCTCTTAAGGGTTTAACCTTATCTCTAAGTGAGAAACTTACTTACGATTGTTATCTCCTTGGACTAATGTCATGCTTCCACTCTCGCTCCATCACACAACATCTCAAATCAATTAATCATTGGCCAGATAATCAAAGCATTAAGATTAAAACAACAAAATAATCAAAGGATAACTAAATTTAACCAAATAGGCATTTATAACTCCATGATAAATTCAATTAAAGGAACCAACCCTAAAAAGGATTAGTTCTTCATTATTGAAATAAAAACATTACAAATATTCAAAATGGTAAATAAAGACATAATTAAAAGGAACAAGAAATTTCAAACTCTATTTCTTTGAAAAAGATCTTGACTTGGATCTTGAACTCCTCTTTGAAGTAGAATTTCACACTTCTTTTCTAAGAAACTCTAAACTAAATTTATTTGGATGAATCTAATCTAATTCTTGTATATTTCCTATCAATCCATGTTCCCCTTGAATCCTTGGAGGAAATTTGTTTATATAGAGTGCTTGGAAACTTCTTTAGTGGAGAAAAACTGAAAAAGGTTTAAATAAGACTTGGTTGGTGAGTTCATCTTCAACATTTGCAGCTCACAAATCATAAAATAAAGGCCATGGTCATGGCATTTGTGAACTCTGACTGTTTTGTTAAACTTTTCTGCTGCCAAGGTCGGTTTGATGGGCCACGATCGTGGCTTTTGGATTGCCACGGCGTGGCTTTGAAAGTGAGGCTGCCAAATTTATTTTCTTCTTTTTCTTGGCTCAGATAGTGGGGAAATGAAACCCACGGTCGTGGCTTTTGAAGTGCCACGACCGTGGCTTGCATTATTCCTTCATTTTTGCTTGCTTTTCTTGAATTTTGCCTTACTAATCATAAAAAACCGCTAATCTTATCTTTCATGCTCAAAAAATGTAATTCTAACTCAAATAATCAAACTCATCAAATTCAATTGTAAAATGATTAACATTATGGTTAGAATTATATAAAAATATTGATCATAATTTTACTATATCAATGATGAATTTGGTTCTTCGAGAATAAGTCCTTAACTACTCCTTGAAACTATCCCCCATTATTTAATATCACAATGTGCGGGACCCCATACCTCTAGATAAGATTCTTTTCAATAAATCTAGCCATTTGACTTGCCCCCAGTTTATTGAAAGATTTGTCTTCGACCCATTTTAAAAAATAATCTACCGCTACTACAATGAAACGGTGACCATTTTAGGCTGTCGGATGTATCTCTCCTATAATGCCAATCCCCCAAGTGGTAAAGAGCGAGGGTGAAGACATAGAATGCAATTATTCAGGAGGCGTGTGATTCAAACTACCATACATTTGACATTGCTGGCACTTCTTCACAAACTCAATACAATCTCTCTCCATGGTCAACCAGTAGTAACCTTGCATAATTATCTTTTTAACTAGGGCTAAACCACTCATGTGTGGACTGCAACTTCCCACGTGTATTTTGACATGATATGCTCCACTTTAGACTTCCTCAAGCATCTTAAGTGCACCCCATCAGGCAATCTTCGATACAACTCTCCATGGAAGGTGATGTATTGTAAGGACCACCGCCTTATGGCTCTTCTTTCTTTCTTCGTTGCCCCCAATGGGTGATGTATTTTGACATGATATGCTCCACTCTAGTTTTCTTCTGTTGCTAAGTGTATAAACCTGCATTCTTTAAAGTTCTTCTTCATCATGGTCAAGTAATGGCAGTATGGTTTTAATTCTCTTCTTTCAAATCCCACTCTCCATTTACTTGGGATACTACTAGCAATGAATCGCCAAAGACTTCTACCTTATCCACCTTCATAATCATTAGGGTTTCCAAACCAAAGATACATGCTTCATACTCCACCATATTATTGGTTGCCCTGAATTTTAACTTTTTGGCTAAAGGGATAAGTTCCCCTTCGGGCGATTCTAGTATGACTCCCAAACCTGCTCCTTTCCTATTCACTACCTCGTCAAAATACATTTTCCATCCTTGTACTTCAATAGCCTCTAAATGTTCATCTGAAAATTCCACGATTGCCTCTTCGCTATCGGGTAATGGTTGTTGGGCCAAGAATTCTGCCATTATTCTTCCTTTGATTGTTTTCCTGGTTGCATACTCAATCTCAAATTCTTCCAATATTATCAACCATCACCCATACTTCCCAATCAAAGAGGGTTTCTCCTGTAAGTACTTCATTGGATCCAACCTGAAAATTGCTTGCACACTGTAAGATTGAAAGTAATGTCGCAACCTCTTAGAAGACAAAAGCACGGGTATATAGGTCTTTTCAATGATACTATACTTAATTTCATAAGGTATGAGCTTTCTACTCAAATAGTAAACTGCATGCTCAAACCCTGACTCATCTGCTTCGGCTAGCATAGCTCCTATTGACTCTTCTTCTACTGCCAAGTATAGTAACAAGGGTTTACCGGGTTAAGGTGGTTTCAACACAGGTGGATTAAACAAATACTCCTTTATTCGCACAAAGGCCTTTTGACACTCTTCATTCCACGGGACCGGCTGATTCTTTTTAAACAATTTAAAGATAGGCTCACAGATTGTGGTGAGCTTTACTATAAACCTAATAATGTACTGTAATTTACCAATGAATCCCCAAACTTCTCTCTCCATCTTAGGGGTTGGCATATCCCTAATTGCTTTAACTTTGTCAGGGTCAATCTCAATGCCATTTGGACCAATCACATGTCCTAATAATTTTCCTGAGGTAACCCCGATTACACATTTCTTTGGGTTTAATCTTAGCTTATACTTCAATGCTCTATCGAAGAATAATTCTAAGTTTTGGAAGTGTTGCTCCCTTGTATCTGATTTCACCATCATATCATCAACATATACTTTGACTTCTTTATGCATCATGTCATGAAATAATGTGGTGGCCATACTTTGGTAGTTTGCTCCAGCATTCTTTAATCTGAACGGCATCACCCTATAACAAAATATTCCACATGTAGTAATGAAAGAAGTTTTGGCTTTATCCTCTTGGACCATTAACACTTGGTTGTACCCGAAAAATCCATCTACAGAAGAGTGTAGCATACTAGAGGCTGCATTACTAATGAGAACATCTAAATGGGGTAAAGGAAAATCATCTTTAGGAGAAGCCTTGTTTAAATCTCTATAGTCCACACAGACCCTAATTCTTCCATCTTTCTTTGGCATGGGTACTATGCTGGCTAGCCAGTCTGGATAATCTATCACTTCAAGAAACTTTACTTGTATTTGTTGAGCGACCTCTTCCTTAATGGGTTCAAAAAGTTGGGTACATATGGGGAAGGTGAGAAACGGCCCAGGACCCCCACAATGCCCGATTCATTGGAACCGTCCTCCTTTGCAGGTCTTAATATTATAAAATTCTTAAGTATAACAATATTATCCATATTACATGCAACAATTAAAATAAAGCATCATTATATTAAAATCAAAGCAATGTCCAAACAAAACAAATAAATAAATACCCATCCAAGGATGGAAACATGTCCTTACATCGTCCATGTCTAAAACTAAATAGGACACCCACCGAAAGGTGAAAACGTGTCCTTTATATTGGTCCAAAAACTTTAAGATAAAATAAATTACATAAAATTTAACTAATGAGATACCCAAAATATGGAAACATACCTCTTACAATGTTTTGTAAATCAAAACAAATCAATAAAAGTAAACATCCATTCATCATAAATAAATCATTCATTGAAGACATAAATTGAATATATAAATAAATAAATCATTAATCAAACTATATAATAAACATTCATCCAATTCAAATAAAAAAAAAGTAAGTATATAACTTTAGGGTTCATACATCAATTAGGGTTTCTTGGGTTTTATGTTACCAATTAGGGTTCTGCATATGCTAGTTTAATCAGTTGAGAAACATCTTAAAGAAATAGCATGGCTACTGGATGTTTGAATATAAAGGTTAGATTTGAAATATATTAGGATTTGAATCTAAAGAATGGATTTTTTGGATTTAGAGTTTCGAAAGTTATATAAAAACATTATTGAGAATTTAGGGTTTAAATAAATAAGACTGAGAATCATGAAAATTGGTTTTTAGATTAGGTATTTGAAAAGATAAACTACTATGATTTTAGAAAAATAGATTTGGTTAGGTTTTTAAGAAAACAAATCATTGTGGCTTTAGAAAAGTGTAAATTAGGATTTTAGATTTTGAAAATATGTGCTACGAATGTTAAGGCATTAGGGTTTTTGAAGAAATATTTTTAGGGTTTCAAATAAAGTTTGGATGGTTTGTAGAATAATTGATCAAATTTTATGATGAAACAATTAATCCAACTTGATGAAGCTACTGTACATATAAACAAAAAAAAAACAGAGATTCAAACCTCCGTTGTTGGTTCCACCACAATCTTTAAATTCTGGTTGAACAATAATAAAGACAGTGTAGGCTACCTTTGTTGGAGTGTTTGTTGTTTGCTCACTACCTCTTGCTTCTTCAAGCTTGAGATTGGCCAAAAAGAATCCAAAAGTCCAAGGTCAAGAAAAAAAATTCAGCTCCGATCCCTAAAATTATTTTTATCCCCAATTCTGTGTCTTTAATGTGCTATTTATAAGAAAAAATCATAAACCTAATCCTAATTGGCTAACAAAATAAAAACCTTTTAGGAAATAAAATTAAAAACTAAGTAGAATAGAATTTTTGCAAAACAGTGTGCGAAACGGGCGTGTGAAAGTGCGCTGGCAAAAAAGTTGTTGCGGGCGCTAAGCGCGGGCCATCCAATTCGCAGTTAAAAAATTCTACGGAGAATTGGCCCAAGCCAATTCGTCTTCGGCGCCGATTTTATTTATTTATTTATTTTTGTCTTGTGTTATTTGTTCTTTGTCAAAGTAAACAACAGATGCTCCATAACGTAAACATGAAGCGAATATGGAATCACGGGGTATGGAAGGCCCATTTCGCAAAAAGAAGAAATGCATGCTTGAGCGAAGAAGTAGACAACAAAAATATCAATCAAAGCTTACATGAAAAAAAAATCTCTGGTTTGAGCCTACACATGGGGCAAGAGTATATAGGTACCTCGGGTCTAGAACCCAAATCATTTTTGAGTCTAGAACTCGCTCGGGTCTAGAACCCAAATCATTTTTTAGTCCAGAACTTTCTCAGCTCCAAGTACCCAAATAAAATTTAGCCTCGAGTCCAAGTATCCAGTCTTGGATCTAAGTACCCAAATTCAATCCAGTCTAGGGTCCAAGTCCCAAACCCAATCCAGTCTCTAGTCTAAGTACCCAAATAAAATTCAATCTCGGGTCCAAGTACCCAGTCTAGGTTCCAAGTGCCCAAATCAAATTCAATCTCGGGTCCAAGTACCCAGTCTCGAGATTAAGTACACTAATCCAATTCAGTCTCGGGTCCAAGTACCTAGTCTTGGGTCCAATAACCCAAATCTAATTCAGTCTTCGGTCCAAAAACCTAAATCTAATTCAGTATAGGGTCCAAGTACCCAAATCAAATTCAGTCTTGGGTCCAAATACCCAAATCAAATTTAGTCTCACGTCCAAGTATCAAATCACTGGTCCAAGTACCCAATTCAGTTATGGGTCCAAGTACCCAATTCAGTCTCGGGTCCAAGTACCCAATCAATGGTCCAAGTACCCAATCTAGTCTCGGGTCTAAGTATCCAAATTAGATTTAGTCTCAGGTCCAAGTATTCAGTCTCGGGTTTAATTACCTAAATCTTTTTCGGATCCAAACCTAAACTAACTCTAATCTCGAGTCGAGAACCCATCCTCATCCAAAATCTGCTCAAAGTCATGTTGCTTTTCACTCTCTTCGACCAAGTCTCAGATCGTTCAAGCAGAGGGTAAACTGTAGACCTTAAATTTGGACCGATTTAAATTTAAAAGGTTTATATTGGTCCATTATGAATTTAAATTTCTTAAGCCTAATTTTAGAATTAAATTAGAAGTTATATCAAAATTGCAAAAATATTGGCTGAAAATTTAATTATTTTGGACCGGTTTGAGTCAAAATTAATGATTTTGGTCGAGTCCATTTTTCCTAATTGATATGGGTGCTGCCATATCGATTTGGGAGGACCAAATCGATATGGGTACTGCCCATATCGATTTGAGCTTGCCAAATCGACATGGGCAAGTGCCCCATATCGATTTTGGCAAGCCGAATCGATATGAGGCAATTTCATATCGATTTGGCTAGTCCAAATTGATATAAGAAAAATTCATATCAATTTGGCTAGCCCAAATTGATATGGAATCTGTCTCATATCGATTTGGCTAAATCGATATGAGTTCCACTCCATGTCCATTTCGGTCTTTAATATGAGTCCTAAACTTAATTGTACGGACCATTAGACTTCCTAATTAACTTATGAGAATTGGATTAGGTTTAGGTTAAAGTGTTGGTTTTCATATAAATACATGATTAACACAAATAAAAAAGGGGGAGGCAAACTGAGAGGAACATATCGATAGAAATTTGGATTAACAAATTGGCAGTGAAAAAGACAGTAGCAGTTTGATAAAGCAATTGAGCAACGTCAAGCAAGCAAAAAAAACATTCTGAAAACAAAGTAGAAAGCAAATCAAAGTGGCAGTGGCTAATCTTTGGATCACGAAGTCTTCAACCAAGAATCAATTGTTCTAGGCATAAAAGAAAAGATAGCTTGGATCAACACATCAACTTGGTGGAACCTACAATACAAGTAACATTCTTATTAACTCATCCAGTTAAACATATTGATTAATTTCAACACTTAACTCATTTAATTTACTGTGATAATAATTCATGAAATAGGATTTTGCAACAAATTTTATAATCACTTATAGTATCAAAAAACCCTATCACTCTAATGTTATTTTCTAAAATCCCAAAACCCTAATTTGATTCCAAGTATCCATAAAATCACAGTTTTTCATCTAAACCCAAAAATTGTTATCATAAGAATTCCAAACCCTAATTTTGATAAATAAAAAAAAACCCTAATTCAAGACGTAAACCTAAATTTATATATTTATTGCTTTATTTAATTTTAGATTTGATTATGTAATTTATTATATATTTTGATGGTTGATTTATTTAATTTCAATGCTTGATTTATTTAATTTATCATGAATGAATTTTTTTTCTAATTATTATTTTTTTATTAAAATTGTAAGAGGTGTTTTTCTACGATTGGGTACCTCATTAATTAATTTTTATGCAATCTAATTTATTTTCATATTTTAGAATTAATGTAAAGGACATGTTTTCACCTTTTGGCTAGTGTCCTATTTAGTTTTAGATATTAGACGATGTAAGGACATGTTTTCACCCTCGGATGGGTATCCATTTATTTGTTTTGTCTGGACATTGCTTTGATTTTATTATAATGATGCTTTATTTTAATTGTTGCATGTAGTATGGATAATATCATTATATTTAAGAATTTTATAATATTAAGACCTGCAAAGGAGGCCGGTTCTAATGAACCGGGCATTGTGGGGGTGCTGGGTCATTTCTCACCTTCCCCGCACGTAACCAACTTTTCAAACCCATTAGGGACTTGGGGATTTCTCAGGAATCGAGTCATCCACCCCTTTCTTTTTTTTTCTGTCTATCCGGGTGACAACTCCATTTTCTCCAAGCTTAGGCTCGTGTTCTCTAAGGCCCTAAGCCTAAACAGTGTCGAAGTCGCAAGAACCATTCCACCAGGAGTGGGGGCAAAAATTCCCACTCACAATGGGCATGTCACTACACATGTCAATACTATAACAACACAAAATCTGTGACATGCTCAGTAACATGGGCGTGTCACTTCATGTGTCACCAACACTAAAAATAGAACCATCGACATGCCTAAAGACATGGCCATGTCACCGGGTGTGTCAGTCCAAAATCCTGATATCAACACATAATTGTCACATCCAAAATTATCTTTCTTTACCCTTTTCAACTCTATTCAAACTCAACAAAATCCATCATTTTACCATAAAATACTTGTATATACAACACAACAACTTATTTAAAAGCAAAATGCACAATTTAAAACTATGACTCTACAACTCAAAAGTTACATAACCCAAAACTCTTATTCTCTTCACCAAACTTAACCATTTCTTCAATCCAACCCTAAATTTATAGTTAACTACTCAAAAGAACTTCATACATACCAATACCAACCATTAACACATAGCACACCAAAAATCCAATTCACACATATACAAACTTCCATAGAAAATCAAGGAAACAAGTTGGAAACTTACCAAATATGGAGAAAATCCTCAAAACTCCAACTTGAACACCTGAAATCCTTCAATTACTTGAGCTTACAAGAAGCAAATTTCTTCTTTCCTTTAATGGAGATAGCTGGCCTTCAATGGAGAAAGAAGAAGAAGAAGAAGATAATCACTAACTCCTCTTTATCCAACTAATCCCCTTTTAACCACACAAATATCCCACTTTCACTCTCCACCAAGTAAAACATATATATATAATTAATGCAAAAATATCATATACCACTAACAACATAATTAATTTAATATAACATTTGACCATATTCAAATGTTGACTTGTATATATTATGTATTAATATTCTCAAAATTTTGGGATATTACAATTCTTCCCCTCTACAAATAAATTTCAGCCCCAAAATTACCTGCTCTCAAATCCAAAACAACTGGGGATACTGATTCTGCATCATCTGCTCACTCTCACATGTTGCCTCTTCAGTGGCATGATTCTTCTAAAGAACTTTCACAAGTGGCACCTTCTTATTTCTCAACTCCTTCACTTCCCATGCCGAAATAGGCACTGGTTCTTCCTCATAAGTCAGATCTGGACTCACCTTAATTGACTCTACTAACAAAATATGAGATGGATCTGACCTGTACCTTCGAAGCATAGAGACATGAGAGACATTGTGAATTCGATCCAACTCATGCGGCAAAGCCAGTCTATAGGCCACTGGACTAACTTTTTTTAGTACCTCATAAGGTCCTATGAAACGAGGGCTCAACTTTCCTTTGCGGCCAAATCTCAAAATTTTCTTCCAAGGAGACACGTTCAAAAAACACTTTATGTCACACACTGAACTCTATGTCTCTTCTTTTTAAATCTGAATATGATTTATGTCAGTCTGAGGTTGCTTTTTAGACAATTCCTAATCACCTTTACTTTCTCTTCTGTTTCTTCAATAAAATTGGGACCAATCAACTTACCTTCTCCAACATCATCCTAACATGGAGTTGTCCTGCATCTCCTACCATACAATGCCTCATAATGTGTCATCCCAATATTGGACTAATGACTTTTGTTATAAGCAAACTCAATCAGTGGTAATAATTTGTCCCATCTCCCAATGAAATCGATGATACAACTCCTCAACATGTCCTCTAAAATCTGTATCACTCTCTCTGACTGCCCATTTGTCTAAGGATGGAAAGCAGTGCTAAAATGTAATCGAGAGCCTAAAGCATCCTGCAAACTTCTCCATAATCTCGATGTAAAACGGGGATCTCGCTCAGATACCAAAGAAACTAGGACTCCATGTAACCTCACTATCTCACTGATATAAAGTTCAACCAATCTCTCAATAGAAAAATCCATCCAAACTGGAAGTTATTGAGCTACCTTCATCATCTGATCAACTATTATCCAAATCGCATCTTGTTTCTTCTGGGTCGAAGACAATGCAGTCACAAAATCCATCGTCACTCACTCCCATTTCTACTCTGGCACTGATAATGGCTGAAGCAATCCTGAAGGAACCTGGTGCATAGCCTTCACTCTCTGACAAGTGAGACATCTGGATACAAACTCTGCTATGTCCCTCTTCATACCTAACCACCAATAATACTGCTTCAAATCCTTATACATCTTGGTACTCCCAGGTGCATAGCATAAGCTGACTAATGTGCTTCCTCCAAAATTACCCTTTTTAATCTTGCATCATCAGGAATACACAACCTATCTCTGTACCACAAATTGCCATCACTTCTTACATGAAAGTCTCGACTCTCCCCCTTTTTGCAATCCAATACAAATTTTTGGATTTTCTTATCTACCAACTGAGTCTCCCTAATCTGATCCAATAACACTGGCCTCAATTGCAATTAAGCCATCAAAGCAACATCATCACAAGACTCAAATATGGCACGCAACATTCTCAACTCAACAAGCAACAAGAGCAAATAAGCTGTCAAACTTACCAATGACTTCCGACTCAAGGCATCAGCAATAACATTTTCCTTGCTAGGATGATAATTAATTAAACAACCGTAGTCTTTAATCAATTTTAACCACCATCTCTATCGAAGATTCAATTCTCTCTAAACACCCAGATATTTTAAACTCTTGTGATCCATATAAATGAAACATTTCTCCCCATACAAGTAATGTCGGCAAATCTTCAAAGCAAAAATTATAGCTGCTAACTCCAAATCATGCATTGGGTAATTTAGCTTATACGACTTCAACTGTTGAGAGGTATACGCAATTACTCTACTTTCCTGCATCAGAACACAACCTAAACCACTATGTGAAGCATCACTGTAAATCACATAAGGTTTACCTTCCATAGGCAGGATAAGAACAGGAGCCTGAGTCAACATTTCCTCAGCTGCTCAAAAATCGCCTGACAGTGATCTGTCCATACAAATATAACTCCCTTCCAAAGTAATCTAGTGAGTGGAGTAGCTATCATAGAAAAACCTTTCAAAAACCAACGATAACAGCCTGCCAAACCTAAAAAACTTCTATCTTAGTCACAGTCTTCGATGGACTCCAATTCAAAATAGCCTCAACTTTATTCGGATCAACTCTAATCGGATCAACTCTAATACCCTTTGCTGAAACCACATGACTGAGAAAAGTCACTTAATTAAGCTAATACTCACATTTAGACATCTTAACGTACAACTACTTCTATCTTAGAGTCTGTAATACAATCTGCAAATGCTTGCCATGATCCTCCTCATTATGTAAATACACCAAAATATCATCAACGAAAACTGCCACAAATTTATATAGATAGGGTTTGAATACTTTGTTCATCAAATCCATAAATGCTGCTGGTGCATTCATCAATCCAAAGGGCATCACCAAAAACTCATAATGCCTATGCCTCATGTGAAAAGTTGTCTTAGGTACATCTTCATCTCTGATTCTCAACTGATGGTACCCTGATCTCAAATCAATCTTAGAGAATACTGTCGCTCCTTTCAACTGATCAAAGAGATCATCTATCCGAGGTAATGGATACTTATTCTTGATGGTCACTTTATTCAACTGCCGATAATCAATGCACAATCTTAAGGTACCATCCTTCTTATTCACAAACAAAATGAGCGCTCCCCACGGAGACACACTAGGGCGAACGAACCCTTTACCCAACAACTCCTGCAACTGCACCTTTAACTCTCTTAATTCAGCAGGTGCCATACGATAAGGAGTAATACAGATGGGAGTGGGACCAGACAACAAATATCTAGAAACTTGGCAACTGTGGATATACTATCAAGCTAGGAACCCACTACTCTAGTATCTATAACACGAGCAAGATAAGCCTCACATCCCTTCTGAATCATCCTCCTTGCTGAAACAGCTGAAATAAACATGGATAAAAGATGTCTCTGCTCACTAGATGCCAGCACACTTCTACCATCACTAGTTCTCAGGGTAACACACTTTTGCTGATAGTCTACCATAGCCCCATGCCTGGATAACTAATCCATTCCTAAAATCAAATCATACTCCCTGAAAGGCATCTTAATCAGGTCATTAAGGAATTCCTCATCCTAAACCACAACCAGACTATCTCGGTGCACCCGGCTAACCAAACACTATGCCGTAAAGGATTTGTCACCAACACATCAAATCCTAAGGACTCTGAATGTAAATCAATCGCAGACAAGAAGGATGCACTAAGATATGAATGAGTCGACCCAGGGTCTATCAAAGCAAGAACTGAAGTACCAAATAAAGAAAAAGTACCAGCAGTAATGGCTGAAGCATCTGGCTGCCTCTGCATCAATATACCCACTGTGATGGCCCTGCCTCATCTGGTCTACCTCCAACTGTAGAACCTCCTCTCTGTCCAGACCCAGATCTACTAACCCTACCAAATACTCTGCTACTATGACCTCCTCTAACATTGGGTAGTGAAGCTGCAGTATCAGTCTGCCTATTCTCTGGTGGCTCTGGGCAATCTTTGATGAAGTGATCTAGTGACCCACATCTATAACACACTACCGGTCCACCTATCTTCAAGCAGACACCCCTATGTGCCCTACCACAATGGACATAGATATATGGAACTGGTCTCTAAACTACTGGGGTCGGAGCACTAGACACTAAGACTGTAGGTCTCTATCTCTGTCTCTGTTGTTGTGCTAACCTACCAAACTGCCTTTAGCTCCTATTGAATCTCTAAAAATATCCTCCTCAACCTCTCTTCAAAGATGAAGACCCTGCCTCACTCTGGGGTCTCCTAACTCTAGTCTCCTCATCCCTTGCAGCTGCTGCAAGACCCTGTGCTCTCTCAACACTCCTGGCAATTGCAACCAACTGGGAAAAATTTTGATACCGGGAGCCTATGATAATGCACATGATAGAGGGTCTCACCCCTCCTCAATCCTCAGAAACCGGTCAATCTCATCAGAAATGATCCCACCAACATACTTACTCAGCCGGTAAACTCTATCTCATACTCTGGCACTATCCTGGTATCCTGCCTCAAACTCAAGATCTCTATCTTCTTTGCATCCTTATACTCCCTCAAAGTATACTTCTGCTCGAACTCCTATAGGAAATCATCATAGGTTAGGACTGGTGAATCATCCAGAGTATGTGAAACCGTCTTCCACCAATCATATGCATCCCTCTGCAAAAGAGATATGGCATAATCAAACTTTTTCTCTAGAGTAGCCTGTAGCTGGATGAACACTCTCTAGACTCTATCTAGCCAGTGCTCTGCTACAATAGGGTTTGTAGTACCGATAAAATCCTCAGCTCAAAACTTCCTCAACTTATCATATTTCCTCGTCAGCAACTGTGGTGGCGGTGGCTGCTCAACTGGAGCCTGCCTCGACAGCTCCACCATATGCCGTACCTAGCCCGACGGAATCTCATCAACTGCCGGTATCTCTAGCACAGGAGCAGGTGCCCCTCCAGCTATCTCAACTCTAGCTCCATCTCTACCCTCAACAGGAGCCACACTCTCTACACTACCCTCTGTAGGCTGATGCGTCTGAGATGCCATAACTACCTATATCTGCAAACACAATAGAAATTGCCACAACAGAGATCAAAAACTACCAGTGCCATGCATGTATCATATTTAAAAACCATATTTAAAAATCTCCTTTTTCTTTCTCTTACAACCCACCTATGTCGAGAACCTTAAACCTAGGCTCTGATACCAAAACAAATGTAACCCCCTTATACCCTATATACATACATATATACACCTAATATATGTAATATACAAATATATGATACAAGAATGTCACAACCCATTTTAATAAAACACCCTTACTTTTTGAATATGTATAAACTTAAATCATTTAAGTGATGTCATATAAATAATAGATAAAATATTTCTTGCTAAAACACATACATAACTTCATTACCAAATGTTTATCCAAAACATTCTTGATAGTTTGTGATATATACATATATACATCAAAATATAACATAATATACATGAAGTCAATATGTACAAAAATATAAAATATGTACATACTAGCAGTTTGTCTCTGATCTTGATGTCCAACAATCCACACAGCACTCAATATCTCAAGCCTAGACTTGAATTGGTCTAGACGAACTCTCCAGCTCAACCAGATCTACCCTGTCACTTGCCCGATGAATCACAATCACGCTAAGCCAAAAGCCTAGTAATACAAACTTGGATAACAATAAAGTTCAAATGCAATGCCAATGCACAATGCATAAGGATATTATAGCTTAATATATTGCTCAATTGTTCCACAATTCATAATTCATATAAAAACAAAAACAAGCATGGGCCCAAAAGAATCTAATATGCTATTCAAATCCCAGAGTTACTGCTTTAGTCCAAAATGACACCATGTGTCTATCCCTGAAGGCAAATCCTAATCACAATGAGGATAACCTCATATGTAACATCCCAACTAGGCTTCAATGACTAGGCCCAACCCAGCTTCAAGGGACTGCTATATCATGTAACATTCCAACTAGGCTTCAAGGACCAAGCCCAGCTTCAAGGGACTGTTACATCTTAGGCATACCGCCAAACATAAAACTCTAAAAATTAAATAACATACTAGGCACACAATTCTTTTATAATTCCATTATAAATATCTTTCTCATTTTCTCAAGATCAAGCTAGGCACAATGCCTCAATTATCTCATTTATATCAATATAGCCATCACCAATGGCTTTACATACCATCTTTAATGTATACATAACAAATTGCATTACCCATATGTTTTGGGCCATTATCATATTTTGCATATAATTCACATTACATATAATGCATTTGTGACATTATACAAATCATAGGATATTACTCATGCACCAATAATGTAATAAGTAACTTAACACATTTTCCAACCAAATGTGTTAAGTCCAAATATCATGCAAATATAAGCAATTACTCAAAGTTTGTACTTACCTCTAAAAGCAACAAAACAAGCTCAAACACCACTTTCAACCTCCTCTTCTAAGATATCCCTCAACACCTGGATTAGGTAACTCAAGTCTCCTCAAAGCCTAAACCAAATGTGATTATAAATAATCACTTAGTAACACACTTATAGGCATATACAAAACCTCTCAACATAAGGATAAGAAACACAAAGAAAAATAAGGAAAAGAACTATCTAGGGTAAAATCTATACATGACACACTCAACAACATGGGCGTGTCAATGATCGTGCCCTAAACCCACAACACATAAGCTTTGGCATGCTCAATGACATGGGCATGTCAATGACCGTGTCCTAAGCTCTGTATTACAGCAGATAAGACACATCCAGAGATATGAGTGTGTCCCTATCCATGCCAAAACTCCTACAACATAATAGTTGTGACACGCTCAATTACATGGACGAGTCATTGCACGTGTTAATACTATAACAACATAGAATCTTTGACACGCTCAGTGACATGGGAGTGTCACTTCACGTGTCACCAACACTAAAAATAGAACTATAGACATGCCCAAAGACATGGCCATGTCACCGGGCATGTCAGGCCAAAATCTTAATATCAACACATAAATGTCACATCCAAAATTATCTTTCTTTACCCTTTTCAACTCTATTCAAACTCAACCAAATACATCATTTTACCATAAAATACTTGTATATACATCACAATAACTCAATTAAAAGCAAAATAGACAATTTCAAATCATGACTCCATAACTCAAAAGTTACATAACCCAGAACTCTTATTCTCTTCACCAAACTTCACCATTTCTTCAATCCAATCATAAATTTATAGTTAACTACTCAAAAGAACTTTGTACATACCAATACCAACCATTAACACATACCACACCAAACATGCAATTCACACATATACAAACTTCCATAAAAAATCAAGAAAATAAGTTGGAAACTTAACAAATATGAAGAAAATCATCAAAACTCCAACTTGAACACTTGAAATCCTTCAATTACTTGAGCATACAAGAAGCAAATTTCTCCTTTCCTCTAATGGAGATAGCCAGACTTCAATGGAGAAAGAAGAAGAAGAAGATAATCACCAAATCCTCTTTATACAACTAATCCTTTTTTAACCACACAAATATCCCACTTTCACTCTCCATCAAGTAAAACATATATATATATATATATAATGTAAAAATATCATCTACTACTAACAACATAATTAATTTAAAATAACATTTGACAAAATGTTGACTTGTATATATTATGTATATCTACATATATATATCATATACACAATTTCCTTTTTCACATAAATATATATATAGATACTTTTAAATCATTTATTTAATTTTCAAAAATTAATATTTTCAAAATTTTGGGATATTACAACCGCTATAAAGATTTGAGCAACTGCATGACCCAGTGGACAAAAATTTCAAAACTCACAAAGGTGATAGCGACCAAAGTGTACGGTTGAGCATTGACGCATAAACACTTGTGTGATCGCCCTATATTACATGCGACCACACAAAGCTTCACCAAAAGTTCTATCAAACCATAGAAGAGATAGCGGTGGCATTTGTGTGGTGAGAACTCCATTTGTACCATACCAACTAATTTGAATTTTAGCACCAAACATGATGGATCAATGATAATTGGAAACGTGGAAGAAGAATTTCAAATTAAATGGTAACTATGTATTGTGTGATCTCACAAATCCTTTATGTGACTGCAAGACACGGTAGGATAGGAAGTTATGATCCTTTCGAGCCACTTAAAGTTGCCATTAGAGATAGGCGTTAAAGAAAATTTGAATTGTGAGACTACTTAATGCATATGGTGACAACACAAAGCGTCTCATCAACAATTTAAGTGGAAAACAAGATCCAAACATGTAGGAACCACTTCAGACGGCTAATTAAAGTCCTAATGGCTTTAAATACCAGAAGAAACCTCTTGTTTAGGGGTAATAGTGATTGATATAGCCAAGACAAACTACTTTCAATTCTTTGCATAAAAAATTTACATTTGTATTGATTGAGTATTAGGTGTGAGCATTAAAACACCATTGTAAGTTGAGTGTTAGCTTTGAAACACTGAGGTTTTAGAGTGAGCCTTGGGAAAACTCTTATAGGGTTTTGATAATAATACTCAAACCTTGTAAAAATTGGGTGCGAGCTTGTGAAAACACCAAGTTAGAGTTGAACTTGTAAAAACTCAATATTAGTGAAACCTTAACAAGTTATTAAGGAAGTGCATGTAGGATTGAGGTAATCCGAACCACTATAAACTCTTTGTGTTTAATCTTCTCTACTACATTCTTTCTTTATCTTGCTTTTCTTGTTGTTTCAAAATTTTTAATTTGTCATCACTTCTTCAAGACAACCAATTCACCCCCTCTTAGTTGCCTCTTAAGACAATCAATTTCCAATGAGCACATCTTTGAAGCTTGACAAAGATGAAAGTGGTAAAATGGTAGATGAGAAAAAATATCGAAGTATTATCGAATTACTACCTTACTTAACCGCTTCTAGAATAGTGTTTGTTTGTGTCCTAGATTTCAATTATTCCCTAAAGAATCACATTTGAATGCTACTAAAAAAATTCTAAAATATTTAATTAGAACATTGCATTTAGGTCTATGGTATCCTAGAAACACATCATTTGACATTTTAGGTTTTTCGGATGCTGATTTTGCCGGTAGCCTATTAGATTGGAAAAGCACAACCGGAGCATGTCATTTTCTTGGTGAATGCCTCATTTCTTAGTTTAGCAAAAAATAAGTGTCGGCTACTCTATTTACCACAACATCCAAAAATGTTGCTACTTGTTTTTGTTGCACACAAGTTCTTTGGATAAAACAACAATTGCTAGATTATGGAAAAATGTTTAATCACATACCTATTAAGTGTAATAACACAAGTGCCATTAATCTATCCAAGAATCCCATTCAGCATTTTAGGTCAAAACATATAGATATCGAGCATCATTTGTTAAGAGAAAATCTTCAAAATCAAAATGCAGTCTTAAAATTTATTGACACTCAAAATCAACTCACCGATATTTTTACAAACCCCTAAATGAAGAGAGGTTAAACTTCATAAAATAACACATAGGTATGATTGATGAAAAATTTCTTGAATAATCACTCATTAACACCTCCACACCTATTTTGATCATTCCAAAATTGAAATTTTGTCAAAACCTTCTCTTGATCATTATCGCAGTACTTAAAGTCCTTGCACGAATGCACCACCATTCTGTGTCTCTCGAACACCAAAAATACTTTTTTGCAAGCACAAAAATACATCATGCAATCACTCAAATTTAAAATTTTAAAATTTCTCGACTGTTATACACCTTGTTAGTT
The DNA here is from genome assembly GCA_947685225.1 of Garcia nutans. Lineage (NCBI taxonomy): Eukaryota > Viridiplantae > Streptophyta > Magnoliopsida > Malpighiales > Euphorbiaceae > Garcia > Garcia nutans. The sequence goes on from CANTUV010000037.1 coordinate 43,731,961, forward strand.
TTTACGAGCGCTCCCTGCTTGTAGTTGTCATAAGAGAGGCCTTGCTGTCACACACCAGCTTGTGCAATCACACATAGGGTGTAATTGCCAAAATTTTTAAACATTGGAACTTGCATAATTCTGCCCATTTTGTCCCCAACAATCATAAAATGGCTAGTTTTTCAAATTTGTCTATCAATACCCTCATTTTGCAGAAAAATACACTTTTACAAACACTTATACACCTCTCTAAACATTCTCTAAAAGTTTTGATAAATAAAAAGATAGTTTTGAAAGTTGCAAGCTACATCAAGACTCTCTCTCTTCTGCATTTCTACTTTCTCTCTTCTACATTTCTGTTTCACTTTCTTTTTATGGTTGAAATGGCACCTAAAACTAAGACTTCCAAGAAGAAAGCTTTAACCATTGAGAAAGGGAAAGGGGTAGTAATTAGTGAACCTTTAACTCAACCCAAACACTTCACCCAAAAGAGTGTCCAATCCCACAAACCTAAACACAAAACTAAAGATGAGAAAAATAAATATTACATTCTTAAAAAGAAAACCATTAAGCGTACCAAAATGTCTGCTAACGGTATGCTCATCACCCCCAATATCCAAAGTGAGCTCTATAGGTATATTAATAGGATAGGGTGGAGACATTTTGCATTTCTGTGAGCGGGGATTTTTGCACCCACTCCCAGTGGAATGGTTCTGGCGACTTCAACACTGTTTAGGCTCGGGGCCTTAGAGAACACGGACATAAGTCTAGAGAAAAATGGAGTCGCCACCCGGACAGGCCGGGAAAAAGAAAGGGGTGGATGACTCGATTCCTAAGGAATCCCCAACCCCTTAATGGGTTCGGAAAGTTGGGTACGTGTGGGGAATATGAGAAATGGCCCAGCACCCCCCACAATGCCGGTTCATTGGAACCAGCCTCCTTTACATGTCTTAATATTATAAAATTCTTAAATATAACAATATTATCCATATTACACACAATAATTAAAATAAAGCATCAATATATTAAAATCGAAGCAATGTCCAAACAAAGCAAATAAATGGACACCCATCCAAGGATGGAAACATGTCCTTACATCAAATGCCTAAATAGGACACCAACCAAAAGGTAGAAACATGCCCTTTACATAGGTTCTAAAATAGAAAAGCAAATTAAATTACATGATGTTTAACTAATGAGGTACCCACCAAGTGGAAACATACCTCTTACAACTTTTGGAAATCTAAATTAATTGATAAAAGTAAATAATCATTCATCATAAATAAATTATTCATCGAAGCTATTAATCAAAATATAAAATATCCATCCATGATAAATTAAATAAATCAAGTATTAAAATTAAATAAATTAAAGCATAAGAAATAAATCAAAGCATAATCAAGTATGGAATTGAATAAGGCAAATAAAAGTCCAATTATGGCTACTATGACTTTTTATGGAATTAAAATAAATTAGGGTTTTATGTTTTAAAGGGTTGGTAAGACTCTTTGATTAACAAAATTAAGGTTTGAATGATGATATCATGAAACTAGGGTTTTAAACACTTTAAAATACTTTAATTTGTGATTTTTGGTTATTAGGTTCCTAAGATACTGTGTAAAATTTAGGTTTTTATGTTTTTTAATGTTTTAAAAGGATTAGGGTTCATAAAAATTAGGGTTTAAGGTTTTAAAAGGAGTAGGGTTCATTATTTTAGGTTTAAAAGTTGAATTTTAGATTTTAGGATTTAGAAGTAGGGTCACGGGTGGTGAATAATTTTTAGGGTTTTAGAAATCAATTTGATATTTTATGAAGTTTTTTGAATTTAAACAAATAAATTAAAGTTTTTATAAGTAGAAAGATGTTTTAGAAGACTTTTTGAATGAAATAGAACCTACTTTAAAATTTTAAAAGAAGTAGAATTTACATCTTAGTTTTGTTGAAAAATATGTTCAATTAGAGTTTTAAGGTTTTTAAGAAGAAAAAATAACAATTTTAAGCCTTTTGGAAGATAAACTAACGAAATAAGATTTTTTTGGCTTTAGAAAAACTAAATTAAAGTTCAAAGGTTTTTAATTTTGATTTCATAAATTTGCTACTGTGTAAAAAATACAATTAAAGAAAATTAATTAACACATATGTCATGACCCAATTTGTACATATGTACAGTACGTCCATGTACAGTAAGAGGAACCCTCCCGAGAAGCTACTCAAAAGCGCGAAGTGAAGGGGAGTTCTATAAAATTGAAAGGACCTATTTGAAAAGATTGTAAAGTTTTGGGGAGGTGACCGTAATTACCAAAAGTTATTCCGGAGGTCCTTAATAGTGCACATAACAGACTCCATAAATGGAAAGTAGAGAAAAATCGGACAGTAACGGTGCGACACGGTTTTTCCCGAAAAAGCACGGTTTGGAAGATATAGGGGATTTTGACAAGGGGCATCATGGTCATTTTTAAAAGTGTCTCGAAAGTAATAAAGGATCTCAAAAATGAAAAGTAGAGGAAAAACTGAGTCAAAAAGTGTACCACAGCATTCGGCGAAAGTGCGCGGTTTAAAAGTTACGAACGAGTAACCGCCGGAGGGTATTTTGGTCTTTTCACACCTTAGAGCATAAAATTACAGCACAATGAGGTTGAGGGGCCAAAATATAATTAAGATGAAGTCCAAGGGCTTGGGTTGTAAATAAATTAAAGAAGGAGACATTTGGACCAATGAGAATTGGCCATTTTCTCACATATGTGTACCAATGGGAAATCAACATCTACACCATGACCTATCAACCTCTCTTGGCTGCCATTTGGAGGAGAGAACACCACAAAAATAAAGCCAAGAACTCTCTTTGTTCTTGCTTGGCCGAAAATAGGAGGAAGGAAAGAGAGAGAGAGATTGTTTTTCTTTTCACGTAGCCAAATTTGGAGAATTGGGAGAGATTGCAAACTTTGGTGGAGAATAAGATTTTGAGGTAAGGAAATTCATCTATGGTTTTATTTCTTTCATTGGTTATAGTATTTGTAAGATAAAAATGAAAGAATAAATATGATGATTATAGAAAATTTAAGAAGTTGAGGAAAAGTGAAAGAGGTGATTTGCACATATAAGATTAAGGATAAAAAGGATGACTAGTAGTTTAGTTAGCAAAAGAAGGCATGAAGAACTTAAATTTTATTATGTTCTTGACATGGATTTTATGAAAATTATAGGAAATCAAGAAGTGAGAGAGAAGGAAGCAAAGAAGACATAAAAGAACTAGAAACAAGTGAAAAGAATTAAGGTTTGGTACTTAAATCATTGCCTTTTCAATTAATTCACATATTTTGCATTATGGGATTTTTGAAATGGTTTTGAAATGATGCTATTATGTGTGGTAAATATGTGGGAAAGTGCTCTTGAACCATTTGTAATCAATTGATTATGAAAAGAATGAAAACAAAACAAACTAGCTAAATTTATGCAATTATTCATAAACTTTGATGAGTTTTAATCACTCCTTTGGTTTGATTTTTGGAAGAGGGACCCTTAGTCCTTCAATGGTATCACAAAAGGATTCTAAAAATCAATTTTGCAAGAAAAAAATTAATTTCCCTCAAGTTTGGAAAATTGGGCCGAATGGTCCCTTTTGTGCACCATTCTGCAGCTTTCATTTTGGGCAGTCCGTTGAAGGGGCAAACGAAAGAATTTTTCGACAAAATTTTACATGCATTTAGTTAACTTATGAAAGTGTTTTCCTACAAAAATTCAGCCAAAAATAAGTTTGTTTACTTGGTCAAAACCGTTGCCAAAGTTGACTGATTTTCAGCAGTAAAAACAGATTTTACCATTTAGTGGTCGCATGCCATTGCGTTGCCGATTTTACGCGCCGCGCTACTATTCCTTTGGTCATTTTTCTAAATGTGTTAAAACTTGAATATTATGATATGGATTGATGTTAAATCATATAAAATGACATGAAGGAGAATTGGAAATGATCAGAAAGGCATTATGACAAGCTATTCCGACAATACATGCATTATGGACAAATCATGGCTTATTGAATATCATGATCAAAGTAATTTAATAAATTATTTATGCTCTACTTGGTTATGACAGAACCCTTGAGATAAGGGTATGATGCATCATACTAATACTGCAGTACTGCTTATGACATGATATGATATTCCGGCTGAAGGCCGATGATTACAATGATATGATCAATGATGCAATGATAATGGCCATTGGCACATGTGCAAGAAATATGATGAAAGATAATGAAATATGATCATGATGAGATATGTTTATCACGACTCTTCCTTATCCGCTGATGTTCTGTTAGACCAGTAGAGCACCTAAATTGATAAAAGCAAAATGAGTAATTTATAAATTCAGAATATGGGATTTAATCTTTTATCATTATGTTTATATCTTATTCATTTAATTAAAGTATTCAAATGCATGTTTTGAATTACTCATTTATTTTATTTATGAAATGCAATGATTTATGTACTCACTAAGCAAACGCTTAGCGAGTTTAGTTTCCTTTCTAAACTCGTAGGTTGAGCAAGAAGCTGGTTTCTACAGTGTTCCGAGCAGCTGGTGTTGGCAACTCTTCGGATAGAAAGATATTATAAGTAATGTAACTAGAATGGCATGTACATATGTTAGTGTAACTAAGAATTGTATGTATGACTAGTAAAAGACCATAGTACGTGTGCTAAGTATATTAACTAATGTATGTTGTATGAATTAGTGTGTATGGATGTGTGTATAGAAGTGTGAAACTTTAATGCAGGTTGTAGTGGAGGGTATAAGGAGTTCGACTATGGAAGTGTTTGAGATTGATTGAGATTGTTGGATTGAGAACAAAATTGTTTTAAAAAAAAATCAGTTTTAGCGACACTTGGGACCCCTAAATATAGGGGAAACTCTGGCAAAATTTTTTAAAGATCTACACTTAAAATTGGCTAAGTAAAATATTAAGACACAATCATTATGAGATAACAGTCCATCTTGGTCTATAAACGTAGGCTGAGATGGGGTGTTACATTTAGTGGTATCAGAGCATAGGTTTAGTCGATTCTGGATAGTTAGTTGAATCAAACTGTGAATGCATGACACATAGGCTTAGGAAGGGAATTTTAATAAGCTGATGTTTATGTTTATGATACTTATTAGTGGTATTGTGTTATTGAGAACAGGAGTGAAGATGAGTGATTCGAAGCAACCAGCTAAATTGGTTTTAGGTCCTAAACCTTATTCTCGGGCCAGCACAAGTGAGGAACAAGCCATAGATAAGAAGCTTTTTGAATTGGGAAAGGAGAATCTGCGCCAGAAAATTAAAATAGAAGCCAGAGAGCGGGAAATAGCAGAGTTGAAAATGGAAGTATTTAGAATGAAGAGGAAACAGGAGGAGCAAGAGGAAGTAATAGATCAGCTGAGAGACTTGAGACTTCAGGACCTGGAAGACTTAGTGTTAGCCCTGGATAATGTTAGGCTCTTAATAGAAGATGTTAGGGCGTTACAAGTGGATAAGAGGCAAACTACAGTAGAGCTTGAGAATGTGAATCGTTTGGCTAGGACCTTGCAAGGAAGGGTAGAGATGTTACAGGATAGAATGGACGAACTCCCTCGTAACCTTCCTAGAGTTCAGTCTAACGAGGTAGATCCAGATCCGATGGAGTTTGCTTCAGATAGTGCTACCTTTCCCCTAGCTCCTACTTATTGAGCTGTGATGGGCTGATGATTTTGCTACCCCTTTGGGTTATGTATATAAGCGGATAAAAATGCAACAGTAGATAGGCCATTTTGTTGTAAATAGATATAAATAGGCCATAAGTAGGAGTATGTGATGATGTATGTTAAATATGTATGAAACACGATTATGTGAATAAATAAGGTTATGTTTATATTAAGTGTATGATCTGAAATTACGATTGGATTTTATCTATGTACATGCCATATAGGAAATTTTATAGGTCAAGCCAAACCAGCAGCTAACTTTATTATGATATACATGTATATGATTGTAGAATGTCGCAAGAAGTTGAATCACAGAGAGCCGTAGACGAGGAGGGCGAGTCACGTGCCTCCGTGCCTATAAATGTAGAGGAGAATTTTGAAAATATGCCACAACCAGCAGCGGCGGCCGCGGAAGGCCCCGATGCTTATTTACGACAAATGGCAGCAGCATTTCAACGAATGGCAGGAATGGTACCTGCTGCTGCCGAAAGAGAGAAAAAGCCCCCAATCGAGAAATTAAGGAGATATGGAGCTAAGGAATTTAAAGCTAGTAGGGAAGAAGGATCTGAAGAAGCGGAATACTGGTTAGATAGTACTATTAGAGCATTGGATCAATTAAGGTGCACGCCAGAGGAAAGATTTATTTGTGCCACATCTCTTTTGGTTGAAGAAGCGTACATTTGGTGGGAGACTACGCAGCAGCGAGTGCCACCAGAACAGCAGACATGGGAATTTTTCCAAACCGAGTTTAGGAAGAGATATATCACCGAGGCATACTTAAATGCAAAAAGAAATGAATTCACGTACTTAAAGCAAGGAAGAATGATGGTATCCGAGTATGAAAAAGAGTTCACTCGTCTTAGTAAGTACGCGAGGAGAATGATAGAAACAGAACAGGAAAGATGCCAGAGATTCTTAGAAGGATTAAACAATGAAATCAAAGTGCAATTGGTAGTCATAGATATATCAGAATTTTCCAAGCTTGTTGCAAAGGCTTTGGACGTTGAGAAAGTACAAGTGGATGAGAGGAATAGGCACCAGCGCATGCAGCAAAAAAGAACACAAACTCGAGGCCTAGGGGGACCTCATCAAGCCCGAAAGAGATTCAAGGGAGGAAGTAGTTCTATGCAACAAGGCGGGCGATTTCAGAATCAGAGGTCAGGCCGAGGTATGAGTTATCAAACATCTGTAGCCAGTGCACCGGGGTCGTTTGGAAGAGGCTTCGGAAGAGGATTAAGTAGAGGCCGAGGAAGAAGTAACAATCCAGGAATTAGTGAAGGATTTGGAAGAAACACGAGTTTTGAAAGATATACTTTTCCTCTATGTGAACATTGTGGACGGAAACATGGAGGCGAATGTTGGTATTTAACTGAAGGATGCTGGGAGTGTGGAGCACTAGACCATATAAAGGTGAACTGCCCTAAAATACAGATGACTAGTCCTGCACCAACAGAGAGGTCACAGCTTATCTTTGGCAGAGGCCGAGGTAGAGGAAGAGGAGGTAATCCAAATTTTCAAAAGGCACAATCAGAGACTATTAACCAGCCTAGTACAAGTGCACCAGCAAGGGTATATGCGATGAGAACCCGAGAAGAAGAAGAAGCACCGGATGTCATTGTTGGTACGTTTTATATGTTCAACAAACCTGTACATGCTTTAATTAATCCCGGATCCACACATTCGTACATATGCATGCATAGTGAGAATTTAGAAGGATTACCAGTAGAATATGTCAAGTCCGGTATACTAGTTACAAACCCTATAGGAGATGAAATAGTTACGAACAAAGTAATCAAAGAATGCCCTATAGGGATACACGAAAGGGTATTTCCTGGAAATTTGATGGAATTACCATTTCGGGAATTTGACATAATTTTAGGAATGAACTGGTTAGCAAAGCATAAAGCAATAGTTGACTGTGAGAAGAAAAGAGTGACGCTCCATACCCCTTGCGGAGAGGAAGTGACAGTAGTCGGAAAAAGAGGCGACTATTTGAACAACATAATATCGGCAGTGACAGCAAGGAAGCTAATACAAAAAGGATGCGAGGCATATCTAGTAAGCGCCATGGAAGCAAAGAAAGACGCTACTAGGATCCAAGACATACCATCGGTGCGTGATTTTCCCGATGTTTTCCCAGATGAGCTACCCGGATTACCACCTAAGAGAGAAGTGGAATTCATCATAGATGTTTATCCGGGAGCTGCACCAGTGTCGATTGCCCCATACCGAATAGCGCCAGCGGAACTCAAGGAATTGAAGACGCAATTACAAGAGTTACTCGACAAAGGCTTTATACGACCAAGCGTTTCCCCATGGGGTGCACTAGTACTTTTCGTCAAAAAGAAAGATGGATCTTTAAGGCTATGCGTGGATTATCGACAGTTGAACAAACTCACAATCAAGAACAAGTATCCACTACCACGCATTGACGATTTATTCGATCAACTCAAAGGAGCCAGTGTATTTTCAAAGATAGATCTCCGATCGGGATACCATCAGCTGCCAATTAAGGAGGGGGACATTTCAAAGACTGCTTTCAGAACTCGGTACGGACATTATGAGTTTCTTGTAATGCCTTTTGGGCTTACAAATGCACCAGCGGTATTTATGGATTTGATGAATCGAATTTTCCATCCGTACCTTGACCAATTCGTAGTGGTGTTTATAGATGACATTCTTGTGTATTCAAAGAACAAAGAAGATTCTTCATGAAGCCCACAGTAGTTCTTACGCAATGCACCCAGGGGCTACAAAAATGTACCAAGACTTGAAGAAATTTTATTGGTGGCCAGGAATGAAGGGAGACATCGTAGATTTCGTAACTAAGTGTTTGACATGCCAGCAAGTGAAAGCAGAACATCAAGTGCCATCAGGACTATTACAGCCAATTACAATTCCGACATGGAAATGGGATCGCATCACTATGGATTTCGTCATAGGATTGCCAATGACGAGAGATAAACATGACGCTGTATGGGTAATTGTCGATCGATTAACTAAGTCAGCTCATTTTCTGCCTGTGCGAATGGACTATTCAATGGATAAATTGGCAGAAATATACGTCAAAGAGATTGTACGATTGCATGGAGTCCCGACATCCATTATTTCAGACAGAGATCCACGGTTCACTTCGAACTTTTGGAGAAAGCTCCAAACAGCCCTCGGAACCCAAGCAAGCTATAGCACTGCTTTTCATCCTCAAACGGATGGGCAATCTGAAAGAGTAATTCAGATTTTGGAAGACATGATGAGAGCGTGTGTTATGGATTTTAAAGGCAGCTGGGATAAGTACCTAAGCCTAATGGAATTCGCATATAACAACAGCTACCAATCCAGCATACAGATGGCACCCTATGAAGCATTGTACGGAAGAAAGTGTAGAACGCCAGTATGTTGGACAGAACTAAGTGAGGAAAAAGTTCTTGGACCCGACATTGTAAAGGAGACTCAGGAGAAAGTTAACATCATTCGAGACAGACTAAAGGTTGCATCAGATAGACAGAAGTCGTACGCAGACCTTAAACGAAAAGACATAGAATTTGCAGTAGGGAACAAAATTTTCCTTAAAGTTTCTCCATGGAAGAAAGTACTGAGATTTAAGCAGAAAGGCAAGTTAAGTCCCAGATTCATTGGACCATACGAAGTCATCGAACGTATAGGCCCAGTAGCTTATCGGTTAGCCCTACCACCCGAACTGGATAGGATACATAATGTTTTTCATGTTTCAATGTTACGACGATATCGTTCAGACCCTGCACACATCATCAAGACACAAGATATCGAGGTCCAGCCCGACTTGACTTATGAAGAGGAGCCAGTGAAGATTTTGGCACGAGAGGTTAAAGAATTGAGAAATAAGAAAATTCCTCTGGTTAAAGTATTGTGGAGAAATCATAAGATAGAAGAGGCAACCTGGGAAAGAGAAGAAACTATGAAGCAGCAATACCCGCATTTGTTTACAACTGACTAGCTTCGGGACGAAGCTTAAATTTTAGAGGGGAAGAAATGTCACGACCCAATTTGTACATATGTACAGTACGTCCATGTACAGTAAGAGGAACCCTCCCGAGAAGCTACTCAAAAGCGCGAAGTGAAGGGGAGTTCTGTAAAATTGAAAGGACCTATTTGAAAAGATTGTAAAGTTTTGGGGAGGTGACCGTAATTACCAAAAGTTGTTCCGGAGGTCCTTAATAGTGCACATAACAGACTCCATAAATGGAAAGTAGAGAAAAATCGGACAGTAACGGTGCGACACGGTTTTTCCCGAAAAAGCACGGTTTGGAAGATATAGGGGATTTTGACCAGGGGCATCATGGTCATTTTTAAAAGTGTCTCGAAAGTAATAAAGGATCTCAAAAATGAAAAGTAGAGGAAAAACTGAGTCAAAAAGTGTACCACAGCATTCGGCGAAAGTGCGCTGTTTAAAAGTTACGAACGAGTAACCGCCGGAGGGTATTTTGGTCTTTTCACACCTTAGAGCATAAAATTACAGCACAATGAGGTTGATGGACAAAAATATAATTAATATGAAGTCCAAGGGCTTGGGTTGTAAATAAATTAAAGAAGGAGACATTTGGACCAATGAGAATTGGCCATTTTCTCACATATGTGTACCAATGGGAAATCAACATCTACACCATGACCTATCAACCTCTCTTGGCTGACATTTGGAGGAGAGAACACCACAAAAATAAAGCCAAGAACTCTCTTTGTTCTTGCTTGGCCGAAAATAGGAGGAAGGAAAGAGAGAGAGAGATTGTTTTTCTTTTCACGTAGCCAAATTTGGAGAATTGGGAGAGATTGCAAACTTTGGTGGAGAATAAGATTTTGAGGTAAGGAAATTCATCTATGGTTCTATTTCTTTCATTGGTTATAGTATTTGTAAGATAAAAATGAAAGAATAAATATGATGATTATAGAAAATTTAAGAAGTTGAGGAAAAGTGAAAGAGGTGATTTGCACATATAAGATTAAGGATAAAAAGGATGACTAGTAGTTTAGTTAGCAAAAGAAGGCATGAAGCACTTAAATTTTATTATGTTCTTGACATGGATTTTATGAAAATTATAGGAAATCAAGAAGTGAGAGAGAAGGAAGCAAAGAAGACATAAAAGAACTAGAAACAAGTGAAAAGAATTAAGGTTTGGTACTTAAATCATTGCCTTTTCAATTAATTCACATATTTTGCATTATGGGATTTTTGAAATGGTTTTGAAATGATGCTATTATGTGTGGTAAATATGTGGGAAAGTGCTCTTGAACCATTTGTAATCAATTGATTATGAAAAGAATGAAAACAAAACAAACTAGCTAAATTTATGCAATTATTCATAAACTTTGATGAGTTTTTAATCACTCCTTTGGTTTGATTTTTGGAAGAGGGACCCTTAGTCCTTCAATGGTATCACAAAAGGATTCTAAAAATCAATTTTGCAAGAAAAAAATTAATTTCCCTCAAGTTTGGAAAATTGGGCCGAATGGTCCCTTTTGTGCACCATTCTGCAGCTTTCATTTTGGGCAGTCCGTTGAAGGGGAAAACGAAAGAATTTTTCGACAAAATTTTACATGCATTTAGTTAACTTATGAAAGTGTTTTCCTACAAAAATTCAGCCAAAAATAAGTTTGTTTACTTGGTCAAAACCGTTGCCAAAGTTGACTGATTTTCAGCAGTAAAAACAGATTTTACCATTTAGTGGTCGCATGCCATTGCGTTGCCGATTTTACGCGCCGCGCTACTATTCCTTTGGTCATTTTTCTGTTAGACCAGTAGAGCACCTAAATTGATAAAAGCAAAATGAGTAATTTATAAATTCAGAATATGGGATTTAATCTTTTATCATTATGTTTATATCTTATTCATTTAATTAAAGTATTCAAATGCATGTTTTGAATTACTCATTTCTTTTATTTATGAAATGCAATGATTTATGTACCCACTAAGCAAACGCTTAGCGAGTTTAGTTTCCTTTCTAAACTCGTAGGTTGAGCAAGAAGCTGGTTTCTACAGTGTTTCGAGCAGCTGGTGTTGGCAACTCTTCGGATAGAAAGATATTATAAGTAATGTAACTAGAATGGCATGTACATATGTTAGTGTAACTAAGAATTGTATGTATGACTAGTAAAAGACCATAGTACGTGTGCTAAGTATATTAACTAATGTATGTTGTATGAATTAGTGTGTATGGATGTGTGTATAGAAGTGTGAAACTTTAATGCAGGTTGTAGTGGAGGGTATAAGGAGTTCGACTATGGAAGTGTTTGAGATTGATTGAGATTGTTGGATTGAGAACAAAATTGTTTTAAAAAAAAATCATTTTTAGCGACACTTGGGACCCCTAAATATAGGGGAAACTCTGGCAAAATTTTTTAAAGATCTACACTTAAAATTGGCTAAGTAAAATATTAAGACACAATCATTATGAGATAACAGTCCATCTTGGTCTATAAACGTAGGCTGAGATGGGGTGTTACAACATACCTTCTTTTGATGATTTCTCCAAAAATAATTCTTCTTGGATGAACTAGCTCCAAAGACAAGCCTTTTTTTGCCTTTAAATTACTTAAATCGTGGTGCTGCTGTTCCAAAAAAAGGTTGAATTGAATTTCTTCTTTTCCTTCCTTGATTTGGTTTCAAATTTTCCAAGCCACTCTTGGATTTTTTTCTCCCCCTTTTTTAATTGTCTTTGGTCCTTATTTATAGTGGTTTGAGGTTGTTTATTCCAAATTAGTTAAGGTAAGTAACATTAATAATAAAAAAAAACCAAAACCTAATTGGATTAGGTTTCGAAAAATTTGCGTCGAAAAATTTGCGCTGCCGAAAAAAATTCTGCCGCAGAAATTTGCGGCAGCGCGTGCGGAGCTGGCCCGTAAGCTATTTCGCAGGCAGAAAATTTTCTGCAGTGATTTCGCCCACAAGAATTTCCTGCGGGCAAAATGCCCACGAGCCCGCGCGACGATTTTTATTTTTATTTTTTGATTTTATTTGTTTATTTCTATTTTTATTAAAAAAAATTAGATACTAAAGCAAAAATTATTTAATACAAATTATTTTGGACCAATTAGACAACAAAAATCATTTTAGACTAAATAAAACATATTGGACCGGATTGGGTCAAAAATTAAGGGTCTACAGTTTGCCCCCTGCTTGAATGATCTGAAACCTTAGTGAAAGAGAGTGAAAAGCAATAAGTCTTAATTTTTGATGAAACGGTTGAAGTTTTGGGTTCTGGACCCGGTTCGAGTTCTGGATTCAAGGATAATTCTAGGTTCTGGACCTAAGGAAAATTTGGACTCTGGACCCGGTTCGAGTTCTGGACTTAAGGACAATTCTAGGTTCTGGACCTAAGGAAAATTTAGATTCTGGACCCGATTCGAGTTCTGGACTCAAGGATAATTCTAGGTTCTGGACCTAAGGAAAATTTGGGTTCTGGACTCGGTTCGAGTTCTGGACTCAAGAATACTTCTAGGTTCTGGACCTAAGGAAATTTTGGATTTTGGACCCGGTATTGGATACTTGGATTCGAGATTGATTTGATTTGAGTACTTGGACCCGAGATTGATTTGATTTGGGTACCTGGATCCGAGATTGATTTAATTTGGGTACTTGGACCCGGGATTGGGTACTTAGACCCAGGATTGATTTGATTTGGGTACTTGGACCCGAGATTGGGTGCTTGGACCTTAGATTGAGTTTGACTGACCTTTTATCATTTGAGAAGTCTGACTGCTCCGGCTGTTTTATGCATTGTGATTCTTCACCATCAAAATGGATCTTCATCCTTTGAGATCGGGTCTTCACCCTTAAAAATGGATCTTCATCCTTTGAGATTGGGTCTTCACCCTTGAAAATGAATCTTCATCCTTTGAGATCGGGTCTTCACCCTTGAAAATGGATCTTCATCCTTTGAGATCGGGTCTTCACCCTTGAAAATGAATCTTCATCTTTTGAGATCGGGTCTTCACTCTTGAAAATGGATCTTCATCTTTTGAGATCGGGTCTTAACCCTTGAAAATGGATCTTCATCCTTTGAGATCGGGTCTTTACCCTTGAAAATAGATCTTCATCCTTTGAGATCGGGTCTTCTTTATTCTTTGAAGATCGGAGTGACACGGCCAGTGGCTTGGGCATGTCCCCTGGGTGTGTCAGCTTCTGTGTTTTCTCTTTGGTTCTTCTTTATTCTTAGCTTAGGATGGGACATGGCCAAGCTGGCTTGGCCGTGTCGCCTGCTAGTTTCACCTGCTGCTTCCCTTCTCTCTTTGTTTGGTCTTTCTTGGCTTTGCCCTTTAGGTGAGACACGACCAGTGGCTTGGTCGTGTCTCCTGCCCGTGTTATGTTCTGCCAAGATTTCCTTTGAGGTGACATGGCCAAGCTTGATTTGGCTTGGCCATGTCTTGCTTGATCCATGTTCTTCTTTCCTTGTTTTGATCTTCCAAGGGAGTTTTTGCACTTTAATCACTTTTCCCTTGCAACTGCTTTTCCTTTTTTCTCCAATTTTGATTAGATCTTATATCCTCTCCTTGCCCCCCCCCCCCAAGGATTTTTTCTTTCATGCAAGCTTTGATTGATGTTTATCTTGTCTAGTTCTTTGCATAAGCTTGCATTTCTTCTCTTTGCAAAGTGACTGGGGCTTCCACAAGCGAATAGGCTTTACAAGCCCCCTTGATTCAATATCTTCTTTTGATTCTTTAATTCGCAAGGTGTTTGCTGTTCATTAAGACAAGAAAGTGCGATGTAATATGCTCATATATGCATGATATGCATGAATAATACTTACAGTCATTCCATCGACTCACAGACTGAGGTGATTAGCAAAAGTGTTCTCATTGGTTCCTTTTTGACGCTCGTTCAAGTCTCGGATTGAAATGATCAAAAGCTTTGCATTTGGCTTTTATCTTCAAGATGTTGAAAACATGAGTGGTGGAGACCCTAAGCAGCAAAGTCAGGGTTGTATCCATTTCAAACTATGTTTCAGCTTGTCAGTTGGTAGTTTCTTCATGACCTTGCCAATAATCAATTCAACATACTTCCCTTAACTTGAAGGCTTTTGTAACACCCCTATACCCCGTATACGTACACAGCATGCTATTACGATCGTAATATACGTATACTGAATATAGAAATGCTACGGTTTAATAACCAAACGACTCAATTCTTTTACAATAATATGAACCAATTTAAAACATTTAAATTGTATTATAAAACACAAAAGATAAAATGTTTATTCAAAACGTAGCGGAAAATATTACAAATATTTCCAAATACATAAACATTAAAACTCAAATTTTACAAAACATAAAATATATACATGTCCGGCAGTATGTCTTTGATCTTTAAGCTCCACTATCAACTCCTCAAGATATAGACTCTACTCAGCCTAGAGGAACTCTCCGGTTCTTCCCTGTCACCTGCGCGATAAATCATAATCGCGCTAAGCCAACGGCTTTGTGGTACAACTACAATAATATTATGTTTTGATGTAATGCCAATGTCTCACAATCAGGTCCATACACCATCCAAAAGAATGTTATACCTTAACATTTTACTTTGCTTAATGTCATATCAAACATTCATTCTCAATAACATATTTATGCATTATAATCAATCTCATTATTCATTGATTTCACCATTCAAAAATCACATTAAAAACACAGACAAGCATGGGCCCAAAGACACTAATATGCCATTCAACTTTTAGAGTTAATGTTTTGGTTTAATTATCACATTTATCATTATCATTATCCCAACTAGGCTTCAAGGATTTTGGTTCAACCAAGCTTCAAGGGGAACAAAGCATGCTAAGTATCAACCCAACTTGGCTTCAAGAACCAAACCCAACCTAGCTTCAAGGGTTGTAACATCTCAATTAGGCTTCAAGGACTAGATCCAACCAAGCTTCTAGGGGATTAAAACATGTTAAACTTCAACCCAACTTGGCTTCAAGGATCAAGCCCAACCTAACTTCAAGAGATTGTTACCATAGGCATGCCACCAACAACAAAACTCTGAAAATGGAATAACACATTAGTCACACAATTCATTAATTATTTCATTATCAATTCCATTCTCATTTACTCATCATCACTTAGGCAACCATGCCTCAATCATCTCATTAGCATCATTATCATTTTAGCCAACAACCATGGCTCCATATCTCATCAAGAGAGTATATATATATATATATATATATCATCAATTGCATTGCATATCATCTAGGCAAACATGCCTCAATTATGTCATTTACATCATTATAACCAACCACATTGGTTTCACATCTCATTATATCTCAATTTACATCATATCAATCATAACATTTACCACATGAAGTAACAATGTAATCAATTACTTAACATATGTACAATCAAACATGTTAAGTATCAAAATCATATAAATGCATGCAACCATGTAGCTTGTACTTACCTCCAAAAGCAACTCACACAAAACACTAAACTCTTCTTCCAAGAATCCTTCAATACTTGGATTAGGGTAACTCAAATTCTTCACAACCTAATCCAAAAAGGAATAATACATAATGAGATAAGAAGACTAAGGTCTAACTAGGGCAAACTCTACACATGACACGCTCAACAACACGGGCGTGTCACTGAACGTGTAATACATTCTATTTCCCAGAAACATTGACACGTCCAACAACACGGACGTGCTCATGGCCGTGTCAATTCTTCAACCATACAGTAGCTATGACACGCTCAGTGACATGGGCGTGTCACTGGACGTGTAAATGCTACTGCAACACAGAACCATCGACATGCCCAAAGACTTGGCCGTGCACATGGGCGTGTCAGGCCAAAAATACAGATTCCGGTAACAACAACCTCACATCCAACAATCCTTTTACTTTCACCATTTTCCACTTCAAACAAACTTCACTAAACACACCCAAAAACCATAACTAACTTGTAAAAACACCAAAACACTTCAAAACATACATCAAACACCACTTTCAACCATCACATACCCACAACTCTTACTTTTTCAACATCAAACCTAACTCCTATACAATCCAACACCAACATCAAAATCAATTAAACCAAACACTCTCAAACACACCACAATCAAACAAACACATATCATCCCCAACCTCACTCACAACTTCAAAGAAAATCAAAGAATTAAGTAGAGAGCTTACCACGGATGAAGAAACTCTTAAATGTCCAACTTGATCACTTGAAAACTTCCTTCAATCTTGAGTATGAAGGATCAAATCTCTCTCTTGCTCTCTTGCTAGGGAGTGTCGGCCAAAACAAAGAAAAGAAAAGGAAGGAAATAAAGGCACACGCAGAAGGAAGAAAGAAAGAAAGAAGAAAGGAAAGAAAATAAAGTCAAACACTCAACCTTCTCTTTCCTCAAAACCCTCTCCTCCAAGCATTTAATATTAAAAATACTCTAAATATCTCCATCCACTTCCACTCACTCAAATCCCACTTAATTAACTTAATTAATTAAAATCATTAACTAAACATCTTTTAACCTCCACTAACTTGACTTGTATATGTTGTATATATTACTATATATACAACATATACACTCTCTCTTCACTTCATTTTTCTTTCCAAATACACATATACATTAAATTCAATTAAAACAACAATTATATCAAAACTTATAGGGCACACTTTGGGATATTACAATTCTCCCCCTCTAAAAAGAAATTTCATCCCCGAAATTACCTGATATCAAGTCTGAAACAGTTGAGGATATAGATCTCGCATTGTTTGCTCACTTTCCCAAGTTGCCTCTTCTCTACCATGATTCTTCCAAAGAACCTTTACTAGTGGCACTTTCTTATGTCTCAACTCTTTCACTTCTTGTGCCAAAATAGCAACTAGTTCTTCTTCAAATGTCAGATCCGAATTCACCTCAATAGATTCAACTGGCAAGATATGAGATGGATCTGATCTGTACCTCTGCAACATAGAAACATGGAATACATTATGAATTCTATCCAACTCAGGTGGCAAAGTAAAATGATAAGCAACTAGCCCAATTCTTTCTAATACTTCATACGGACCAATAAAACGAGGACTCAGTTTCCCTTTTTGACCAAATCTTAAAATCCTCTTCCAAGGAGACGCTTTCAAAAATACTTTATCTCTAATACCAAACTCTATGTCTCTCCTTTCAAGTCTGAATAAGATTTCTGTCGGTCTGAAGCTGCTTTTAACCGATCCCGAATTATCTTCACTTTTTCTTCAGTCTCTTTAACCAAATCAGGACCAATTAGTTTGCCTTCTCCAAGTTCATTCCAACACAAAGGCGTTCTACATCTTCTACCATACAATGCCTCAAATGGTGCCATACTGATACTAGATTGATGACTATTGTTGTAAGCAAATTCCACAAGTGGAAAAAATCTATCCCAACTTCCATAGAAATCAATGACACAACTCCTCAACATATCCTCAATAATTTGTATCACTCTCTCTGACTGCCCATCTGTCTGTGGATGAAAAGCAGTGCTAAAGTGCAATCGAGAACCCAAAGCCCCATGTAAACTCTTCCAAAACCTCAAAGTAAACCGGGGATCTCGATCAGACACTAAAGAAATTGGGACTCCATGCAACTTTACTATTTCACATATATACAGCTCAGCCAATCTCTCAAGAGAATAGTCCATCCGAACTGGAAGAAAATGAGCTATTTTTGTCAATCTATCAACAATCACCCAGATAGCATCATGCTTCTTCTGAGTCAATGGCAAACCAAATACGAAATCCATTGTTACTCTCTCCCATTTCCATTCAGGCACTGTTAAAGGTTGAAGCAACCCTGTTGGAACTTGATGCTCAGTTTTCACCCTTTGACAAGTGAGACACTTAGATACAAATTCAACTATGTCTCTCTTCATACCAGACCACTATTAATGCTGTTTCAAATCATGATACATCTTTGTACTACCCGGATGCATAGAAAAAACCGATTGGTGTGCTTCTTCTAAAATAATCTTTCTCAAGCTATCATCATCAGGAATACACAACCTATCCTTGAACCAAAGACTACCATCATCTTTTACATAGAAATCTCGGCTCACCCCATTTCGGCAATCTGATATAATCTTCTGAATTTTCTCATCCTCCAATTGAGCCTCCTTTATCTAATCCAACAATACTGGTCTCAATTGCAGCTGAGCCAATAATGCTCCATCATCACATACTTCAAAACTATCATGCAACGCTCTCAACTCAACAAGCAACGAGAGTGAATAAATAGTCAAACCCTCCAAAGATTTCTGACTCAAGGCATCAACAACTACATTTGCCTTACCAGGATGATAATCAATCAAACAGTCGTAGTCTTTAATCAGTTCTAACCATCGCCTTTGCCGAAGATTCAGCTCCTTCTAAACACCCAAATATTTTAAACTTTTATGATCCGTAAAGATAAAACATTTCTCTCCATACAAGTAATGTCGCCAAATCTTCAAAGCAAACACTATAGCTGCTAATTCCAAATCATGAGTCGGATAGTTAAGCTCGTGCGGCTTCAACTACTGAGAAGCATAAGCTATGACTTTACCCTCTTGCATCAAAACACATCCTAAACCATTATGTGAAGCATCACTATAAATCACAAATGGTTTATCTTCCACGGGTAAAGTAAGAACAGGTGCTTGAGTCAACATTTCTTTCAACTGCTCAAAACTAGCTTGACACCGATCCGTCCACACAAATCTAACTCCCTTCCAAAGCAATCTGGTGAGTGGAGTAGCTATTAAAGAGAAGCCTTTCACAAACCGTCGGTAATAGCCTGCCAAACCCAGAAAACTTCTAACTTCAGTTACAGACTTTGGTGGATTCCAATTCAAAATAGCTTCAACTTTACTTGGATCGACTCTTATACCATTTGCTGAAATTATATGACCAAGAAAAGTCACTTGATCAAGCCAAAACTCACACTTTGACAACTTAGCATACAACTGCTTCTCTCTCAAGATCTGTAACACAATCCGCAGATGCTTGTCATGTTCTTCTTCATTACGCGAATACACCAGAATATCATCAATGAAAACCACTACAAACTGATCCAGATAGGGCCTAAACACCCTATTCATCAAATCCATGAAAACTGCAGGTGCATTCGTCAACCTAAAAGGCATCACCAAGAACTCATAATGCCCATATCTGGTGCGGAAAGCTATCTTAGAAACATCTTCAGCTCTAACCCTCAGTTGATGGTATCCTGATCTTAAATCAATCTTGGAAAACACTGATGCTTCCTTTAATTGATCAAAGAGATCATCAATTCTAGGCAAAGGATACTTATTCTTGATAGTCACTTTGTTCAATTGCCTATAATCAATGCATAATCTCATAGTACCATCCTTCTTCTTCACAAACAAAACAGGAGCTCCCCAAGGAGAAACACTGGGGCGAATAAACCCTTTATCCAACAACTCCTGTAACTACACCTTCAATTCTCTCAGTTCGGCCGGTGCCATTCGATAAGGAGTGATAGAGATGAGAGTGGTACCATGCAATAAATCAAGACCAAACTCAACTTCTCTCTTAGGGGGTAACCCTGGTAACTCCTCAGGAAACACATCTGAAAAATCTGCGACTGTGGTTATACTATCAAGTTGAGAACCCACTACTCTAGTATCCACCACATGAGCAAGATAAGCATCACACCCTTTTCTAATCAACTTTCTAGCTGTTATAGCTGATATAAACAAGGATGCAAGTTGTCTCTGCTCACTAGATACCATCACACTCCTACCATCACTGGTTCTCAAGGTGACACACTTCTTTTGACAATCTACCACAGCTCCATGCTTAGACAACCAATCCATGCCTAAGATTAAATCATATTCTTTAAAAGGCATTTCAATTAAATCACCAAGAAACCCCTCACCTTGCACCACAATAGCACTATCACGATGCACCTTACTCACCACAACACTATGTCCTAAAGGATTTGTCACTAAGACATCAAATCCTAAGGACTCTGAATGCAATTCAGACACAGGCAAGATAGATGCACTAATGTATGAATGAGTAGATCCTGGATCAATCAAAGCAAGTACTGAAATGCCAAATAAAGAAAATGTACCCACTATAACTGCTGAAGCATCTGGCTGCCTCTGCATCACATATACCCTCTGAGAAGATCCGGCCTCATCTGGCCTACTGCCTCTGGATGAAGATCCTCCTCTTGAACTAAACCCGGGTCTACCACCTCTACTGAAACCTCTGCCCCCTTGACCACCTCTGCTAACACTGGGTCGAGAAACTGCAGTATCTGTTTGCCTATCATCTTGCATCTCCGGGCAATCTCTAATAAAATGATCTGGTGACCCACATTTAAAGCATACTCCGGATACACCAGTCTTCCAACAAGCAGCCCCCATGGGTCCTGCCACAGTGTACACATACAGGTGGAGTGGATCTTTGTATCACGGGAGTCGGGCCACTCGCTACAGAGACTGTCGGTCTCGGCCTCTGCCTCTGATACTGTACTGATCTGCCAGACTGTCTCTGACTCCTATTGATCCTCAGAACAAAACTTCCTCTACCCCTCTTCACAGATGAAGACCCTGCCTCAAACTGGGGTCTCCTTACTCTAGTCTCCTCCTCAGTAGCAGCTGCTGCAATGCCCTGCGCTCTCTCAACACTTCTAGCTGCTGCAACTAGCTGAGAGAAATCCTGGTACCGAGAACCAGCCACAATACACATGATAGAGGGCCTCAATCCCTCTTCAAATCTTCTGCACCGATCTATTTTAGCAGAAATAATTCCCCCGGCATAACGACTCAACCAGATGTACTCAATCTCATATTCTCTCACTGTCCGGTTGTCTTGCCTCAAATTTAAGAATTCCATCTTCTTAATATCATTATACTCCCTCGGAGTATATTTCTGCTCGAACTCCCTCAGAAAATCACTATAAGATAGTGTAGGTGGATCATCCATGGCATGAGGAACCGTCTTCCACCAGTCATATGCATCTTTCTGTAGGAGGGATCTAGCATAGTCAAATTTCTCATCTGAAGTAGCTTGCAACTGGATAAATATCCTCTGCACTTTATCCAACCACTGCTCAGTCACTGCAGGATCAGTAGTGCCTAAGAAATCCTCAGCCCCATATTTTCTCAACTTATCATAATGTCTTACTGGCACCTGAGGCTGTGGTGGTGGTGGCTGCACTGGAGCTAGCCTCTATAGTTCTATCACATGCCTTAACCAACCCGGCGGAGCCTCCTCTGCAGTTGATCTCTCTGGCACAGAAACAGGTGCATCACTAACTCTATCAACTCTAGCTCCATCTCTACTCTCTCCTGGAGCTACACTCTCAGCACTTCCTTCTACAGTCTGACGTGAATGGGACTCCATTACTACCTATATCTGCAAACAAAGCAGAATATTCCTAATTAAAGATCAAAAACTACCATACCAAAACATGTATTTTACCCAAAAACCCACTTTTAAAATCAAAATATTCTTTTTTCTTACAATTGACCTAGGTTGAGAATCTCAAACCTAGGCTCTGATACCAAAACAATTGTAACACCCCTATACCCCGTATACGTACACATCATACTATTACGATCGTAATATACGTATACTGAATATAAAAATGCTACGATTTAATAACCAAACGACTCAATTCTTTTACAGTAATATGAACCAATTTAAAACATTTAAATTATATTATAAAACACAAAAGATAAAATGTTTATTCAAAACGCAGCGGAAAATATTACAAACATTTCCAAATACATAAACATTAAAACTCAAATTTTACAAAACATAAAATATATACATGTCCGGCAGTATGTCTTTAATCTTTAAGCTCCACTATCAACTCATCAAGATCTAGACTCTACTCGGCCTAGAGGAACTCTCTGGTTCTTCCCTGTCACCTGCGCGATAAATCATAATCGCGCTAACCCAACGGCTTAGTGGTACAACTACAATAATATTATGTTTTGATGTAATGCCAATGTCTCACAATCAGGTCCATACACCATCCAAAAGAGTGTTATACCTTAACATTTTACTTTGCTTAATGTCATATCAAACATTCATTCTCAATAACATATTTATGCATTATACTCAATCTCATTATTCATTGATTTCACCATTCAAAAATCACATTAAAAACACAGACAAGCATGGACCCAAAGACACTAATATGCCATTCAACTTTCAGAGTTAATGTTTTGGTTTAATTATCACATTTATCATTATCATTATCCCAACTAGGCTTCAAGGATTTTGGTTCAACCAAGCTTCAAGGGGAACAAAGCATGCTAAGTATCAACCCAACTTGGCTTCAAGAACCAAACCCAACCTAGCTTCAAGGGTTGTAACATCTCAATTAGGCTTCAAGGACTAGATCCAACCAAGCTTCAAGGGGAGTAAAACATGTTAAACTTCAACCCAACTTGGATTCAAGGATCAAGCCCAACCTAACTTCAAGAGATTGTTACCATAGGCATGCCACCAACAACAAAACTCTGAAAATGGAATAACACATTAGTCACACAATTCATTAATTATTTCATTATCAATTCCATTCTCATTTACTCATCATCACTTAGGCAACCATGCCTCAATCATCTCATTAGCATCATTATCATTTTAGCCAACAACCATGGCTCCATATCTCATCAAGAGAGTATATATATATATATATCATCAATTGCATTGCATATCATCTAGGCAAACATGCCTCAATTATGTCATTTACATCATTATAACCAACCACATTGGTTTCACATCTCATTATATCTCAATTTACATTATATCAATCATAACATTTACCACATAAAGTAACAATGTAATCAATTACTTAACATATGTACAATCAAACATGTTAAGTATCAAAATCATATAAATGCATGCAACCATGTAGCTTGTACTTACCTCCAAAAGCAACTCACACAAAACACTAAACTCTTCTTCCAAGAATCCTTCAATACTTGGATTAGGGTAACTCAAATTTTTCACAACCTAATCCAAAAAGGAATAATACATAATGAGATAAGAAGATTAAGGTCTAACTAGGGCAAACTCTACACATGACACGCTCAACAACACGGGCGTGTCCCTAACCGTGCCCTAAACTCACAACACAGAAGCTTTGACACACTCAGAACCACGGACGTGTCACTGAACGTATAATACATTATGTTTCCCAGAAACATTGACACGTCCAACAACACGGACGTGCTCATGGACGTGTCGATTCTTCAACCATACAGTAGCTATGACATGCTCAGTGAAATGGGCGTGTCACTGGACGTTTAAATGCTACTGCAACATAGAACCATCGACACGCCCAAAGACTTGGTCGTGCTTATGGGCGTGTCAGGCCAAAAATACAGATTTCGGCAACAACAACCTCACATCCAACAATCCTTTTACTTTCACCATTTTCCACTTCAAACAAACTTCACTAAACACACTCAAAAACCATAACTAACTTGTAAAAACACCAAAACACTTCATAACATACATCAAACACCACTTTCAACCATCACATACCTACAACTCTTACTTTTTCAACATCAAACCTAACTCCTATACAATCCAACACCAACATCAAAATCAATTAAACCAAACACTCTCAAACACACCACAATCAAACAAACACATATCATCCCCAACCTCACTCACAACTTCAAAGAAAATCAAAGAATTAAGTAGAGAGCTTACCACAGATGAAGAAACTCTTAAATGTCCAACTTGATCACTTGAAAACTTCCTTCAATCTTGAGTATGAAGGATCAAATCTCTCTCTTACTCTCTTGCTAGGGAGTGTCGGCCAAAACAAAGAAAAGAAAAGGAAGGAAATAAAGGCACACATAGAAAGAAGAAAGGAAAGAAAATAAAGTCAAACACTCAACCTTCTCTTTCCTCAAAACCCTCTCCTCCAAGCATTTAATATTAAAAATACTCTAAATATCTCCATCCACTTCGACTCACTCAAATCCCACTTAATTAACTTAATTAATTAAAATCATTAACTAAACATCTTTTAACCTCCACTAACTTGACTTGTATATGTTGTATATATTACTATATATACAACATATACACTCTCTCTTCACTTCCTTTTTCTTTCCAAATACACATATACATTAAATTCAATTAAAACAACAATTATATCAAAACTTTTAGGGCACACTTTGGGATATTACAGCTTTGTATGACAAAACACTTTTTTTTTTGAATTTTGATTTTGAAATCAAATGTTGGCTTTGCCAAATCGATGTCAATGTACCTCAGGACTTGATTTTTCCAAATTAATATCTCTATAACATGACAACCCTAGTTACCGTACTAAACTCGGGAATCATTTCTATTTAAGCAAGAAATGTTGCACTTCAGATAGGCACATACACATTGCTTGGCCAAAGGTCTCATTTGAGTTTAAATATTGTCTATCTCATATGCATGCTTATCCAAACTATCTCCACTAATATACTCTACCTACCAAGAGAGATCAACAGGTCTTTGATAGGCTTGAAACGGGATCTATAAGGGACATGGGTTAAACTGGAGGCCATTTTGAGATTGGAGCTAGTGTGACACAATGGACAAACCCTCACACTACAAATTTCTTGTTGGAACTTTAGACAGTTGGGAGCAATCTTTCTACACTCCAAATTCCTTCTATCTTCTTGGCATTAATCTGGATCTTGATTAGGACAGTTTTTGCCCTTGCAAAAAGTTTAAGACCCAAATCTATTTCTTTTCTTCTTTTCCCTTTTTTCCTCTTTATTTTTTTTACTCTTCCCGTTTCTTTCTCTTTCCTTACTCTTCCCTTTCTTTTATCATTTTGTCCTTCTTTCTCGTAGGACTATCAAGAACAGAACTTTCAAGAACTGGATGGTCTTCCTCCTTTTTCTTTGATTTTGATTGAATCTTTGGTTGTGTTGGGACCAATTCAAGTCAATCCATAAATGGAAGCCTTTTGTTGTCTTAGGTAAAAGAGAAGTCAGTTGGCTTTTTGAACCACCTTTTTAGATTTTATATTTCTTCCTTTTTTTTTCTTTTCTTTTTCTTTTGTTTTCTTCTTTTTTCTCTTCTTTTGTTTTTTTTAGCTCTAAAAAGAGTTTTCTTGGTTTGTAATAACTTGGGCTTCCAATAATGGATAAGTGGAGTAACATAAATCTTCTTTAATAGGGATAAATCATTTGTTACTCTGATGTTGATGTTGACATATTAGAGATATTAGGAAAACTTCAACTACCCTTATGGTTTTGAGAACATCAACTATCCTTATGATCTTGAGAACTTCAACTATCTTCATGGTCTTGAGAACTTCAACTATCTTCATGGTCTTGAAACTTCAACTATCCTCATGATCTTGACTAATCATTGCTTTCTTTGATCTTCTTGCCTATTCATCTTAGTAATCATAAGACTTGTCAAAAGTATCACAACAGCTCAGGGTAGGTTATTGGGGTTTGTAAGCCAATAAAAAGAAAGCTAAAATTTTATGAAGGCTCAAAGGGACAACTAAGGATTGATATTTAATTGGGTGGATACTAGTTGTTGGCTAACCAAACAATGCTTAGATCATTTCTCTCTTAAACAAGCAGAGTTCAATTTCGCCTCAAAAGTTTGTCAAAGCATGTTCTAATACTGACTAGGACCTAGACAAAGGTAATTATGCAGGAGCCCTCTCTAAGTAAGCATACACAACTCAATGCTATAGAGCCATTCCCTCACCTAGTAAAGTCATTCAAGTCATGATGCATTAATATATTAATTCATGAATTATCAAGCTAGATTCCTCATTGGTCGAGCACCAAAATGAACAAAGACCAACAAAAATTTTGATGAAAGTAATTTATTCAAACAACTTTAAATTTAAAAAACACAATAGTTCCAAAATATTAAATAAAGTAAGATTGAAAAGCAACATTCAAGCTAAGGAAAGTTCATTGAGTTAGGCTTCTTTTCCTTTCACATCTTCAACATTCCCATCTTGAAAAGAGGATAAAACAAAATCTTCTTTCAATCCTTTTCCCACCATAAAGGTTGCTGGTGGTGGCACTCTTCCAAATTAGGCAAAGGGTTGTCCTTGGTATTGGGCTTATCTGGCTCGGGTAGCTTGCCACTATTAATCAAATCTTGGATCTCATGCCTTAATCGGGTACACCTATCAGTCTCATGTCCTTGAGTCTAATGAAATTGACAAAAAGCCTTAGTATCAAATTTTGGAGGTAATTGTTGTGCTCGAATCAAGTACTACTACAAAGCGTCACTCGCAAGTATACGAGGTAGCTGTAGCAAAGGTGATCGCCCCAAGGTCGTTTCCCCAAGAATGTGTGGTTCGTAATAGCTTGATTGACAAGTATTTAAATGCGGAAGTGTTTGTTGTATGAAATGTGCAAGATTAATTTAAACCTAAATTTAACGTGCGTAGAGATTAATGTGTGTGGGTGTACAAGATCAAATTGATTCTTGGGAAGGTGCCTAGGGTCATAGGTCCATTCAATCAAAGCCCAATTCTCAATTATCCATTAACATAACCTTGTAATTAATTTGTTCCTTAAGGTTAATTAGTCAATTACCAATCCATTAGTTCTCACATTCATGAATTAACAATGACCAATTCTTTTACATTACCAAATTAATAAACCCTAGAACTTATATTTCTAATTCATTCATAGGGTGGTCGATTATATAGTTCCGATATCAAAATTCACCTCTCGGTCCGTCATCCAATATTCAAAGATCAATAGGTAGCTAATCTATCAACCTAGCACTTAATACAATACAATCAACCAATCAACAAGGAACATCAATGTAAATATCAAATCAAAGCATTCAACCAAATATGCTACAAACCCTAAACATGGGTATTTAGCTCAACATCATCAATTTATAACATTCATTCAACTCAATATAAAACAAATACAAATTGTTCATTGCAATATCAATCTCTTAATACAACAACAATAATAGAAATGAATTAAAAGAGAGAATAGAAAAACCCCCTTGTGAAGATGCCAGGAGTAGGATTGCTAGTCTTCCTCCTAGCTCCACTTGATGTATTTGATGAAGAACTCAAGCCCTCTTCAATGGTTGATTTCCCTTTGCAATGTGGAATGGAGCTTTCTCAAATCACCAACCTTCAATGGATATGCCTTTGGAAGATGGAATGGAGCTTTCTCAAGTCACCAATCCCTTCAATGAAGCTTCTTCAACCTTTGAGAACTTGTAACCCAATTTATCCCAAAGAACCTCAAAGATCTTATCAATGGAAGATGGAGAAGGTGGAGAGGATGGAAATGGAGGTTTGGAGGTGAAGGGACAAGGGAGAGTGTCACTCTCTCCCTCTCCCACGTTTTGCAGAAATTTTGGCTCCAAGAACCCAAGAACTCCCTCCATTTTCCTCCTCCTCTCCTTTTAATTCATTCAAAAATCAACACCCATGCCTTCCAACTCATCCCATTTCCCTTTGTCCCCCACTTTTTCTTTGTTTTCTATTTCTTTTGGCAATCAATAGTGTTTTGTCTCCCACTTTGTCCCCCACTTTGTTGAAAGAAATCAAATAATTTTGGTGTGACACGGCCAAGCCAAGAGTGTCTTGGCCGTGTCTCTTGGTCTCTTCCTTGAGGTGACACGACCAAGCCAAGAGTGGCTTGGCCGTGTCTCTTGATTTTTCATGGGACACGGCCGTGTCCATTGGCCGTGTCCCTCACTGGACCTTTCTTTTCTTTCTTTCTTCTCTTTGGTTGTGAGAGGTGACACGGCCAAGCCAGATGGAGCTTGGCCGTGTCTCTTAATTTTCTTTCTTGGGACACGGCCAAGCTCCTGGCCGTGTACCTCACTCTCTTTGATACAGTGTGAGACACGGCCAGAGGACACGGCCGTGTCATGTGACACGGCCAGTGTCTTGGCCGTGTCCCTTGACAGTGTCAGTCTCTGCTTCTTTTCTTTCCTTCTTTGCTTGCTCTCTTGTTCTTTGGTATGATTGGGACACGACCAAGCTATTCTTGTCCTGGTCGTGTCATGTGACACGGCCAGAGGCTTAGCCGTGTCACCTGGGTGTGTCTCTTCCTGTTGCTCATTTTCCTTCTTTTCCTTCTCTTTCTTTAGCTTGTTCTTTGTTTTGTTCTTTGAATGAGACACGGCCAGAGGCTTGGCCGTGTCTCTGGGTGTGTCTGCTTCTTCCTTGAATTTCTTTTAAGGGACATGGCCATGTCTTGCTTGGCTTGGCCATGTCTTGCTTGGTTCATGCTTTTCTTGCCCGGTTTTGATCTTCTAAGGGTGTTTTTCCACCTAAACCTAAAAACAACACTTGAAACAAAATTAAAACAAAAATCAATCAAAACATTAACTAAAACATACATAAAATCATACTAAAAATAAGTACAAAAATGAACTAAACAAATACCCCACACTTAACTCCTTGCTTGTCCCCAAGCAAGGCTAAAATCAAAACACAATAAACAAGATGAATTTTGTTAAGTTCAAGAGTTATAAAGATGCATCAAGACTTCCCTATCTTAAATCCGCAATCAATATTGAATCAAACAAAATCGACACTCATGCAATTAAGTGGCTTTCCATGCATAACCAATGTTATCACTCCCTTACCACTCTTACAAGTTTTTGATCATGGTGGTGTTTACACTCATAACAATCAATGAAAGATTATTACCATAGGCTTGCTTATCAATCAAATCTCCACCAAAAAATAACAATCAAGCATCAATCAAAAGGTCTTTATTGGGTTGTAATGAGGCTAAGGTAAAGGCATGATATTTAGGAAATGTGAGCATAATCATTAAGTTCAAGAGCACTTCAAGAATGAAGTAACCGATCTATGAATAACTAACAATCCCAAAACACCTTCCTCTCATATACCCATTGACATTAAAGAGCTTTTCAAGGGAACTCACTTATTACATTTTGCAATGATACATTCCAACCCTTTCAACAAGAACAACAATTATTCTTATTATATATATATATATATATTCTCTTTTTCTTTTTCTTTTTTTTCTTTTTTTTATTTTGCTTTGCAATCTTAAACCTACTAAACTTAACCCCACACTTAATTCAACACAACACTCGGTCATAAACGCTCTTAAAATGCTCTTGACCTAATGAAAGGATAAGAGTTAAACAACAAGGTTCAAGCTAATGGTGTTGTGCAAAAGAAAGAAAAGGAAAAATAAAATAGGCTCAAAATTGGCTAACTAAGGTTGAATATAGGGTTGGTCTTTTTAAGCCAAAGTGGGTTCACCTAATTGCCTTAATCATTTTGATGCTAAATTGAAATTTTTTATGTAATCTTAAAATGTATTTCAAAGCAAGTTCTAGCAATTCATCAATCGAAGATGTGCACCCACAAAAAAGAATAATAAGTTGATGGCTCAATTCCTTACAAGGTTAATGGCAATGTAAGGAAAAACCAACAAAATTAACAATAAGCACCAAATCTACTCAATTCTCAAATTCATGCTTCAAAAATTCAAAGGTCATCTATCAACAATTTTTATAACAATTGAACCCTTTTTTAAAAAAAAAAATCATTTATTCAACGAAAAACATTAAAAACATTAACTAAACTTAACAAAAACAAGTTAAAAGTAAAAAAAACAAAAAACAAAATTAAAAACACAAAACACATAATGCACCCCATACTTAAAGATTCACATTGTCATCAATGTGAGCATGCATAATACAGGGAGGGTTTAGATGAAACCTGATTTCCATCGTTCCCATATACGTTGTGTAGGGCTCCTTCCACCCATAATGCAATTGGAGCCCAGGACTGAGAGGATGAACAACATGTAACTTTGAAATGCACCCGATGTACGACAACCCTTAAATATTTTTCCTTGAAGGGAACATGTCTCAAAGGGACATGTGATGGTCACCTCGGGGTTATCCTCCAGTGTTATAGGAACGTGGTAAAATCCTATTTCATTGTGCAGCATGGTTCTATCCATTGTATGCTCTTCTTCACCACCAAGAGTAGAGGAGATGATTTTTGGGAACTCTTTAAGTTCAACCAAGTTTGGTTGAATCACTTCTTCATTCACTTTAACAATGTCAAGTCCTCTCTCAACAACCTCAACATCTAAAACTAGCTTACACTCCTCAAGTTCTAAATTGGGCAATTCATGTTCTTCTTCTAAAGACTTACCCATCTCAAGCTTATTTCCACTTTCTCCTTGGGAGTGCATAATATAGATGTTAGAAAGTTGCTTACCTTGCTCCTCTTCTTTTAGCCTACTTGGGAATGGAATTGAGTGCAAAGGATTCGGAGGTTCATACAAATGTGATGAAGTTGATGAGTCCAAATTCTCCTCCTCCTTTGATTGACTTTGTTTCTCCATGTTGGGCAGCATTTCCTCACCATTGTCTTCTTGATTAGTTCCTGCATCAAAGCAATCACAAAAATTGTTATATATCACCTGTTCACTCGTCAAATTTGTGATTACCTTGACTTGCTCCAATTGGCTAGGAAATTCCTCCTTTTGTTGTGCTTGGAGTTGATGTGTCAGTTGCCCAACTTGCATTTCCACCCTCTTCAAGGATTCCTCCAAAGAATCAAATCTCTCATTGCTCCCTTCCTGATTTTGTGTGCTAATTTGAAGGTAAGCATTCAAATCATCGTCCACTGTGGATTTCTCGAATTGATCTTAGTTTTGTGAGCTAGTTTGAATGAAGGCATTCAAACTATCTTCCAAAGTGGGTTCCTTAAGGTGATTTTGATTTTGCGCTCTAGTTTGAATGAAGGCATTCAAACTTTCTTCTAAGGTGGGTTCCTTAAGGTGATCTTGGTTTCGTGTGCTAGTTTGAATGAAGGCATTCAAACTATCTTCTAATGTGGGTGGCTTAAGGTACTCTTGATTTGAATATTGTTCTTGAGAGTAAGGTTTCTTTGGTAAGGTTGAAAAAAATTTTGAGGTGGAATTTGCTGTTGATTTTCCCAAGAAAAATTTGGTTGGCTTCTCCAGCTGGGATTATAAGGATGGAAATATGTGTCATTTCTACCCATTTGCTGGAAACCTTGGTAGTTATATTCTTCCTCTTGCCATTCTTGGTATCGTCCAAAACCCATTGAACACATATTTGCACTATGGCCTAAATTGCCACATGCTGCACATATCTCTTAGCGTGGCATAGGTGTTCTTCCTCTTGCATTTAGCACCTTTAGTTGATTCGTCAATTTTGCTAATTGCCATGCCATGTCAGAATCATCGCTCCTATCGTAAACTCCTCCGTGCCTTGAAAACTCCATCTTTACACAAGGCACTTAGAAACTTAAAGAAAACAAACAACAAAAAATTCAAGCAGTACAAACAAATAATTTAAAAGAAAACAAACAAACAATTAAATTGAAAGAAAAACAAAACAAACAAACAATTCACAGAAAATAAACAAACAATGAAAAGAAAAATCAAACTATTACTACTGCGACAGCCTTCCCCGGCAGCGGCGCCAAAAACTTGTTGCGCTCGAATTAAGTACGACTACAAAGCGTCACTTGCAAGTATACGAGGTAGCTGTAGCAAAGGTGATCGCCCCAAGGTCGTTTCCCCAAGAAGGTGTGGTTCGTAATAGCTTGATTGACAAGTATTTAAATGCGGAAGTGTTTGTTGTATGAAATGTGCAAGATTAATTTAAACCTAAATTTAACGTGCGTAGAGATTAATATGTGTGGGTGTACAAGATCAAATTGATTCTTGGGAAGGCGCCTAGGGTCATAGGTCCATTCAATCAAAGCCCAATTCTCAATTATCCATTAACATAACCTTGTAATTAATTTATTCCTTAAGGTTAATTAGTCAATTACCAATCCATTAGTTCTCACATTCATGAATTAATAATGACCAATTCTTTTACATTACCAAATTAATAAACCCTAGAACTTATATTTCTAATTCATTCATAGGGTGGTCGATTATATAGTTCTGATATCGAAATTTGCCTCTCGGTCCGTCATCCAATATTCAAAGATCAATAGGTAGCTAATCTATCAACCTAGCATTTAATACAATACAATCAACCAATCAACAAGGAACATCAATGTAAATATCAAATCAAAGCATTCAACCAAATATGCTACAAACCCTAAACATGGGTATTTAGCTCAACATCATCAATTTATAACATTCATTCAACTCAATATAAAACAAATACAAATTGTTCATTGCAATATCAATCTCTTAATACAACAACAACAATAGAAATGAATTAAAAGAGAGAATAGAAAAACCCCTTGTGAAGATGCCAAGAGTAGGATTGCTAGTCTTCCTCCTAGCTCCACTTGATGTATTTGATGAAGAACTCAAGCCCGCTTCAATGGTTGATTTCCCTTTGCAATGTGGAATGGAGCTTTCTCAAGTCACCAACCTTCAATGGATATGCCTTTGGAAGATGGAATGGAGCTTTCTCAAGTCACCAATCCCTTCAATGAAGCTTCTTCAACCTTTGAGAACTTGTAACCCAATTTATCCCAAAGAACCTCAAAGATCTTATCAATGGAAGATGGAGAAGGTGGAAAGGATGGAAATGGAGGTTTGGAGGTGAAGGGACAAGGGAGAGTGTCACTCTCTCCCTCTCCCACGTTTTGCAGAAATTTTGGCTCCAAGAACCCAAGAACTCCCTCCATTTTCCTCCTCCTCTCCTTTTAATTCATTCAAAAATCAACACCCATGCCTTCCAACTCATCCCATTTCCCTTTGTCCCCCACTTTTTCTTTGTTTTCTATTTCTTTTGGCAAGCAATAGTGTTTTGTCTCCCACTTTGTCCCCCACTTTGTTGAAAGAAATTAAATAATTTTGGTGTGACACGGCCAAGCCAAGAGTGTCTTGGCCGTGTCTCTTGGTCTCTTCCTTGAGGTGACACGGCCAAGCCAAGAGTGGCTTGGCCGTGTCTCTTGATTTTTCATGGGACACGGCCGTGTCCATTGGCCGTGTCCCTCACTGGACCTTTCTTTTCTTTCTTTCTTCTCTTTGGTTGTGAGAGGTGACACGGCCAAGCCAGATGGAGCTTGGCCGTGTCTCTTAATTTTCTTTCTTGGGACACGGCCAAGCTCCTGGCTGTGTCCCTCACTCTCTTTGATACAGTGTGAGACACGGCCAGAGGACACGGCCGTGTCATGTGACACGGCCAGTGTCTTGGCCGTGTCCCTTGACAGTGTCATTTTCTGCTTCTTTTCTTTCCTTCTTTGCTTGCTCTCTTGTTCTTTGGTATGAATGGGACACGGCCAAGCCATTCTTGTCCTAGCAGTGTCATGTGACAAGGCCAGAGGCTTGGCCGTGTCACCTGGGTGTGTCTCTTCCTATTACTTATTTTCCTTCTTTTCCTTCTCTTTCTTTGGCTTGTTCTTTGTTTTGTTCTTTGAATGAGACACGGCCAGAGGCTTGACCGTGTCTCTGGGTGTTTCTGCTTCTGCCTTGAATTTCTTTTGAGGGACATGGCCATGTCTTACTTGGCTTGGCCATGTCTTGCTTGGTTCATGCTTTTCTTGCCCGGTTTTGATCTTCCAAGGGTGTTTTTCCACCTAAACCTAAAAACAACACTTAAAATAAAATTAAAACAAAAATCAATCAAAACATTAACTAAAACACACATAAAATCATACTAAAAACAAGTACAAAAATGAACTAAACAGTAATGGACTAGGTAAAGGTCGAGGAGCCAATGGTTGTAACAATCCTTTCTTTTGTAGCTTATCGATGACCCCAGACAAAGGCTTCCCTAGATCTGAAAACTGCCTTCTATTTGCTTGACCGGTTCCATTAACATCAACTTCTTTTTATGTGCTTTGATTGTTAGGCTGGTTGTTCTCTTTCTCATTCCTTCTTACCGAAAAGCGATTCTTATCTCTTTCCCATTTTTAATTTGCAAACCAGCTTGGAGAAGATCTTTGAAGTCACGGATGAGTGTATGAGACATCCTCTCACGAAGACTAGGCAACACCCCTCTCACAAGCTTCCTTATTTGATCGGATTCATCGGGCCTCTTCTTGAGTAAAGCGGCCTTGTTTCTCCACCTTTCACATAGTCCACAAAATTCTCATTCCGCCTTTGCCTAATGGACTCCACTTCCATAAAGTTAACTTCCAACTCAACATTATATCCATATTGTTGGATGAAGGCTTTGTAAAGTAGATCCCAACTCTTTTGTGTTCCATCATCTAAGGTATTGAACCAATTTTGGACAACAGGGTCCAATGAGAGCATAAAGTACCTTAGGGTTTGAGCCTTAGTAGCTCAGGTAGACTGCATGGCAGTGATATACTGCTTCACTTGGAGATGAGGATTTCGGGTGCCATTGTACTTAGCAAAGGAAGGCATCTTGAATTTATAAGGGACCTCTTCATCTTGTTCAAATAGTTTGTCGATCTCAGACATCTCTTCGGTTTTCAGCTTCTTCTCAAATTTCTTTTTAAAATCAGCAATCATCTTTTCAACATCAGAAATTTTGGTCTTCTCAATAGTTGCTGTAATATCCTCATGTATGCCCTAGAAGTTTTGAATGTTTTTATTGTTGATGTTGTTGTTGTTGTTGTCTTAAATGGAATTGAAGGTATATGTTATTTATATGTTAATATATATAATGCATATAAGTTGGTAAAAAGGAAAAGTCAAGAAAGAAAGAAGAAGAAAGTCAAAAGGGATTGTGTGTGGTGGAGATTTAATATTATTATTATTATTATTATTATTGTTGCTGTTATTATTATTATTATTATTATTATTAATATATATATATGTGATAAGAACGAAAGAAGGAAAAAGAAACTTCTGCTTCTTCTTCTTCTTGGTGAACGAGAGAGAGAGAGAGAGAGAGAGAGAGGTAGAGAGAGGTGATGATCTTCATCAAATTTCTTAAGGATTTCAAGAGTATTGAAGATGGAGATGAAGATTTGGCAACATATTCAAGTAAGTACTAATCTATTGAGTTGATTTTATAGATTATATATATATATAAGTCTTGATTTTCTTGCTTTGATTTCTTTTGGATTGAGAATATGTTTGGTATAGTTGATGGATAAGATGATAATAATCAAAGATTGAGTTTTGTGAATGTGTTGAATTGATATCTAAGTGATGATAATTTGGGATAATTGTGAGGAAAATGATGAAATGTGGAGTTGGGGTTTGGTTTAGATGGATTTTGAAGTGTTTGGTCTTTAAATTATTGAAGGACACGGCCAAGTTAGAGAGACACGGCCAAGTTAGGGCAAATTGGACCGTGTTGGATGAGTTTTGGTGAGACACGGCCACAAGCTTGGCCGTGTCCCTTAAGTGTGTCTGCCACTGCCTGACTTTTGTTGTGAGACACGGCCGTGTCCTATGCCCGTGTCTGCTACTGGAATGTTTGGTTGAGAGACACGGCCACAAGCTTGGTCGTGTCCCTTGGGTGTGTTTGTTACTGGATGTTTGAATTGAGAGACACGGCCACAAGCTTGTCCGTGTCCCTTGAGAGTGTTTGCTACTGTGTTTGTTATTTGTTCTTCTTACATTGTTGGATCTTCAAATGTCTTTTGTACCTAAACACACTTAAACCAATAATGATCCAACCAAATGTATATGGAAGATTCTAAGTCCTTGAATAAGGTAAATTGTTATGTATGAATATATCAATGATGATATAGGAAATGTGAAAGATATAGTGATCAATGAAAAAGTATGTGTAATGTCATTGATTATGTATACTTGAGTGATGAATTGAATTGATCAATATGATTTGATGATAATGTTGATATTATATGAACCATGTGATGTTTTATGTATTGTAAATATTATGAATTGTATTGTGCTATATGTAGATTGATGATGCATATGAAGAATGATATGTTGGGTACAAACGGAATATCATGAGATCATTGAGGATGAATTACCTTAATGTTATGATTGAGGCTTGTTTGCCTAATTAATGATATAAATGTATATTTGAATATTGAAGATTGAAGTGTTATATTGTGAAATGAAATGTAAAGCCATTGTGATTGGCTATGATGATGCAATTGAAAGAAATAAGGCATGTTTGCCTAAATGATGATGAGAATTGAGAATGGAAATGATAATGAAATAATAAATGAATTGTGTGACTAATGTGTTATTCCATTTTCAGAGTTTGTTGTTGGTGGCATGCCTATTAGTAACAATCTCTTGAAGTTAGGTTGGATTTGATCCTTGAAGCCAAGTTGGGTTGAAGTTTAACATGTTTTACTCCCCTTGAAGCTTGGTTGGGTCTAATCCTTGAAGCCTAATTGAGATGTTACAACCCTCGAAGCTAGGTTGGGTTTGGTTCTTGAAGCCAAGTTGGGTTGATACTTAGCATGCTTTGTTCCCCTTGAAGCTTGGTTGAGCCTAATCCTTGAAGCCTAGTTGGGTCTGTGATAATGATAAATGTGATGATTAAACCAAAGCATTACTCTGAAAATTGAATGGCATATTAGTGTGTCTTGGGCCCATGCTTGTTTTTGTGTAATGTGAGTCATGAATGGTAACATGATTGATAAATAAGGTATATGGAAACAACGTTGAAACAAATGAATAATGAAATCTATGAATGCTTTTGATGGAAATGTGTTTCATGATTAATGAATTGTGAATAAAATGATGTAATGAAGTATGAGTTTGTAATATGTGTATTGATATGTTGAAAGTGAATATGGCTTAAGGAGTTTTGTTAAGATATGAGGTTATGGAATTGTTGTATGATGTGTAACATGTTTGTAAATGTGGAATTTGTGAGAATTGTTCTTATAAAGGTTTGAATGATGTTTTGTTGTAATAATGTATACATATATATGTGTATATGAAATAGAAAGGGGTAAGTATTGTGTTGTGAATATGCTATGTAATGATGTATTTAATTTAAGAGATTAGTGGCAATATATGAAAAATCCATTGAGAAAGGAAAACGTGGTAAGAGAACAATAAAACATGATGCTAAAATTATAAGGTATGATTATTTTGTAATGTATACTTTATTATTTAATTGTACTACTAAGCTCTCGGGCTTAGCGCGGTTGTGTAATCGCGCAGGTATTTATGCGGATGATCTGGATGCCTAGCTGCTATGCCACGAGAAAGGTAAGAGTGTCTCGAGACCAACTAGAAGGTGATGCATACATGTATAATTTTATTTAGGTTTTATTTTTGATAACAATAATGATTCTTATAAATGTTTCTTAATTTAATATAATATTGCTTGACCTTGGATAAAGATTGTTAAATAAAAAGCTAAAAGTGACATTCTTATATTTTATATATGCATTGTATGTATACCAGATATATGTATAGTGCTTATATGAAGTATAGGGGCGTTACAGTTGCCTTCTCAATGACCTTTGGCTCCTTTTTGTCTTGAAGATCTTAGTAGTATTGAGCCCAATAATCATCATCAATGATCACCTTATCGTCATCAAAAGCTACTTCATCAATTTTGGTCTTCCCTTTGTCCTTTGGTTTCTTAGTGCTAGCAGATGCCTCGGTATGGTTTTCTAAGATTACAGTCAATTGGTTCTTCATGGTCTCAGCTAGGGCCTCTTTGATTTCTTCCATCTTGGCATTGAGGGCCTCATCCACCATCCTTCCTCATCCACCATCCTTTGAATTTGTTTGGGCTCCATTGTTTTTGGCAAGCAAGTTATTGAGTCATTGCTAGATACTTCATCTCCGGCATAGGTCGAATTGTCGTAAGCTTTTGAACTTTCATAATCCAGGGCTGTCAGGCAAAGAGGATTAATGATATGAGATGCAAATGTATGCATGTATGCACAATCAACTAATAAACAAGTGTAATTAGGATGATTCTTCCAACCTTATAACATCCACACACGAATGGCTAGTCTCTTTTTCCTAGGTATATGGTTAACAAAATACCAACATGGGGTATCTTGCTTTCGGATAATTTCCTCAGACGTTTCAACCAATAGTTATATTTTTGAAAATGGAAATCAATCCATGATAATTCCCATTAATTAGGTTTTAATCCATTCAACCAACTAAAGTAGCTTTTATGCTATGTTGGATTAAAATAAAATTAAGAGGTTTATTATAAATAGATTTCTCACTTGGAAAGAGTAACTAATGGTTCATGCCAAAAACAAGCCCATGGTTAATTTATTTTTAATATAAACTAGGCCCACAATTGATTTTTGGTATTTTATAATTGACCTAAATATTTTTGCAAGCTCTTTGTAAGAAAATGTTGGGTGAAAATAGTTTTGTTTCTAAGCCCATTGTAAGAGATTTTAGAAAAATGGACTTTAGGCTTAGTATTTGGGCCATGGGCCAAAGAATTTTTTATTTTTTTAGAAAAGTTTTATGTCCAAAGACCATCTTAAAAATTTTAAAAAATAGCTTTGGTCTTTTGGACTTTAAAGAAAAATTTATTTTGAGCTTACAATATACTTAGGTCATATTAGGAAAGGAACAAACCAAATAAGCCATGATTTAGGCCAAGATAAATTAACCATAGTCAAACAACATGCATTTGGGGTAAAAACCTAAGGAAAGTAACTAGGCCAATTACATGAGCTTTAGTCTTTAGGTTAAAAGGCTTAGGTTCCCATAGCAAGTATATACCAAATGGTACGAGGCTATGAGTGGTTATGCCATGCTCGATCTCCATACCTTGAGTGAAAGTATGGTATCCCTTACATAACATAACACAGGTAACATGGGCGTCCTAACTCACGCACATAATGCAATCTAATATGATGCAATGGATAATATCATTATAAGAAAGAATAGAATAATAAAAAGACCAACGGAATCAACTTCTCTTATCCCCAGTGGAGTTGCCACTGTGAGCGGGGATTTTTGCCCCCACTCCCGGTGAAATGGTTCTTGCGACTTCGGCACTATTTAGGCACGGGGCCTTAGAGAACACGAACCTAAGTCCTGAGAAAAATGGAGTCGTCACCCGGACGGACCGGGAAAAAGAAAGGGGTGGATGACTCGATTCCTAAGGAATCCCCAACCCCTTAATGTTTTAAAAGGATTAGGATTCATAAAAATTAGGGTTTAAGGTTTTAAAAGGATTAGGGTTCATTATTTTAGGTTTAAAAGTTGAATTTTGGATTTTAGGATTTAGAAGTAGGGTCACGGGTGGTGAATAATTTTTAGGGTTTTAGAAATCAATTTGATATTTTATGAAGTTTTATGAATTTAAACAAATAAATTAAAGTTTTTATAAGTAGAAAAGATGTTTTAGAAGACTTTTTGAATGAAATAGAACCTACTTTAAAATTTTAAAAGAAGCAGAATTTACATCTTAGTTTTGTTGAAAAATATGTTCAATTAGAGTTTTATGGTTTTTAAGAAGAAAAAATAAAAATTTTAAGCCTTTTGGAAGATAAACCAACGAAATAAGGTTTTTTTGGCTTTAGAAAAACTAAATTAAAGTTCAAAGGTTTTTAATTTTGATTTCATAAATTTGCTACTATGTAAAAAAAATAATTAAAGAAAATTAAATAACACATACCTTCTTTTGATGATTTCTCTAAAAAAAATTCTTCTTGGATGAACTAGCTCCAAAGACAAGCCTTTTTTTGCCTTTGAATTGCTTAAATCGTGGTGCTGCTGTTCCAGAAAAAGGTTGAATTGAATTTCTTCTTTTCCTTCCTTGATTTGGTTTCAAATTTTCCAAGCCACTCTTGGATTTTTTCCTCCCCCTTTTTTAATTGTCTTTGGTCCTTATTTATAGTGGTTTGAGGTTGTTTATTCCTAATTAGTTAAGGTAAGTAATATTAATAATAAAAAAAAAGAAACCAAAACCTAATTGGATTAGGTTTCAAAAAATTTGCGTCGAAAAATTTGCGCTGCCGAAAAAAATTCTGCTGCAAAAATCTGCAGCAACGCGCGCAGAGCGGGCCCGTAAGCTATTTCACAGACAGAAAATTTCTGTGTGGGCAGAAAATTTTTGCTTGCGAAATAGCACAGTGATTTCGCCCGCAGGAATTTCCTGCGGGCGAAATGCCCACGAGCCTAAGCGATGATTTTTTCGTCGCCGATTTTTTTATTTCTATTTTTTATTAAAAAAAATTAGATACTAAAGCAAAAATTATTTAATAAAAATTATTTTGGACCAATTAGACAACAAAAATTATTTTAGACTAAATAAAACATATTGGACCGGATTGGGTCAAAAATTAAGGGTCTACAGTTTCCTAATGAATTAGGATATCCTAGTCTCTCAAGAGGATTCTTGATGTCCCTTAGAGTTGAGAAAAGCCACAATGCTCACATAGAATTCTATGAAGTCTATTATAAGCTATTTGATTAAGAGTTTGCCCTCTCCTTGAAGGAATATGTTGAAATTTGGGGCTTCCAAACTTATGGAGCATTCTCTTATTCTAACAAGGACTTTCCTTTGAAGAATATTTCATATTTTTTGAGTCAGTTATCCATAGAAACTGAATACAATAATAGGTCCTCCAAAGTTATCCATTTTAGAACCTTAATCTTTTGGCTCCTTTATAGAATAATCACCTATGCTATCCATCAAAGACTGATGGAAATGAAAAAGTCATACAACGTGACTTGTTCTTACTATATGCCTTAAAACAGAATGAGCCCATACAAACAGTCCAATTCCTTATTGACACTTTCCTTCACTATGGCACATATAGGGTTATGACTTTCTTCCTCTCTTCCCAAGTCATCAAATTGCTAGGCATTTAGGTTTGCTAACCCCTAAAAACTTAACAACCCTAAGTGATCCTCTTGATCCTGCCACAAATTCCATCAACCATGATTACCTTGAACATACTAGGTGCATTCAAAAGGTTGATGATCATTATGAGTACACCTTTAGCAGCAAAGGTGTAATTTTAAGAGAGAGGAAAAGATCTAGGTACCATATTATACAAGAAGAAGGAGGAGAATCTATCACTATTGAAGTTGAGCACCCTCCCAAACCAACTAAACCTACAAAAGAAAAGGGTGAATCCTAAAAAACCTTGAAGCACCTTCTCAAAGCTATCCACTCTCTCCAAAAGCAATTCACTCACTTCAAGAAGGATGTGACTAAAAGGATCACTAAACTCAAAAAGAAGATTGATCTCTTGTCTCATGTTCATCATGATATCTATGAGATGCAAGGGAAATTTGATCTTCCACAATGCGAACTTAGTGAATGGGATGTGATTGAACATATTGAAAATCCATATCAAGAATACTCTCAATCCTCATATGGCTACTCTCCTACTCCATTCATTTGATGATGATGAAGGACCTTATGAAGGCACTCCTCCATATAAGAAAGGAAAAGAGAAAGTCATTGATTAGTCTCTTAGTCTTTTTTTTATATATTCTTTCTTTTGCATTTCCTTTTCTCTTTTACTTTGTATTGGACATTTAAGTTTAATGAAATGATATTTCTTTGCGTTTCTTTTTTATCTTTCTTTGTAGTGCATTTCTTTTTACCTTTGTAAAAGAGGGAGAAGATATATGAATTAAATTACTCAAATTATGATTCAAATAGAAGATACATAAATTGAAATAATCAACAACAAAGGAGGAGAATGAATTAAGGGGGAGCAACTAATAAGAAAAACTAAAATCAAACAATAATTTGTATCAAAGACTTGCATTTAAATTGATTCAAATTAAACATGCACTTGATTGATTTACAACTTATAAATATTAAATTTAATTTAATTGTCAAAGTCAAAAGGGGGAGATTGTTGGACAATTAAACTCTATTTTGATCATTGCTAATCAAATTGATATGTACTAATAAGTTTAAACAAGTTTATTTTTATAGGTACTCAATTTTAGGCCTTGTGCGACAGTCCGACATACTGAGCAACTGCATAAAGCAAAGCGAAAGAAACTCCTTGAAGCATAGAAGGATCACGGTCTCTGGTGTGATCATAACTCACCACAACCACATTGTGTGACTGCTCCAAAGATTCAAGCTACCGCATAACCCAATGTACAAAAATCTCAAAACTCAATAAGGTGATAGTAGCCAGAGTATACGATTGAGCATTGACACAGAAACAGTTGTGCGACCACCTTATATAGTGTGTGACCACACAAGGCTTGACCAAAACTTCCACCAAACCATAGAAGAGATAGTGGTGGTATTGTTCGATGAGAAACTCCATTTGTGCAACTACACCACATCAGCCAATTTGAATTTTAGCACCAAATATGATGGATTAATGATAATTGGATACCTAGTAGAAGGATTTCAAATTAAATAGTAACTATGCATTGTGTAACCATACAAATCCTTTGTGTGACTGTAAGACATGGCAAGATGTGAAGTTATGATCCTGTCGGGCCACTTAAAGTTACTGTTAGAGATAGCCATTGATGCAAATTTAAATTGTGCATTGCTCAATGCATATGGTGACTGCACAAAGTGTCTCAATAATAATTTTCGTGGAAAATAAGAACCGAACATGTGAGACCACTTCAAATGGTTAGTTAAAGTCCCAATGGCTATAAATACTAGAAAAAACCTCTTGTTTGAGGGTAATTGTGATTGATGTAGCCAAGGCAAACTTCTTTCAGCTCTTTGCATTAAAAATTTACACTTGTATAGATTGAGTGTTGGGTGTGAGCATGAAACCACCATTGTAAGTTAAGTGTTAGCTTTGAAATACTTAGATTTTAGAGTGATCCATGGGAAAACTCTTGTAGGATTGTGAGGATAATACTCAAACCTTGTAAAAGTTAGGTGTGAGCTTGTGAAAACACCAAGTTAGAGTTGAGCTTGTAAAAAATCAAGATTAGTGGAACCTTAACAAGTTATTAGGGAAGTGGATGTAGGATTGAGGTAATCCGAACCACTATAAACTCTTTGTGTTTACTCTTCTCTGCTCTATTCTTTCTTTATCTTGATTTTCTTATTGTTTCAAAATTTTTAATTTGCTATCACTTCTTCAAGACAACCAATTCACCCCCTCTTGGTTGCCATCTTAG
Organism: Garcia nutans; assembly: GCA_947685225.1. Taxonomy (NCBI): domain Eukaryota; kingdom Viridiplantae; phylum Streptophyta; class Magnoliopsida; order Malpighiales; family Euphorbiaceae; genus Garcia; species Garcia nutans. The sequence goes on from CANTUV010000037.1 coordinate 43,775,556, forward strand.
GAAAACACCTTATACAAAATGATGGCTGAAAAGAGATAGTTTAATTGAAGGGAAATTAAATCTCACTTGAAAAAAGAGTCCATCTAAATTTTCTTTTGAAAAAAAATTATTTATGTCCCTAGTGGAGTGGCCAATTGTGATGCCTCACCTGAGTACAGGTTTGACCTACTAAGGGAGTCGAAATATGCATTTGGGTTTGATCTAACACAAAACTGCCACTTACAACCTCTGCTTAGTTTGGCAAGTGCGAGTTTAAATTTTGCATTTTATTTTGAAAAGGGTTACTTCTTTTATTTTGAAAGAGATGGCTTTTTGAAAATCATTTTTATTTTGACAGTTGCTACCTTAATTTATTTAATTTTGGGAATAATTTAAAGAAAACACATTTTGTTTTGAATCCATAAAAATATTTTCTTTTAACCCAAAAGGTACTTAATCTGAAACTATTCATGATAGATCTTCAACTAGGTTTTCGCTTTTTAAGTAAAATATGATTTCCTTTTAAGAAAACTTTAACTTTTCAAAATTTTATTTCATGTAATGACATAATAAATATGAATGATATTTAATAATTATGCATGAGCAATTGAATATTTGTGACATCCATTCAAGCATAAATAAAAATATAGAAAATAATTACATTACAACCCTAAAACAATTTATGCAAAGGTGAGCTTTAACTCTAACCCTTAAGTGTACTAGGTTAAGAACATGTCCCTAAAAGAGATAAAGAAAACAAGGTGAATTATAACTCTAAAATTGACATCCAAATAGGAATTCTAACTCTAGCCCTTATGGGGACTAGGTTAGACACATATCCTCAAAAGTGATAAAAAAAAATAACAAAAGAAAGGAAAAAATTATTTTTAGTCAGAAATTAATTTAATTTAATTGAAAGAATAATAAGAAAGAGAGGAAAAAAATATCAGAATAGTAGCTCCTAGAGTGTTCAAGGGTCTCCCTAAGAGGTAAAGGGATACTATTTATTGGGGAACCCATAAAGGGGCAAAAAATAAAAAAATATTAATAACTCAAGGGGGGTTGCCTTGTCAGGCATGCTACGATAGCTGCGTAGGCTGCAGTGAGGTCAACCGCACTAGGCACAACTAGCCTCAGGTTTTATGGCCTACCACAGTGTTAGGCAACCATGCCACAAGTGACTGCTGCTTATTGGCTAGCATGGCTATTGTACACTATCCTATTCCCATGGTCTAATCTTCCTTGGGCTATTCTAGTCTGGTTCAGGGTTTAATTTGTGCGATTCTAGTTGTCTTAGAACTTATTATCACATGCTCTTTCCTTTTGGTATAATTTTAGGTGTTCACACATAGTGATTCTCAGTGATTTTTAGTTTCCAAAATTCAAATTATAATGAGCTCAAGCTTAAATAATTAATATACAATCAAGTTAACCAAGCCCTATCCAAGGGATAAGCCCATACAAGTGGCAATCAATCTAATATAGCCTTTTAAGAAATTTATTTATGCATTAAAAAGACAATTTTAGACTAACTTTCAACATATTTTCTCATAGGAGGCAATAGTATAGAGGATAGGTGGCAGCAAAAAATAGTCAATTTTTTTTTTTTTTTTGCAAATTTCTTTTCAATCAACTTGAAGAAAAATCAAAATGAAGGATAATTCAAGACTATCAGCCCACCCTATTGATGTACTTTAGTCAACTTTTTAGGCATCCACACAATATAGGCCTATCCCATTAGCATGTACTCACCCAACCTAGTTGAAATATTATGGGCCTACCAATGACATGTTCAACCTTTTCCTAGATGTTCGTACACTATAGATCCATCCCATTGACATTTCCTCATCTCATAGGTGATACTTATGGGTTTGTCCCATTGACATGTATCAACCAAATTTACTAGACGGAAACGTACTATAGATGAAACCTTCTCCATTGACATGTGTCTTATGAAAAATAGATTTAGTCATTCAGACTGTACCATGTAATCCACATATTGAAGTTGCTTTTCACTCATTTAATCTCTCAAATATATATAAACTTGCTCGAGTATGGAGAGCAATTGTAGAAACCACAGTTTTCCCTCGGTCTAAACAAATTAAAGAAAGGCTACATAATGGCATGTTATGACCATTTGGGCTTCAAGTTTAATACTTGGTCCCAAAAAGACTTGGACAAAAAGAAAAGAAGAAAGTGTGACATGAGAGCTTCCCACACCACTCTTTATGGCATGTTTGCTTGGAGGAATAGCATAGGAGTATGGGTAGGTTGGATTTGAAGGGTATGGTCAAAAAATAAGTCACTGTACACTAATCAAAGGATCTTTTGGCAATTTTTTTTTTGTTTCATAAGCATTTATTTAAGTGTAAAGAGATAAAAAAAAATAACAAGGGATACCTTTATAGAGAGAATATTCAAAGAGTTAAGTTTTTCTTGCATGGTCTACAGTAGCCATTATGTAGACTCTTATTTTTTTTACCAAGTCCAGTCCTACACTAATTATAAGGCAATTAAGTCAAATCTAAAAATTTAAAATAGTATAAAATAATTTTTGTAATATTTGCTATTTATTTTAATAATATTATATTTATTATTTAACATAATATATAAAATAAAAAAATTATAATATTTATTTATAATATAATATTTATTTTTAATAAAAATAAAATAATAAATAAAAATATAAGACGAATCAGCGAATGACACGCAACAACGGGCATGGTGACCTGTGGTGAATTGTTGGTCACACGCCAATTCGTCGAAGGCGTGGCTTGCCACGAATTGCGAGCCCAAGCAATAGCTTGCACAATGCTGGCCCTCACCCAATGCTTGCCCTCTCTCAACGCTCGTGTACCAGCGTCCTCACAGCTCGCAGGCTTGTGTGCCAGCCCAATGGCCAATTTTGCCAAAACAACGCCAATTTTGCCAAAACAACGCCAATTTTGCCAAAACCCTATTTAATTCGAAAGCTTAATTTTTTTTAATCAACTAGGTTTTTTTAATCGCCTATAAATAACAGGGTTAAAAAACAAACAAGGGGGACTTTTTCTTTTTTCAAGACTTTTGGCTAAGACTTGAATTTTTAAAACGGCAACTAAAAAACTAGTAGAAATGAGCAACAAATCATCAAACAATTTGAACAACTTTAAAAAGATGTGATACACTGTCTTAGTATTGCTCAACCATAATTTCAATGTGCAATTGCGGTGGAGCCAACAAACGATGGTAAACTCTAAACAATTCAATATAACATGTTTTAATGGTCTTAAACATTGAATAACATGCTTTGATAATTTTGTTCGTAGGTTAGATTAATTTTAGATTAATCATAGTAAGTTTCATCTTTTAGTTTGAATATACGTGAAGCTTCACTTGATGATGTTGTTGGTAATTCATGTAAAACAAATCCAGTAGCCCAAGTTTACAAATATTAGCACAGTAGCTTATTTCTTCCAACATCACAACATTAATCTTATTTTTATAAACTTCAATCCTATTTTCATAAACCCTAATATTATTTTCATAAAAATTCCAAACCCTAATTTACTCAAACCCTAAATCCTAATTTATGTTTTGTTTAGTTTTTTCCAATAGCTAAAATTATATTTCTAACTTATACAGTATCCAAATCTTTTTCAAAAATATGTATAAAATATTAGTTTTCTAAATTAAAAACCATAGCTTTTTAATCTATTGTTTAAATATGATACTTAAATGTAGGATTGATTACTAATGCATGTGTGTTTATGATATGTCTTAATGGATTATTTATTTGATCTATGATGAATGATTTATTTATGATGAATGCTTGAATGGTTTAATTATATTTGGTCAATTATTTAAACTTCAATGATGTGAGAGGTATGTTTCCATATTATGGGTACCTCATTTGTTGAGTATCATGTAATTTACATTATTTTTATATTTTGGGATCAATGTAAAGGATATGTTTCCACCTTTTGGTGGGTGTCCTATTAGTTTTAGATATTGGACGATGTAAGGACATGTTTTCATCCTCAGATGGGTGTCCATTTATTTATTTTGTTTGAACATTGCTTTGATTTTAATACAATGATGCTTTTATTTTAATTATTGTATGTAGTATGGATTATATCATAATAATTAAGAATTCTATAATATTTAGACTTAAAAAGAAGGCCGGTTCTAATAAACCGAACATTGTGGGGGTGATGATGGGTCATTCTCACCTTCTCCACATGTACCCAACTTTTCGAACCCATTAGGGGGTTGGGGATTCCTTAGGAATTGAGTCATCCAGTCCTTTCTATTTTCCTAGCCTGTCTGGGTGGTGACTCCATTTTTTCTAGGTTTAGGCCCGTGTTCTCTAAGGCCCTGAACCTAACAGTACCGAAGTCGTAAGAACCATTCCACATGGGAGTGGAGGCAAAAATCCCCGCTCACAGTGGCAACTCCACTGTGGATAAGAGAAGTTGATTTCGTTGGTCTTTTATTATTTTATTCTTTCTTATTATGATATTATCCATTGTATCATTTAGATTGCATTATGTGCGTGAGTTAGGACGTCTGTGTAACCCATGTTGTGTTATGTAAGGGATACCATACTTTCACCAAGGTATGGAGATCGAGTATGACATAACCACTCATAGCCTTGTACCTTTTGGGACATACTTGCTATCGAAACCTAAGTCTTTCAACCTAAAGACTAAAGCTCATGTAATTGGCCTAGTTACTTTCCTTAGTTTTTTACCCTAAATGATTATTGTTTGACTATGATTGATATATCTTAGTTTGAACTATAGCTTATTTGGTTTGCTTTTTTTCTAATATGACCTACCCATATTATAAGCTCAAAATAATTTTTTCCTTTAAATCCAAGAGACCAAATTTCAAAATTTTAAAATCTTTAAGATAATCTTTTCAAGATGGGTCAAAAATCTTTTTCAACCCTATGGCCCAAGGGCTTTGAAACAAAATTATTTTTGGATTACAAAAGAGCTTATAAATATTTAGGTCAATTATGGAATACCAAGAATCAGTTGTGAGCCTAGCTTATACTAAGAATTATTAATCATGGACTTGTTTTTGGTATGAGTCATTAGTTACTTTTTCAAATAGAAAATCTACTTATGATAAACCTCTTAATTTAGTTTTAATCCAATATAGCATAAAAGTTGCTTTAATTGAGATTCATTGGGTTAAAGCCTAACTAATGGGAATTATCATGAACTAATTTCCATATTTGAAAATATAACTATTGGTTAAGATCGTCTGAGAGAATTTTTTGAGAGCAAAATATCCGATGTTAGTATTTTGTTGACCATATACCTAGGAAAAGAGATTCATAATTCATGTGTAGAATTTATAAGGTTGGAAAGGATGTCCTAATTATCTTTGTTTGTTTGTTATTTGTGCATACATGCATACATGCATTGCATAACATATCATTGATACTTTCTAGCTCACAGACCTGGAATACAGCAGTTCAAAACCATACGACAATCCAACCTACGCCAGTGATGTAGAATCCAATGGCAACTCAATTAGCTTCTCACCAAGAGCAATGGATCCCTAACAAATTCAAAGAATGGTGGATGACGCCCTCAATGCCAAGATGAAAGAACTAAAGTAGGTCCTGGTTGAGACTATGAGGAGCCAACTTGCTGCACTTTTGGGGAACACTGCTCAAGCATCTGCCATCACTAAGAAGCCAAACGACAAAGAGAAGGCTAAGGTCAGCGAAGTAGCCTTTGATGATGACAAAGTAGTCATTGATGATGATGACAAATGGGCTCAATATTTTCAAGATCCCCAAGATAAGAAGAAAGAGCCGAAGGCTGTGAAAAGAGCGACTATTGAAAAGATGGAAACTTCAGATATGGAAAAATGATTGCATACTTGGAGAAGAAGTTTGAAAAGAAGCTGAAAATAGAAGAAATGCTAGAGGTAGATAAACTTTTTGAACAAGATGATGAGGTCCCGTATAAGTTCAAGATGCCATCCTTTGCCAAGTTTGATGGAACTGCAATCCTTATCTTCATGTGAAGCAGTATATCACAGCTATGTTTTCTGCCCGAGCTACTAAGGCTTAAACTCTAAGGTACTTCATGCTATCATTGGACCCAGTTGTACAGAACTAGTTTAACACCTTAGAGGATAGCACTCAAAAAAGTTGGGATTTATTATACAAGGCCTTCATCCAATAATTTGGGTACAATGCTGAATTGGAGGTCTCTTTGATCGAAGTCAAATTGATTAGCAAAGATCAAATGAAAACTTTGTGGACTATGTGAAGAGATAGAGGAATAAGGCTGCATTACATAAGAAGAGGCCAGACAAATCGGATCAAATTAGGATGATTGTGAGAGGGGTGTTGCCTAGTCTTTGTGAAAAGATGTCTCATACATTCATTCAAGATTTCAAAGACCTTTTACAAGCTGGTTTGCAAATTAAAGAGTGGGAAAGGGAGAAGAAACACTTTTTGGCAAGAAGGAATGAGAAAGGAAACTATCAATTCGATAATCAGAGCACACAAAAGGTAGTTGATGTTAATGCAATGGGTCAAGGAGAAAGGAGGCAGTTTTCAAAATTAGGAAAGCCGCTGTCTTGGGTTCTCAATAAGCTACAAAAGAAGGGATTGTTACAACCCTTGACACCTCGTCCCTTGCCTAATCCTCTTCCACCTAACTTTGATACTAAGATATTCTACCAATTCCATTAGATGCAAGGGCATGAGATGGATAAGTGCTTTAAGGTTGAGACATGAAATTCAGAATTTGATCGATAGTGGGAAGCTGCTTGAACCTAACAAGCCAAACACAAAGGATAATCCATTGCCAAGGTTCAATAAGGTGCTACCATCGGCGACTTTCATGATTGGGGGTGGTTTAAGTGAGGAGTTTTTCATGTCTTCTTTCCCAAATGTAGATGGAGAGATGGTCAAAGAGGAAGTGATGTTTAGTAAAATGAAGCTAGTTGTAGTTGAAAAGGAAGAAGTTGTTTGTGTGGTGGGTGAGTTTTGGGACTCAACCGATAGTGAGGATGATTCTGAGCCAAAGAAGGAAGAATGGACCTGGTCCAAGCACGAGGAAGATAAAGTAATGAACACTCACTCTAGTAAGTCTTATTAAAGGCCACCACCAAAGGAAGTAGAAGCCAATAAGGGGAAGGAAATTGAAACTAGAAACAAAGACGAAGAAGATGACACAATCCTTAAGCAATTAAAAAGGGCCCAAACAAGTGTTAGTATTTGGGATTTATTGGCCACATCCAAGAATTACCGTGAAACTATAGCTAAGGCTTTGGCTAACATGCCAATTTCCACTTCTATAACATCGGATGAGCTGGTTAATTTTGTGAAAGTTGAATGGGTGATGAAGCATAAAGATATTCAAAAGAAGAGCAAAGTTAATGTGGGAATGGTATCATTTTCGAATGCAGATTTGCTAGAAGAGGGAAGAGACCACATCCACCCTCTCTTTATCAAAGTTGAGGTCAAAGAGAAATGGATGCCATGTGTGATGGTTGATGATGGGTCCACCATAAATGTCTATCCACTTAAGATCTTGCCAAAGTTTGCTATATCAACAAGGGATTTGAGCCCAACCGAAGTAACCATTAGGGCTTATGACAATACTAAGAGGCACACCGAAGGGACTTTTAAAGTTATTGTGAAGGTTGGTCCAATTGAATCCATGGTCGAGTTTGTATTTTTGATATCCCTATCTCCTTTGTACTACTATTAGGACGACCCTGATTTCATCCTCTTGGTGGAGTTCCATTTACACTCCATCAAAAGATCAAGTTCCCTAATGGGGATGAAACTGTGGTTATCGAGGCTGAAGATAATGAAGTTGTGAATGCCCTAATGATTGAGAGGCCTCTCAATGGTTTTTGAGTAGCTATAATTTCTGATGATGAAATGGTAGACCCCAAAGTCCTAGCTATGATGAAGAACATGAACTACCTGCTTGGCATTGGTCTTGGAAAGAGTAAGACAGGTGTAACAGAGCTTTTAGTTTTCAAGACTCAAACTACCAAGAAAGGGTTGGGATATGATGAAGTTGTTCAACTAAAGAAGAATGAGAAGATGAGTTTCCCACCACTCAAAAAATTCTTTGTCAAATCTCCAGATATGGAACCACTTCAAGGGAAACCTGAGCCAGTCATGTTCATGGGAAAGCTGATCCCGGGTTTTGATATTTTTGCTAATTTTGTTGAACTGGTGGAACAAGTAAAGAAAGAGCTCACCCTGCCAGCTGACAAGGAGCCTCATCTGGAAGGAAAGAAGGAAGTTGTCCTAAAAGTTGAGAAGACTCCAGAAGAAATTGTTGCCTTAGTTGAAGAGAACTTTGAAGATGTCTCGCTTTATGATTTTGAGAACAATGATTTTGATTTTGATTTTAATTTATCTGCTTTGTATGAGGAGGAGGATGTTTTCTTTTCCAAGTTGAATGCAATAAAGTCTGATTTTGCTTACTTATGTGATGTTTCTCCTAATGGTTGCATACATTCAAATAGTAGTTACATGAGCATTTTTTATATTAACTCTGTTGATAAATAATCATTAAATTTGGGAACAACAGATAAACCTAAAAATATTAGCATAGCATCGGACATTACTTTGGATGAGAGAGAGATTGGAAAAAATATTTAAAAAATATGAAGAGGTTTTTGCTTGGTCTTTTGAGGACATGCCTGGTACAGATCGAGACATAGCCGAGTACTTGATTCCTACTTACACTCACATGAAACTTGTCAAACAAAAGCTTAGACGGTTAAGACTAGAATGGGCTAGATTGGTTAAAAAAGAGGTCACTAAATAGATACAAGTAAAGTTTCTTGAAGTGATAGATTATCCCAATTGGCTAGCCAATATAATGACTGTGCCAAAGAAAGACGGAAGAATTAGGGTCTGTGTGCACTATAGAGACTTGAACAAGGCTTCCCCTAAAGATGATTTTCCTTTACCCCATATAGATGTCCTTATTGATAGTGCAATCTCTAGCGTGCTATACTCATTCGTAGATGGATTTTTCGGATACAATCAAGTGTTAATGGCCCAAGAGGATAAAGCCAAAACAACCTTTATTACTACATGGGGTATATTCTGTTAAAGAGTGATGTCCTTTGGGTTAAAGAAAACTAGAGTAACCTACCAAAGAATGGCTACTACTTTGTTTCATGAGATGATGCACAAAGAAGTCAAAGTTTATGTTAATGATATTATGGTGAAGTTGGATACAAAGAAGCAGCACTTTCAAAACTTAGAGTTATTCTTTAAGAGAACAATAAAGTATAAGCTAAGGCTAAACCTGAAGAAGTGTGTATTTGGGGTTACTTCAGGCAAGTTGTTGGGACACGTGATTGGTCCAAATGACATTGAGGTTGACCCTGATAAGGTTAAGGCAATCGGGGATATTCCAATCCCTAAGACGGAGAGAGAAGTTTAAGGGTTCATTGGCAGGTTACAGTATGTTAGTAGGTTCATAGCAAAGCTCACTACAATCTGCGAACCTATCTTCATGTTACTTAAGAAGAACTAACCAGTCAAGTGGAATGAAGAGTGTCAAAGGGCCTTTGAGCGTATAAAAGAGTATCTATTGAATCCACCTATCTTGAAACAACCTAAGCCTAGTAAACTATAGTTAGCAGTAGAGGAAGAGTCAATAGGAGCTATGATAGCCCAAGCAGATGAATTGGGGGTTGAGCACGCAGTCTACTATTTGAGTAGAAAGCTCATACCTTATGAAATTAAGTATAATATCATTGAAAAGACTTGTATAGTTGTGGTTTGATCTTCTGAGAAGTTGCGACAATACTTTCAATCTTATAGTGTGCAAGCAATTTTCAGGTTGGATCCGGTAAAGTATTTAAGGGAGATGCCTTCTTTGATTAGGAAGTATGGCCGATGGTTGATAATTTTGGAAGAATTTGGGATTGAGTATGTAACCAGAAAAACCATCAAAGGTAGAGCAGTAGTAGAATTCCTGGCTTAGCAACCATTGCCAAATAGTGAAAAGGTAGTTTTAGAATTTTCTTATGAGCATTTAGAGGCCATAGAAGTGCAGGGATGGAAGATGTATTTTGATGGAGCAGTAAATAGAAAGGAAGCAGGCATAGAGGTAATTTTGGAATCACCTGAAGGGGGAGCTCATTCCTCTAGCCAAGAAGTTGACGTTTAGGGTAACCAATAATATGGTGGAGTATGGAGCTTGTATTTTTTGGCCTAGAAACCCTGATGATTATAAAGGTGGATAAGATGCAAGTCATTGGTGATTCATTGCTAGTGATATCCCAAGTAAATGGAGAGTGGGAGTTAAAAGAAGAGAAGTTAAAACCATACCACCATCACTTGACCATGATGAAGAAGAATTTTAAGGAGTGTAGATTTATACATCTACCCAGAGAAGAAAATCAGATGGCCGATGCCCTAGCCACATTGGATTCGGTATGGGAAAATCCTATAAATTTGTTTCTTAAGCCTTTGATTTTGACCAATTCATCAACTCCTTGAGGGCAACAAGGGAAGAGAGAATGAGGAATATCCATTGAGGGCAACATGGGAAGAGAGAAGAGCCATAAGGAGATGGTCTTTATAATACATCACCTTTGATGGAGAGTTGTATAGAAGATGGCCTAATGGGGTGCACTTGAGATGTTTAAGGAAGCCTAAAGTTGAGCACATCATGTTGAAATACATGCAGGAAATTGTGGTCCACATGTGAATGGTTTAGCCCTGGTTAAGAAGATAATTTGACAAGCTTACTACTGGTTGACTATGAAGAGAGATTGTATTGAGTTTTTGAAAAAGTGTTAGCAATGTCAGATGTATGATAATTTGAATCACATGCCTCCTAAAGAATTGCACTCTATGTCTTCACCTTGGCCCTTTGCGACTTGGGGGATAAACATTATAGAAGAGATACACCCGACAGCTTCAAACAGTCATCGCTTCATCGTAGTAGCAATGGATTATTTTTTGAAATGGGTTGAAGCTGAATATTTCAACAAGCTGGGGGCAAGGTAAATGGCTAGGTTTATCGAAAAGAATCTCATATGCAAATATAGGGTCCCACACAGTGTGTTATCAAATAATGGGGTACAGTTTCAAGGAGCAGTTAGGGACTTATTCTCGAAGTACCAAATCCATCATCATCGATCCTCCCCTTATAGACCAAAGGCTAATGGTGCAGTAAAAGCAACAAACAAGACAATTAAAAAAATTCTATCTAAGATGACTAAGACATACAGGGATTAGTCGGAGATGCTTCCTTTTGCTTTGTGGGGATACAGAACAAGCATGCAGACCCTGTCTAGAATAACACCATTTTCCTTAGTTTTGGGATGGAAGCAGTATTACCAATTGAGATAGAGATCAAGTCATTAAGAGTGGTCCTGGAAGCTGAATTGCCTGAGATAGAATGGGCAGTGAGCAGATATACACAGTTAGTATTATTAAAAGAGAGGAGGTTAAAAGCATTGTATCATCATCAGCTTTGCCAAAGAAAGAAAGCTCGGACCTACAATAAAACCGTTAAGATCATGAAGTACAAAATCGGTGACTTAGTGTTGAAGTAGTGTAAGCCTAATGTCCCTGATCCTAGAGGAAATTTTAGACCTAGTTGGGAAGGACCGTATGTCATAAAGCAAGCCATGAACAAGGGTGCAGTCAATATATCAGACATGGACGGGAACGAGTTTAGTGAGCCAGTAAATATTGATATGTTGAAGAGGTTTTATGTATAAGAAAACAAAAAGAAAAAAAGAAAGCACTCACTAGGTTGAAAACCCCAAAAGGACAGCCTAGGCAAAAGTTAGAGTAGTCCGCTAGTTCTGAAAATTCAAAAGGGCGGGCTAGGCAACAATTAGGGATAAATGAGAGAAAATTCTCAATTAGAAAGTTCAAAAAAGCTGGTTGGTGATAGGAGTGATCTTGTGTATGCTTGCTTTATGTTTGGTTGTTTCCCAATTTAATAAAATGGAGTTAATATTAAAATTATTCTTTGTGCACTATTTCAAGTATTTGATCAAATATGGTAAAATAAATAACACAATAACGATAAGTGATGACAAATTATAAAAGGAAAGAAAACATCTTTTATTATTGTTATTATTATTCATCCTAACATCACCTTTTGTAAGGAACTAACAAATGTAAAATGTATGGTAGACGATAAGTGTAGCGTGTAGGCCAACTTTGCTTCAACTGATCCAGGAAAGCTTCAGTCAGACCAGACATGTCCAAATCCGAAGTAAACTTAGAGCCTTGAGGATCGACTCCATACTGACAATCAAGATGATGAGGATCATAGCAAGTCCCCTAACGAAGAGCAACAAGAGGAACATACATCAGATACATTCGAATGGTGACATGAGTCTACCCAGTTACCAACCAACAAATGTTGATCACATCCTGTGAGCAGATCCAGTCAATCCAATCAATATATGAAGAAGCAGGATGGAGAAGTTTCCAGACAGATTGATGTTGTGGCAAATATCTGGCAAAATCTTTGGATGGAATGTCAAGCAAGCAGAGACACTCCTGGAGCCAAATCTATAAGCACAAGAAAATAATTAAAAAAAATGATGCCCGTTAGGTTGAAAAGTCGTAAGGGCGACCTAAGTAGGCTGTTCGCTAGTACTGAAAATCCACAATGGCGGTCTAGACAAAAATTAGAACCAATAAAAAAAATGTTGCCCGTTAGGTTGAAAACCTGTAAGGGCAGTTTAGGCCAAAATTAGGACAGCTAGCTAGTTCCTAAAACCCGCAAGGGCAGACTAGGTAAAAACTAGAGCAATAAAAATAAAAGGCATAAATTGAAAATTTGAAAGGGCGATTTAGGGAATTACCTATAGCAGTAAGGGAGTTCCGGCCAATCTCCTTCAAGATTATGATTTGAATTAGTCCAATCCAACTAGAGTCTCGGTCAAGATCATGGGTATCAGTGACAAGCCTCCTTCCATTTGATCTACAATATCTAGAACTCACGGATCGATGTTGCCATTGAAAGAAACAAGTAAGAATTGGCCAAGCAAGAAGAGACAAAATATGCATCCCCATGCCTTGGTCAAAGACAAATGGAAAGTGCAAAAGTCAATCAAGAGACCAAAGAAAATCTTCTCACCTCTCGTCAACTGCAGAACTTCAGGCTTTGAAAGTTGGAACAACATTTGCATCCTTTGATGAGTTTTAGAAATTAGTACAGGCAATCCCAATGGTTGATTACTTGGATATCTGAGGATGGCCTCAAATTCTTCGATCATAGGACATATCTCAAAGTTATTTATCTTGAATGTACTAGATTTCATATCCCAAAGGAAATAAGGGCATGTAGAAAAGAATGGTCCAATTTAATGTTTTGAATGCACTTTAAAGTGTTAATTTAAGACCAAGATATTTTTTCCTAATGAATGGCTTTCATAGTTTTAAACAAACCTTTGATTTTCTTCAAATTAAACTCTATCATTCTTAAAGTTAAAGAAAACCTTAAAATTGTCGAAAGAGATTTTTGCCGTAATAAAACTCATAGAGAATTTTATAGCTTTTGTTGGAATTCTGGCATGAATATCAAATTAAAAAAAGGTTTACATAAGAGATTGGTTGATATACCAAAGTTGAAAAGGAGTGGGTAATGTCTTAATACTGAGACATGCGAGGAAAGAAAATTTACATTAAAGCAATTGTTGGATTATCGTACTCCTCTTGGTTTTGTAGTTCTGACACAGTTTGCGATTCCTACATTGTAAAGGAATTATTTTGTGTGTACAGTAATAATAATGATAAAAAATAATAATGATTATAATAAAATAAATAAATAATAATAAGTCAAAAGTTATAAAAAAAAAGTAAAAAACTATTATTATTATTATTATTATTATTATTATTATTATTATTATTATTATTATTACTACTACTACTACTACTACTGCTAATACAATACTATCTCACTTAATACTATAGTGGATCAGTGAGAAGGAGGAGGCGGCCTTGATTAAATAAAGTCCTAAAAAAGTCATCGCCTGATGGAAGAGGAGGCATATCACTCATTTGAAATTTGCTCGAAAGAAAAGTACTTAAGTCCCTGTTTTCTTGAAATCCAGGCCTGTAACAGTCATCATCTAAAGAAGAAGAAAGGATCTCATGGTCATCAATTTAGAGCCCCTTAGAAGATGAAGCACCGGGATCTCTGATTCCCTAGAACCAAAAATCTTGAAAGTTTTATTCCGACTGCTGATACGACCTTTCAAAATGGGTGACCTATTAAGGGCTAGTGTTTAATTCTTCTTGTAGTTTCTTATTTTGTTCCTCAAGCATCCGCTGTGAGTCAGAAAAGGAAAGGGTAAGAACATACATAATCATGCATATATATAGCATAAATCATCATGGAGTAGGTTGACAAACAAGATAATTCATATTGAAGCCTTACGAATGAGATGGCACTTCCGGTTGGAAAGAAGAAGCAAATGAAGAAAATTATCGATGAACAGAAATAAGGGAAAAAGGTCCAGCCTTGTGCTTAAATGAATCAGTAGTCTACAATAATCATAAAGACAGTCATAACAAATTAAAAAGTAACAGTGGCAATGACAAAATGGTAAATGTTCACTTGAGAGATGCCAGCCTCGAAATGAGAGATAAACTCTCTCTCCTCCTCTTTATCACTGTTTTCTTTGCTTCTTTCTTCATCCCTGAAAACTCCCCGAACGCCAACAGGAGATACATCACAGTGCAAGAGTTGTGCTTGAATAAATTGAGTGTATGACGTGCCCGGTAGACAAAGTTAAGTTTCAACATCGTAGCCATTCCGAGTCAACTGCCATAACTTCTCTGACATCGATGTAATATTCAAAGTATACGCCGGACAGTTCATTATAACCCTTGCTGCTCGGGACCATGGACCAAATCATACACCCTTTTCTTGAGAAATCAGCCACTAGACACAGGACCAATAATGACTCAGCGGGAGAGCTAGTAAGGTAGCTCAGCATTCATAAGAGGAGTCCAATTCGCCCGCTCTTCAACTTTCCACCAAGCCAAGTCAACCTACAAGATTACAAAAGGTATGTAGACTTTTTACATAAATTTTAAGGCATACTAACACTATTTTACCTGGTCTCAGGTTAAGCGACTCAAGTGATAGCACTGGGAGTGCACATGATGAGAGTCGGGAACTGTTGTGAGATTGGACAACCAAAAGTTCAACCTTTGATACCCGACTCTCTCTTGGGAGATACTAGGTATCCTCATGAGATTATGCTCATAAGCCCATACCTGTAATAGCAAGGAAAATCAAATTCATGCAAGTATATGAGTTGAATTGACAATGGTGGGAGATGGTACCTCAACAATCACCAGGAAGCCAATGAAAGACTTTTTGTTCCTGCAAATCTTGTTGAGACCATAATAGAGACAAGTAAGGTCAGCTTCACCCCAGCTGTAAAGCCATAAGAAATCCATATCTGCAAGGGCCCTCAACACTGACAAATGGACAACAAATTCATACTGCATAAAATGGTTAATCCGAGCAAATATAGCAAAATCCCCTAGCATATTGCTCGGCCATTTCTCCACGAACCCGTCCAGCATAGTTCATCCAATGATTCCAAATTGATTCAATTTTTATCTTGAATGGCTCTTTTAGTGAAAGCTCCATACTGATTAACTATTAAATTTCCTCATGCGTCATGATATCATTAGTAATAGGGACCGGAAGGCTATAGTACTGAAGACCAATTATGGTCGTAAAATTAACTTGGCCAATGGTCATCTCTCCCACGAGAAAGTGGAACGTATGAGTCGTGTCCATGCATCATTTCGATAATGCTTGAACTATACTCCTATCTATCGGACATTCTTCGTATGGTAGTTGCAGAATAGAGTTTTCAAATCCACACTCTCGGATGATCCGTTTTACCCAAGAAGGCACTGCATCATACTATTGCCGTGCTTTATAGACGCACCCTCTACCTCAGACAATATAGTGATCACGCTAATACATAATTAGGTAAGCCAATATGAGGTAAGTATATCATCTCACAAATACTACAGTTTCAAAGTCTAATATTACTCATTACTTTATGTTTAAATTTATTTATTTATTAAATTTTTGTTAATAGTCCATTAGTTAATTTATTTTTAGCATTAGATTATTTTTTTAATCTTTGGTATAATTTATTCGTTAACATACTATTAATAACTAAATTATAGCTAAAAATAACATAAAATAAAATAATAATGAATAAATAAATTGATAAATATATATTTATGCTGCTAAAATATTAAATTGCAGTATTACCTTAGTTTTTTTACTTGAACTACGATGAAGCTACATCCTAGCTAGTAGATCTACATTTTTGTTTTCATACTGTTGAATAAATTCTAACAACTCAGTATTGGATTCAGGACTTGATTTCGAAGCATGTATCCTCTCCATCAGGTGCTCACTCAAACTATCAAAACTATCTACTCTCAAACTATGTAAGTATAAGTGTAAGTGAATGAAATGGTGAGGAATGATGCTTTATATAGGCAAAAAAAAATGTTCACGTGAATGATCACTGTGAATTAACAGTGAATAAATAGTGAATGAACAATGAAATAAACAGTGAGTAAATAGTAAATGAACAGTGCATAAATAGTAAATAAACAGTGAGTAAATAGTAAATTCAATTATTAAATTCAATTATAAAGAAATCAAACTCATATTCACGTGTAAATAGTAATTATTTGAGTGTTTAAATTTATTTTTTATAATTTTAAAATATTTTTCCACGCAAGGGGCAAGAGGATATAGGTATGATAAAAAATAGATAAATTTTTTGCAAATTTTTTATTAATATTATATTGACTACAATTATCTTTTGCAAATATCTCGGGTCCAGAACCCAAATTATTTTTGAGCCCAGAACTCAACTCGGGTCCAGAGTCCAAATTATTTTTTGAGTCTAGAACTCATTTCGGGTCAAGAACCCAAATTATTTTTTAGTCCAGAATTCACCCTCGGGTACAGAACTCAAATTATTTTTGAGTCTAGAACTCACCTCGAGTCTAGAACCCAAATTATTTTTTAGTCCAAAACTCACTTCGGGGTTAGAACCTATGTAATATCCTAAAGTATACCCTAAAAGTGTTGGGGTTATTGTTGTATTTGAATTCAATGTGTGTATTGAAGGGAAAGAGAAAAGAAGTGAAGAGAAGATTTGGGAAATATAAATGCAATATATATGACATATACATATACTTACATATACATCACATATACATGATATATATAATGGTGTAGGAAAAGTGAGTTATATATATATATATATATATATGTGATTAATAATAATGATAATAAGGACAAAAAGAAAAAGAAGAAGAAAGTCAAAAGAAATGGTGTGTGGTGGAGATTTAATTGTATTAATTGTATTAATATTATTATTGTTATTATTATTATTATTGTTATTATTATTATTATTATATATATATATGATAAGAATGAAAGAAAGAACGAGATCTTTCTTTCTTCTTCTTCTCCTTCGTCTTCTTTTTCTTAGTGAATGAGAGAGAGAGAGAGAGAGAGAAGCTAGAGAGAGAAAGATGATTTTGCGTCTAATTAACCAAAGATTGAGGATATCAAGAGATTTGCAAGTGGAGTTGAAGATTTGGCAAGCTATACATATAAGTACTTACCTTTTTAGTTGATTTTATTGATTATGTATATATAAATCTTTCTCTTCTTGTTTTGGATTTCTTTTGGATTGAGGTTATGATTGGTGTATAAGATGATGGAAATGAAAGATTGAAGTATGTAATTGTGTTGAATTGATAGTTAAGTGATGATATTGGGGTAATTGTGAAGATGGTGATGAATTGTTGAGTTAGGGTTTAGTATGAATAAATTGGTATTTGGAATAATTGATTATAGTGATGTATATATATATATATATTGATTATTATGATGATATAATGAAGATATATAAATGTTAAAGTGATAGGGAATTGATAAATATGATTAAAGATGATGATTAAAAGGGTTGTGGTATGAATTTTGAAGGGCTTGGTCTTTAAATACTTGAAGGACACGGCCAAGAGATGAGAGACACGGCCAAGTTAGGGCAAACTTGGCCGTGTTGGATGATTTTTGGAGAGACACGGCCACTGGCTTGGCCGTGTCCCTTGACCGTGTTTGCTACTGCCTATGTTGTGTTGAGAGACACGGCCGTGTCCCTTGCCCGTGTCTGCTACTGGATTTTTGGTATTGAGAGACACGGCCACTGGCTTGGCCGTGTCCATTGCCCGTGTTTGCTACTGTCTGCATTGGTGTTGAGAGACACGGCCACAAGCTTGGCCGTGTCCCTTGAGTGTGTTGGCTAATGATATTTATTCTTGATTATTCTTACATGGTTGGATCTTCAAAGGTCTTTTGTACCTAAACACACTTAAAACAATAATGATTCAATCAAATGTATATGGAAGATTCTAAATCTATGAATAATGTAAATTGTTATGTGTATATTAATGATGATATAGGAAATGTGGAAGATATAATGATCATTGAAAAAGTATGTGCAATGCCATTGATTATGTATACTTGAATGATGAATTGATCAATATGATTTGATGATGCATATGATACTATATGAGCAATGATATGCCTTATGCATTGTAAATCTTATGAATTGCAATGATGATATATATATATATTGTGAAGGATATGATGAAGTAATTAATTATGTACAATTGAATAATGAAATATTATAATATGAGTTGAGACATGATATGATATGAGGCCATTATGATTGGCTATGATGATTCAAATGAGATATGAAGCCATTGTTATTGGCTATGATAATTCAATTGAGTATGAAATGAAAATGTTGATTCAATTGTGTTATGTCTAATATGTTGATTCAATCTTCAGAGTTCTGGATTTGGCGGCATGCCTAGAAGATGTGAAAATGTAACAGTCTTGCCGGGTTGAGGATCTCTTCAATTTGAGTGAATTGAGGTTCAAGAGACTGGGTCTGTTACACTATGTGAATTATTGATACGAAATATATGAAAAGTAACAGTCTTGCCGGGTTGAGGATCTCTTTGAATTGAGATGAATTGAGATCCAAGAGACTGGGTCTGTTACTTGATAAAATGTGAAATGTGAATTGTAGTAACAGTCTAGCCGGGTTGAGGATCTCCTCGAGTTTAGCCGAGTTGATGATCCAAGAGACTGGGTCTGTTACGCTATCCATGGATAGAGATATGAGATATATTGCCTACGGGCTTGATCATTGTGATTATTGACCAATGCAGTAACTCTGAACTTTGAATAACATATTAGTGTCATTTGGGCCCGAGTCTATCTTTGTTGTCAATGTGATATTTAAATGTTGAAATAAATGAGTAATGAGATCTATGGCTGCCTTTATTGGTAGTGTAATTCATGATTGATGAATTGTGAATAAAATGATGTTGTGAAGTATGATTTTGTAATATGTGTATTGATATATTGAGGAGCTTTGTTGAGATATGAGTTTATGAAAATGTTGTATGATGTGTAACATGTATATGAATGTGGAATTTGTGAGGTTTGTTTTCATAAAGGTTTGAATAAGTCATTGAATGATGATTTGTTAAAATGATTTATATGTATATGTATATGAGATAGAAATGGTAAGTATCGTATTATGAATGTTCTATGTAAATATGTATAAAATTAATGAGACTAGTGGGGAACATATAAAGAATGCATTGAGAAAGGAAAACGTGGTAAAAGAACAATAAAAC
Organism: Garcia nutans; assembly: GCA_947685225.1. Taxonomy (NCBI): domain Eukaryota; kingdom Viridiplantae; phylum Streptophyta; class Magnoliopsida; order Malpighiales; family Euphorbiaceae; genus Garcia; species Garcia nutans. Next base: position 43,795,285 of record CANTUV010000037.1, read on the forward strand.
ATGATGCTAAAAATATGAGGTATGATTCTTTTGTAAAGTATATTTTAATATTTATTTGTACTACTAAGCTCTCGGGCTTAGCGCGGATTTATAATCGCGCAGGTGGTTATGCGGTTGATCTGGAAGTCCAGCTGTTATGCCACGAGATGGGTAAGAGTGTCTCGAGACCAACTAGAAGGTGATGCATACATATGTGATTTTAAATTATATTGTATTTTTGAGTTAATATATATTCATATGGATGAATGAAGTTTTGATAAATAAGAATACTGACTTTTGTAAATGTGTTTTAAATTAATGTTCAATTTTATGAATCTGGATAAAGGTTTTTAAATTGAAACTAAAAGTAACATTCTTATACTTTATATACGTATTGTATGTATACTAGGTATATGTATAGTACTTATATGGAGTATCAGGGTGTTACAACCTAAATTATTTTTGAGTCTAGAACTCACTCTCGGGTCCTGAACCTAATTTATTTTTTAAGTCCAGAACTCACCTCGAGTCCAAAACCCAAATTATTTTTTAGTCCAGAACTCACCTCGGATTCAGAACCCAAATTATTTTTCAGCCCAGAACTCACCATCAAGTCTAGAACCCAAATTATTTTTTAGTCCAGAACTCAATCCAACATCGAGTATAGAGTCTAGTCTAGCTCTAAACCCAGTAAAAATCATGTTGCTTTTTACTCTTTTTGCTACAGTCTCAAATCGCTCAAGCATGGGCAAACTGTAGACCCTTATTTTTTTACCAAGTCCAGTCCCACACTAATTATAAGGTAATTAACTCAAATCTAAAGATTTAAAATAGTATAAAATAATTTTTCATAATATTATATTACTTAACATAATATATAAAATAAAAAGAAATTATAAATATTTATTTTTAATATAATATTTATTTTTAATAAAATAATAATAATAATAATAATAAATAAAAATATCAGACGAATCAACGAATGACACGTAATAATGGGCGTGGAAAGCCAATTCACCGCAGGCAAAGAGGCCTGCAGCGAATTGCTGCTCACACGCCAATTCATCGTAGGCCATGCTTGTGGCGAATTGCAAGCCCAAGGAGTAGCTCGCACAATGCTTGCCCTCGCCCAATGCAACAGCTCACCCTCGCTCAACGCTCGTGTGTCTGAATCCTCATAGCTAGCAGGCTTGTGTGCCAACCCATTGTCCAATTTCGCCAAAACCATAGTTAATTCAAAAGCTTTAATTTTTTTTTTCTTGATCAACTAGGTTTTTTTAATTGCCTATAAATAACAAGATTAAAAAACAAACAAGGGGGACTTTTTTTTTTGGGACTTTCGGCTGAGACTTAAATATTTGAAACGGCAAGCGATAAAGCAGTAGAAACGTGCAACGAATCATCAAAACAATTTGAACAGCTTTAAAAAGGCAGTGATTCACTGTCTTAATATTGGTCAACCAGAATTCCAATGAGCAATTGTGGTGGAGCCAACAAATGATGGTAAACTCTAAACTAATACAATATAACATGTTTTAATGGTCTTAAACATTGAATAACATTCTTTGATAATTTTTTTCGTAGGTTAGAGTAATTTTAGATTAATCACAGTAAGTTTCATCTTTTAATTTGAATTTACATGAAGCTTCACTTGATGATGTTGTTGGTTATTCATGTAAAACAAATTCAGTAGCCTAAGTTTACAAATATTAGCACAGTAGCTTATTTCTTCCAACATCAAAATGTTAATCTTATTTTCATAAACTTCAATCCTATTTTCATAAACCCTAATATTATTTTCCTAAAAATTCCAAACCCTAATTTGCTCAAACCCTAAATCCTAATTTATTTTTTGTTTATTTTTTTCCATGAGCTAAAATTATATTTCTAACTTATACAGTATCCAAATATTTTTCAAAAATATGTATAAAATATTAGTCTTCTAAATTAAAAACCCTAGCTTGTTAATCTATTATTTAAATATGATACTTAAATGTAGGATTGATTACTAATGCAAGTGTGTTTATGATATGTCTTAATGGACGGATTGTTTGGTCTATAATGATTGATTTATTTATGATGAATGCTTGAATGGTTTAATTATATTTGGTCAATTATTTAAACTTCAATGATGTAAGAGGTATGTTTTCATATTATGAGTATCTCATTAGTTGAGTATCATGTAATTTACATTATTTTCATATTTTAAAGGATATGTTTCAACCTTTCGGTGATTGTCCTATTAGTTTTAGACATTGGACAATGTAAGGACATGTTTCCATCCTCGGATGGGTGTCCATTTATTTATTTTGTTTGAACATTGCTTTGATTTTAATACAATGATTCTTTTATTTTAATTATTGTATGTAGTATGGATTACATCATAATAATTAAGAATTCTATAATATTTAGACCTGAAAAAGAGGTCAGTTCCATTGAACCGTGCGTTGTGGGGGTACTAAGTCATTCTAACCTTCCCTACATATACTCAACTTTTCGAAACCATTAGGTGATTGGGAATTTCTTAGGAATCGAGTAATGCACCCCTTTCTATTTTCCTGGCCTGTCCGGGTGGTGACTCCATTTTCTCTGTGTTTAGGCCCGTGTTCTCTAAGGCCCTGAGCCTAACAGTGTCGAAGTCGCAAGAACCATTTCACATGGTAGTGGGGGTGAAAATTTCCATTCACACATTGTAATAATAGAGAAGAAAACTATAAAACTCTTTCTACTATTTATTTCATTCCCAAATGTGGAAACTAAAACAATAAAATCACAAATAATAACCCAAAAATACTTTCACCATTTCAATTATCAGTAAAGAAGAAGGAACCCAGAAGGGGCTAAGGTAGATCATAAAGGACCTCCCTTCCATCTTTTCTAACCTAAAGAATAAAGGAACCAACAACAAAGGTATCATGTTTTAATCCTTTATTTATGTTACTATTTATATCTGTCTCATTTGTTTTGCTTATTTGATGTTTGAATATGTGGTGTTGTTCATGAGCTTTTAAAGTCTAGTTATCTCTATCTCTTTTCTCCTTCATTTCTTTCCTTTATTTGTTTTTGTGTGGTTTAAACTTGTTGAAGCTTTATACTATGATTCAAAATAAAGAAACAAAGAGGTCAAAATGATAAAAACATAAACTTAAATTATAAAGGATTAAAATATGTAAAAGGCTCCCTTTTTAATGCACATAATGATTAAAAGCTACTAAACATGCCACCTTAATGAGGAAAATGATATTTGGACTACATAAAGGACCATTTTACACAAACTATGGTGTTTTTGTGGAGTTGAGGAAGAAAGACATAATTAGTAATGGTGAGTGAAGTTGAGGAATGACGGTGATACCACTCTTATTAGCAGTAATGTCAAAGGGAATAGCGTGATTGTTGCTCCTTAAAGCCTTCATGCTATAGTAATTAGTGTGTAATTCTCTTCCTCTATCTACTATCAAACTTAAGAAATGGGACATTCTAAACCTTTAAAACACTTGAATAATGTCTACGATGCCCAGAATAATGTGATTATCACAAGGAGTGTTGATCATATCACTCCTTCTAGCGTGGATGCTAGAAAGAGTGATATGATCAACACTCCTTGTGATAATCACATTATTCCATGTGGTAATTAGGGCTTTATCCATGAATAATTAGGGCTTTATGTGCTTTATATGCATATCCTATCTAGGCAAAATTTCTAAAATGATACGAAAAAAGGGCTAGGATAAGAAACATTCAATTTCTCATGATATTGAGAATTCTTTACAGATGAAGAGATGCCTATAAAGATTTGAAATTAATTAAAACAAACATATTTCAATTTAGGATACATGTTTTTATATCCATCTACTAGTTAAATTTTTATCATTGGGTTATGTATTTCATTTGCATTCTTTTTTCCTATCATTCTATATATTTATCACTATTTTTTTATTTCATTCTTGATAACATTGTTGTGCTTGTATTAAAGTTATCGAGTTTGATCACTAATGCCTTTTATTATGATCAAAAGTTTATATGTTTAATTTGTGTTTGATGTTGTTATATAGGATTGTTTTTGCCATTATCATATATTTGTGTTATTATTGCTATATTTTTGTACTTGTATGTTCTAAAATATTTCACTATTGTCACTTGCATTTTTATAACATTTCATGCATACACATTTATTTTTCTTTCCTTGAAGGGTTGTATTAATGTAAAATTTATTTTCCTTAGAATCAATGTTGCTTAGAGTGGAAGCCATACCCCTGGCTTACATCCTCTAAACTCACATTTTTCTTAACTTATAAATACAAACTCATTGAGTCACATTAAATCATGCTGATTTACATTTCTCTTAACTTATAAACACATATTTTTTTCTCTAAATCCCTTATTATCTAAAATCTAATTCCTAAAATCAAATCTCTAAGCTTCCTTTTAGGTTTTTTTTTTATACTTTTATACTCTTTTGAAACTTTTTTTACTGGTTTGATGTTTCTTAAATTTTCCTTCATAAAATGCAATTAATTTATTTTTTTTTTATAATGTGTGTTATTCAAAGGAAATATATTTTAGAGACTTAAATGATTTTGAGTTGAACTTAGAAAAGTTTGAAAGATCCGAATGTATTTGGAAAAGTTTGAAAGAAACAAATATTTTGGAAAAAGTTTGAAAGATGCAAATGCTTTAGAAAAGTTTGAAAGATCCAAATGTTTTGGAAAAGTTGAATTGAAAATCCAAAATGTATTTGAATTGAAAATCCAAAATATTTTTAGAAAAGTTGAATTGAAAGTCCAATTTTAGGTTTATTGATAACCTAAATCTAATGTTTAGTTTTTAGGCTAATTTACAACCTAAGTTCAAATTATGAAAAAACTTAGATTTAATCTTAAAAACCTATATCCAAGCCAAAGTCTAAATTCACAAGTTAAAGTCCATTTAGGTTTAAAGTTCAAAATGTCTAATTCATTTAAGTACACATCCATTTTTGAAAGTCTATTTAGATCCATTTATGAGAAAGTCCATTTATGAAAAGGTCCATTCATGAAAAGGTCCATTTATGAAATAGTCCATTTATATAAAAAAAAATATCCATTCAAATTCAACTCAAAATCATTTAAATCCAATTCAAAACATAAGTTAAAGGGCAACTAAAGGATGATCACGATTATGGTTAGGATTTCATACCTTCTTTGGTACCTTGGTGGGCAAGGGATTGAGCTTATAACCGAACCTTAGTTCCATAGCTTTGTTGGGGTAGGACTACTAAAGAATTAGTTTTTAGGTTGCTTAAAGAAAGTAGTTACCTAAGGAAGGACCAAACACCCAAACTCACCGACGAAGCAAGTTTTAGGCAATTTGTACTAAGGAAGCTTGAACTTCTTATTTTTAGAAGAAAAGAGGGAGAAAGAGAGTGCCAACTAGAACTTATGTTTGCTTGGTTAGTTAACGTGTGGAAGAATTGGGGTGGGGGTTTATTTATAGTGCTTTCAACAATAAAAATCTGAAGAAAAACTTTAAAAATGTTGTGGTAACAAAATGGCCCATTTAAGATCGTCCGATGTTCAATTTGAGTGATTCTTGAACCCACATGCCCATAACGGATTGAGTATTAATATGATAGTGAAAAAATAAGGGTTTTCAATCTTATATATAATTTTATTATTCTAAAACTAATGCACAATTCCACCTTAATCTTCACTTCTTCTTGTTGTTGTTGTTGTTGTTGTTGTTGTTGTTGTTATAAATAATAAATAAAATCAATAGTATAATTAAATAAAATCTTTAAAACCTATTATTTAATAAAAAAAATTTCTTGAAAAATGGAGTAACTTTGATAACACTTATTGGGATATGATTAAAACCAAAAATTATATACAATTGATCACAGAAACCAAAAATTATATACAATTGATCACAGAAAACTTAGGCATATATCTATTCATAATTCTTTCTACCCAAGAACACAGTAAAATTTTCCCATCTAATACAATAAGAATAGAAGAAATGATATTAGCAAAAATTTACCTTGATCAATATGAAAATAGATTTTATTAATAAGATATGTTAGTTCTTTCAATTGATATAAGATACGTTAATTCTTTCAATTGATACAATCCTTATATAGCTATATTTTTCTCTACTGATGGGATTTTAGATAAAACTAAAACTGTATATACTATTCAATTGAGGAACATAATCTTAATAGACTTTTATATATATATTTTTTAAAGGTTAAATAGATATGCAGCCCTAACGTTTTAGTCACTTTGCCTCTCTGAACTTCCACTTTAACAACTTAGCCCCCTAAACTCATTTTTTTTCATAGTATTTAAACATAAAATTAGTCAAGTTAGCTAATGCATGAAGTACACGCGAGAATGAGCAAGTGAGGGTATTTGCATACTTTTTATATGGAAAACTCAATGGATGATGTGTTTTAATGGTTAACTAAGAGTTTTTGGCCCTCTTCCTCCTTGCGAAATACTAGATTTCCAAATCTAATAGGTAATGTAGCACTAAGAAACAAAAAGACTTGCTTAGAAGAATTAAATGCTGCTTTTAGTATGTAAAGCCTATTTTAGTAAATACTAATAAGAGTAACAAAAATGGGTCTCTCGTCATCCTCCTCTTCTTCTTCACAGAATCCTAGATTTCCAAATCTAATAGGTAGTATAGCACTCATAAATAAAACACTCGCTTAAAAGGATTAAACTTTGCTTTTGGTATGTTAAAGCCTGTTTTAGTAAATACTAATAAGGGTAACAAAAATCATTGTCTTTTAGAATTTCCAAACTAAGTTTCAAAAAAGGATTGCCAAATTTTATGGAGAAATGATTATGATGAAGAATGTGATCCTAGTCTCACATTAGATGCAGGTGGGAGTAGGAATTTTAGTTAATCACTAATACTATAAAATTTGCCCCAAATAATAATTTTGATAGAGTAATTATTTATATGAGGAATATGTTGAAATTACAAGTTTTAAGACAAATATTATTCTAATGGAGATGGAAATGATGTTACATTCATTATTAATAACAAAAGTTTATATCATGGTTAAACCACATTCAGATCTATAGATCTAGGTAAGATTTAAACATTTACTTTTTTTAATTACTCTTTTAATTTTCTTTAATTATTTTCTTAGTGAAAATTAAATTTATATTGCCTTATTTTTGTGGTAATAAATAGAAAGAAGCTAATTGCATTTTTACTATTATACTTTTTGCAATTGTATTTGGTGAAGGTTTATATAACAATTGAAAACTCAATAGGACCAAAGAAACAAGAAGCAATTATTTTTTATTATTAATTATTATTTTGCTAAAGAGAATAAGTATTAGTTTTTTTTTAAAACAAAAGACGAGTTTCATCATTTGATGTTCTTCTGCGAGCATGGCCGGAGCAAATGATAATGCAACCAAGATGAGTTTCATTTTTATTAATTAAATTTTTATTAATTAAATTTTTTTATTATTATTAAAAATATCATTTTTTAAGTTTTAATAGTTTTTTAATGTTAGAAATTCACATTAGCATGCGTGTTATACATGCATATTTGACACAATGACCTTGTGAGCAAAAGCTAAGAAAAAAAGAGAGTTCAGAGTAACTAAGTAGTTAAAATGAAAGTTCAAGAATAAAGTGACTAATTGTTACAAGTTTATGGGGCTACATATATATTTAATATTTTTTTCAATTTCTCTACATATTAGTGTTATAACACCTTAACATATCATACTCCAAATATTAAAATTTATATATCAGTACTAAAAATGAACAATACTTTAAATAATATCACACATTTAATTGACATATGTGTACCTATACATGATAATTAGTTTGTGTCATACCAGCTCAACCTAAATCCATCGTGTTCATAGCTTTTTTTGTCATATTGTACTGGCCTAAAAAATTAGTCATATCATGTTGGACCATATCAAAACTTAAAAAATAATTGTCTAACACAATCTATTGGACTTTATATAATTAAGTTGTGTTGTGCTGAATTGTATCATATCATACCAATATATGAGTTAACTCAATTATTTTTTAAAATTTACTATTAATTTTAGGCATAGTATGGCTAAAGTCTTTTAAAAGTTTTAATTTATAAATTAATAATTTAATTTACATATATAACATCAATTATAAATATAAAAATTTTAAAAATTTTTAAGAGATTAAATTATTTTAATTTTTAATATTTAAAACATTAAGATAAATTTAATTTTAAAAATTAAAAGTGCTATTTAACTTATAATCTCATAATCTAAAACATGGTGATCAATTATTAGCTTAATAATAATAGTTGTTTTTTAAAATAATTTTTAAATTTAAAATTGAATATAACATTATTTATTTGATAAAAAATATTACCAATTGAATTTATTATTTTATCATTAATTCATTAGCAATTTATGGTAAATTGCAAAAAAATTATATATAGAATTTCATTCCAAAAGGTATAAAACATATAACATAAATGTTTGGCCAAGCAAGTCATGCCAGGTCAAGCCATTTGTCATACTGAGCCAGGCCAGATAAGCCAAATGTCCTATCCCAGTCCGGTTTATGGCAATTAAACATGTCAAACAAAATGGGTCATGCTTGACATGTACGACACAAAACGGGCTACTCTGGGCAATACCTAATATTGGATTTTTCCAATATAATATGCATAATCATATTCCTACAAATTTTATTCACAGATTGGTAGGCGACTCTGTCAAAGGCAAATATACATGCATAATATTTTTGTCTAAATTAACTTGGACGAGCATTTGATTAACTAAATAAAACAAAACCGAAATTTAAACAAATCAAAATTCCTAATATCTCAAAAATAATAATTGAATTGAACTAAACTTAATAAAATAATAAAATATAACTAAATAAAACATAACTTAAAATTTTTAATTCAACTATCGATTATAATAAAATTAATCAAATAATATTAATTTATAATTAAATATTATTAATATATATTAAAATTAAATTGAAAATTAATTTTATTATTAAACATATGAAATAGTAAATATTAATAATAAAAAAAACTCATAATAAATGATATATTATTGCTAAAAAGTTATATTTAATATATTAATATAAATAAAAATTTAGTTATTTTAAATAATTTGATTGCATATTTTTGGATAATTGAACTAAGAATTGAAAATTAAATTATCTATTATCGAAATAACTAAATTTCATTAATTTTTTTTTATTTTTTTGGTTAAAATCAAAATAATACACATCCTTAAAATTAACTACCATTTTGAAAACTAAATTAATGAAGAAAAAATGACACCTTCTACTATATTTTTAAAAATTTTTACTTTTTTACTATGAATATTTTAGTCATTTTATTATAAACTCATAATAAAATCATTATAAACTGTGTAAAATTTATAAACTCATTATAAACTCATGATAAACTCATTATAAACTTATTGTAAACTCTTTGTAAACTAATAAAATTATTATATTTTGATAAATATTTTATAAATTCTGATATTTTAGTAAATATTTTATAAATATAGTAAAATTAGAATTATTTTTAATTTTTTTGTATTTTTATCAAAAGCCTATTAATGAATCTTTATAAATGGGAAAAGTCTCATAATATACCCCCTTGTTTTAACTCACAATAAACCATGGTTTCCTTAAGAGGTCATTTTTAGACATTTATACCCTTACTACTTAAAATCTCTAGCAAACACAAGAAAATATCGTAAAATGTGAAACTATATTTCTTTCCCTACTGTCTAAAATCCCTGAGCCAGAATCATCTCTCTCTATCTCTGATTCATCTAAAAATGCCTAGTTTTCTCCTAATGTAAAGAAACTTCTAATCTGAAAGGTTCATCTTTGCTCTGTCCTAGCTTGGAAACATTATGTAAATATAACGATGAAGCTCGCAAGCCATACAAAGGCATCTTCTCCGTTGTTTAATCAACTTCTCCTAATTTGCTCTGTATCAGTGCTTTAGTTAGAGTAAGTCATTTGCTTTTGTCATCTGTTGTTAATTGCAATTATGGAGAATGTAATTCTCTCTCTGGTGTATGCTAGATGTATTCCATATTTTTTCTTTATTACAGTATTATTAAAATGAAGAAAATGTGACTCTTACCTAACAATGTTAGTGAATGCATAATATTGTATTGGTAATATTAAAATTAATATACATTGCATAACATAGTTATGCATACATTAACAATGTCATGTTATTTATAATATTGTTATGTGATGTCAGTACATTATTATGGACAGTAGAACACAATTATTGATTTGCATAAAAATGCCATATGCATCAATATTATGCATATAAATAACAATGTCATGTTTGTTTCATAGTAAGTTTTTTATTTATATTTTTTTATAGGAATAAATGAAGTATTAGTTTTTATCCATCACAGTGGAAGTTTTGATTATGATCATCATGGATATGATGGGGAGAGAATGAGTTTATTGTTTTTGGATGAAAGAAGTGGTTACAAATTTCTAAAGGAACGTGCATGCGAGTTACTATTAGTAGTAGGCAACCTCATTATGATATTGTCGATAATAGGACATTTCATGTACTTATTTTAATGGCTTGTGATAACTGTATAGATCATCCTGTGATAGTTACTATAGACCATGTAGAATGTAAATCTGGATATGACAATAATATCATCCTGTGATAGTTACTATAGACCATGTAGAATGTAAATCTGGATATGACAATAATAAATCTGTTTGTGGGAGTAATAAATCCAGCCATGGGATTCATAATCCCACTGAGATAAAAACCAAATATTCTGAAAAGGATTTAATAGGCCTCAAATCTGTGGCAAAAGGCCACCATCAGTATAATGAGAATGTTGCTACAAATGTATATGATGATGTTGATCCAGTTAATGAATGCAACTATCAAGCTGGTGAATATGGATGTGGTTTACACACGTTCCTTAATGAAAAATGATGATGATATGCAGGATCATCCTAATGTTGAGACTTTAACACATGCCTAGCATTGAATTTCAGTCAATGTATTCCAATTACTACTATTAATTTAGATGTTGATGAAGAGGGGACTACAAATTTATTTAAATCCAGGACTAATAGTGTAGTAGGGTATGGGAAAAGTTGAATAACTTTTTCAGTTAAAGAGTTTCAAATGTTTAAATCAAAGAGACATTTAATGACTACCCTGGCTATTATTATAATAAGGCAAAGTTTTCAATTCAAAGTGTTCAAGTCAAATAAGCTTTTCCATATTTTCGTTGAATTGATAAGAGTTGTTCATGGAGAATGGGGGCTAAAAGATTGTGATCACCAGATAGTAACTAAATATATGACTAAATGCATTTGTCTAATTAATTTTGTTCAAAAAAGTCATAGACAAACAACCAGTTAAGTAGTCAGGGAATGTGTTAAGAAGAGATTGATAAATTCAAACCTAAAGATATGATAGATGACATAAAGAGAGAATTTGAGGTTGACATTAGTTATACTATTGCTTGGAGGGGAAGAGAGTATGCTTAAAAGAATATGAGATTGGGAACTCCAGAACAATCTTATGGAATACTTCATGGATATAAATATAAGTGTTGATAGAATCTAATCCAAGAACTTTTTTTAATCTCCATCGCACCACTGAAGACCATTTTCTCCAACTTTTCATTGTTTTTGAGGCTTCAGTCAAAGGTTTTCCTTACTTCGATCAGTTATTACGATTGATGCTACCCACTTGAAGTCTATGTATCATGGTGTGCTATTTATGATTGTGGGCCATTCAACAAATCTTTCCATTGGCTTTTGGAGCTGGTGAATCAGAAAATGATGCAGCATGGACATTTTTTTAGTGAAAGGTTCAACCTTGTTATTGTGTCTAATAGGCACCACGGTATCATTTAGGTAGTGTCTAAACTTTTTCTAAATAGATTCCATAGGTTTTGCATGTACCACATTTTGAACAACCTGAAGAACAAATACAAAAGCAGGACAAAGGCTTCAAATAAGGACTACTATACAACAACAAAAGAATATAGAATAAAAGAGCTTCTTGAGTTCTTTTTGTCACTCAACATATCTTTACCTGCAATTAGGATTGGATAGGTGGACACCTGCTTATTCCACTAGCCAAAGGTACAACATCATGACCATAAATATTTCATAATCAATGAATGTTGTGTTGGTGAAGGCTGGGAAGATTCCTATAACCCCAATAATAAATGAGATCAGAATTATTTGTTAAAGATGGTTCTATAAATGATGATGCGAGGCATAGAAATGCATGAAGAAAAAGTCAACTGATGTTAAAAAAAAATATTGTACAAATAAATGCAACAAACACAATAGAAGCAGGTAAGTAATCGCCACTTTTTAACTAACTATGTACCTAATAGAGCCATTTATTTAGTCTATATTTTATAAAATGCAAGTGACGCCTGCCAGTAATCATAAATATGATGTGCTCAATATAGATTATAATTATTGTATTGACACATTGATGTAGACATGCAGCTGTAGGAAGTTTCAGTTAGACGAATTACTGTGCAAACATGTGTTTGTAGTATTACAAAGCACCATCAACATTGAATATGATGTTTATGATTTGTGCTTACCATACTGCATGAAAGAATATTGGTATGAATCATACAAAGGTGTCATTATTCCATTATCGAACATCATAGAATGGTCACTACCAAATTATATATTAACTATAAAGCTAAAACCACCTGATGTTCATATGTCGATGGGTAGCAAGAGTAAAAACACAGGATTCCTTCTATTGGTGAGTAGCCAACTCATCCTAAATGCAGTTGTTGTCAATGATAACAAAAAGACATGTCAAAATCTAGTCCCTTTGTCAAGCCAATGATTTTTCTATCACTTTCCTTTACTACTATCATTTAATAACATACATTGTTATTTAATAAATAATGTTATATTTCCATCCAATTTTTTATTTTTTGACTAAATTAATCTCTTATTTTTTGGACTAACATATATATCCATGCCAAGTATTATGTTATTTGAAACCATATTGATTTTGGTCTAACCATTTTGTTTCTATTTTTAAAAATAACTTATACAATGTAAAAGAACTACATTAGTTCTCAAAATGTTATTGTATCAAATCTAATATTGTTATGTTTAAAGATATCATATTATGCCATAAAATTACATAAAGTATGTGATACATTAAATATCTAAAATATACATATAATTACATACATATAAAACCTTATGAAATGCATAACATATATTATTTAAATAACAGTCACTCTTGGATCTTTGGGTTGATTTAAATAAACATTAGGCCAAGTCCTCTGTTAACTACTTTAAGGACAACCTGGTCAGACCTTTTAATTTTCATATGCTTGCAAAGATCTCTCCATCCTCGTTCAATCCTAACTCTGAAGTTGCCCTTTTGTAATGCCTCAATAAAACTTCAAAGTTAAACGCCTTCATTTCATCTTCACTATTCGCTATCCATACTCTCGTATCTTCCTTATAAGACAAGGTGAACATTTAATTCTTATAAAACTTTTCGAGATGGACTGTATATAAAACAGTGATGTAAACATTAGTTTCCTTTTATGTAAATGGGTAAAATAAATAAAAGACAAAAAATCTCATATGTATATGCAGTAAAGCTCACCACTCTATATTTTCATTCATTAGTTATCAGGTTTACTCTCAGCCTATTATTAAAATCAACATCCTTATTCATAAGGGCCTCTAGCAATTCTTCAAAGTGGGGTGGTGTGGATCTGCCTGGTGCAGTTGTTGAAGCCATTGAAGTTTAATTTTAAAATAAAACTAAAATCACACGACTTATTTTGATGGATTATAATGTGAAAATATCTTGTAATGAATGTTTAGATCACTTAGGGGTACATATATATGCAATTACAAGGAATAATTATATGCTACAACCGTTGTAGCAATAAATGCCTACAACGGACCAATGAAATTCTTATACGTAGATTAAATGATTCATTTCATTGGTCCGTTATAGACATTTAATTTACGTGTAAAAATCTCATTGGTCCGTTGTAGGCATTTATTGCTACAACGGTTATAGCATATAATTATTCAATTACAAGGAGACAAATCAGTGCAATGATAACAACTATTGGAGTATAAGCATATATTAATTGCCATCGATAATCCCTCTGATTTATAGATGCATTAATTATGTTATTAATATAGAATATTTACTAAAAATTTTAAACAAGGAAAGAACTTATAATATAATACTAATTCACTAATAATTATTCAAGAAGATATTAATTCACTTCAACATAATACAAACTAGAAAAATTACAACTGAAATCATTGCAACCTTGAAGATCCTCAATTTATTCTGCATCTCTTTCACTTTACTCTGCAGTTGCTTAGCCTTTGTCTTTAAGGAATCATTTTTTTGCTTAACTACACAAAATTCCTCCTTCGATATGAACCTATTATTCATAATACATATTTCATTTAGACTGCTCATATAGCCATTCATCATGCCATTTGAAATATTCGCAGTAGCTTCCCTATATAAAAAAAATGAAAAAAAAAATAAATGCACATCAACTACTAACATTTTGTGATATTGATTCCATTCAATCACACCCAACCCACGAACACTCAGTATCGAGTATTCATTATTTCATACAACCACACAATTGAAGTTCTATATTACCTTTGTAGTGCATGACTAGAATATTTGACCCTTATTGTTCTCTATCCTGGACATCACACACTTTGCATCTTTTTCACATCCAGTAAGCTAGCATATACGTGCTCCTCAAACCCAAGCCCCTAGTACTAGTAAAGGACGATGAGTTATGCTTCTCCATTGTCATTGCCCTCTTTCCTCCTTTCGAACAAAATCCCTAGCAACCCATTGTTATAAAATTGTAAATTGTTGCTCTTAAGCAAAGCCATTTAAAAAAAATATAAAAATCATTTTTATAATACAACCTATGTAATAATTATCACAAATGATATAACTTAAAGTTTTGTTCCATGCATAAATTATTGATAAATATGGTGTATTGATAGTTATTGTTTCCAACTACTCGTATTTATTAAACTTCCATTTAGAATGATAATTCCATCTTCACATAATAATCAATCATATCACTAACGTGTATATCTTAATAATTGTTAATAGGTTGCAGTTATTGAATATTTATTTCACCAACATATAATTGTTACATATAATTGAATTGTAATATAAATATGATTTTAGATAACTTCAATAAATAATATCATTTAACATTAACTAGATGGCACATTAGTTAAGGAAACATGTGACAGAATAGTATCGTATGCAGCCATTAAATGTCATCATTTCTATTTTTAAATTGTAGTATACGTAGTATTTGGATGTTTATTAAATATACAGTAGGAATCGCTTGGTGCTTTTTATGGGTACTTCAATCAGAATAAGAGACTATAGAAGTTAATATTGATTATCACTAACCATTTAGAAATGGATGATGAAGTTTCTAACAACATTTTTAGGGTTCGTCTTGATATTTTCGATTGGAATCACAAAGTGGTACAATATATATGTTATATATATATATATATATATTAATTTTTTCTTGTTAGTTTGATTAAAAATTTGTGTTCTGAATTAGAAAATACTATTTGTTTTATAAGTTAGAAAATACCGATTGAAATTTTGCGAAGACATTTGAATCATCAAGTGTTGGGAGATAGAGATCGGGGCACAGTTTAGTGTCTCATTTTAGAAATGCTACCTGATATGTGTTTGATGGAAATTGTTTAGAAGATACCAAAGGGGAAACCCTAGAGTGAGGTTCGAAACTAGATGGAATGAGGTTTGCCATGCACTGAAACTTAAAAAATACGACGAAGTCATTCTCAATGTATGCCGTGGGCATAAAACCCATATATTTATGGAAATCATTAGGGCAAAAATGTTATATTCCAATGAAATTTAGATTCATTATAGTTATAACTTATCTTTGTTGATGGTATTATTATGTTTGCACTGAAGAAATGCTAATATTAACAGGCTGAAGGAACAATGTCATTTGTTGTTTGTTATGTTTTATTGGTTGAGTTAGCTGAATGTTTTAGATATTTTTTACAATTAATATGCCTTAATCATTTCTATTGCTTTCCTTTACAACTGTCCATGAATAACATACATTTTTAACTAATAAATAATGTCATATTTCCATCAAATAGTTATAATTTTGCCTAAATTAATTTCTTATTACTTGGACTAACATCAATATTCATGTCAAGTGCTTTCCTTTTTGAAAACATATTGTTTTGGTCTAGATATTATGTTCCTATGGGTTACAAGAACATAGTTTTAAAAATAGCTTACACATTCTAAAAGAACACCATGACTCACGAAATATCACTGTCATTTTTTAAAAAATGACTTACTTTTTCCTTTAATTTGGTGAATATTAATTTTTAGACATTGTTATTTGTCCGACTAAATTAACAATTTTAAAATATATTGTAAAATTTATGCACATCTGATCAGTTTTAATTATAATAAAATATAAATATACTTGTGAATATCTTATTGTAGTCTGACATAGATATATTTACTAATAATGAATATGTTATTCCATACATTTTATTTACTGTCATATCAATATTATTTGAATGTGTTGTTCCATACATTTTTATTTACTGTCATATCAATATTATTTGTATTATTGATTGAGAGTGTATATGGGTACACATTAATTTGCCTTATCTTAATTAACAATATGTGTACAAATAAATAACTACGTTATTTTATGTTTTCCCTTTATAAAGTTATAATATCCTTTTTTTAGATAACAACATTGGACCTTATTGGCAGCCTAAAAAATAAACCATTTAAAAGGCTTACTTTTCCCTCAGAAACGACAATGTTTTTACTCAAAATAAATTTCTGTCAGCTCAATGTTTTCCCTAAGCCCCTAAACATCTTCATCTATGTCGCTAAGCTCAGATTACAAACACTTAGCTCATCACAATCGAACCCTACAAGGCCATCAACTGCTATTATAGTACATATCAAATCTAACATTGTTATGCCAAAATGTCATATATTTTATTACAATTAAACAAACTTAAAATGTCCTATTTTAACGGATTGCTCCATACATTACAATATATATGATTTCATTTACATTTATTAAATAATTTTTTGATCCAAATAGTTGATGAAACTCCAATATTGTCGTATCAATGTAATTAAAATTATTTGAATGAATGTAATTAAACTTATTCGAATGAATGTCATTGAATGTAGGTCCTTGTTCTGTATATTATTTGCCATAAGCTATGGCAAATTGGACATAGCTTATGGCCATGCTATAGCAAATTGGGCATAACTTATGGCCAATTCACTATAAGCTTATGGCAAATAGGCCATAGGCCCTACTTATCCTGAATTATTTCTAATACACACTAAACTTAGTTTTTCAAATAACCCTAGGGTTTTCCTATCAAAATCAAGTCTCTACCACTTGATTAACCCTAACCCTACTTATATAAAAGGGGATTAAATGAAGCAAAAGGAATGGCAAACAATAATCAAAAGGGACAAAAAGCAAAGTTAGAACACAGAGAATAAACTGTAGACCCTTACTTTCGACACCAATTCAAATGAGGTTTTAATTTAAATGTCGGATCAAGTTTGGTTCTAATAATAAGGTCTAAATTAAATTAAGTCTAAGTTTCAAAGTTTGAATTAGGTTTGGTTCAACTTAGGGCTTAAATTAGGTCGGTTCAATTTAAATTTGGCCAATATAGTTTTGGTCTATGTTCAATTCGATATGAGCTAACTCATATTAATTTGGTTGACCTAATTCGATATGGGCATGCCTCATATCAAATGTGCCAAGGAATATTCGACATGAGTTAACCCATGTCGAATTGGTCGGCCCCAAATTGATATGAGTTAGATTCCCAGCTTGATCTAAAAGTCCTAATTATGTTTAAATTAGGGAAATCTCAGACTAAAAATTAGAGTTGGAGCCGAATTAGGATTAATAGCTGAGGTTAACCCTAATTTAAGGATTATAAATACAAATCAAGGAAAAAATAGGGGAGGAGTTAGCAGCCACGATTAAAAGCACTTAAACAGAGAGCAAAATAGAAAGCATAATTAAGGCAGTAGCAAAGCAATTTCCAAATTGTCGAAGTTCGGCCAAGAAATCAATTGATCCAGACTTTCTAAATATTCAAACTGTAAGCTTAGTTCAACAAGATCACCTTGGTAGAGCTAAGAATGCAAGTATGGCCTATTAACTGATTCCATTTAATTTCCTTTGGTATCTTCATCCTTCAATGCTGCTAGAGTTCATTATCCTTTTAAATTAATTGGTTTGATTTCAAAATTATGTCTAGTAAGATATAATTTTAGATTCAAGTTAAATGGTAACTTCAATTGCATGTTTCTAACCTTAATCAGCAACATCAAACCCTATTTTTAGTAAAACACTAATTTACATTCTAAAACCCTAGCTTATATTCTAAAATCCTAATTTACATCCTAAAACCCTAGCTTATATTCTAAAACTCTATTTTACATTCTAAAACCCTAATTTATTTTTTAAAACTCTAGTTTGCATGTTTTAGCCTTAATTGCATATAAAATCTTGGTCTGTATGTTTTAAACTTGATTTGTATCTTCAACCCTAATTTTGCATGTTTTAATTATAATTTGCATGTTTAAAACTCTAGTTTGCATGCAAAATTTTGTAGTAATTTTGTACTAAAAACCCTAATTTAACCTTCTAAACCATAGATTTAGGTTCAAAATAGTAATTTAGCTTTCCAAACCCTAGTTTTAGGTTTAAACTCTATTTTATACTTAAAAACCCTAGTTATAGGTTAAAAATCCTAATTTTGCTATTAAAACCCTAATTTTATGTTCTAACCCTAATTTAGCCCTAATTGTATTAATTGAAACTCTAGTTTTATGTTTAATTGCATGTTTAAATTAATTGTCTACTATGAATGAATTAAATATTTAAATCAATTATTTTCCATGAATGGTTCAATTATATTTGCTTAATTGTTTGGATTTTAAAGATAATATAAAAGGCATATTTTCATTTTGTGGGTGTTTTGTTTCTTTTGTTTATTTCATTTATTTAAAACTTTGGGACTATTACAAGGGACATATTTTCACCTTTTGGTGGGTCTCCCATTTTACTTATTTAATTTTATGGATGTTTGGATATTGTGAGGACATTTTTCCATACCTTGGATGGGTGCCCATTTTATTTGATTTATTTTAATAATATGATGAATGTTTATTTTCTTTAATTGAATGTAATATGGATGATATTATAATAATTAAGAATTAAATAATATTTAGACATGAAAAAGAGGTGTAATATCCTCATGTTTGCCTTAGAAGTCTTGGTTATGTTGTTGTTGTAAATTGGATTGAATGTATATGTTATGTGATAAGAAAAGAAATTGGAAAGAGAATGCTTGTGTATATGTGTTTTGGGAAAGAAAAGAGGGTTTAGAGAGAAGTGTATATGTTGTTTATATGATGATATAATTAACATATACATAAGTCAAAGGGAGAGTCAATGGAAGAGAGATATTTATTTTGTGGGGGTGTTACAATTGTTTTGGTATCAGAGCCTAGGTTTGAGATTCTCAACCTAGGTAAAATGTAAGAAAAAGAAATGTTTTGATTTTAACAAGTTGGTTTTGAAATAAAATACATGTTTGGGATTGGCAATCTCTGATCTTTAATAAGGTATAATCTGCTGTGTTTGCAGACATAAGTTGTGATGGACTCTCATTTACGGCAATCAGTAGAGGGTAGTGCTGAAAGCGTTGCTCCTGATGAGGTTAGAGAGGGAGCTAGAGTTGATAGTGCTGAGGGGGCACCTGCTTCGGTGTCGGGGAGACCAGTTGGTGAGGAGGTTCCGCCAGTCTGGCTTAGGCATGTGGTAGAGGCTTTGAGGCAAGCACCAGTACAACCACAGCCGCCACCCCCTCAGCCTTTGGTATCAGTGAGGCATTATGACAAACTAAGGAAATATGGAGCGGAGGATTTCCTTGGTACAGTTGATCCAGCTGTAGCGGAACAATGGCTTGATAAAGTACAGAGGATTTTTATTCAGTTGCAAGCCACCCCAAAGGAAAAGTTTGATTATGCAAGATCTTTGCTGCAGAAGGATGCATATGATTGGTGGAAGACAGTGCCACATGCTATGGATGATCCACCAACCTTGTCCTATGCTGATTTCTTGAGAGAGTTTGAATTGAAGTATACTCCGAGGGAGTATAAAGACATGAAGAAGATGGAGTTTTTGAGCTTGAAGCAAGACAACAAGACTGTAACTGAATATAAGGTTGAGTTTATTCGATTGAGCCAGTATGCTGGGGGCATTATAGCTGATGAGATAGATAGATGCAGGAGATTTGAGGAGGGATTGAGGCCCTCTATCATGTGCTTAGTGGCTGGATCTCGATATCACGATTTCTCCCAGCTAGTGGCAGCAGCTCGGAGTGTGGAGCGAGCTCAGGGTATTGCAGCTGTTTCAGAGGAAGAGGTTAGGGTGAGGAGGCCCCAGTTTGAGGCAGGGTCTTCTTCTACAAAGAGAGGTAAAGGAAGCTTTGTTCCTAGGAGTAGTAGGAGTCAGAGGCCAGCTGGTAGGTCAGTGCAGTTACAGAGGCAGAGATTTAGACCTGCAGCTTCAGTGGCAAGTGCTCCGACCCCAATGATTCAGAGATCCACTCTTCCCATCTGCATTCATTGTGATAGGCCACATGGTGGTCCTTGCTGGAAGACTGGTGTAGCAGGGGTTTGTTTCAGATGTGGATCACCAGATCACTTTGTTAGAGTTTGTCCTGAGAGGCAAGAACAGATGTCAGTTGATACTGCAGCTTCTCGACCTAGTGTGAGGGGAGGTCGAGGAGGCGGAGGTAGCAGCCAGGGAGGTAGACCGGGGTTCAGTTCTAGAGGAGGTGCTACATCCAGAGAGAGTAGACCAGAGGAGGTTGGGTCTTCCTAGAGGATATATGTTATGCAGAGGCAGCCAGATGCTTTGGCAGTCATAGCTGGTACTTTTTCTTTATTTGATACTTCAGTACTTGCTTTGATTGATCCCGGATCCACCCATTCTTATATTAGTGCATCTGTTTTGCCTGTGTCTGATATGCATGCTGAGTCCCTAGGATTTGATGTGTTGGTGACAAATCCTTTAGGGCATAGTGTGATTGTGAGCAAGGTGCACCGAGATAGTGCAGTGAGGGTGCAAGGTGAGGAGTTCCTTGGAGATTTGATTGAGATGCCATTTAAGGAATATGATGTGATTCTAGGCATGGACTGGCTATCTAGACATGGAGCGGTGGTAGACTGTAAAAGGAAAATTGTTTCTTTGAGAACTGCTGATGGTAGAGAGGTGATAGTATCTAATGAGCAGGAACAGCTAGTCTCCTTATTTGTTTCGGCTGTTGCAGCTAGGAGATTGATTAGAAAGGGGTGTGAAGCCTATCTTGCTCATGTGGTAGATACTAGAGAGAAGGGTTCCCCTAGTGATAGTATTGCCACAGTTGCAGAGTTCCCAGATGTGTTTCCAGAGGAGTTGCCAGGGTTACCTCCTGAGAGAGAGGTGGAGTTCGGTATTGAATTGTTGCCTGGTACCACTCCTATCTCTATTACTCCTTATAGAATGGCACCAGCAGAATTGAGGGAGTTGAAAGTGTAATTGCAGGAGTTGTTGGACAAAGGATTTATTCGCCCCAGTGTTTCTCCTTGGGGAGCTCCTGTGCTATTTGTGAAGAAGAAAGATGGTACTATGAGGTTGTGTATCGATTATAGGCAATTGAACAAGGTGACTATTAAAAATAAATATCCTTTGCCTAGAATTGATGACCTCTTTGATCAATTGAAGGGTGCAGCTGTGTTTTCTAAAATTAATCTGAGATCAGGGTACCATCAGCTGAGAGTCAGAGCTGAAGATGTTCCTAAGACCGCATTTCGGACCAGGTATGGGCATTATGAGTTTCTAGTTATGCCTTTTGGTCTGACGAATGCACCTGCAGCTTTTATGGATTTGATGAATAGGGTGTTTAGGCCCTATTTGGATCAGTTTGTGGTAGTGTTTATTGATGATATTCTGGTGTATTCGCGGAATAAAGAGGAACATGACAAGCATCTGCGGATTGTGTTGCAGATTTTGAGAGAGAAGCAGTTGTTTGCTAAACTGTCGAAGTGTGAGTTTTGGTTGGACCAAGTAGCTTTTCTTGGTCATATAGTTTCAGCAGAGGGTATTAGAGTTGATCCAAGTAAAGTTGAAGCTATTTTGAATTGGAGTCCACCCAAGTCTGTGACTGAAGTTAGAAGTTTTCTGGGTTTGGCAGGCTATTACCGACGGTTTGTGAAAGGATTTTCTTTGATAGCTACTCCACTCACCAGATTGCTTCGTAAGGGAGTTAGATTTGTGTGGACGGATCAGTGTCAGGCTAGCTTTGAGCAATTGAGAGAAATGTTGACTCAAGCGCCTGTTCTTACTTTACCTGTGGAAGGCAAACCATATGTGATCTACAGTGATGCTTCACATAGTGGTTTGGGTTGTGTGCTGATGCAAGAAGGTAAAGTTATAGCTTATGCATCTCGACAGTTGAAACTGCATGAGCTTAGTTATCCGACCCACGATTTGGAATCGGCAACCATTGTGTTTGCATTGAAGATTTGGCGACATTATTTGTTTGGGGAGAAATGTTTCATCTACACTGATCACAAAAGTTTGAAATATTTGGGTGTTCAGAAAGAGCTTAATCTTCGGCAGAGGAGATGGTTGGAATTGATTAAAGACTACGACTATTTGATTGATTATCATCCAGGTAAAGCAAATGTTGTTGCTGATGCCTTGAGTCGGAAGTCTTTAGCAGGTTTAACTGTTTATTCGCTCTCGTTGCTTGTTGAGTTGAGAGCATTGTATGCCAGTTTTATACCTTGTGATGATGGTGCATTGTTGGCACAATTGCATTTGAAACCAGTTTTGTTGGATCAGATTAAAAAGGCTCAGTTGGCTGATGAGAAGATTCGAAAGATTGTGTCAGATTGCCAGAACGGGAAAAGTAGAGATTTTATTGTGAGAAATGATGGGAGTCTCTGGTTTAAGAACAGATTGTGTGTACCCGATGATGCAAATTTAAAAAGAATCATTTTGGAAGAAGGACATCAGTCAGTGTTTGCTATGCATCCGAGCAATACCAAGATGTATCATGATTTGAGACAGCATTACTGGTGGATTGGGTTGAAGAGAGACATTGCTGAGTTTGTATCGAAATGTCTCACTTGTCAGAAGGTAAAAGCAGAGCATCAAGTTCCAACCGGGTTGCTTCAACCGTTGTCAGTACCTGAATGGAAGTGGGAAAGAGTGACAATGGATTTTGTGTCTGGGTTGCCATTGACACAAAGGAAGCATGATACTATATGGGTGATTGTGGATAGATTGACTAAGACAACTCATTTCCTTCCGGTTCGGATGGATTACTCTTTGGAGAGGTTAGTTGAGCTGTATATCCATGAGATTGTAAAGTTGCATGGAGTTCCAACTTCTTTAGTGTCTGATCAAGATCCTCGGTTTACTTCAAGATTTTGGAAGAGTTTGCAAGGTGCTTTGGGTTCTCGACTGCACTTCAGCACTGCTTTTCATCCACAGACGGATGGACAGTCAGAGAGGGTGATACAGATTGTCGAGGACATGTTGAGGAGCTGTGTCATTGATTTCTCTGGAAGTTGGGATAGATTTCTACCTCTTGTGGAGTTTGCTTACAACAACAGTCACCAATCTAGCATTGGTATGGCACCGTTTGAAGCATTGTATGGCAGACGGTGTAGGACACCTCTTTGTTGGAGTGAACTTGGGGAAGGTAAGTTAATTGGGCCTGATTTGATTCAAGAAACTGAAGAGAAAGTAAAATTGATTCGAGGCAGGTTGAAAGCAGCTTCAGACCGACAGAAGTCTTATGCAGATCTGAAGAGGAGAGACATAGAGTTTGATGTTGGAGATAAGGTATTTTTGAAAGTGTCTCCTTGGAAGAAGATATTGAGGTTCGGTCGGAAAGGGAAATTGAGTCCTCGTTTCATTGGACCGTATGAAGTTTTGGAAAGAGTTGGGCCAGTTGCTTATCGACTCGCTTTGCCACCTGAGTTGGATCGTATTCATAATGTATTTCATGTTTCTATGTTGAGAAAGTACAGGTCGGATCCATCTCATGTGTTGCCATTTGAATCTATCGAAGTGAGCCCAGATTTGACATTTGAAGAGGAACCAGTTGCTATCTTGGCACGTGAAGTGAAAGAGTTGAGAAATAAGAGAGTGCCATTGGTGAAGATTTTGTGGAAGAATCATGGAAAGGAAGAGGCAACTTGGGAAAGTGAACAAATCATGAGAGAGCAATATCCTCAATTATTTCGGACTTGATATCAGGTAATTTCGAGGATGAAATTTCTTTTTAGAGGGGGAGAATTGTAATATCCTCATGTTTGCCTTAGAAGTCTTGGTTATGTTGTTGTTGTAAATTGGATTGAATGTATATGTTATTTGATAAGAAAAGAAATTGGAAAGAGAATGCTTGTGTATATGTGTTTTGGGAAAGAAAAGAGGGTTTAGAGAGAAGTGTATATGTTGTTTATATGATGATATAATTAACATATACATAAGTCAAAGGGAGAGTCAATGGAAGAGAGATATTTATTTTGTGGGGGTGTTACAAGAGGTCGGTTCTAATGGGGGTGCTGGATCATTCTCACATTCCCCGTGTATACCCAACTTGCTCATAAATTATTTAAATAAACAAAGGGAAGAACTTATACCTCAGTAATGACCATAAAGCCTATAAACAACCTCATGTTCCTGCAAATTTTATTGAAGCCATGATAGAGGCAGGCAAGGTCAGCCTCTCCTCAAGCATAAAATGACAAGAGATCAAAATTAACCAGAGCACGCAAAATCGACAAGTGAACTGCTGTCTCGGTACTATATAAGATTGTTATGGCTAATAGATATAACAGGAATCCACAAGTGTATTGTTCTCCTCATTCACTCAGGTCTGCTTTATCCAGTACTGTCAAATATATTTATACTTTATTTTGCATGCTTCCTTATACTTGGGCCTTAGACCAATTAAATGCCAAATCTCTTCCTCGGTCAATATGTCATTGTTCAAAGGAACGGGAATCCCATCTCACTTTAAGCCTGCTATTGCAGTAAAGTGCACTTGATCAATGGTCATCTCCCCAGTAGGCAAGTAAAGTGCACTAGATTATGCTTTTGTCAATCTGGTATCCTTCTGTTGGTAGCTGCAATACAAAGTCTTCAAAACCACACTCTTGCATCATCCTCCCAACTGGAGGCAATACATGCTCATACCACTGGTGGGCCTTATAGACATTTCTGCTGCCATGGATTGCACACTTATCATACTGCCATAACAAAGATAAGTCCAGCCAAAGTAAGTATATCAACCCTACTAATAATTCTAAAAATTGATAAAAATAAGAAAAATATAAAAATATAACATAAAAATTATTTTTGGCACCCCAATAATTTTATTCACTGCATTTATTTCCTTTTTATTTTTAGCATTTTTTTCATTGTGACTAGTATTTTGTTTAATTTATTTTATTCATGCATAAACCCTTTTCTATATTAATTTATCTACCGCTAATATTATTTTTTTTTCTAAGAAAACGAAAAATTATCTTTTGTGCATATAGATATTTTCTGCTAGTATTGTTTTTTGTATACATTTCCCAAAAATTAATTTTTATTTACGTACTGATTTTCTACTTTCATGTTACTTTGTCTATTTTTCACAAATATTTTAGTCCTCAAAAATTAATTTTCATCCATTAATTTGCATATTTTTAATACTAAAAATTACAGTAAAGAGTGCATATTAAAAAAAGCATTTCTGCAGAAATAAAATTTGTAATAAAAATCATACTTGTGTTTTGTCTTACGAACTTCGGTGGTGGTGCATTTCCGCTAATAGGAACCTGATCCAACCCACTATTTCTGAGGTAAGCAAGCAATTCAGGATCCATACGCTGTCCAATCATAGATGCATGCTAATTCATTGCCATTTTTTTATGCTGAAAGTTGGAAAAAATTTAAACAAGTACTTCACAAAGTTTTTTCTGAAAACTTGAAAGTGTTTGAAGTTCTGGATGAACAAAATGAATACATAATACTTTCTATTTATAGAAAATGGAGTCTAAAGGATAAATCTTAAGTTTTTTCATTAAAAAAGGTAAAAGCTCACGTGTTTAACTTTCAAGTCAGATGCACATCAATAATTTCTGCCTCCTTATGTCTCCTTTCAATAGTTCATATTTTCTTTCAAATAATTCATGTTTGACACAGCACACATATACATAGTAATAGATATTTATTGTGGGTCTATATTTTTACATATCTAAAAAATATTTTTTGCACTTATTAATATTTTTTTCATGTAGGGGGCAATAGTACATAGGTATCCATATATGTTAAAAAAATAGCCTTTTTTTTTTGCAAAATGCTTTACTGACTATAATTAATTTTTTACAGGTACCTCGAGTTCAGAATTCAAACCAACTCGGATCTAGAACCCAAATCACTTTTGAGTCTAGAACTCGATTCCAGGTCCAAAATCCAAATCAACCTCAAGTTCAGAATCCAAATTCAGCCTCGGTTCCAAAACTCAAACCAATCTCATATCCAAAACTCAAATTCAGTCTTGGGTCCAAAACTTAAACCAATCTCGGGTTTAGAACCCAAATTGAGTCTCGGGTCCAGAATTCAAACTAATCTCTGGTCCAGAATCCAAATATAGTCTTGTGTCCAGAACCCAAACCAACCACGGGTCTAGAACCTAAATTCGGTATCGGGTTCAAAACCTAAACCAACCTCTGATTTAGAACCCAAATCCAATCTCGAGTCCATAACACAAATAGATCTCAGGTCCAGAATGCAAATCCAGTTTCAGGTTTAGAACCCAAACCAGTCTCAAGTCCAGAACCTAAATCAATTATTCCCCTAGTCCATAACCCATCCTTATCCAAAATCAGCTCAAAGTCATGTTCCTTTTCACTCTCTAAATAAATTCAAGATCGTTCAAACAGGGGGCAAACTGTAAACCCTTGATTTTGGCACTAAGCTAGCTCAGTTCTAATTAAAGAAGGTTTATATCTTGATCGGTCCATTCTTAATAAGCTTAAACCTACTTTAAGCTTTTAATTAGATTGGTCCAATTTTATAAGGCCTAAAATAATTTTGGTTCAATTTTTAAAGTCTTGAAACGGTCTGATTTGAGATTGACGCAAGTTTGGTTCAATATGGATCATGCCATATTGAATTAGGCTTGTCCAATTTGATATGGATGGACCATATCGAATTAGACCATGCCTAATTTGATATGGACTAATTCTAATTCGATATGGATGGTCCAAAATGAAATTAGAATTACTCTAATTCGATATGGACCATGTCCATATCGAATTAGAATGATTCAAATTTGATAAGGAAGCCCATATCGAATTAGATCAATTCTAATTCGATATGGAGCTTGTCCATATCGAATTAGACTTACTAATTTGATATGGACTTTGGTCCATGTTGGATTAAACATGATTTAATCTGATATGGTCACGGTTTTCCTCAAATTTAAAAGACTTTGAATCGATATGCTTTAATATGAGCCATGCTTAAATAGGAAATTAATACTCGGTTATAATATTTTAACCTAATGTGTTTCCTATAAATGCAGGATTAAAAACCCTAGGGGGCACTAAGAGGGAGAATCAGCAACAAGAATTATCAAAAAAGAAAACAACCGAAGCATAAAAAAAAGGCACAAAAAGCTAACTACAATAAACCACAAGGCAGTGGACATTGCCTTCATTTTGCTTAATCGAGATTCAACATTGGTGCAAATATAAAGTTTGGATCAACGTAAAATATCTGTGGAACCAACAAATAGAGGTTTGAAATTCCTTATTTAATTTGCTTAAAATTCATAGTAGTTCACTCATTATTGTTTCGCTCATTGAATTATTTTTAGTTTATTCTTGTGTTTCTTTATAAAATATCTAGTAGACTATTTGAGAATCCAATAACTAGTTTCTATCCACAAAATTGATTTTAAGTGTATGGTAAATTACTTTATTTATATCCACGATAGCTTGTTTAAGTTTCATGGGAAACCCTAATTTAATATCACAGTAGCTTATTCAATCAAATTAGCATTAAAGTATTAATATCACTGTAGCAGTAGCAATTGATCTCATGCCATATTAATTTGAATTAAATATCCAAAAACCTAATCATATTTTTCTAAAACCAAAACCCTAATCATAAAACTTTGATTGCTTTCTAAAACCCTAAAACATTGATCATTATTTTCTAAAATCCTAAAAGCCTAATGTTGTTTTCTAAAATCCTAATGTTATTTTTATAAAACCCTAAAACCTTGATTATTTTTTAAAATATTAAAAACCCTAGTTTAATCACCAAAAGCCCTAATTTTCATTTATAAGCCCTAAATTCATATACTAAACCCTAATTTTATATATGTTATCCTTAATTTAAAGATTATGAACCTAGAATCGATTGTTTCATATTTGTAATGAATGATTTATTAATATTCTATTTATCATGGACGATTTGCTTTTAGTTATTGTGAATGCTTGAATGGTTTAATTCATTTGGTAATTATTTTGATATTGATTATTTTAGTTTCAATGATGTAAGAGACATGTTTCCACTTTATGAGTACCCCATTAGCTAAGTTAAATGTAATTTAATTTATTTTAAATTTTGTATTAATATAAAGGACATATTTCTACCAAATGATGGGTGTCCTATTTTATTCAGTTTTGGACATTGGACATTGTAAGGGCATGTTTTCATCTTGTATGGGTGCCCATTTATTGTTTTCCTTGAACTTATTTTTATTTTAATACAATGATTATTTATTTAACAATTGCATGTAGTATGGATAATTTTATAATATTTAGTAATTAAATAATATTTAGATTTGAAAAGGAGACTGGTTTCAATAAACTTGGCGTTATGGGGCTGCTGGGTCATTCTCACCTTTTTTCACACATGCCCAACTTTTTGAACTCATTAGGGGGTTGGGAATTCCTTAAAAATCACGTTATCCACCCCTTTCTTTTTCCCGGCCTGTCCAGGTGGCGACTCCATTTTCTCTGGATTTAGGCTCGTGTTCTCTACGGCTCTAAGCCTAACAATGCCAAAGTTGCAAGAACCATTCCATATGGAAGTGGGGGTAAAAATTTTCGCTCACAAAAAGTTTTATGTCTAAAGACCATCCAGAAAAAGAATTTGAAAATAATTTTGGTCTTTTGGGCTTTAAAACTTATTTTGGTCTTATATCATAATTAGGTGATATTAGAAAAAATCAAACCAAATGAGCCATAACTCGAACTAAGATATGTTAACCATAGTCAGACAACAAGCATTTTAGGTAAACCTAAGGAGAGTTACTAGGCCAATTACATGGGCTTTAGTCTTTGGATTGAAATGTTTAGGTTCCCATAGCAAGTACATACCCAAATGTATGAGGTTATGATAGTGGTTATGCCATACTCGATCTCCATACCTTGAGTGAAAGGATGGCATCCCTTACACAATATAACACGAGTTACACACGGCGTCCTAACTCATGCACACAATGCAATCTAAATGATGCAATGGATAATATCATAATAAGAAAGAATAAAATAATATAAAGACTAACATAATTGACTTCTCTTATCTCTAGTGGAGTTGCCACTATGTACAGTGATTTTTACCCTCACTTCTATGTGGAATGGTTCTTGCAACTTGGGCACTGTTTGGCTTAGGGCCTTAGACAACACGGGCCTAGCTTGAAGAAAATGGAGTCTTCACCTGGGGGTGGATGACTCAATTCCTAAGAAATTTTCAATTCCTACTAAGCTCAAAAAGTTGGGCACGAAAGGGGAAGGTGAGAATGACCCAACATCCATGTAGCGCCCGGTTCATTGGAATTGAGCTCCTTTTCAGGTCTATATATTATTAAATTCTTTAACTTATTATCATACCATCCATACTAAATACAATTGAAGTAGACAAATATTCATTATATTAAAATCAAAGGAAGTCCAAACAAACTAATAAGAAAATGGGCACCTATACAATTTGGAAACATGCCCTTACAATAATATCCTATGTCCAAAACTAAATAAAATGGGACACTCATCATTTGATGGAAACATATCCCTTACATTAATTCCAAAATTTAAAGGAAATAAAAGAATAAATTTAAATAAAATAAGGCACCTACAAAGTGAAAACATGCCTTTTACATCCTTGAAATCAAAATAATTAAATTAAAACATTCAATGTTCATCATAAATAAAATAACAATAAATCATTCATCATAAGCAGACAACAATAAATAAAATAATCAAATCTATATTTTAATCTTGAATAAAGCATTAGATATACAAAATTAGGATTTATTGATGTGAATTAGAGTTTTTAGGATTTTAAACAAGCAATTAGGGTTTATTAATGTGATTTAGGGTTTTTAGGGTTTTAATGTTAACCTAGGGTATATATTAGGGTTTTAGGGGCTAAATCATGATTTTAGGGTTTTGGAAATAAGATTAAGATTTTCTTAGGAAAATTAGGGTTTTTGGGATAAACTATGTCTTATTAAATTTTGTTTAATTCGATATGAATCACAACCATTGATTCTTGTCCAATTCGATATGGGTGATGTCCATATCGAATTGGATTAAGTCCAATTCAATATGAATGTTGTCCATGTCTAATTGGACATGATCCAATTCGATATGGACATATTCATATCGAATTGGGCAGGCCCAATTAGATATGGCATGACCCATACTAAACCAAACCTATTCCAACTTTGGATCGAACCATTTTAGGGCTTCAAAAGTTGAATCATCTTATTTTTAGGCATTTTAAAATTGGACCTAGCTAATTAAAAGTTTCAAAATAGGTTTAAGATTCTAAAGTTGGATCAAATTTGACTTGGCCACTATTAATTGGGATCAGACTAGCTTAGGAAAAAATTTAAGTGTCTACAAGTATTTTAACATGCTAGCCAAAATTGAAACTCTGCCATGTTCATGGGTTTAGATTTCATATAGCAATTTAGTGTTTGAACAAGGACCACTTCTAGCAGTATGGTGATTCGCTCCATGATGATAAATGTAAAAGGTTGTTGAAGATATGCTCAAAAGTGACTTATGATGAAGAGAAACAAAGTATAATAAGTTCTTTGGATAGAAATTTTTTATATGCTCAAAAGTGACTTATGATGAAGAGAAACAAAGTATAATAAGCTCTTTGGATAGAAATTTTTATAGAAACTCTCTGGATAAAAATTTTGAAGCAGATTGTCAAAAAAAATAAAATGTTTTTTTTTAAAGAGAGGATGAATGGCTTGTGTCGAAGTGAAAAAAAAATTAAAGCAACGAATAGAAGTTGTTTTTGGAACTTTATGAACATTATTGATTGGTGGTAGATGATGATGGGTGGTAATGAAAAGAATAGTAAAATTTAAATAATGGAGAGGAAAGAGAAAAAGCTTCTTAGACTTATATGTAATATTGTTGTCGGAAGCTAAAATATAAATAAATTTAGAAATAATTGATCTATATTATTTTCAGGGACAATTATTGTAGTGTTAAAAGTCTTGAGGACATAGTGACTAGATTTTTATTATTGGTCTAAAATTTTTGTGTCTAAAAATATTTTTTGACAATAAAAATATTTTTTCGTGTAAGGAGCAAGGGTATATAAGGATGTACCCAACACAATTGATAGTTAAAAATAGCTAATTTTTTTGTTGACTTCTTGAATTAATTATTTTACAGATATTGCAGGTTTACGAAAGTACTCGTATTCTTTTTTTTTTCAATGAAAATCAAGAATTCAATTCAGATTTTTTTTAAAGCATTTATCAATTTATGAGATTTAATTGACACATCTTAGTTATAGACTTAAATCGATAGAATTTCTCGAAGCTTGGATTTTCTAAAGCATCCACTTGAAGGTCTCGAATTTATTTGAAGAAACTAGATTAACTTGAATTTATTGAATCATCAACCTAAAGGTCTCGAGTTTATTTAAAGTACCCCAATTAGCTTGAATTTATTGAAGTATCCACTTGAAGGTTTGGGCTTATTTAAAGCACTTGGACTAGCTCAAATTTGTTAAAGCATCCTTTAAAAGACCCCAAGTTTATTTGAAGCACCTAGACTAGCTTAGATTTATTAAAGCATCCATTAAAAGGCCCCAAGTTTATTTGAAGCACCCTAATTAGCTCAAATTTATTGAAATATCCACTAGAAGACCTTGTGTTTATTGAAGCACCTAGGGTAAGTCAGATTTATTGAAGCATCCATTATAAGACACCAAGATTAGTCTAAATTTATTGAAGTATATAACAAATCAAATTGCTTTTCATTCTCTTTAAACAAGTTTAAGATGGTTCAATTAAGGGGCAAAAAAGCCAAAAAACCCCAAAATTACCGGGCTGCCAATTACTATAGCTTATGGC
This sequence comes from Garcia nutans, assembly GCA_947685225.1. Taxonomy (NCBI): domain Eukaryota; kingdom Viridiplantae; phylum Streptophyta; class Magnoliopsida; order Malpighiales; family Euphorbiaceae; genus Garcia; species Garcia nutans. Next base: position 43,827,835 of record CANTUV010000037.1, read on the forward strand.
AAATTTACCATAGGCTATGGCCAATTTTCCATAACCGATGGCAAATTGGCCATAAGCTATGGCCAATTCGCCATAAGCCTATGGGGAAGGGGCTCCACTTTTCTAGATTATTCCTAAAATGCATTAAACTTAGGTTTTTTTTTTTATAACCTTGGGGATTTCCTATCGAAATTAGGTCTCTGCCACCTGATTAACTCTAACCCTACTTATATAAAAAGGGATTAACTGAAGCAAAAGGGATGGCAACAATAATCAAAAGAGGTAAAAAGCAAAGTTAGAACATAGAGAATAAACCTTCGAATATTCTTTGTCCAACCAGAACCCTAATTAATCCAAACCCATTAAGAACTATCCAAGGCAAATTTCTATACTAGTCTCCACAAAGGAATTGTGTAAGCTCAATTAATAAGACTTTGTTTAGCATTAACTACTTGGTAGAACCGACATCGGTATGGTTTTCAAATCATTTGTATTAGTAGTTTAAATGTCATCATTATAATTTGTTTTAATTTGTTGTAAGTTTGTTGTAGCTTTTTATTAGTTTGTTGGCTTAATTACATTAAAAAACCTTAATTGAATTAAAAAAAACCTTGATTTTCCTTTTTAAAAAATAATTATGTGTTTTAATCCTTAATTTTATTGAAGTTTGATGGAGAATTAGTTATAGTAAACAATCTTAAAAATTATCTTCTGTTAACATAAAACCTACGAAAAAAATTAATCAGTTTAGGATCTAATCAGACCATGACTTTTTTGACATAGTCTGTGCGTAGTTTGCCATGGACTATGGTGAACTTGCCATAGTCTATGGCCAATTTTCCATAGGCTATGGCAAATTTGGCATAAACCTTTCTTTTTAGCTTTTTCAGCTTTTCTGTATATTTAAACCCTTTTTGCTAATATTTTGTGTTTTAATCGATGGATGACCGAATATATATTGTTTGATATTTTGTTTTATTACTGTTTGATTCTATGTTTTGATACTATTTTTTGTCATTGTGTTTTAATCAATTAATGTAAATGAAGTTACTATGATAAATTAATTACATGTTTGAATTGATTATTTTTATAATAATGGAGTTGTATTTATTTGAATAAGGATGTAAAAGGCATGTTTCCACATTTTGTGGTGTCTTGATTTTTTCATTTATTTTTATTACTTTTGGATTTAAAGAGTTGTAAAAGTATGTTTTGATTTTATATGGGTGCCCATTTTATCATTTATGTTTTGGATTGTTTACTTTTATGATATGATATTTATTTATTTCAATAATATTTGTAATATGAGTAATATTATAATAATTTAAAATTTTAATAATATTTAGACTTGAAAAGGATGTTGGCTCCAATGAATCAGGAGTCATGAGAGTGTTAGGTCATTTTTCACTTTTTTCATGCGTACACAACTTTTCAAACCCAGTAGGGTTTAAGAACTTCTAAAGAATTATGTTATCCACCCCTTCTATCTTCTTCTTGGCCCATCCAGTTGGCAACTCCTACTCTCCAAGTTTAAGCCCATATTCTCTAAGGCCTATAATCTAACAGTGTTGAAATTATAAAAACCATTCAACCTAGAGTGGAAGCAAAAATCCCCGCTCACAATTGTCTATAATATTTTAAATATTGTGGCTAGGCATCATATCATAATACAAAAAATTTAAGAAATATGCATTATAAAACAAAATTATGAAAATGTTTCTATAGTTTTTAAAAAAATGATATCTAATGTTATTAAAAATATTTATATGCCTTTAGGTTGATCTACATTAACATTAGGCCTAGTTTCATTTTATGCATAGTTCATACCATCCTAGAAATCAACCACAACCTTATCGGATTTTTTTTTAGTTTCATTTTATGCATAGTTCATACCATCCTCATTTAAGCATGGCTCTATAAATGGCCTCTTCATCATGACCAATTACAAATTCAACCCTAAACGCTTTGATTCCATCTTCACAGTTTACAGTCCAAACCCTGTTGTCCTCGATATAATTATTCTTTTATTATCAACATATGATTTTTTAAAAAACAATTCGGAATAGATTGCATAGAAAATAAACAAATTTTGTCAAGTTTTCAATACATAATGAAAATTTTAAAAAATAAAGTAAACAATAAATATATTTGATGAAGTATAGCTTATACATACTACTATGTAGTTCCAACCGTCAGTCTTTAGATTGACTTTCAACCTATTGTCAAGATCAAAATATGGAGCAACAAGGTCATCTATCAAGGCTTCAAATGAAGGTGATGTAAAGTTAATAGATTCAATAGGTGAAGCCATTGATGATGGCGATTTGGATTAATGAAGAAAATTTTAGGAATATTTAGAAAAGGCTTTTCAAAATTGATATAAGACTATCGAAATAAATGTCTTCCTTATGGGGTTATATATATACTAGCAGATTCATCAAGTGCAAAGATATTTCACTATTGAAAATGAAGTTTCATATTGATTACAACTACATTAATTGTGATGTTAATTCATGTTGAAAAACAAGTTGTATTTGCACATTCATCCATACAACATAATTACAAGAAATAGAATTTAAAACAATAAATTGAAAATGTAAAACTATAACAATAGATTTTTTAATAACTACCATTGTTATGCGTTCAATTAACAAGAGCCTTCTCTTTATCTGTTGAGAAATTAATTGCTGTAAACATGCATCTACTATTGGAAATGATGTTTTAAATGAATACTATCAATAATTACAAATTAAATTAGGTCTACATTAAGTGCAATTGTATTTCATAATTATGAATATGTTGGAAAAATAGTTTATAGATGCACATTTGTCCATACAACATAATTGCAATTATATTTTGCTAATATTATTTTTATATGACAAAATAATTTATCTAAACTTATATGCAATTAAGTTGTTCTTTCTCCAAAGTTAATTTTTATTCATATACATTGTAATTCAAGAAAAAATAATGTAAATCATAGCATAATAATGTTAGTTACTGAAATTATAAAATTAGTTGTTGGCATATATAAATGTCATGGAATGTCACCGATATACAATTTTAAATATTATTACAGTCCAATTTTAAATTTGTATTAATATGTAGGTAATAATTTAAATTTGTATTTATACTGAATTTATCATAAATGTCATGTATATTGGTGAACTCTTTATACGTGCTTCAATGACAACATGAAGCTCCATATATTTTCCCTCTAAAACTTTAAGGCGTTAGAAAGCATTGTCTTTGTTTGAATCCTTTAAATAATAGAATCATATTAGTAGCATGTCTAAAGTGCTATTTAATTTTCTAATGAATAAGGAAATAATCATGGCCATTATATTATATATATACCTAAAATTTCTTTGCTAATTTTTTAGAATTGATAATGTTTTGTGGTGGTTAAAGAAGGGGTGAATTAGGCCCATAAGGGACAATGGTCTGAGAAGTGTTGTATACATTCTTATCAGCTTCATTGACTCTTAATTCCATGCCCACAATTTGAGGATGAGTAGCTTCATCCTTCGTTATTTCAATATAAGAGGGGGTCATATCCTTCAATAAAGATAAAAATCAAATTATTGATATAATAATATAATATAATAATGTACGCAAAAATATATATAAAGTACCTAACAAGAAACCATATCTATCTAGAAGTAAACAAGCTTAGTTCTCATCCTTTAGTTTGCCAACCTTAGGAAACCACTTCTAATTCTTTATACACCAACATTTTGGACCTAAGGGATGACTTTCATTTCAAAAAATGGACAAAATGTCAAAAAATCTCTATAATGAGTAGCTACCCTTTATATTTTATTCTTCACATCCAACAAATCCTAGATCTTAAGAACTAGAAATTTCCAAGTTATTTTACCTCATATGATTTTGTTGAATGTATCAACATCATCAACAATACTAACAAATTTCTTGTCTACCCCCTAGATAGAATGGATTTGCCTAAAATAAGAAGATCCACTAGGCATATAACACCTAATTTTCTCTTAAACTCTATGTCTTTGCACTCTTGAAACATTTCAAACAACATTTCTCTGGCAATGCACCAAACTTTATCATCAGTTAATTTCCCACCATCTTTGATTCCCTCCTTCCCATTGAAGGATAAACTAGTAAGTAAACAAAATTACTCGCATCCAAGGTGGACTTCTCTTCAAATTTAAAAGATATTTATCATCATCCAGATTATCAACTTGATGGACGATCACCCTACGGATTAGTCCAAGCCAGAAACTAATGTCTACCATTCACAGAAGATGGCCTACATTATAATTAAATGATTCAATCTGCAGGAGAACAAATCATTAATATAAGTATATTTTAAACATATATATACATTTATTATGTACTTGTATATATATATATACATTCATTATGTACTTGTTAGTTTTCTAGAAATTTAAACCTTAGAACCACATTTTCCCAATGTTGCTTTTATCATAGGTATAAGTCTGTACCCTATCCCGATTGGGTTAATTTGCGGATGCCCATACTTTCTTGGGTATTACGGAATCATATTTCTGGAAAAACATACATTACATATAAAATCATATATATGATATATAATTATAAGGAAATTTTATAAATTATTTGTGTTAATAGACTATATTAACATTAGAACTAGTTTCAATCTCTATTACAGCAGGATTAGCATCAACATCACCATCAGCATCATGAAATTCATCAATTGTTGCTCTCTCCTTCTCAATAGTATCATATGTAAATTTAGCAATCCTCGCAACATTCTTGGACTTACTTATACTCTTGTTCCTCTGAGAGTCAGACTTTATCTTTTTAGAAACACCTTTCCTGGTAGTAGTTGACAAAACTCCTAGACTCATAATGATAATAAGCATTTTATGCATATTTATTGTTTATTTTCGATACATATTCTAGCTTGTTACTATAGATTTCTACTAATTTTGAGATATTTTTATATAAGATATAGGTGATGGAGGAAGTGGAACATTTTAAGTGAAAATGATGAAAAAGAGGTAAAAGTAGTCCAGAACGTAAGTCTTGGGCAAGGCTTATCACATCTAACATTGAGAAAGAATAGAAATTCTCGAGCATAAGACTTGGGCAAGACTTGAAACCAGACCTAATCAGAAGAGGATATCCATTATAGCTGAGATTCCTACCTTTTTGGGAGTTGATATGCTACGATTTTTAGAGGAATATTAGAAGATATTATTAAACTTTTATTCTTATTTAGACATAAAGATGATTCTTATTTATGATTTTTATTACTTTTATTATTTTTATCTTTTTCCTAAATTAGATTTTAAATAGAAAGTTTATTTTTTATAAGTTAGTATATAATGAACACTATGGAGCATCCCAAAGATGACTTTTGGTGGAGGACTTTAGTCCTTGACTTTTTGTCCATTCTTTTTATGTATTTCTTTCATTTTATTTTAAGTTTTTCTTCATCCAATCATATGCAACTAATTTTTAATAGATTGAAAGGTAATTGCGGTTTTAATTCACCAAAGGATTATGAGATCTAAATAGTTTCTCTTTTCTCTTCCTTTATTTTTTAGTATTTATATATTTTTTGCAATTTAATCACATTATTGGTTTGTTATTTGTTCAATAGGGCCCCATTTTTCATTTAGTTTAACAATGTAACACCCTTATACCCTATAAATATATAATACATACACTCTTAGTATGTAGGATACGCATATACGGTATAAAAATATCACAATCCGATTTAATAAAAATTTTCATATTCCCTTATTACTCAAAATATATGTATAAAAACATATGTAAACATATGAAAATATACAAAATTCTCACATTGCTTAATTATTTAAACATCCTTTGTAATTTATAATGTATATACATATACTCCCAAAATATAATATAATATATATAATGTCAAAATATACTATAAAATAAAATATGTACATGCTGGCAAAGTGGCACTGATCTTGTTGTAGCACAAACACTTCAACTTCAAGCTCCAATAACACATGTCTAGACCCGATCTAGTCTAGTAGAACTCTCTGACTCTACCAGATCACTCTTGTCACTCGTGTGATGAGTTATAATCGCGCTAAGCTGAAGCCTAGTGGTACAAATTTTGAAAATAATAAAATTCAAAAACAATGCCAATGCAATGTTCATATGCTATGTCATCACATGATATTCAAGACGACTTTTGGATATATGCTTTCATTACCTGATATTTCACACCAACACATATACAAGCATGGACCCAAACAACTAATACATCATTCAATTTTCAGAGTTACTTTTTTGGTCCATAATGACACCATGTGTCTAGCCCCAAAGGCAAAGTATTAATATAACAGTCCAACTAGGCATAGGCTTACGATCCGGTCTTTTCACCCATCCCAGCTTCAAGGATCTGTTTTTGAGGCTTACAATCCGGTCTTTTCACCTCAAAAATATTTTCACAGTGACGCCAAGCGTCTAGGCCCATAGGCAAATATAGGCATGCTGTCAAACACATAACTCTGAAAATTAAATAATATACTAGGCACACAATTATTTCATATTTTCATTATCAATCTCTTTCTCATTTTCATATGATCAAGCTAGGCACATTGCCTCATTTATCATTTATATTAACATCATCATATAATCATAATCTATCTCATTTTATACAATCTAGCCATCACCAATGACTTTACATAATATCTTTAATGTATACACAACAAACCACATTACCCAAATATTTTGGATCATTTTCACAATTTTCACATTTTATTCAATCTAGCCATTAACAATAGCTTTTCACAATGTATAATAATGTATACATAGCAATTCACATGTTTTAGCATCATATTCATGAATACATAATGTATCAAGTAGCTTAACACATTTTCCATCCAAAATGTGTTAGGCCAAATGTAATGAAGTCACATTCTATTTATCAAGAGTTTGTACATACCTTGGGAACCACTCTAAAATGAGCTTTAAACTTCCTCTAACCTTCTCTTTCAAGTTACCCTTCAATACTAGGGTTTGGCAAACTACTCTCTCTCAATGCCTATACCAAATGTGATCATAAACAACCATTTAATATTATATTTTAAGGCATTTTCAACATCAAATCATTTAAATAGAAATTGCAAATGAAAAATGAAAAAAAAGAGTTATTCTCAAGTGACACGCCCAACAACATTTGTGTGTTACTAATCATGTCACTAACCCAATCACACAGAAACTTTGACACGTCCAATGACATGGGCGTGTCACTACCCGTATCATTCATTCTGCCTCATAAAAATTTTGACATGCCCAACAACACGGGCGTATTAATGGCCGTGTCAATTATCTTATCTCACAGTAGCTACGACACGCTCAGAGATATGGTCGTAGTAATGGTCGTGTCATCAATGTTGAACTCGACACTGTTGACATGCCTAAAGATATGGCTGTGTCACTGGCAGTGTCAGGCAACAGTCTTGCATTTCGAACTCTCAACTATATGAAAACAATCATTCCAAACTCAACAGTACAACACTCTTAATCATCATCTTAGTTTATATCCATAATTCATCCATCAATTCAACACTTTTATAACTCCAACATATCATAACTATCATTATATTCAATCAATCATTACTTTCTCTCATAACACATTCAAAGAAGAAGAAAGAAAAGAAATCTCTTCTCTTTCAATCCAACCTTAAAAATCATTATTAGCTACTCACAACATCTTCATACATATCCAAATAAACTATTAAAACATGCTAATACACAATCCCCAAAATCAATATGTCATTCTTCCATAGAATTCCAAAAAAACTTGCAACATGATAAAGAAACTTACTAATTGATGAAGAATCCTCAAAATCTTCACTTGAATTCTTAAAATTACTTTAATTCTTAGGGTATGGAAGAAAACAGCTTCTTGCTCACTCTCTCTCTAGCTCACGTTCCAAAAAGAAACAAAAGAAGAAGAATAATAAGCAAATTGTAATTTCTCTTCCTTTCCATCCTTATATATATATATATTAATTATTCTTTTATATCCGTTGTATATATTTGGTATATTTATATGTCATATTTGCTTCAAATATATTTTAAATATAAATTTCACTTAAAATTCTTTCATTTTTCATTCAAATCATTTATTTATTTTATCTAAATTTAATTTTTTTTAATATTCAAAAATTAGGGGCATAATAAAAATATATTGCCAATCAAAATAGTTGAATCTATAATTATTCTTCTTATTTTGACAATTAGTGGCAATTAGATGTAACATTAAAAAAATATATAATCTAACTTAAATAAATTACGTGGTTGAGTTTGTTGAGTTAAAATCATATCCTTTTAATTCTTAAAGCTATTAGTGAATTAAACTTTAAGGACACTCCTATAAGATTATTCATTAGCAAGAGTTAATTAGAGAATGTCTAATAATTAATTTAAGGCCTAACCCCACAAAAATTCCTTAAAATATGTATTTTTTTTTAATTTAAGCCTATTTTTTTGTCATTTAGTGCAATAATTTTGCTATTTATTTCAAATTTATTCTCAGTAAGCTTTGAAAAATTTTGGAGCCTATCTGACGTGACAGGCTTGGGTTGATTATCTTTATTTTTTCAAAATGCACCGTTTTGGCCCTTTTATTGCTTTAACATTCAACAAGCAGTGTTTTAAAGCATAAACTCAAAGTCAAAGCTCCATCTTTCTTCTCCATCTTCATCTCTCGTCTCTTTGATTAATTTCGTTAATTACAAGGGTTTTTTTGAGTTTTGCACAATATAAGAAAAGAAAACAAAATTCCAAACCTATAAACAACAGCGACACCAGACCGTCGCTCTTCCTTCTTTGGGTTACTGAACAGTAGCACCGGACATGAGAGGTTACGAGATATCGATGTGCCGTCTAATCCGCAGAGCTACAGTTGCCTTCAAATCGTCAGCAATTTTATAGTACTCATCAATGTCGTATCACAAAACTAAGAGAAGTTTTGTAGTGGGTCATGATTGGAGTGGTTTTTGTGTGTGTTTAGAGCAGACAGAGTTAAAGCTTTGGTTAATTTTAGTGTGAGATTTCATCCTATAAATCATTCTATGAACATTTCTCAGATGTTGAAAGCAATTTATGTTGATGATTACTATATCTGCATATTTAAGGTTTAGCTCTATGAATTTTAAAAGAAAAACTCTTTGCATGAATTAATTTTGAATTTTTTTAATGTTTATCTATTGTTTCGAACTGATTATTTTATTTAGTTATGATTATGGAGGTTAATTAGGAATTTGAGTGACTGTAGAGATTTGGCAATTTGTTTTTAAAAAAAAAATAGGCATCTAAACCGGAGAGGAAAGTCTTTGATTCAACCCATTAATTAATGGCAGTTTAATTCTTCAGGAGAACTTCAGTTTAATGAATGGTAATTTAATTGGGTTTATTCCAATTAGAATGGTAAATTACCAACTGCATGTATTATTTTGACAATTGCTTACTACAAATACAATTAGTGGTTGTTTTTGTAGGAGCCATGAGATATAGAAGTTGAATTTGTGGAATTTGGTGGAGAATTATGAACGAGTTCTTGAATTTGTAGAGCTTGGAGAAGAAGTTAAATTATTAGTTTTTTAGTTAAATAATTTAGGTGGGTTTTGGGGTTGATTAAAATGAAAGTTATAAATAAAACGATGAGTTTTGGAGTAACAATGGTGTTTTATGGTTTTTTTTTTTTTTTTTGTGGAGAATCCGAACGTGTCACATAAAATGCCATGCAGGCTCAAAAAATTTCCAAATGTGAAACAAATAGCTAACTTGTTGCACAAAATGACAAAAAAATAAAATATGCTTAAACTGAAAAAAATACATATTTTATGCTTAAACTAAGGAAGGTTTGGTTACTGCTAGTATTTCAAAAAACTAGAATTAGTTTATTGAAAATTAAGAAGAATTATCTTTGCATCAAAAATTAATATAAAAAATTGAATCTAAAATTTTTCCTTCAACTAAAATTAATTTGATTGACTTTTTCTAAGTTATTTTTACTGTTATTTAATTTTAACATTCAATTTTTAGTTTTCATTTAATTTTAACTCTCAAGCATAAAAAGCCCCTTGTTTAATTTCCATTCTAGCTTTTATTTTAGTTTTCAAAAAAAAAATCAAATAATCAATTCCTTGTGAATTTCATCCTATTCACTGCTATTAGAATTTATTTTATTTAGGAATAGAAAGTTATTTTTAATCGCTTCAACACTCATTAAATTTTGATACTGTTACCGAGAAATTAAAACTAACTTATTTTATTTCTTTTGAAAATCATATCTTTTATGGTTGACACTTTGTATCAATTTGGATACAATGGAGAAACTGTAAACGAGATAAATATGTCTTTTCTTAAATTCAAAATTTTTTAATTAACTACTTTGATGCAAAATATAGTTGTAGGTAATATGCAGTAAGCTAAAGTTTATGGAATTTGCGTGTATATAGGACATTTTATGAATAATTTAATTCAGCCACAATGGAGTTATGATCTATACTTTAATTCGATGTGGGGAGATCATCCAAACTTCAACTATAGAATTGAGCTGTCAAATTTTTAATAATTTCAGTCATGGCTACCTGAGTAATAGCAGTAGCCACCAACAACATCAGGTATGTCTCTTGACAAAATATTTAAGTCATTCATGACAAATACTCAAGAATTTCAACAGAAAATAAGAGTAAGATTCGAAATTTAGAAAACCAAGTAAGCCAAGTAGCAACATCAGTAAGCAAGCTGGGATCTAGAGGAGAATTGCCCTCTCAAATGGTGATCAATCCAGAGCAAAATATAAGTGAAATTACCTTGAAGAATGAAGAAGAGTTGTTGAAAACTTCGCACCAGAGAATAAGCCTTAGGCAAGGCTTAGAAAAAAAAAAAGGCAGAATCTGAAATTATTGTCTAAAAGAAAATGCAACTAAGGAAGGTTTGGTTACTGCTAGTATTTCAAAAAACTAGAATTAGTTTATTGAAAATTAAGAAGAATTATCTTTGCATCAAAAATTAATATAAAAAATTGAATCTAAAATTTTTCCTTCAACTAAAATTAATTTGATTGACTTTTTCTAAGTTATTTTTACTGTTATTTAATTTTAACATTCAATTTTTAGTTTTCATTTAATTTTAACTCTCAAGCATAAAAAGCCCCTTGTTTAATTTCCATTCTAGCTTTTATTTTAGTTTTCAAAAAAAAAATCAAATAATCAATTCCTTGTGAATTTCATCCTATTCACTGCTATTAGAATTTATTTTATTTAGGAATAGAAAGTTATTTTTAATCGCTTCAACACTCATTAAATTTTGATACTGTTACCGAGAAATTAAAACTAACTTATTTTATTTCTTTTGAAAATCATATCTTTTATGGTTGACACTTTGTATCAATTTGGATACAATGGAGAAACTGTAAACGAGATAAATATGCCTTTTCTTAAATTCAAAATTTTTTAATTAACTACTTTGATGCAAAATATAGTTGTAGGTAATATGCAGTAAGCTAAAGTTTATGGAATTTGCGTGTATATAGGACATTTTATGAATAATTTAATTCAGCCACAATGGAGTTATGATCTATACTTTAATTCGATGTGGGGAGATCATCCAAACTTCAACTATAGAATTGAGCTGTCAAATTTTTAATAATTTCAGTCATGGCTACCTGAGTAATAGCAGTAGCCACCAACAACATCAGGTATGTCTCTTGACAAAATATTTAAGTCATTCATGACAAATACTCAAGAATTTCAACAGAAAATAAGAGTAAGATTCGAAATTTAGAAAACCAAGTAAGCCAAGTAGCAACATCAGTAAGCAAGCTGGGATCTAGAGGAGAATTGCCCTCTCAAATGGTGATCAATCCAGAGCAAAATATAAGTGAAATTACCTTGAAGAATGAAGAAGAGTTGTTGAAAACTTCGCACCAGAGAATAAGCCTTAGGCAAGGCTTAGAAAAAAAAAAAGGCAGAATCTGAAATTATTGTCTAAAAGAAAATGCAACATGTCAAGCCCGAATATGACCAAACCAAACCATTGGTGATTCCCCAACCCCCCCCCCCCCCCCCCCCCCCCCCCTTCTTTTCATAAAGGTTGGCTAAGCCAAAAAGAGGAAAAAAAAATTTTTGGAGACTTTATGCAAAGTCGAGGCACCAAAATAGAAAGTAGCAGATTATAGTATAACATTCATGAAGGATCTCATGTGCCTAATACCGAAAAGATTAATGTGGGATATTCATTAGAGCACAAAAGTAATGTCTAGCCAAAGACTTTAAATAAAGGTATTCATTGGTAGGCAATCCAACCTTTTTAAAATTTTCTTTTCAATAATTTTTAATTTTTCTTTCTCTTATTTTATTATTTTATCTTCTTATTCCTTTAAAATCCCTACAAATCTCTCTTTTTTAGATCTAATGGGACATAAAAATGGAGAAAAAAATGTTGTCACTTTCACTTTTCTAGTTCCCTCTCTCTCTGATACCCACAGTCAAAAATCATGAGGAAAAGAAGCAAATAATCCATCTCCACCAATTTTATCAAGAAAAATTTAGGGAATCCTCTTGATCTTAACTCTTGTTTTATATTTACAAAATGAGAACAATGTGCGAAATAAGTGTAGAAGATGAATATTTAATATTGGGTTTCAACCTTTTGAGATTTTTTGAGTTTTGTGGAAAATTTTTCAAAATTTTATGGTTTTTCTTGAAATTGTGCTACTGCTCTCATTGCTATTTTGTGATTTTAAATCAAAAGTCTCATTTTATCTTTGAATTAATTTAAATATGATGTTTTGAAAAACAAACCGATATGGAAGCCCTTAACTAATATTTCTATGTTGTTTTTCATCTTTCTACTTGTTGTGAATAGTTATTTTTGATAAATTTTAGTTGTATAAAATGTTTAAGAATTTTATGTTGAAACAAACTTAATTAATCAATATTAAATAGTTGTCAATAAATGGTTAGACTTCACTTGGTTTGCCTTGTTTTGTTTGAACTTTTAAAAACAATACTTGTGTCAAGAACAAAATGAAAATAAACAAAGAAAGAAATAAAATAAATAAATAAAATAAAAGCACAAAAAGTTCAAATGAATAGTTTATTCTACTAATTAAAAGACTATGGATAGAGCTAGCAACCACTTGAAACCATGACCAATTAAGTAACCAGGTGCCGACATTACAAATATTTACCTTCGCATCAAAAAGTTATTGATATTTTAGGCAAGCTATACAAAGTGATCGAAGTAAATAAAATACAAAATTTCTAGGTTCTTAGCATGAGTTTAATGCATAAAATGTTTGTATCTTGGTGGGTTGAGTTGTTCTTCTATTATTGATTAACTTTCAAGTGGGAATTAAAATAAAGATTAAATTTTGCATGGTTCTTTACATTTTATGTTTATAATGTTTAATTAATATGATCATTTATTCCTGTAGAATTGTGAAAAACTTGTTCTATTGTTCTATGAGTTATTAGTTTTTGGTTGCCTCTCAATTTTAGTTTTGAAATATTTCAGGTTGAGTTATAATTGAATGAATGCGAGTATGATGGTTTAAGATTATGAGGTACTTGAGGACACACATAGTTTAAGTATAGAAAAATTTAATTAAAAGCATTTTAGGCATATTTATTATTTATTTTTTATACATATTATAGATTGTTATTATGTATTTCTACTAATTTTGAGATATTTTTATATAAGATATAGCCGATGGAGGAAGTGGATCATTTTTAATTAAAAATGTTGAAAAAGAGTTAAAAGAAGTCCAGAAGGTAAGCCTAAGCAAGGCTTATCACATCTTACAGAGAGAAAGAATAGAAAGCCTCAAGCATAAGCCTTGGGCAAGACTTAACATCAAACCTGATAAGAAGAGGATAACTATTACAGTTGAGATTTCATACCTTTTTGGAAGTTGATATGTTGTGATTTTTGGAGGAACATTAGAAGATCTTATTAAACTTTTATTCCTATTTACATATAAGGATGATTCTTATTTAGGATTTTTATTATTTTTATCTTTTTCTTAAATTATATTTTAAATAGGAAATTCATTTTTAGAAGATGATATATAAGGAACATTAGGGAATAACCCTAAGATGACTCTTGGTGGAGGACTTTAGCTCTCGACTTTTTGTCCATTGTTTTTACATATTTATTTTATTTTATTTTGAGTTTTTTTTTTTCATTCAATCATGTATAACTAATTTTCAATCGGTTGAAGGATATTGAGGTTCTTTTCAATTAGTTGAAGGATATTGAGGTTTCAATTCGCTAAAAGATTATGAGATTTAAATAATTTATCTTTTCTCTTCTTTTAATTTTTATTATTTATATATTTTTCATAGCTTAATCATGTTATTAGCTTGCTATTTGTTCAATAGGGTCATTGTTCATTTAGTTTAATAATTTATCACTAATTAAAATAGTTGAATCCATGATTATTCTTGTTATTTTGATAATTAATGGTAATTAGCCATAACACTAAGAAAATATATAATCTAACTTAAATGAACCACATAGTTGAGCTTGTTTGCTGTTATTAGATTAGAACTACATGATTGAGTTTGTTTGATATTATTAGGTCCTTTTAATTCTTAAAATTGCTAGTGCATTAAATTCTAAGGACGTTATGATAGGATTGTTCATTATCAAGGGTTAATTATCAAACATCTCTTAATTAATTTAACAACTAAGGAAGGATTGGATGTTGCGAGTATCTCCTTGCATCAAAGATCATTTAAAGAATTAAAGTTGAAATTATCCCTTCAAATGAAATTGATTTGATTGACTTTTTCTAAGTTGTTCTTCTTGTTATTTAATTTTAATTTTAATTTTTAGTTTTAGTTTAATTTTAATTCTCAATCATAAAATCCCCTTATTTAATTGTTTTTTTCTAGTTTTATTTTGGTTTTCAAAAGAAATTAAGTAGTCAATATCTTGTGAGTTTGGCTCTATTTACAGCTATTACAATTTATTTTACTTAGGAATAGAAATTTATTTTTGGTGGCTTCGACGCCCATCACAAAAGCTTAAACAATTTCTCCTTCAATTGCTTATCTAATATAAGAGAGCTCTCGCTTTGATCTGACTGACTTGATTCTAATGTCATACTATCTAAATTAAATGTAAAAACACTTATTCTAATAGTATCGTAAAAATTGACATCAATAAAGTAAATTTATATTGTTACAAGTAATTTTGTATAGTACACAAATGACTTTGTCATTCTCAAATAATGCATAAAAATTATAGGACAAGAGAAAATGTGTATGTTCATAAATAATATAGTATTCTACATTAATGACTTTCTTATTTATACATAATTCATTATTCTTTATAACATAATAATTAAAGATTAAAAAAGTTAATTTGCATGGTGATAAAAAAAATATTGTACTCTACACATATAATTTTGTCATTTTGTACAAACTAAATTTTTATTTTATCAAACCCATGTTATGTAAAATATTAACAATAAACAAATTAGCTATATCATACTACAACATTTTTTATATATAACTATAAAAGATATTATGACTAAAATAATAAATTACCATAGCTAATTGTTTTTGCCATATTAATTTGTAGCATGTCGTAGCTACAAGTGGCATAGCTAAAATTTAGCTGTAGAATTTATAGATTTCATAGCTTTTGATATTTTATTTTAGCCACACATTAAGATATAAAGTGGTTAAAAAGAGTTAAATATTTTTCTAATAAAATAATTTGTTGTAGTGAAAGGCACAATTCTGTTGCTATGAAAGTCAAATTATATAGCACATATTAATTAAACCAAATATGTAAATTTTTTAGCTAGAGCCTATGAAACCTGATTATTGTCTCCATATTCATTCATATTAAATATCGACTCTGTTGTCACTTGTTGGCGTCGGGGAGCCAATTTACTTAAGAGATTTTTTATAAGTCTTGTGAGGGAATATACTTGTTGACTTGACTTTACATTTCAAATGAAACCTAAAGCAATAGGTTTGTGAGTCTTTTTTACTTATATATTTCTCACCAAATTCATCTCTTTCCAATGTGAGATTCTTTTTACAATATTTAAATAACATCAATTAACTACGAATATAAAAAAATTTATAGCTATTATCCTATATTTTTAGCTAAAAGATAATTTTTCATGGCTAATACTAAAAATAATTGCTATGAAAATTTTACATTCATAGTTAAAACATTTGATTTGCTATTATACCTAAAATATTATAACTAAAAGTTAATTATTTCTATGATAAATAAAAATATAAATAAAAGTTGAGAATTTATTTTCAGATAATTTTTTTCATAGCTAATAAATTTATAGTTAGTTATGAATAATATTAATATTATATAGCTAATATTATACATTTGCTCTTCTCAAATTTTTTGTAGCAAACATTCATAGCTATATATAAAAATTATTATAGTGTTAGTGGTATTTGTGTTACGAAAATGGTTTTATCTACAATGTAGTCAATCCCATTCACTTTAGCACCATCATCAATAACAGTCACATTAAATTGACATTTTAACTTGTTAAACTCATTCCCACTAGCTTCTTTCTAAACTAAGGATAGCAATGACTTCTTGTTCAATAATAACATAAAAATGCATTAACGCCACTGTGAGAGAGATTTTCGCCCCCACTCCCAGTGGAATGGTTCTTGTGACTTATGCACTGTTTAGGCTCGGGACCTTAGAGAACACGGACCTATGTCCGAAGAAAATGGATTCACCACCCAAACGGGCCGGGAAAAAAAGGGGTGGATGAATCGATTTCTAAGGAATCCCCAACCCCCTAATGGGTTCGAAAAGTTGGGTACGTATGGGGAAGGTGAGAAACGGTCCAGCACCCCCACAACGCCCGGTTCATTGTAACCGGCCTCCTTTGTAGTTCTTAATATTATAAAATTCTTAAGTATAGCAATATTATCCATATTATATGCAATAATTAAAATAAAAATATTATTACATTAAAATCAAAGCAATGTCCAAACAAAAACAAATAAATGGACACCCATCCGAGGATGGAAATATGTCCTTACATCGTTCATGTCTAAACTAAATAGGACACTCACCAAAAGGTGGAAACATATCCTTTACATTGGTCCAAAATATAAAAGCAATTTAAATTACATAAAATTTAACAAATGAGGTATCCATAAAGTGGAAACATACCTCTTACAATTTTAATTTAATAGGACAAGAATCAATGGTTGTGATTCATAGTTTATCCCAAAAACCCTAATTTTCCTTAGAAAATCTTAATCTTATTTCCAAAACCCTAAAATCATGATTTTAACCCTAAAACCCTAATATATACCCTAGGTTAATATTAAAACCCTAAAAACCCTAAATCACATTAATAAACCTTAATTGATTGTTTAAAATCCTAAAAACTCTAATTCACATCAATAAATCCTAATTTTGTATATCTAATGCTTTATTCAAGATTAAAATATAGATTTGATTATTTTATTTATTGTTTTCTGCTTATGATGAATGATTTATTGTTATTTTATTTATGATGAACATTGAATGTTTTAATTTAATTATTTTGATTTCAAGGATGTAAAAGGCATGTTTTCACTTTGTAGGTGCCTTATATTACAAAGACAAGGTATATGTTACATCAATCACAACCTCTTAAAATTAGGGTTTAAAGCATCATTACATTAAAATCAAAGCAATATCCAAACAAAGTAAATATATGGACACCCAAACGAGAATGGAAACATGTCATTACATAGTTCATGTCTAAACTAAATAGGACACCCACCAAAAGGTGAAAATATATCCTTTACATTGGTCCAAAATATAAAAGCGATTTAAATTACATAAAATTTAACTAATGAGATACTCACAAAGTGGAAACATACCTCTTACAATTTTAATACCAAAACAAATAAATAATAATCATAATAATAAAGAAAATATCTATCAATGATAAATTAAATAAATCAAGCATTGAAATTAAATTAATCAAAATATATAATAAATTATATAATCAAATATAAAATTAAATAAAGCAATACATATACATTTAGGGTTTTAAAGAATTTAGGGTTTTGGAATTAGGGTTTTTAAAATTAGGGTTTAAATTGAGGTTTCATCATTTAGGGTTTAGGGCTTTTTTGAGATTGCTGGGATTATGAAATTTAGGGTTTAAAAAATTTTAAGATTTCTATGAAACCACAAAATTTATTTTAGACTATCGGATTTGAATGGGTCAAAAATTAAGGGTATACAGCCACATCGTTGTTAAACTCATTCACAATGGCATTTCTAGTTCAACCCATCACATCTACTCAAACAAACATGCATAAAGAGCAAAGATAATGACATCCAAACAAAAAACATGTTATGACTTACAAAGATATGAGTGATTGAGTTTTTTCATTGAACAAGGAAATGAGAAATCGAGCAAAGCTTGATTATAACCACAATTTAGGAAGTAATGTCTGAGAGCTTTGAGTTTGCTGATTGTTTTTGAATAAGCAAGAGCTGGAGATGAAACTTAGGGTTTACTAATAGATTTTGAAATTTTAGAATGAATATTAGAATGAAACAGTAGGAATTATATTGGCAGTTTTTTCTTTCTCTAGGGTATTTCTGTAATTTTCGATTTATTTATGAATATTGGGGTTTATTGTGAGTTAATACAAAACAATGAGATTTTTTTTTTGGGTAATTTGGTCCTTATAATTCAATCCTGTCAAATGATATTACCCCTTTTTTAGTATTTACATACTTCTTTAACAAGTCAACTTCAAAATATTAATAAAAAACGACCTTCCAAAAAAAATAAGAAAAGAAAAATAAATGGTACTAATAAAAACCATAAAAGTAGAAACATGAAAAAAAAAAAAATTCAGCGCCTTCTATTAGGCAGATAAAATCAATTAAATGAAAAATCGAATTGAAACCGAATAAGGTGAATCAATAATTATGGTTAATTCGACAGTGATTTATGTTTAGATTTTTTATTTTTAACAATTTTATTTTTGATATAAATTTAGATTTTAATTCATAAAAAACTATTTAGTTTATTTAATCGAGCCAAAAAGTTTATAAATTTTATATTATATATATATTATAAATTTTTAAATTTTGTAAGTTATATGTATAATTATATATAAATTATAAATTATATATAATGAATTATAACTTTTATTTGTATATTAAATTATTTTCATGGGTTATATTTAGATTTAAAATGAGTGTTTTGTATTTTTTTAATTGTGTGTTTGTATTAAAATTTATTATTATAATGAGTTACATTTGAATTTTTTTGTTATATGTGTATAAAATTTGTTAAATTTTAGATACTTTTATAGATGTTATATAACAGTTTAAATTTTAAAATATCAATTAATTATCGATTTTATACAATTAACTAATAATATGTTAACCATTTATTTATGATTTAGTTTTAATTTGAGAATTTTCTAAATAAAAATTGATGGTTTCGATTTTTTTCTTCCTCACAATTTGATTAATCAAACGGCGATCACCCTTACTTTTTATCACCAATTGTCAAGTTTTCTTCATCTTTATTGTCAAGTATTTATTCAACAGGTTCACACTTCAGTATCAGTTTAGCATGCTGACCATACATACAAAAGTAAGTGCCTGGACAAATTTGAACATAAATACAATACTTTTTATTACATAATAACAGGATAGGTTTGTTAACCGAATTTAATTATAAGGATAAATTAATTTCTTTTCAAAATAAAATTAAAATATAACTTATAAATTACGCATTACAAATACTAAAGTTAACAATGTAATTGAGAATATTTTATTATAATTAATAATTACCACTAAATATATATTTTTTATCATAACTTAATAATGTTATTAGTTATTGACATAGATATATATAGTAGTATATTAATAATAACAACAAATGACAACGGTAAAGTTAAATGTTTATAAAAAATTTTATCGCGACAGTCTTGTGTGTCCGATTATAATGTTGTTAGTTTTTATTAACATAATTTTCTTATTTTCAAGACATAAATACACGATTCATGTTCAAAAGAAGAAGAAGAAGTGACAAGAATTAAAAAATAATCAACCCTTTTCGTATATATAATTTATTATATCATGCTTACCCATTGTGTGATGCATAATATTCTTGAAAAATATGATTATTCAATGAATGAATGAATTTAATTTAAATTTTTTAACAAAGTTAGGTGCTATATATTATATAAGGAAAGACTTTGACTAGAAGTGCTGAAAATGATATTTTTTCTAATTAATCAAATGATTAATTATTTATGAATATTAATAGCAGATTTCAATAGATTGTGAGTTGATTACACATTATTTGATTCTGTGTTGCCTTTGGATTTGGAATAAATCAAATTTCTAAAGATTAATGAATCCATTGAAAGGAGATATTGATTTGAATGGATAAAGCGGCCAAAAGAATCATTTCTTTTCACCGTCAGAAAGATTTGATAAAATATCAAATTGGAAAGGATGTTGTGTCAAATCTCTAAACTAATTTTCTCCATTTGTTAATGACTTTTATTTTACTTGTCTTGGATTGATGTAACATATACCTTGTCTTTGTAACATAAACTTTGTCTTACATACCTTGAGTTTTGACCATACCTTGTCATGAATACACATATTTATTGGTTTAAAGGTGATTTTCACTGTTCATCCATGGTTTAATTTCAGAAAATTGAAAATTATTTAATTTTATTGAAAATATAAAATTATATATATTTTTCTATCACAATTATTTTAAAATAAAATATATTTATTAAAATTTTTAATAGCCCAAATACATATATAATCAATCCTATAAACTCACGCTTTTTTTTTAATTTATAAACACAAACTCGCTAAATCATACTAAGTTACGTTTTTTTTTTAACTTTAAAATGCATTTATTTCACTCTCTAAATCCTTTTTCATTTGAAATTTAATCCCTAGAATCAAATTCTAATCCCTAAAACCAACTCTCTAATCTCCCTAAAATTAAATCTCTAATCTTCCTTTCAGATTTTATCTTTTTCAAAAAAAAAAAATTTACTCTTTTAAAATATTTGTTGCTGATTTGATATTTCTTGAATTTCTATACTCAAAATGCAATTATCCGAAGGAAATATATGGCCTTACAAAAGTTGACATTCAAAATTGACATTCAAAACAAACCTTGAATCTAGCTCAAATGAAAGAAATATCTAATTATGGAAGCAAATATGATTCGGGTAATTGAAAAGGCTATTCTATTTCACATGTTATTTTAGCATTCTCTTAAAACAAATAGAGAATATGAACTCAACAAGAAGGCAAGTTTTTAAAATTAATTAGCACCAGTATCTCTTTACAATATGAAGAAATAAAAATTCAGAAATGTGGTACATAATTGACTAATGAATACATCCATAGATTAGGATGTAAAAAAAAAAAAGATGATTGCATGTAATAAGCTCATAAAATTAGTTTTAGAGATTAGATTTTAGATGGCAAAGGATTTAGATGGGAAGAAATTTAGAGAGAGAAGAAAATTATTTATAAGTTAAAAAAATTTGACCCAGCGAATTTGTATTTATATATTAAGAAAAATGTGAGTTCAATAAGCTATATGGTTAAAATAAAAATTGAGGTACGTAAACTAAACTATTAAATTTCAAGATGATCCATATATATTTGGCCTTTTAATAAGTAATATTAAATATAGATATAATAAAATTTTAATATATTAATTAATTTATTAAAATAATAAATAAACTATAATCTAAAACAAATAAAACTGAAAAATATGTCTATTATTTTCGTATGAGAGAGTATTAATTTTCAGTATCCATGTGAATCTAAGCCTTTCCTTCATCTCTAATTCAATTACTCAGTCCCTACTCCCTATCCGGATGGTGACTTCTAAATTGAAGTTAGCAACATCCAACTATTTACATTTTTTAACTTTCAAAAATATAAAGATTTTCTACATTGACAAAAAAAAATAAAAAATAATAGGAAACTATATTTTAAAAAATTGAATTCATATACTGTGATTGTACCAAAATCCTAAATGGGCTAGTCCAATAACTGAAGTTCAAACCCAAAGACCAACGGACCAATTTGGCTGGGAGTGAGTGCAGTGTTGCTTGATGAGTGGAAAGAGGGATGGAGAAGCAGACACGAGAATGAGGCAGAGAATTTGAGCAAAAATCTAGAACACATGTCAAATGAGTAAGTAGAACCACAAAATGAGAAGAGACATGGGCTTAGCCACATGCATGGAGATGTGAAAACCCGCTGAGAAAGGGTAAGCTTAATAGCGATAATGGAAGAAAAAACGGAGGAAAGGGTTATAAGATGAGAAGTAGGCTAGAAAGGAAGGCCTCAACAAACTCCTACAAACAAACAACAATAGTAAAATCCAACTTTCAAGCAATAAAGTCTTATTAGGACTTGAATTCCTTTTATTCCCTTTTTCTTACTCTAATTAGTTCCTTGCTTTCATTCTATGCATATCTTCAATCATCTAGAGCAACATTAGTTTAAAGATTTTTTTCTTGTCTAAATGTTTTATTCCCAAATTCACACTTTTGTTCTCTTAGAATTTAAGTGTACTCATTAAGGAAGTTTTAGTACATTTTTATTTTATTTTGAGTTCATTTTAGAATTTTACACTTTTATTTTGATTAGAAGTCATTTGGTGTAAATTGGTTGAGAAACCTATAATCCTTTAGCATGCTCTCACCCCATATAAAAAATTGAAATTTGTCTTTCCTCATGTAAACATAATGAAAATGATAAGTTTATTTTAAATTAAACAATTAAATTTTAAAATTTCATGGAATTTATTTTATAAATTTCAATTATCATGTTAGGAAACTTAGAAAAAAATTTAAAGTTCATATATTTTCTTATGGTATAAAAATTTATTTATATATTCACATTTCGTCCTCATTCAATAAAATTTTCGGTTTTACCACTATTTAAAATTTTTTATTAAACTAAGAAAAAATATATTTTTTGACCCCTGAACTATATGTCATTTGTGCATTAAGCCTTTGAACTTTTATTTGGTGATAATGAGCCACTCAATTATATGAGATGGTAAAATTGAAATCTTTTTTTTATAGGAGTTAAATGCGTGTGTTTCAAACTTAATTAAGATCACATGAAGGATTAATAATGCCATGTAGATGCTATGCAATCAAAACGGTGAGTTTCATATTACATTAAGACAATGATTTTTTATGTTTTTATATCAAAATGTTGAGTTTTGTGAAAGAAAAAAAAAGTCCCTAAATCCTCATTTTGAATCCCTAATCTGCCTTTGTTAAAGATGCACCTGAGGTCAAATGAAGAAGCACCTACCCACCTGAGATTGAACCAAAAGTGACAATATCAAGTGAAGGAGATGACAATGGGTTAGCTTAGATAGAGATAAGAATTGAACAATTATTATAGGATAAACTCTCGTCAATGAGAAGCATACCTCAAAGATTTGTGTTTGCCTATTTGAATGAGTTATACAAGTGTGATGAAGCAGTAGTTGTGAGGATGTCTTGGATAGTGAGAAACCCAGGTAGATTTTTTGGGGTTGCTCCTTCAAAAAGGTAAGTTAAATACAAAGGTGCATAATTAATTTTGAATTAATTGATTGTTATTAATTTGTAATTAGACTCATTGAGTTTTATCTTTAGATTAATGTATTTGTTGTAATTTGATGTATATGAAGTTGTATCTTTAGATTGTTATTTCTTGAAAGTCATTATTTGAATTTTCAAATAATGCAGGTTCCAGTTTGTAATTATTTCAAGTGGCTGGATGATAAATGGCTAGAGCATGTGAATCTATGTTAAATGAGATGAGAAACATGATTAAGGAGTTAGTGATTGAAAGAAATGATGTTTTAGATGCAAAGGCCATAGTTCATGCAAGGGGAGAGTTTGAACAAGGCTTAAGGGCTGAAATTGTTCAACTTAAAGATAAGTTGTTGGAAATGGAAGCTAAGTGCACAACGTATAAGATGTTGGCATTGGCTTCTTTTGGTGGCCTTGTGTTGTTTACATGGTTGAGGTCTTAGGTATGGTAGCTTAATTTATAGCTTCTTTTTATGTCGATTAGGAATGTGTTAGAAAACACAGCTGAAAATAAACTCTTACTGGTTTGGACTATTATTGTTTATAGGTTATTTTGTAGTGAATGAAAACTACAACTATGGTTAGATATTCACTTGTTAAGTGCAATTAATTTCTTAAGTTTTGTTTGTTAATTTCTTAAGTGCAATTGTTTATTTCTTTCCATCTCAAGCCATTTGTAAACTACAAACAAAATGGAACAATTTATAAACTTCAGTCGATTTTGTTTGTTAATGATGTCAAAACTGCACTTAGCCATAACTGTTTGAAGTTTTCTTCATAACCATTAGAAAATACCAAATTTATCAAGACATACCATTATGTTTCAATGTACCAAAATAATCCAAATTTATGCATTATTCAAAACTGAGTAGAAAATATTCTTAATATCAAAGAATCATTACAAATAAGTCAATCATCATTAATAGATTAACAAAATTAGTCATAACATCCTTGTAATGCTACCAAAACATTGCAACAGTAAAATATAGTACAAAATATTCTTAATATCCAAAAAAATCATCAGTCATAATATTCTTAGAAGACATTGCAGCAATAAACACCAGTACTTGATCTAGATCTTCCATTTAGGCTTTACTTAATTATCTTTGGTTGTCAAATTACTGCTTCTTCCTCCTTAACAAACTCTTGGCCTTTGATTTTTCGGACTGCAAAGTTAAATTGCATACAATGCTAATGGAAGAATATAATTTGAATTTTAGTACAAGTACTTATAAAGTAATACATTTGAGATTAAATTACGTACATGCCAAGTTCCAACTCCACTTTCCATAGAAACATTGTAGCCCATTCCACTTAATTTTTGCTTTATTGCTTTAATCAAATCCTTACTCCAGAATTTATTACTTAACTAACTTATAGTTGTCAAGCTTGTTGCATTACCTGATGATTGAGCATTCACCTGTGGATGGTTGCATCTGCCTTGAGAATTAAAATTTGCATCCCTCCTTGCCTGGTTGTTTGTTATTTGCTTCTTAGTTCTCTTTGTAACTGGCTCAGTGGCAATACCTAATCCTAATTTTTTATAATTTTTGCTAGTCCTTTTTCTAGATGAATAAATGTCTCTCAATATCTCCGTTGGGTCTACTCTCCTAGAAGCTATAGAGTCATGCATGTTCATTTATAGTATACAAAAATCAGGATAACCAATAGTAAGATGTATTTAGAAAAACATTTTGCATTTTAGAATATTCAATAGCTCAAGTACCTGTAAAGCATAAGTTGTCTGTCTTTGACTCATTCGCTTCTTTTCCCTCTTTATTGTAATCATAAGAATAAAAACAAACAAATAAAAATCATGTTTTAACCAGTCAATAATAAAATTACACATGATAATGACTTACAGTTCTCTTAGGGTTGCCCCTAGTATTATGTCCTTGTGACTTGCAAACTCCACATGTCATGATTTTTCCAACCTTGGGTAGTCTAACAGTCTTTTTTTGTTTCATCTTTGTCTTTCCTCATATTCCTTTTGGGCCTTCCTAGCATCTTCCTGATGTCTGGTGGTAAATTCTCTCCTGGCCAGTTTTTTGCCAATGTTTCTTTCCATTCACACACTTAATTATATATGAATATGCCTTAAGATACATGTCTTTGGTGTACCGCATGCATGTTGGCATAAAATGCCTATTAGGTCCCAAGATCTGTAAGTTTAAGTTTGTTTCTAGATATATATCAATTGTGTGTTTATCATCCTTGTCAAATGCAGATGTCACTTCATAACCCTTATCCCTATCCCATTCCATAACCCAATCATAAGACTTCACCTTATTCTTCTCCAATCTATCCATTGATTTTGGAGAAATGCCCGAAATCCAAGTCTGTGCACTCTCCCTTTTACTCTAAAATCTATTCATTACTTGAGTTCAAATATTCTCCAACATTGTTATTACTTTCTTAAATCTTAGTTCAAGAATCTAACCATTGATGGTTTCACTCAAATTGTTATCAACAACATCACATTTCACCTCTATGTTCAAAAAAGGAAAAAAAAAAAGAACTTGCACCATCTCTCAATATCATATATCAATGCATGCTCCATACAACCTTCTCCAAGTTATCCTAAAACTTTCATGTTCTTCCTAGCATCAACCACATTTGTGGACTTTGCAACATTCCATAAGGCAATCTTCCTCCCCTATCCCCTATATTTCTTTGCCCAATTTGCATAAATGTGTCTTGTACACATTCTATTCTTTACCCTTGGAAACAAATCTAAAATTTCACTCTCCAAACCCTTCAAAAATGCACATTTTTATTAGTATTGATTAAATATAATTATATGTTAAAATACAAGAATAGAATACATACCTTTTACATATCATAAATAATAGTCAATCCATCTCCTTTTCCAAATGAAAGCTCATACTGTAAACATCTTGGAAACCAAGTCCATGTGCTCTTACTTTCAACCCCAACTATACCCTATGCTATAGGAAACATTTGATTGTTTCCATCTCTTTCCACAACATATAATAATTGACCCTTATGCACAACTTTAAGAAAACAACCATCAAACCTTTATAATTCTACTGCAACCAGTTGCCCACCCTTTCTTACAAGCTTTAAAACAAGCATAAAATGTAGAAAAAAGAGGTATCTGATCCCCTCATCACAAACAATCTTCACAATGCAAGTAGATCTAGGATTAAATATATTAATCTCAACTATATAATAATGCAACAATGTATACTTAGCTTTGCAATCACCTAAAAGTTCATTGATCACTTTTTTCTTTGCATTCTGATGACAACATAACTAACCTGAAGCTTTAACTCAGTCCTTGCAAGATTCCTTAAATCCTTCAATATAATCCAAGGTTGATATATAATTCTACTTCTAAAAACCTTGGCCAAAAACTTACCATTTGCAAACTTAACTCTATTAGCCCTATAGCACCTATAGTGTAGTTATATGTTTTGTAAGTTAGTGTGTTGTCATTTCTCTCCAAACTCACAAACAAAACCCAGAGATGATTTTTATGGTAGCGAACCCTTAATCTTTTGGGCTCATGCTCTATAAGATGTACTGCTAGACCTTTTTTATAGTATAATTTTCTATAATCTCTCTAACTTCCTCCTTATTCTTGAAAATCATACCAACATAGAAAATAGGTACATTTGCAATATTTTCAAACTAAATCATATTCATTTCTCACATATTTACCTCTTCATCTGCATCCTCATCAGTTTCACTATAGTAGATACCCAAGTTAGAGCTATCATAGTAAACATTATCTTTACTATCTGAAGAATCATCCTTATTAGCTACATCATCATCATCAGCCTCTGAAGCTTCCTCATGTGGATCATTTTGAACTTGGTTACCTTCAGTAGCATCACTTATACGATCCTCATCTTGCTCATCTACATTTTATTTTTATCTCCTTTTACATTCTTTAACATTTTACCTTGCGTCTTATAACTCTTCATCCTGATCACAAGTAAGATAAGGAGAATCTATTACTTTATCATCAAAGGTGTGATGGGGCTCACCATTATCATGCAATATGTCCTCTACCTTAATGTGACCACTGCCCTCTGCCCCTAAGTTCTCTTTCTGGATGTCTTAAGGGTGAAATACAAGATTGTGACTCCACTGTGTATGTTCTATTAATGGCACTATCCTCACTACCCAATATCCATATCACCATGTTTTACCCCTTGACATGCATTTAAAACCTCAACATCATCTTTAAATGCAAGTAATTTTCCATTACCAACTTTTCTATGGTAAAACAATCAATTTTATCTTTATCATAACCAATGTCATCTACAATATAAGACACATATTAGAGTATGGCAGTCTATCCATGTCAAACATACTATCTACAATCTCATGAACACCTCCTACATATCTACCATTAACAATTTCCCCCCATGATGTATAACTAATATAACCAAGTAATCTACCATCACCACACAGTAACAAAACAATACCTATAAACAAATAATAATTTATAGCAAGGTCTCTAGCACATACACCTCATTCAATAGAAGTTGCACAATAAAAAATTCAAATAAGCAAATTGTAGGACCACCATGCTCAATATACAGTGGCAAAGGATATTAAAGTAGGAGCGTTCATTTAAAAAAAATACATTTCTCCAAGCGAATGTGCGGTCCGCTAATTGATTAAAAAGGCCAATTCCACCACTTACTCAACCAACCATATGCTCATACACTTTCTCATAACCTAACTTATGGACCACAATGATCGGTTTGACCACATCCTATTACCAAACAAACATACGAACTAAAAAACTTTGAGATTCCAAATCAAACAAAGAGCAACGTACATCACAAAATTTTTGTAAATACCACTTACCTCTTACCTCAGCGCATGCACCTCAAATCAATTTCTCTGTAATCCAAGTTATTTATTCGAGCTTAGTTGAAATTGACTTTAAAAATTATTTTGTAGCTTGGACAAACAATCTCAACAAGCTAGTTCGATTATCATTTCTTGAAGAAATGGGATTTTGCATGTGAAGCTTGAGAAGAGGAATTTAAGGATTCAAAAGTTAAATTTGGGATTTTAGTTTACTTTGATCAAGCTCACCTTTTCAATGCAAATGTTGTTAAACTTTCCATGTTGATTGCATAGCATCTGCGTGGCATTATTAATCTTTTATGTGATTTTAACGAAGTTTGAATCTTATGTGCTTAAATCCTATTAAAAAAGGGCTCAATTTTACCTTCCCATATAATTGAGGGGTTTAATATCACCAAATAAAAGTTCAGAAGCCTAATGCACAACTGACGTAAAGTTCAGGGACCAAAACATGCATTTTTCCTTAAACTAATACACTTAAACTTTAAGTTAAATATTTCGACTTTAAATTTGCAACTAAAGTAATAAGTTTAAAATTATTAATTCTTTTTTAAATCATTATGATAAGTTCAAATAATTTTAACAATTTGCGCTGAAAATTATAAACATTTCTATTCATTAGATTTTAAATTTTAATAATAAAATTTTTAGTATTTAATTTTATCAAATGACTTAATTTTTAATTTTATCAAATATCATCTTATGTATTAATATCACATTTCTCATCAATTTATAAATAACATAGGTTTGAATTATCTTTTCTAATACTCAAAAAGAATAAACAACAATTATATAATGTAATTAAAAATAAAAATAGTCTGATAAAGATAAAAAAATATAAATATAAAAGACCATTCTATATTTCTATTAAACGTTTTAGTTTTATTCTCATTTGGATTATATATGATTTATTTAATAAAAAGTAAATTGCCAAAAAAAGAGAAAGCTTGAACTCATACTAGTGCTAATCTCTAATACTTGGAATTCACAATTTAAATTATTTTTAAAAGAAATCGTACGATGGTGCAGATATTATTAGGTTTTATAATTTTAATATATTTTTATTGTTAATAAGGAAAAAATATTGAATATGAACCATACAATAGTAGTTTCCTCGTAAATCATATCTACCTAACATTAAATATTGACCAAGATTTAAAAAACAAAACAAAACAAAGCAAAGCAAAATAACATAGGGATACTAAAATAATAAAAAGTGAAGCCCTATTAAATCAAGCAAAAAAAGTAAGAAAATGGATAAGTCAAAATTAAATTATGCAGTTAAAAAATTATACAACATAAGCCGTTATATTTAACCTTTATAACTATATAAGAAGTTCTCTACATTTATAGTTGTGATCATATATATATATATAATGATATATTTAGATAAGCATATTATGAAACTCTTTGATTCTTTCTCAACATTATTGGGAAATTTCATCATAGACATTACATATAAAGAATTAATTTAAATATAGTTTGACAAGAAAGAAGTATATCAAGTTAAACCGCAGCAAAATTGAATGAGAAAAAAAAAACAGTAAGTCGCAACATATTATTTGTGTTTGCTTGATCATTATGTGAAAAAATTATTACCATATTACTCAATTTTACTTGTTTAAAGTGTTAAAGAAAAGTATAAATAGATATTAAAATGACAGTTGTAATACTTTTGTTCTAATATTTTTAATCATTTAATAACAATAAAGAAAGCATGTAAAAAAATTAAACATAAATAAGTTACAGGTAGGGTTTCGAACCTTCAATAAGAACATCAGTATATTATTTACAATGATATAGAATTGGAAAATTTTTGTATCACATTGATATACTAATTCTTAGTATAAGAAATGAGCAGTTTAATTTACAAAATCAAATAAATATATTATCATTTCTAAGGTTCCATAGTTTTATATAATAAAACAAAATAATATTACCTACTTTGTTGCTCTGGATTTTGAAACACTTCTTTAAATGTCATATTCTCAGTAATATATGTTCACCAATAATGAGAACTTTTAATCCACTTTTAATTCTAACTCTTGATACAATAACATAAAATTGACCATGACTAAAAATTATCATGATAAATACAAACCAATATGTTAGATAAATTGTCTTTGACTCTTATTCATTGTCATACCAAAGCATTCAGCTACAAGGTATTGTCTTCTTTTTATAACAACTTATGTTGTGGAATTTTCAAATTATGCAATCTCATTTTGATTTATCTACTTTTGTTTCCTTTTTAGGGCTTGATTTAATAGGACTTCACATTTTATTATTTCAACGTGCCTATGTTTTATTTTTTTTTATTTTTATTTTGATCATTATTTAATGTTAGGTTGATATGATTTAAGAGGTTACTTTTTTTTTTTTATCATTATTTAATGTTAGGTTGATATGATTTAAGAGTTTGCTATTATTGCATCGTTTATAGTTAGCATTTTTTGCTTATTAAAAATAATAAAAATCAATTAAACTATAAAACCTAGTGTTTAAATCCAATGAACTTACACTAAATTTTTATAATTTTTAATAATACCCACAGTATTGCACTGATTTTCCAACTTACATTAAATTGCTTTCACCAACTAAGATCTTGTGTAATTGATTTTCCAACTCTATCCTACTATACACATAGTGAAATATATTATTAATTAAATAAAAAAATTTAAAATTTTCAAATCAATTAATTTGAATGCTTAAATACATGATTTTTTTTGAATTGACTGCATACCTATAAAATTTCAATTGGTGAGGAAAAAATGGCAACAAAATAAGCCCTCGTACCCAATTGTGATTATAATTGATGAGTTAAAATGAGGATATTCAACTTCATTTGAACTCAATTACTTTAATGATAGCTAAATTTCAGTGGTTTCAACCGATCCATGGCCTGCAACAAGTCCATGTTCACATAAACAATAGACCTCTTCTAATGCTAAAAAAAAAAAAAGAAAAAACAATATAAAGATAAATAGTGAATAATAATAATCTCTATCATCAAAATTTTTCATAACCATTTAGAAAAAAATATAGAATCATGATGATCAAACGAAAACATTCAAAAAAAAAATAAAGGTAAATATAAAAAAATTATTTGAAATAAAGGTAAAAATATATATAAAAAAATATGATTCATTACCTATTGGTCAATTATTGTAATTATAATTCGTTAGTCATATATTGTGGTTTGAAAATAAATATTATTCTAGAAGAAGAGAATAATAGAGAAGGGAGAGCTAAATTTCACATAAGTCTTTTTTTGTATTTTTTAATAACTTATTATCTTATTAGATAATAATTACTAATTAACAATATCAAATAGAATATTCTA
Organism: Garcia nutans; assembly: GCA_947685225.1. Lineage (NCBI taxonomy): Eukaryota > Viridiplantae > Streptophyta > Magnoliopsida > Malpighiales > Euphorbiaceae > Garcia > Garcia nutans. The sequence continues at coordinate 43,859,644 of CANTUV010000037.1, forward strand.
ATTCTTTTTAAACTCTACAACTAAATATATAATAACTAATTATTTATCTATTCTAATAAATAAAAATTTTCATATTTTAAAAGAATTAATTTAATCTAAAACTTAATATATATTGTAGAAAATAATATAAGTTTGGAAGAAAGTAATTCTCATCCACTATAATATCTGATTTATAAGAGAGTATTTATACTAATACATAATTGATAAGAATGGTTACAACAAACTAACAAACTGATAAGTTACAAACTAACAAACTGATAGAGTTTAGATAATAAGTGATAAAAGAGCAGGTGAGGGATTGGTATCCCAACACTGCTCCTCAAGCTGGTGATGGGAAAGTATGGAATCAAAGGTTGTCTCTAAACTGCTAAAATAATCAAGTGGAAAGAGGCTTTGTTAGTACATCTGCTAGTTGATCCTCACTTGAAATAAATTGAATGTTAATGGATCCCAATCTGACCTACTCCCTAACAAAGTGATAATCAAGTTCAACATGCTTAGTTCTAGCTTGAAAAACATGATTAGATGCTAAGTAGATCGCACTTATGTTATCACACCAAAGAGTTGAAGGAGAATCTAATGAAAAACCAAGTTCTGATAAAAGTGATCGCACCCAAAGGAGCTCAGCTGTAGCATTTGCAACAGACTTGTATTCACTTTATGTAGATGAGCGACCCATGGTGGGTTGTTTTTTTTAGCACTAAGAAATTAAATTTTTTCTAAGAAAATTAGATAGCCATTAGTTGACCAACAATCATCTGGGCAGCAGGCCCAATCACTGTCTGAAAAACATTGAAGATGAAGTGAAGAATTGCAAGATATGAGTAACCAAACATATGATGTCCTATTGAGATATCGAAGAAGATGTTTCACTGCTTGCCAATGAACATCAATTGCACAGTGCCTATACTGTGCAAGCTTATTGACAGGAAATGCAATGCCAGGCCGAGTAAAAGTCACATATTGAAGAGCACTATTTATTTGCCTATATTGATCACCATTCTCAAGTTTAGAACCCATGGTCTTGCTTAGATTAGGAGTGGTAGCCATTGGTGTTAAGCAATCCTTAGAATTTTGCATTTTTGTTTCAGCAAGCAGCTCTTTAATATACTTTAATTGAGATAAAAGAATACCATTAGGATGTGATTTAACATTAATGCCAAGGAAGTAATTAAGAGAACCCAAGCCTCGAACTGGGAAGGCTTGCTTAAGTGCTTGAATAAACCATTGTAACTTGGATGAACAAGAGGAAGTAACAATAATATCATCAACATAAATTAGCACATACAATATGAGATTACCTTGCTTGAGGATAAACAATGAAGTATCTGCACAAAAGGCAATAAAACCAAGCCCAACAAGATATTTAGACAATCTATGAAACCAAGCATGTAGTGCCTGTTTAAGTCCATAGAGGGACTTATGAAGTTGACATACATGATCAGGAAATTTCGGATGTTTAAATCCTTGGGGCTGATCCATAAAAATTGTAGTGTCAAGGTAGCCATGGAGAAATGCATTTGAGATATCCAGTTGATGAATGGACCAACTATGCACTGTTGCAATAGAGAGAATTGTTCTTACTGTAGTGAAATTGACAACATGTGAGAAAGTTTCCATATAGTCAACACTAGATTTTTTAGCGTAGCCTTTGGCAACTAATTAGACCTTATAGCGACCAATGCTGCCGTCTGCTTTTTGTTTCATTCGAAATATCCATTTGTTGCCTATCACATTTTTGTCTAAAGGAAAAGGAACAAGATACTATGTACCATTTTTAAGAAGAGCATCAAGCTTGGCCTGCATTGCTTCACGCCATTAAAAATCTGATTTTGCTTGAGTAAGGGTCTTGGGTTCATTTTCAAGGTAATTAGGGGAGTGGAGAGCAACATTGGCTTGTCTTTTATGTAAGGTGGTTGGCCTTAGTTGCATATGATGGGTTAGAACAATAGATTTATGGTGAGAGAAAAGAGAAGAGGATGGGTATTGAGTCAGGTCAACAACAAGACAGAGACCGGCGGGGGCTGATGATGTAGATAATGGTAAGTTTATTGGTGAGGAAGGAGGGTCAATGGATAACGATAAGGGAGCTGTATCAGATGTGGATAATGGTGAAGTAGGATGAATTGATGTGATAGTTGGTGATATTGGCAAAGGCATTTGAGTAGATGTGAATAAGGCTAGAAGAGTAGGTAAAGTTGATGGGGATGGGATAATACTATCTGAATTAGGTCATGGAGATGAAATAGGAGAGGATATAATTGGTTGAGTGGGAAATATAGAAGAATTTAAATGCTAACTAGTCGGAGTTATGTGAGAGTCCAAGTGATTGGAGACTAGCCAAGGCATGCTAGAAGTAGGTGGGCAGTGATGGGCATCAACAACACAAAGAGGAAAATGAGTGTCCAAAAACTTAGTAGGACGAGCTAAATATATGCGACCAGTGGACTTGTCAAGGCACCTATAAGCACTATGAGATGGACTAAGACCCAAGAAGACACATGGAGTTGTGAGAAATGGAACTTATTTTTATTATATGGTCTTAATAAAGGAAAGATTGAATAACCAAAAGGCTTGAAAGCCAAATAGTTGGGTGATTTATTAACGAGAATTTGATATGGAGATTTATCTTGAATGGCATGGGATGGTAACACGTTAATAAGTATATCACAGGTCTCCAAACAAAAATTCTAGAACTTAAGTGGCATGTTTGCATGAGCAAGTAGCGTAAGACAAGTGTCGACAAGGTGTCAAAATTTTCATTCAGCAGTACCATTTTGTTTATGAGTGTAAGGACATGCAATTCGATGAATGATACCAAATTCTTTAAAGTGGGAATTTAATTTTTGACATTCACCTCCTCAGTTAGAGTGAAAGGAACAAATATGAGCATGAAATTAATGAAGAGTCATTTGTTCAATTTGAAGAAAAATAGAATAAAGATCACTTTTATTCTTTAAGAAATAAATCCAAGTAAAATGCGAAAAATCATCAATAAAGATAACAAAATACCTATGACCTAAACTTGACTGAATAGGGGCAGGACATCTGAATGAATTATTTCAAAAAGAGATTTGCTAGAATGCTCAATAGAAGCTAATGACAAATGAGACATCTTGCCTAATAAACAACTGGAACATGGACTAAGAATAGACGTTGAACTGGACAAATGATTACTTTGGACAAGAGACTTCAACTTTTTGACATTTGGATGACCAAGACACTGATGTCAATCATCAAGAGAGGGAACAATTGTAGAATGAGCCATTATTGGTGCCTGGCACACTGAGTAGATGCCCGAATCACTTGGACCTTATTGGTCCTTAATAAGAAAATGGGTTGGCCAAAATTCAAAAAAAAAATAATGAATTATCAGTTGTGAATTTGTGAATGGGGAGAAGGTTTTTAACAGCATGAGGAACACATAAAATATTATTCAAGCAAAAAGATTTTAAAAGAGAATTAATCGATAAAGTACATGTGTGGGTAATCGGCAAGCCCTGTCCATTAGCAACATGGAACTGATCAGTTCCATTGTATTCATTCATAGCATGTAAAACATTAAGATCAATAGTCACATGCTAATTTACAGCAGAGTCAGGAAACCAGGTGATGGGTTGGCTCATTAGAGAATAATTTGCAGCTGGTTGAGGGTAAACAAATGTAATTGGGCGAGAATTGAAAGGAGGAGAATTTTTTAGGAAGGTTGGAGATAGATAACGTTTTGCTGCTGAATAATTTCGAAGACCACATATCTGACAAGGGCCTTGTGATCTAAATTGTGTTATTGTTGCAAGAGGTTGAATTATTTGGTGCACGATAAGGATTTGAGGAAGAGAAGGATTGATTTGTTTGGAGAGGTGAACTATTTTTTAAGGTAAAGTTGGTAGTTGTTTCATGGATGTTTTCGAGGAGATTTTCACAAGCACTTAATTGACCATGAAGCTCTGTGAAAGAAATTAGTTTCAAACTCAGGTTGAGAGCAATTATTATACTATGATATTCAGATCCAATGTTACGATAGATTATCACATTGAATTCTATGTGGAGAGTGGTCTTCCAGTGGTAGTAAGCTCATCAGCAAGAGATTTCGCCTTCTACAAGTATTGAGAAATAGTAAGATCATTTCTTGTTAATTCATGTAATTCAATGTTGATGGATGTTGAATCCACCAAAAATAAAAACCTATTCTCGGGCAAAATTAAAATTCTAATTGCGGTGAATAAGGTGTCAAATCCTCAGAAAATTAATTACTTAAATTAATTTTCTTCAAAAACCCAAAGTAAAATTTAACTAAAATAAATGGGGGAGTTTATAATTAAAAATTAAAAACAAATTGAGATATGAAATTGAAAACTAACTAAATAAATAACATCAAATTAAATTTGAAAAATAACAATTTTGAGGTTTTTAGTCAAAGGGAATAATCTTGGTTTCAATCCTAAGATTTGATCAATGATACAAAAATAATTCTCTTTAATTTTTCAGTAAATTAGTTCTAACTAACCGAGACGCTCGCATTAGCCAATTCTTCCTTAGATTGTAAAATTAGTTAAGAGATGCTCTATAACTAACCCTTATTATTGAATAACCCTATAGGAGAGCCCTTATAGGATTTAACTCACTAACAGCTTTAAGATTTAGAAGAATCTAATTCTAATCAACAAATTCTACCGCGGAATTTATTTAAATTAGATTATGCATCTTCTTAGAACTATGTCTAATTTCCATAATTATCAAAAGCTAAAGAACAATTACAGATTCTTAGTTTTGAATGGCGATATATTATTGTACCAATTAATCAATGGGCCCTTATTATTTAACTAGCAAAATAATAATAGTAATAAGCTATAGAAGAAACATAAATACTGAAATTAAAGAAAGCAAATAAGAATTTATTAGATCTCACTTATATTTGACAGATTGATAAACTTAATTACCCCTTTAACTGAATAGTATTTAGTTACACAAGTTTTTTAGAAAAGAAAACTAAAAATATATTCAATGACTGCTGTAAAACGTGAACAATAACAGAGGAGAAAAGAAGAGATGAGATATCAACCCCTAGGGCTACCAAATAGATTGGCCTCAATATCTATTTAGTTTCCTATCCTATTTACGAAAAGTAAATAAAACAAAAATAAATAATAAATTACAGCCCTCAAAATTCTTAATTAATGCCTATTGAATAAGGAGATAATTAAGTCCTAATATCTCTAAACATCTGCTTCAAAAATCGTATTTCAAAAGTACCAAACAAATTAGGATTCATAGTTGGCATATACAATCTTCAAGTATCATATACCCTTGGGCACAAGCCTTGTCCAAGGGTTAAACCCGAGGCTTTTTCCAGTAACTTCTTGTAATTTTCTTCAACTTGGCTTTTGTTCTTCCTTTAGCTATAACCTGTGAAAAAATGTCTCAAAATCAGTAAAATAATATAACATCAAGCTAAATTATTCATGCAAATATTAGCTAATTTTGCACATTATCAAATTTTCCTGCACTTGAACTATGCTTACCCTCAAGCACTTTACAATTTGAAATCATCATACCCGCATTCATCCAATCATAACTCAATCTATAATATTTCAAAACTCAAATTGAAAGCATCTAAAAACAAATAACTCATAGCATAAGTTTTTCAAAATTCCACAAGAATGAATGATCAATTTGATAAATATTATAAACATAAAATGAAAAAATAGTTTTGCATAAAATAGTTAATGTACATTTTAGTTTTCACTTGGAAGTCAATCAATACATAGAGAAACAAAACCCAATCCACTAAGATATATACATTTCATATGTTAGACTTCTGCCAAAAACTAAGAAATTTTAATTTAGTGTACTTAAGCACTTTTAAGGCTTGCTTGAAATTTTAACAACCTTTTGATGAGAGGGCAAACATTTGAGATGCTAGCACCCGGTTACTCAATTGGTCACAGTTTTAAGTGGCTACTATCTCTACTCATAGTCTTTTGACTAGAGGAGTAAAATTTTCATTTTTAAACTTTTTTATGCTCCTATTTATTTATTTGTTTATTTAGTTCTCAACATGTCTTTTAAAATTTAAGCACAAATCGAAGTAAATCAAGTGAAGTCTAACTATGCAATGACGATTATTTAATATTTATTAGTTAGGTTAGTTAGAGCAAAACTCAAAATATTTCATATAAATAATACCTATCAAAAATAATTATTCATAACAGGTAAAAAAATGAAAATCAATCTAGAAAAGCTAGCTAAGGGTTGCCATAACAATCTATTTTTCAAAACATCATAGTTTAAATTATTTTAAAGAAAAAATGAGACTTTTGATTAAAAATTATAAAGTAACAGAGATGGCAGTAGCAAAACCTTAAGAAATTTTGAAATTTTCCACAAAATATTCAAGAAACCTCAAAAATTTCAAAACTCAATATTAGAATATCCCTCCTCCACACTTAAATCTTGTATTGTCCTCAATATAAGATTAAATAAAAATAAAAATGAAGAATAGAGGACTCTCCTAAATTTTTTTTTGGAGAAAGGATGGCGCGAGAGGATGTCAATGTTGCTAGAAAAGTCAGATTCACAAGCTTTATACAATACTGATTAGTATTTGCTCTATCTTAATGAGTTGTGCCGCCATTTAGATGTTATTGCTTTTTAATCTGTTGATCCTTTATTCTAGTTATTGATATTGCAATTGGAGCACAACAGAAGAATATCTAACATCACAATAGGTAAAACGACAAGGGTGGCATTTCTATAGCTACTCTTTGATTTCTTAGCACAATTGGATCTTCTAAAATTAAGCCAAAAATACCATTCTCCTTGCACAATAAATCAATCTCATAAAAAAAAATTCAAATTCAAAGATGCAAGAGTGTAAATCATCATTATTAAATCAACTAACTTACTCATGAACAACCAAATGATAACAACTCAGAAGCACAACCTAGGATTAATGATATTTTAAAAGAAATAACATTCATAAATTATGCCGCTAACCAAACCCTAAATTAATTTTCTTTTCTGACTAATACATCATATGAAAAATAATTTCAATTTAAACACAATATCAGATGCATCTTTCATACTTGAAAAAAAAGATAAAAATCCATGAATATTTTTAAAACATGGCTCTTTAAAATATAGGTCTTTAGCTTGGATCATATGGAGCAAGTATATTTTCACAAAATTCAGTATAAACATCAGTGACTTGAAAATCATCTAAAAAAATCACATCAGTGACTTGAAAATCATCTAAAAAAATCACAGCATGTTGCTTTTTCTTTAAAACCCAAAGCCTTATTAAATTCACTCAAGGAGAAACTAAACTTCTGACCCATCAAATGGAAATTAACTAAATTTGGAGTATTTAAATTAAACTAATTAGATCTGACAAAATCAAATGTTGTATAGAATTCTCCAACTAACTTCACATAAATTAAATTATCCATCACAAAAAAATGAATCCCACCCAATTTCTCTAATCAAATCAACACATTCAGACATAATATTCAAAGAACCAAGGGTTAGAAATGAGCATGCTTACCTGGGGTGATGAAAAACTCAAATTTTTCCATACCAGTGCTGCTCCTCTAGAGTATCAAACTCTAAATGTTGATTCTGACTTGCCTCTGCATATTGAGCCATAAAGTTTCCTTTTAATACACAAATAACTTCACATGGGTTTGTTAGAGGGTGATTCAGGTTTATGGTGATGGAGTAAAAAATTGGGTGTTGTTAGGTATGGGAGGTGGCTGCTGGAAAAGAGAAGGAGAAGAAAAGAAAAGACAAGTAAAGGAGAGAAAGAGAAAGAGATTTTAGGTTTAAAGTAAAGTAGAACGAAATTTAAGTAAAAAGAGTGACTTTTTTTTAAACCCAATTAAAGCACATATCCGATTGCCCCCCTCCATTTAACCAAGATAAAATATGGAATGAGTGAGTTACTGACAACAGTTACTCCATTGTTATACATTAAATAAATCATGCTTTTCTTTTTTAAAAAAAATTCAGCTCCCATTTGTATATCAATAAAACAAAGTTACTCAACCTCTTGAATTAAAGCTACCATTACCACTCTATAGCTCCTTCAATGTAAACATGCATTAAAAAAAATAAACAAAAAAACATCAGTGGCTTCCCAATGAAGGAGAAGATGAACAGTAAATATCACTTTTTTTATTATTATACTTTTTTTTAATTTAAAAATAAAGTAAAGAAGAATAAAAGTGACTATAAAGCTAAAATAAAATCTAAATAAGTTAAAATAAAAATCAAGTAAATCAAAACTAAAGAAAAGTAGGCAGATGAAATAAAGAAGAAAAGAAACAAAATGTAGAAAAGGGAAAGAATTATGGGTTGTCTCCCATTAGCGCCTTTGTTTAGAGTCTTTGGCTAGACATTGCCCTTGTACTCTAGTGAACATCCCAAATTAGCATTTTTGGTGTTGGGAGCAAAAGATCCTTCATAATTGTTATACTAGAGTCTATTACTTTCCATTTTGGTACCTCAACTTTGCAAAAAAATTCTGAAATTTCTTTCTCATCTTTTTCTTTCTTAAGCTGGGAAAATATTTGAGGAAAAATGGTTGAATCACCAATGGCAAGGGCAGATTAGATTCATGCTTAACAAGTTGGGTTTTCTCTTAGATAACAAGTTCAGATTCTGCCCTTTTGCTTAAGCTCTACCCAGGGGTCTGCATCTGGGGTGTACTGTATAACAGCCTTTCTTCATTCTTAAAGGTAATTTCACCTAAATTTTTCTCTAGATTAACCATCGTTTGAGAGGCCAAATTGACTTGAGACTCTAGCTTGCTGATTGATGATGCTAGTTGGCTAATTTGGCTCTCCAAATTGTGAATACATGTTCTTGTCTCCTGTTGAAATTATTGAGTGTTAATCATGAAGAATTCAAACATCTCTTCAAGAGACATACCTGGTGTGGATGGTGGTGGCTACTGTTATTGAGGTAGCCATGGTTGAAATTGATGAAAATTTGATAGCTCCACTCCATAATTGAAATTTGAATGATCAAGCCACTTAGAATTATAAGCGTTAAAGTATGGATCATAAATCCATTGTGGTTGATCATCTTCTTGAACTGCAGGATAACTCATATATGCACAACTTTCATAGACTCTAGCTTGTTGGGCATTACCTGCAACCATTCTATGCACTCAAATAGTTAGATCAGAAATCTTGTATTCAAGAGAAGATAGATTTACCTGGTTTTGAATTTCTCTTTGGTATCCAAATTGATATAAATCAATAGCCATAAAAGACATGGTAATAAAAAAATAAAATAAATTAATAGCAATTCCTCGGCAATAGCGCTAAAATTTAATAGGCGTCGAATCCATCAAAAATAAAAACTTATTCTTAGGCAAAATTAAAATTGTAATAGCGGTGAATAGGGTGCGAATCCTCAGGAAATTGATTACTTAAATTAATTTTTTTTGAAAACCTAAATTAAAATTTAACTTAAATAAATGGGGGAGTTTATAATTAAAAATTAAAAACAAATTGAGATCTGAAATTGAAAACTAAATAAATAAATAACATCAAATTAAATTTGAAAAATAACAATGTTGAGGATTTCAGCCAAATGGAATAATCTTGATTTCAATCCCTAAATTTGATCATTGATACAAAAATAATTATCTTTAATTTTTCAGTAAATTAGTTCTAGCTAACCGAGACGCTCACATTAGCCAATTCTTCCTTAGATTGTAAAATTAGTTAAGAGACGCTCTATAACTAACCATTGTTATTGAATAACCCTATAGGAGTGCCTTTCTAGGATTTAACTCACTAACAACTTTAAGATTTAGAAGAACCTAATTCTAATCAACAAATTCTACTGCGGAATTCATTTAAATTAGATTATACATCTTCTTAGAACAACGCCTAATAGCCACAATTATCAAAAGCTAAAGAACAATTATGGATTCTTAGTTTTGAATGGCAATATATTATTTTACCAATTAATCAATGGGTCCTTATTGTTTAACTAGCAAAATAATAATAGTAATAAGTTATAGAAGAAACATAAATATTGAAATTAAAGAAATCAAATAAGAATTAATTAGATCTCACAAATATTTGACGAATTGATAATTTTGATTACCCCTTTAACTGAATAGTATTTAGTTACACAAGTTCTTTAGAAAAGAAAACTAAAAATATATTCAATGGCTGCTGTAAAACGTGAACAGTAATAGAGGAGAAAAGAAGATATGAGATATCAGCCCCTAGGGTTGCCAAATAGATAGGCTAAAATATCTATTTAGTTTCCTACCCTATTTAGGAAAATTAAATAAAATAAATAATAAATAATAAATTACATCCCTTAAATTTCTAATTAATTCCTACCGAATAAGGAGATAATTAAGTTCTAATATATCTAAAAATCCGCTTCAAAAATCATATTTCAAAAGTCCCAAATAGATTAGGATTCGTAGCTGGCACACACAATCTTCAAGTATCAGATACCCTTGGACATAAGCCTTGTCCAAGGGTTACATTCGAGGCTTTTTCCAGCTCTTTTCCAGCAGCTTCTTGTAATTTTCTTTAACTTGGCTTTTGTTCCTCCTTTAGTTGTAATATGTGCAAAAATGCCTCAAAATCAATAAAATCATATAACATCAGGCTAAATTATTCATGTAAATATTAGCTAATTTTGCACTTTATCAAATGTGCAGCTGCAACTATCTGTTTTGCGAAATAGACCTGAAACCATTCTTCAATGCTCTCAAGACTTCATATGATGACTGGAGTCCGATGTCATATGGAAATATCTCTTCAGTAAGAGAAGAAAGGAGCTAGAAATGGAGCATCTGACCCTTCTTGAACCATTGATCATACTCAAGATTGGGTTCTTGTATGTTTGGATCTGTGGAAGATGTTCTTGTTTTAGAGGGAGCAGTTAATGTGCCATCAATATGACCATGCAAACTTTGATAATTTAGAAGAGGGATGAACTGAGCTTTCCATGCTAGATAATTTTTGGAGGTAGGTTTTACTGAAAAGATGTGAGAAGAGGTGGAAAAGAGAGGAGAAGAAGTTGAGCTTTTGGGAACGATGACCATTATAAAAAAAAAATTATTTTTAGTGTAACATCTGAAATTTTTAAAAATTAAATAAAATAAATTAAAATTAAATAAATAATTTTAAATAGAAAATGGAAGGATTTTAAGTGAGAAAGTGGAATGTATATGTAAAATATACATGAAATATACACAAAGTATACAAAGTCAACTAAAAATCAACTCTTTTAAAAAAAAGTCAAAGTCAAGTGGCATTTTTGTAATTATACTTTAGAAATTAAAAATTATTTAAATAATTTAAAAATAAATTATTTTGAATGAAAGATGTAATTTTGGGATTTTTATTAAATAAATAATTAATTAAAAATATAATTAAATATTATATATATATATGGTCTTTAAGAAAGTGGAAAGAAAGAGAAATAAAAATTGATTTTTCATCTTCTTCTTCTTCCCTTGAAGGCCGATCTCCATAGGTGACCAAACTCTAAGATTTTCTTCTTTCTTGCTTCATGAATTGAAGGGTTTTCAAGGTTTTAAGTGAAATTTTGGGGTTTTCCACCATAAATAGTAAGTTTTTCAACTTTTTCTTTGGAAATCCATGATTTTATAATTATGTTGATTTTGGAATTTTAAAGCAGTACATTTTAATTGCTTATTTGGATATGAATGAAGTTATTTTGAGTAGCTAATAATGAGTTTAAGGTTGGATTGAAGAAATGGTTGTTACGTTGAGTTTGGTGAAAAGAGAAAATTTAGGGTTATGAAACTTTTGGGTTTATGAAATCATGGGTTCTAATTGTGTAATTTGATTCTAAATGTGTTTTTAGATGCATAAACAAGGATTTTAAATTCAAAAGATAGATTTGGATAAGTTTTGATAGAGTTTGGAAATGATACTGTTGAATTAGGGTTTTAGAAGTGAATTTTTAAAGTATGGTGAATTGTGTGATTTTAATGTTTAAAGTATATTATTTATTGATATTAAGGATGTAAATAAGCTTGGATTAATAATTGGAATAAGTTGGAATGGAGAACCTTCAATGGAGAAGGTTATGCCATTTTATGGTTTTGTACTAAAACATGTGTTTAATTAATGTAAATGGTTTAAACATGTTAAAATATATTTGTAATGATATTAATAAACTTAAAACACCAATTTATATGATTTAATATGATTTTTGAAAGTTAAAGTGAGGTAAGACTTAATTTTGGAGTTTTGTCTAGAATGATGTTTAATTATGGTTTAAGATTGGAAATGTCTTTAAATGTTATACTAAATGATTGTTTATGATCATATTTAGTATAGGCCCAACACTAGTGTTGAATGACAACTTGGAAAAGAAGGTTAGTGAGAGTTTTGAGCTTGTATTTGAAAGCTTTTAGAGGTAAGTATAAACTTTTGATGAATTAGTTATGTTGTCATAAATTTGGGTTTAATACATTTTTATTAGAAAATGTGTTAAACTACTTGATACATTGAACATTTATGAACATTGTGGTATGATAAATGATTTGTCATGTATGCATTATATGTATTGTGAAAAGCCATTATTAATAGCTAAATTGCATAAAATGTGAAATATGTGAATTATTGAAAATAATCCAAAATATTTGGGTATTGTATTTTAATGTAAAATGTGATACATTGTGATGATATGTCGAGATATGATGAAATGAAATGAATTGACATTGATATGAATGCGATAAATGAGGCAATGTGACTAATTAAAAATGAGAAAATGAGGCAATGTGCCTAATTGATTATGAAAAATGAGAAAAAGATGAATATGAAAAATATAAAATAATTGTGAGCCTAGTATGTTATTCAATTTCCAGAGTTCTATGTTTAGTAGCATGCTTATGAGGTTATCCTCATTGTTTGCCTTCGAGGCTAGCTTTTGAGCAATTACTTTGATTTACCTTCGGGACTAGACGTTTAGCATCACTATGATGTGATTTGCCTTTGGGGCTAGCTTTTGAGCATTACTATGATTTGCCTTTAGGGCTAGACACATGGTGTCAATTTAGACCAAAATAATAATTCTGAGATTTAAATGGCATATTAGATCCTTTGGGCCCATGCTTGTGTTTGTTCTTTTATAAATTATTGAATGATGCAAGAATATGTTTAACAGTGAGCTTGGATGCCACATTGTGACATAGCATAGAAGCATTAAGCATTGACATTGTATTTAAGTTTATTTGTTATCAAAGTTTGTACCGCTAGGTTTTTAGCTTAGCATGATTGTAATTCATCATGCAAGTGACATGGATGATCCGGTAGAGTCAGAGAGTTCGTCTAAACTGGGTCGGGTCTAGATTTGAGATTTTGCTTGGAGAGTTGATTTTGGTGCATCAAGATCAGAGACACTGCCAAAATGTATATATTTTATATTATATTGCATTTTAATATTATGTATATTATACTATTTTTTGATGTATATATTGTAAATTATAAAGGATATTTTAGATAAATTTTATAATGTGGGTTGTGTATATGTTTTTGATATATATATATATATATGTATATATATAAATGTTTTGATAAAGTATGGAAGATTTGAGGAATTGGGGGTGTAAATATATGATTGATTTTATTGGGAGTGTTTTTATGCAGGTTGTGGAATTGTTGAAAATTTGGGATATCCAAATTATAGACAAAACTCTAACGAATTTTTTTCAGAGATTTTTATATAAAATGCTTATTTTGTAACCTATGATTTATAATAAATATTTTATTTGTTATTTAAATACACATTTTAAAGTATTTAAGATTTTAAATTGAAAAAGTAAAATTTTTTATTAAACCATATTGTGATATTTTTATACCGTATACGCATATTTTACATATACTGAGTGCATTTATTATACATATATATGGTATAAGGATGTTATATTTAGAGCTCTGATACCATGTAAAAACTACACAGACTTTGCAAGTATTAATACCATGTAGAAACTACACAGATTTTGCGAGTGTAATACCCTTATATCTTATATATGTATAATACCTACACCAGTATATATAAATATGCGTATACGGTACAAAAATGTCACGACCCAGTTTAATAAAAATTTTCACATTTCATATCTAAAATCTCAAATATATTATAATGTATAATTAAATAATAAATAAAATATTTTTTATAAATTATAGGTTCCAAAATAAGTAAATTACATAAAAATCTATGGAAAAATTTTTCAGAGTTTTATTTGTAATTTGGACATCCCAAAAATTTAACAGTTGACAACCTACAAAAGAAACACCTCCAATAAAACAAATCACACATTGTCCCAAATACTTATCAATTTCTTCATATTTTCTCAAAACATTTTATACATTTACATATATGTATCAAAACACATATAAAACCTTTATTATATAATTTGTCAAATGAGTCTTTATAATTTACAACATATATATTCTTCAAAAATATAAACATAATATGCAACATATATATAGTCTTTATAATTGAATAACATATTAGGCTCACAATTATTTTATATTTCTCATTATCAATTTTTTTCTCATTTTCTCATAATTCATTAAGCACATTGTCTCATTTTCTCATTATCAACTTGGCACATTACCCAATTTCTCATTTTTCTTATTTCATATCATCATATAATCATAATGTATCACATTTTACTTTTACAACACATTACCCAATTATTTTGGGTATTTTCACATAATTCATATATGAATCACATTTTATGTACCTTAGCCATTAACAATGGCTTTTTAACAATGCCTTTAATGCATACATAACAAATGGCATTACCCAAACACTTTGGGTTATTTTCACATAATATACATATTTCACATTTTACACAATTTAGCCATTAACAATGGCTTTTCACAATACCTTTAATGCATACATAACGAATCACATGTCATAGCACATTATTCATGAATATTCAATGTATCAAGTAGTTTAACACATTTTCCAATCAAAATGTGTTAAGTCCAAATGTAATATAACATATCCAATTTTATCCAAAGTTTGTACTTACCTCTAAAAGCTTTCAAATGCAAGCTCAAAACTCTCACCGACCTTCTCTTCCAAGTTGCCCTTTAATACTAGGATTGGACAAATTAATTCTCTTTAATGCCTAAACACAATATGATCAAACACAATTATTTAGTATCTCAATCCAAGACATTCTCAGCATTAAGCCTTAATTAAACAATACTCCTACAAAATTTTCAAAATTAAGTCTTTCCTTACTTTAACTTAGCAAATCCATTTTAACCCATCAAATTAGTGTTTTGCATTTATTTATATCATTACAAACATATTTTAACATGCATAAACTAATTACATTAGTTAAACACATGCCTGTGTTCAAAATCCTAAAATGGCATAACCTTCACCATTGAAGGTTCTCCACTCCAACTCAATCCAATTATCATTCCAATCTTATTTACATTACTTATATCATTAAAGAAAATGATTTAAGCATTAAAATCAAATAATCAACCAATCTTTGAAAATTCACTTTTCTAAACCCTAAATTCAACACTTCCATTTCTAAAGTCTAATCAAACTTAGCCAAATCTATCATTTGACTTTAAAATCATTGTTTATGCATCAAAACAATACATTTAGAACCAAATTGCACAATTAAAACCTATGATTTCACAAACCCAAAAGTTTCATAACCCTAAATTCTCTCTCTTCACCAAACTCAACTTAAATTCAACCATTACTTCTATCCAACCCTAAAATCATAATTAACTACCCAAAACAACTTCATTTATACCCAATTAAAATTAAATATCATTTTCTCTCAATATCAATACAACCAAACATAATCAATTAATGCAAACATAATCATACAACCAAGAAATTTAAACTTTAAGGAAAGGAAACTTACTTGATTTCTTACTTTTCAAAAATCCACTTGAAATCTTTAAGATTTTTGGTGAATTTGGTATGTATAAAAAAAACTCTTTCTCCCTTTCTCCCTCTCTATGGTTTGGCTATGGCTAAAGAAAATGAAGAAGAAGAAGAAGACTAATTTTCTTTCTTACCTCATTTCCTATTCATAATTATACATATATTAATTAATTAATTAATTATTTTACTTTAAATGTACACCAAAAATTGTTCCTTCCTTTGACTTTCTTTCTTTTCTTTTATTATTAATATTAATATTATATTATTATTAACATCAACTTTACTAACACTAAATTATACTACATATATATGTAGTGTATACTTTATGTATATGTATATATCTAATATATGTTACTTAAATATTACATATACTTTTATGTACATATTCATGCAATATATATATTATGCATATTTAATATGTATAAATATCCATATGCACATATAATGTGTATCTCATATACACATCAAACACACCTTATATGTATTATATATATTATATTTAATTGTATTTTTAATTAATTATTTAATTATTTAATAAAAAACCCCAAAGTTACTTCTTCCATCCAAAATAATTTATTTTAAAATTATTTAAATATTTTTTAATTTTTAAAGTATAATTATCAAAATGCTACTTGACTTTGACTTTTCTTTTAAAATAGTTGACTTTGTTTGTTGATTTTTATATATTATGTATATTTTGCACATATCTCACATATACATTCCACTTTTTCACTCAAAATTCTTTCATTTCCCATTTAAATTATTTATTTAATTTATCCAATTTAATTTTAATTTATTTTATAATTTTTAAAAATTCTGAATGTTACAATTCTCCCCCCTTTAAATAATTTTGTCTTCGAAATTATTTTGTACGGTAATAAATCATCCAAATTAAAATAAAATTTTAAAATCTTATATGAAATTAATCATCTCATCAAATCATTATTTTATCAAATTACATAATTTCTCCTCTCCCCCTTATAGTCATTCTCAACTACTTTTCACAATTCATAACTCATCATTCACTTTCTATTTAATCAAACAATCATAACAGATTATCATATCTTTAATCGAATTGTCATTAGACAAGTTCATCTCTTTAGTATATATGCACCACACATCTATTACACTCCAGATATTTAATCTCTTCATTATCTTTAAAAATATATATATACTCTCATAACCTTAAATTAAAATATTAATAACTTATATCTTAACACTGACTATTCCGTCATCATAGTCATAACCAGAATTGTATCTCTGTTTAATTATCACATTGCTTATATTTATGAATAGTTATTGGTAAAATCCACAAATGATAACAAATTCCAAATCAAATTAATAAGTCTTAATATAATAATTTTGCACATTTTCAATTTGATCCTACTATTTATATAATTACTACATATTAATTTAATATCACCATTATACAACCACAAAATCTTATTTTTCCTTATTAAGATTCATTCTCATAGGTTATTCATTAATCCAACATATATATTCATTCCAATTATACTATAATTAATATTTTTCTCTTATAGTCATTTACACTAATATAACTTAGCTCCTTTCATATGCACATACATATCAAAATACTGTATTATGCACATTGTCATATATCTCTCACATTCATAATACAATTATATATATTGAATCTCAATAATTACTTGTAACTTCCACACTCAGATTAATTGATCTAACTATCACAATATGACCATTACAAACCTTTAGCCTATTTTAAAATTTATCTTTCTGTTTCAATTTATGACCTAACTCTGTTAGGTCAAACTTATTCTCAGATCTTAATTCTCTTCGAATTCATCATTACTAATAATATTTATTTTCTCTAGTCTCATTTACTTTAAACATCATTTTCTCAGATTTCTTATAGTTACCATATTCATAACATCACTTTCTTTACACATCATTTATAGCTCATCATATTTTCATAATTCTCTTCTATTTCCATACTATCTATGGTCACAAATAAATTCCCAATATAAGGTTATGAGTCCAACTATACCAACCACAAATCTTGCTTGTATCTTATGAAGCAAAACTATCAATCTCATTAAATATATTTCACAGTTATATTATCTTAAACCCACGCCTGTGCGCTACAAGTAAACAACACCTTCATTACAATTCTTTCTCATATAGTTCTTATCTCCATATTACACCCATGTCTCAATGTTCACACGCCCGTGGCATTTCAAAATCACATATTAGTTCTTTAAACTCTTACTACATGAAGAGTTAATGCATATCAATTCTGTTTGAAGACAAGTTACCCTTATCCACTTGTTTATATTTGCTTAAACACATGATCCATTAATATTATCATCCACAACTCATATATATATAAATTTTATACAATTATTCAACAAAAACTCCCTTTTCAATTTTAAAATCCATTTACTAATAATTAACAATTATATCTCAACTTATTCAACAAATTTTTACCAATTTCTCCTTCTTAAATCAAATAAATAATTATATAGGGTTACAAACATACCATAATACTTCAATAATACTTTTTCACATATTTAAGTGATCAACTTAATACTTGTTCACTTTCACATTACATTATATTGTCACAATTTTCTATGTGATCAACCTTATCATGATCACATTCATCTCACAAATTCATATCATTTCACATTTTAAATATTTCTCATATTTTTAAATCATCCATAAGTCACATTCATAATGTGACTTACTTTCCATATTTTCTTGCAAATCACATTAGTGTCCATATTTGACAATTTACCACACATATAATATATGTCTATACACACAATCACACGATTATACTCAAATTTTTTTATAAATTGAAAATTTATCATATTTCATAGAATATTATCAGTTCTCATTCTTATATAATAAATAAATTATCCTCAGTCATCATTTTTTATTATTATTTTTATATAAATGTTAGTCACATTTTTAATGTGACTTCTCTCTCACATTTTCCATGCACTTACCATACTCTTCATATATATTTTCACTTTCTTAATCATTTCTCTTTATTTCATATCCAATTTCTATACTAGCAACCACATTACACATTACATGATACTTTCATAAATAATATTACTCATTCAAAATTACTCACATGCTTATTAAACATTAAACTATCAATGTCTAAGCACCCTTACAACTCTAAATTTTCAACTTACTACTTTACTTATACTTCATTCTATTAATCTCATTTTCTACATCTAACTTTATAAACATTATCTATATATAAATATAACATCAATATACCTCACTTTCACAATTATGGAAACCCATTTAAAAAAAATTTTAAATTTCACATAATACAACAAACAATATGAACCTTACCAAATCTAATCCATGTCACATTCCCAATCTTAAGATTATAACATTTATATTTAAATAACACTAATTCATTTCATTATACTAATTAACATTATCCATTTAGATATCCTAATTTTACATACTCAAATCCCAAGTCATGCATCATTTTTTCATTAATAAATAATTCACTATCATATACCATTTCTCTCTTTGATTTTTAATTATGATCTCTTGGTTTTAAATTATTAAAAATTCCATGTTCTTTCTTCATACTTCTACACATTGGTATATAAATTCTTATAATTTTTCTCATTCATTTGTCTCATGAAATTAATTTATTACTTACTTACACAAAACTGCATAAATTCCTTAGTTTCATATCAATCTCACTTTCAATTTTTAAATTCCTCTCCAATTCTTTATAAAAGCTTGTAAACTTTTAACCATGTATATTTTCCACATATATGTAAACTTTAGATTTTTCCAAGTTGATTTACTATATTTAAAAATTAAGTCTTCAAAACCCACAGAATCTATCTCTGCTATAATTCTTCTGACAGCACCTGATTATCTATTTTTAGGTATCAAACCTTAATAAAAATTCATAAAATTTTAACCATATGTTCTACGAATACTATGATATTGTATGTAAATTTTCAGATTTTTCTGGGTTGGTTTGCCATAGATTTTAAATACGTTTCTCAATTTCTACATATTCTGAGTTGCTGGAATTGTTCCAACAATCTGTGTTCTTCTATTTTTCTTAATTAGAAATCCATCTTTAAAAATTATAATTTTTTTATACATTAGATTCTAACAAATAGAATAACTTTTCATTAAATTTTCAAACTTATCCAACATTCCTATATTTATCTAAAAATTCAAACAATATCATGTTGCAGCACACATATAGAATTTTCTTTAACTATCATACCCATTTCTCAAACTTTTTATTTTATATCTTAAATCATTTCCTAGATTATTTTTCTTAATTTCACTTAATCATCAATTGAATCAACTATGAATCTTAATTTCAAATAAAAGTTCCAAAAATTCTTAATCCATAATCTCCAGAATAACGCTTTTACTGTGTCACTCTGATCTATATAACCTAGACACCATCTTAACTTATATCCGTTATGTCGAGCAGACATTGCCACATCAGGGATCAAATAAATTGCTAGTCCCAATGTATGTATCACAATTGAAAACTACTTTTTTTAATTCTCATTTTTTCTCTCTAACAACCCACCTAGGTCGAGAACCTCAAACCTAGGCTCTGATACCAAAATAAATGTAACACCCTTATACCCTATATACGTATAATATATACATTCAGTATATGTAAAATAAGCATATACTGTACAAAAATATCACTACCCAATTTAATAAAAATTTTCACATTTCATATCTAAAATCTCAAATACTTTATAATATATAATTAAATAATAAATAAAATATTCTTTATAAATTATAGGTTCCAAAATAAGTAAATTACATAAAAATCTTTGAAAAAAAAATTAACAGAGTTTTTTCTGTAATTTGGACATTCCAAAAATTTAACAGTTCATAACATGTAAAAGAAATACCCCCAATAAAACAAATCACACATTGTCCCAAATACTTCTCAATTTCTTCATATTTTCTCAAAATATTTTATACATTTACATATATGTATCAAAACACATAAAACCTTTGCAATAAAATTTGTCAAATGAGTCTTTATAATTTACAACATATATATTCTTCAAAAACATAAACATAATATACACAATATCAAAATGTATTATAATATCAAATATGTATACGTTGTCATATGGCTCTAATCTTGATTTACGCAAAACACTTCAACCTCAATAAATACAACTAAGACCTGACTAGGTCTAGTAGAACTCTGTGGCTCTACCGGATCACTCCCGTCACCTGTGCTATAAATTACAATTGCGTTAAGCTAATAGCTTAGCGGTACAAATTTTGATAATTATAAAATTGTAAAGTAATGCCAATGCAAAATGCTTTTATTCTATGTCACAATATGGCATCCAAGCTCACCTTTAAACATATTTTTACATCATTTTACAATTCACATTTAAATAAACACAAGCATGGACCCAAATGATCTAATATGCTATTCAAATTTCAGAGTTACTATTTTGGTCCATATTGACACCCAGTGTTTAGCCTGAAGGCAAGAGACGCCTAGTGTCTAGCCCGAAGGCAAATCATAGTGATAACCAACATCTAGCCCGAAGGCAAGTGACGTCCAACGTCTAACTCAAAGGCAAATCAAATAGTGGCTCAAAAGCTAGCCCCGAAGGCAAATAATGAGGATAACCTCATAGGCATGCCGACAAAAATAGAACTCTGAAAATTGAATAACATTATAGGCACACAATTATTTCATATTTCTCATTATCAATTTCTTTCTCATTTTCTCATAATTCATTAAGCACATTGCCTCATTTTCTCATTATCAACTTGACACATTGCCTCTTTTCTCATTTTTCTCATTTCATATCATCATATAATCATAATGTATTACATTTTACATCTACAATACATTACCCAATTATTTTGGGTATTTTCACAGAATTCACATATGAATCACATTTTACGCACTTTAGCCATAACAATGGCTTTTTAACAATGCTCTTAATGCATACACAACAAATGGCATTACCCAAACACTTTTGGTCATTTTTACATAATATACATATTTCAGATTTTACACAATTTAGCCATTAACAATGGCTTTTCACAATATTTTTAATGCATACATAACGAATCACATGTCATAGCACATTATTCATGAATATTCAATGTATCAAGTAGCTTAACACATTTTTCAATTAAAAATGTGTTAAGCCTAATGTAATGCAACATATCCAATTTTATCCAAAAGTTTGTACTTACCTCTAAAAGCTTTCAAATGCAAGCTCAAAACTCTCACCGACTTTCACTTCCAAGTTTCCCTTCAACTTTTTCACTTAAAATTCTTTCATTCTCCATTTAAATCATTTATTTAATTTATCCAATTTAATTTTAATTTATTTTATTTAATTTTTAAAAATTTTGACTATTACAACGAGTGTTGGGCTAAATATACAGTGACCATTAGGGTTGTAAATGAGCCAAGCTACTCGAGCTCGGCTTGGGTCTCGGCTCGATGAAAGCTCGTTCAAGTTTGATCTTGAATTACTCATTTGTTAAATGATCTAAGCTCAAGCTAAGAAATACTTTGCTCATCAGCTGGCGAGCTGGCTTATTTAAAAAGCTTGTGAGTTAAGCTCGTACGGAAGCTCGTTTAGTATATTGGATTAAAAATATATATATTTTTTAATTTTATATATGTTAAACTATATATGTGAATATATTAATTTTTTTACTAATTTAATTTATATAATTTATTAATATATGGTATATGCAATAAATAAATTAAATAATATATAATATAAAATAGCTTAGTAATTTATAATAAAATATAAAATTATATTAATATAATATTTTATTTTTGATAATATTTAATCATATTGTTCAACTTTCATAAAAACATAAATTTTAATATATCTTTTATGAAAATATAAAAAAGATGAATGAAAAAGAAAAGATGAAATAAGTTTATTGAGCTCATTAAACTTATTTAAATCAAGCTCGAGTTCAAGCTCGAGGTACATGATATATGAGTTGGCTCGACACAAGCTCGGGCTCGGCTCGGGCTCGATTAGTTTTAGTTTAAACTCGATTATTTTATAACGAGTCGAGCTTGAGCTTTCCAAAGCTCTGGTCGGGTCGGCTCGATTGAAGCCCTAGTGAATATATAAATGGGGTTGGAACCTCATCTCAACACAAAACCAATTGATTTATGTTAAGGCCTAATTTACATCACTTTATGTATCATTATATTTTATTATACTTTTTAGATATGGGATTCATTTATATTCTCCAACACTCTCCCTCAAGGACAACTAGGCCTAGCTCAGTTGTCACTTGCCAAATATGGATGGCTACCTACTTTTTTTAGGTCCACCACAAATTGTCTAGGCCTATTTTCATAGAGGCCCTAGGTTAACAACAGAGTCCAAGATCATCCGGTGGTTAGTCCATTACCTGGTTAGCTCTAATACCATATAAAAAATAATATAAGTTTGGAAGAAAGTAATTCTCATTAACTATAATATATGATTTACAAGAGAGTATTTATTCTAATACATAAGTGATAAGAATGGTTACAACAAACTGATAAGTTACAAACTAACAAATTGATAGAGTTTACATAATACGTGATAGGAGAGCTTGTGAGGGATAGGTATGTAACACCCCGATACCCTATATAAGTACTATGCGTATACCTAGTATACATACAGTAAATATATAAAGTATAAGGATGTCACTTTTCATTACCTTTTAAAAACCTGTAACAGAGTTCAAACCATAATACATTAATTTAAATAACATTTACAAAATCATTATCTTTTTCAAAAACTTCATTTATACATATAAATACTCTCTCGTCAGAAATACATCATAATTAAAGTTTATACATGTATGCATTACCCTCTAGTTGGTCTCGACAAACTTTACTCTTCTTGTGGCATAACAAAAGACTTCATATCTTCCATCTATATACCTGCGCGAATAAACACCCGCGCTAAGCCCGAGAGCTTAGTAGTCCAACTATAAAATATAAACATATAGTATAGAAGTATTGACATATAATGATACATCAATTCAATATATAATTAGTTCTTATCATATCTTCTTTTCTTTTTAATTTCATCTTTAATATATCCTAGCTAATTTCAAATATGATGTACATATATACATAATATTATCACCAACCCCAATGTATCACCAATACTCAAAACCAATATATTAATACCCCTACATTATATATACCATACCAATCATTATTGCAATACACAAATTACATATCATACAAATCATAAATCACATTTACAATAAAGACAACCTTTATCATCAACCACAATTCATTTACATATTACACTTAATAACATTATATTATTCACAATTCACCAAGCATAATTCATTATTAATACTCACAATCAATATTTCAATACTTGCAATTCACATTGACAATAAAGACAGACTCGGGCCCAAAACACTAATATGTTATTCAAAGTTCAGAGTTACTGCTTTGGTTCATAGTCACAATCATCACGCCCGTAGGCAATGTATATACATGTATCTCTATCCATGGATAGTGTAACAGACCCAGTCTCTTGGACCATCAACTCAACACATATGAGGAGATCCTCAACCCGGCAAGACTGTTACAAATCATATATCTCATATTCACAATTCTCATAGTGTAACAGACCCAGTCTCTTGGACCATCAACTCAACACATATGAGGAGATCCTCAACCCGGCAAGACTGTTACCTTTCATCATTTCTTAGGCATGCCACCCAAATCCAGAACTCTGAAACTGAATAACATATTAAACAAACAATTCATTTATTATTTCATTATCAATCTCATCATCAATTAGGCCAACATGCCTTATCTCTTTCAATTGAATTATCATAGCCAATCACAATGGCTTCATATCATATCATATCTCAATCCATATGATACATATAGCATCATTGATATCACATTTCAAAGTATATTATTCATATAATACATTGCCATACACAAGATTCACAATGCATATAACATAACATTTTCTCACTTCTCAAAACACATTAACATCATTCATTACTAGAGCATTTATCATAACAAATTGCACATACCTTAAGAATGATCCTCATTTCTTCCTACCTTTCCCATTTCATATTTCATCCTTTATATATATTCTTCATTTACATTCACAATATAATAGCTTATTTAACACTTTCATCCCAATGTGTTAATGTTCAAAGACATATAAGGATATACAATCAAATAGGGTTTATGCTTACCTGGTTAATGATCTTCACATCCTTCACATCATTCAATCATCACCTTAGTCCAATTATGTTAACAATATAATAGATCACTTAACACATTTGCAAACAAATGTGTTAAGCCTCAAATTATGTAATTAAATACAATCATATGTATTGGTACTTACCTCAAGAACTAGTCCCATCAATCTATACATTTCTTTTCTTTCCAAGAATTCTCCACATTTAGGTTAATGCAACCCAATCTCTTCAAAACCTAATCCAAAGGAATATTAGCAAAATGACCATATGAATAGTACATTCTGGTTTAAGACTCCATTTTATCCTTATTTTGAAAAATTGTATAAAATAATATAATTGACTAAAAATTCTAAAATTTTTACAGAATTTAGTTTTGTATCTTAAAATCATTCCTTTAAAATTTCAGATCAAACTGAACACAAAATCTTGGTCAAATAGTTCACCTAACCAGACTGCCCCAATTGCCCTGCATCCTGGCAGCAGTTCTGAACTTTGTGAATTCCATAAATCAAATTCAATCAACGTGGTTCCAAATTATTTTTCTCAAATACTAGACTCACTAAGCAACAACATATCCAAAATTCAATTGGATATGATTTTTCTACATTTTATTAAAAATCCCGAAATATAGCTGTCTCAGTTAAGGTACCTGCTGGAACAGGTCTAATAAAAATAATCTTTCTAAACTCATAACCATTCCAAAATCGAATCAACATATTTTTCAGTCATTCTAGACTCATAGAGGCACAACATATCAAAAATTCACTTCAAGAACATTTTTATATAATTAATTAAAAATCATACAAGTCACAGCCTTTACTAATTGTAAAACAGAAAAAAATTCACTAAACACAACTCTTACTCTTCCATCACCAACACCAACCTAGCTTCTTATCTTTAATTCCATTTCAACACTTTTACACACACCATACACAAACACACTCCATCAACCATCCATATCAACTCACCAATCCCAAACACAATTTCAAAAGAACAAAGGAAAATCAAGAGAAAGAACTTACCTAAGTTGTTGAATTCCACAAATCTTCAATTAAATCCTTTGATTCTCCCTTCAATTTGATGTTAGAATTAAACAAATCTCACTTTGCTCTCTCTTGTCTAAGGAGGAGCCAACCAACGTGGAGAAGAGAAGAAGAAGAAGAAGGAAATGAAGAAAAGACAAAATATCACCTCTTTAAATCTCCACCAAGTGATTCAACAAGAGTAATTACCTAAACACCCTTATACCATTTGTCTTGATTACCATTCATTACATGCCCTTTATAGTAACTTCACACTTAACAAAAATAAATATCTTATTTCCTTGACTCTTTATTTTGACCAACTTATATGTTATATATATCATCATATACACAACATATACCATTCTCTCTAAACCCTAAATTCTTTCCCAAATCACATATACATAAACATTCTTTTCTCTATTTCTTTTCTCTTGTAATTTAACACATATATTCAATCCAATTATATAACAACAACAACAACATAATCACAACTTCTAGGGCATATATGAGGATATTACAAGGTATCCCAACATATATATTTTTAATTATCATCTAAAGAACATTCATTTAAGAAATTAAGAAATTGTGAGACATAGAGTAAAACACGATACAATATTGCGTTGAAATATATATATACATAAATGTGTGTGTGTGTGTGTGTGTGTGTGTGTGTATATTAGAAGTTTTGGTTTTTTATGGTGAAATTATTTTCAAAGACAAATTTATAAATTTGAATTTTAATAGAATCAGAATTATTTTATTTCATTATTAATATAATTTTGAAGTTTATATTATAAAATAAATATTTGATCATTAAATTATCTGATTGGAATTTCATCAATAAATTATGCCATGAATAATTTTGCTACATAATATTTTTCTTTTAGTTTTAGTCGACGAAACTTAATTTTTCTTTTAAAAATTTTTAAAAATACTTATATACTAGTCGTATGTCTCCGCGATGTGCGAGTATGATTTTTTATTGTGTTATAAAAATTTTATTTTACATATAGTATTTTCTATTTATATATTAATAATTTATTAAATATATTATATTTTATCTTCACATATTAATAGTTTTAATCAATAAATTTTAGATTAATATAATAAACAATTATTAGTATAGTTATAAGAAATAAAATTAAAATATGATCTAACTTTTTATTTTTATATATTAATAGTTTTATATAATAAATTATGGAATACAAATAATATATAAAAAGATAAATAATTATAACACATGATATTCTGTATTGTATATATATATATATATATATATTACATGATAATCTATTTTTCAATCATTTTTTAATTTTGTTTAGTAAATTTTTTTTATATAAGATATTTTATCATCGTATATTAATAATTTATCAAATATATGATCTTTTTATTTTTATATTTATTAATATTTTCAGTTAAAATCTTATTGATAATCATTAATTTATTAATAATTTATTAAATACATGATATTTCACCTTCATATATTAATAGTTTTAGTTAAAATATTTATTAAATATAAAATATTTAATCTTTATATATTAATATTTTCAGTTATTAAATTTATATTAATAATTTATACATAATCTTTTATATTCATATAATGATAAATTATTTTACTAAACGCATCAAATAGTTTTTTTTTTCACATTATGTATATATGTATTTTATGGCACTATATCATATAATGCTATAATTTTCCTTAACTTATACACACACACACATATAAGAAATGTCAAATATCATATATTTTATTATTTAATTTTCTAAATTTCTAAAATATATGAACTAATTATTATTTTAAATTAATTGTATAATTTATAATTAATTTATTATGAATGTTGAGAGTTAAACAATATTTCTTAACTTTTAAATTTCTAAAAAAACATAAATATATTATTAAATTATATTAATGTGTAATTATTTTATTGAAGATTAAAAGTTATAAATATAATTTATTAAATATTAAATTTTATATAAATTATTGAAATTAAATAAAAAATAATTAAAAAATATGAATTAGCCATTTTCAAAATTTGATTATGTTTGACAACTTTAATTTATAATTAATTTATTATGAATATTAAGAGTCATATTTTTTTTAACTTTTCAAATTTCTAAAAATACTATTCAATCAATATTATTAAATTATAATAATGTGTATTTAATTCATAAAAAATTAAAGGCAAAAAATAAAATTTAGTTAATTAATATTATGAAATTATATTAATGTATAATTATTTAATATTAGAAAATTATAAGAAAAATATAATTTATTAATTATTAAATTTTATATAAATTATTAAAATTAATTAAAAAAGAAAAAAATATGAAGTGCTATTTTTAAAAAAATGATGAGGTGGAAATCTGAAAACAGTCTTTTTTTTCCTTGGCTTTTATATGATACAAATTTCTCAAAAGGATATAAAGTAATTATTATTATAGCTAAATTATTAATTAAATGAATTATTTAAATAAATTATTAATGTATAATTAATTTATTAGAAATATCAAAACTTATATGTTTTATTATTTGACTTTTTTAAAATTTAAAAAATATATAAGTTAATTATTATTTGATATATATTATTTAATTTATAATTAATTTATTATGAATATTAAGAGTTATATTTTTTTAACTTTTCAAATTTTTAAAAAATATTAATCAATTAGTTTTATTGAATTATTTTAATACGTAATTAATTTATAAAACATTAAAAGTAAAAAATGTAATTTAGCTAATTAATATTATGAAATTATATTAATATGTAATTATTAATAAGAAGATTAAAAGACAAATAAAATTTATTAATTATTAAATTTTAAATTTTATATAAATTATTAAAACTAAATAAAAAATTAATTAAGAAAGAAAGAAAGGAAAAAAGTGGAGTAGCTTTTTCTAAAAAAAAGATCAGATGGCAACTTTAGAATAATTCTATTTTTCTTAGCTTTTATATAATAATATATATTCAAAATATCATATTTTAATTAAAAAAAATATACATGCACGAAAGGGTTATATACATATTTTTTAATAATGTAGAAATTTTTGTTATTCATAATAAAATTATATATTTATTATTTAAATTATAAAATTATAAATTGTGAATACCACAAGAAATTAAATTTGAATTTGACATCAGCCGAGATTTCCTGTGAATTTTATAATGTAGATAACCAGTGAATTTTCGGCGCCAGGCAGACAACTTCCAAGACAAATGCCAAACTAATTAGAAAAAAGAATAAACTTGCTTTCTGAAACACAAGCAGCAGCCCTATAAAGGGGAGACACAAAACAATATCATTAATAATAAAAGACTTCGATTTTGGTCTTTGTTCAATTACAAAATATTGTTTACATCACTTATATTTGCAAAAAGTAGTTTTCCAGTTGATCGAGATTTTATTCCTTTAATTTACTATATAATAAAAATTCTTAAGGTATGATTTGATTATATTAATTTTCTACGTCTAAATTATAAAAATTTATGTGAATTGAAAGTTTCTAATAGATTATGATTATGATTCATCTAGGAAATGTGCATGCACTTGTAATGATTAATTAATTTGTAATAAGTGTATTTCCAAACATTCTTGTCTAGGTATATAAAAATAAATAATTGTGTAACACGTGTGCACCGGCCCCACACATATACTTTTCTTCTGGTCTTTTTTGATACATTCTTCACTGTGCACATGCACGCTAGCTACTTATTATTATTTTGATTTGTACACAGCTAGCTTGTTTATTATTTATGCCCCAAAACCTTACCGGTCCCTTGCAAAGTCAAATAAATGTGATTTCAAAATTGTTGAAACTAATATAGCAAAAACTAGAGGGATTGAGTAGAATTTTGTAAATTTTAGGCCGGCAACTTAGAGTTTCCCTTGTTAATTAGGATAATACCTAACAACTTACAATAATTAGAATCCAAAAACTCCGCCCTTGATTTGATTTTGCGACTCCGACCTTAATCAGGCTCTAGAATTTCATTTTTATAATAGTTTTTAGGAAATTTCGTCCAAACATACATCATCATTGTACCGCAAGATTTATAGTCTCTCAAGACTATTGCAATAAACATCTCAAGATCATAAAGATGAAACTCACTAACTTTTACAAAGAGAACACTCAAGAGCATGACTTTAAGCACAAAGTGCTCTTTTTGAAGATGAGAATATTGACTATTAGAATGTATTCAGCTGATTATAATTCTTTTGTTTTTTGTATACTTATAATTTTTAGTTATAATTTTGTAGTTTTGGGCATTTTAGTTATTTTAATCTCAGGTTCAAGTATCCAATTTTGGGTCTAAGTACCCAGTCTCGGGTCCAAGTACCCAGTCTCGGGTCCAAGTATCTAAATCCAATCCAGTCTGGGGTCCAAGTACCCAATCTCGGGTCCAAGTACCCAAACTCAATTCATCCTCGGGTCTAAATACCCAATCTCGGATCTATGTTTTCAAATCCAATTTAGTCTTGGGTCCAAGTAATAAAACTCAATCTAATCTCGGGTCCAAGTACCCAGTCTCAGGTCCAAGTACCCAAATCTAATTCAGTCTCGGATTTAAGTATCCAAATCAAATTCAATTTCGAGTCCAAGTACCCAGTTTCAGGTCCAAGTACTCAAATCAAATTTAATCTCGGGTCTAAGTACCCAGTCTTGGGTTCAAGTACCCAAATAAAATTCAGCCTCGAGTCTAAATACCACTCTTGAGTCCAAGAACCCAAATAAAATTCAGTCTCGGATCTAAGTACCCACTCTCGGGTCTAAGTACCCAAATCAAATTTAGTCTCGGGTCCAAGTACCCAATCTCGGGTTCAAGTATCCAAATCAAATTTAATCTCGAGTCCAAGTACCCAAATCTCAAGTCCAAGTACCCAATCTCGGGTCCAAGTACCCAAATCTTTTGTCCAAAACCCATCCTCATCCAAAATCTGCTCAAAGTCATGTTGCTTTTCACTCTCTTCTACTGAAAGTCTCAGATCATTCAAGTAGGGGCAAATTGTAGACCCTTAAATTTTGACCCAGTCCAGTTCGATATTTTAAACAGTCCAAAATAATTTTTGTGGTATTTTAATATTTATTATTTATTTTAAACTAAATAATTTTTATTTCTTATAATATTTATTACTTATAATATTTATTTTTAATAATGAAAATAAAAAATAAAAAGATAAAAAATAATAAAAATCGGTGACGGCAAAATTGGCGACGGTAGAATAGGCGACGAATTGGCTTAGGCCAATTTGCCGCAGGTTTTTCCTGCAGCGAATCAGTGCCTCGCAATTAGCCCTCGCAGATCCTCGTAGCACCCATGCCAATCCTCACCAGCCTGATCCTCGCGCAGCAGCGCCCAATGCCAGTCTCGCCTGGACCCGCGCACAGTTTTTGCCAAAATCTTATTTTACTTGGTTTTAATATTTTCCTAAACTGTTTTTATTTTCTTAACCAATTATTATTAGGTTTTTATTTTTTCTTATAAATACCACATTAAAAGACACAGAGAGGGGGATTTGGATTTTTGATTGGGACTTTGACTCAAGGATTGTTCGAACTCTTTTCTTAGTAATTTACTCAGAACCTTTGATTAGTGAAAGAGGAAGAGCAAGCAACAAACAAACAATACATATAAGACAGCCCACACTGTCTTTATTATTGTTCAACCAGAATTAAAATTGTGGTGGAACCAACAACGGAGGTTTGAGTTTCTATTAACTTTTTTATATTTTACAGTAGCCTCATTATTCAATTTGATCAATTATTTGAGCAAACAATAGATGGATTTTTATTTAAAAAACATTGATCAATTGTTTTATTTATCATCTAGTTTCTATCTAAAATCCTAAAAATTATTTTTCAAAACCCTAATATCCTAATACCCATGAAACTAATTTTTGAAAACTAAAACCCTAATTACACTTTTCAAAAACCATAAAACAATAATCTGTTTTCTCAAAACCATAATCAATTCTATTTTTCTAAGTTCACAGTAGCGTATTCTTTCCAAACACCTAACTCTCAATCCTATTTTCATGATCTTTAATTTTATTTACTTAAACCCTAAACCTTAATATTATTTTCACACAACTTCCAAAATCCTAAATCCAAAACATTTATTCTTTAGATTCAAACCCTAAATTATTTCAAAACTAATATTTAATTCAAACATCCAGTAGCCATATTATTTCTTTTAAATTAAATATTTCTTAATTGATTAATCCAGTAATTAAAATATTAAATCCTAATTATTAAACATAAAATCCAAGAAACCCTAATTGATGCGTAAACCCTAAATTCATATACTTACTATTTTATTTAAATGAGATGAATGTTTGGTTATATATTTTGATTGATGTTTCATGTCTTTGATGAATGGTTGGTTACTTTATTGATTTGCTTTAGTTTCAAAACATTGTAAGAGGTATGTTTTTATTTTTTTTGGTACCTCATATTGTGTGCATTATGTAATTTAATTTATTTTAAAGCTTTTGGATCAATGTAAAGGACACATTTCCACCTTCCGGTGGGTGTCCTATATATTTTTATATATAAGACGATGTAAGAACATGTTTCCATCCTCGGATGGGTTCCATTTATTTGTTTTCTTTGGACATTGTTGTGATTCGAATAAAGTATTTATTTATTCTTATGATCACATGTAGTATGGATAATATTATTATATTTAAGAATTTTATAATATTAAGACTTGAAAAGGAGGCAGGTTCCAATTAATCGGGCGTTGTGAGGGTGCTGGGCCATTTCTCACTTTCCCCACACGTACCCAACTTTTCGAACCCATTAGGGGGTTGGAAATTCCTTAGGAATCGAGTCATCTACCCCTTTCTTTTTTTCGGCCCGTCCGGGTGATGACTCCATTTTCTCCGGGCTTAGGCCCGTATTCTCTAAGGTTCTGAGCCTAAACAGTACTGAAGTTGTAAGAACTATTCCATAGGGAGTGGGGGATCCCCGCTCACACCTATAAAATCTTCATATTGAGAACTAAAATTTGATTCTTGGATTGAATGGCGCTTATAAAATTGGTTGAGATCTCTTCTAAACCTTGATTGCTACTTTCATCTTTTCCAAAGGAATTCTAATTGCCAAATATTACCAAAGTTCCTTCCAAGTCAGCTCGTTCACACATATATACTCGTCATTTACCTTCTAATGTAAAACTAGGGTTTCAAATGAGTTTTTTCCTTCAAAATTGTTCTTTCCAATGTATCTCAATTATGCATAGCCATGCATAATTATGCTAATGTGGTCGTGAATAATAGTTATCTTCTACACTCAATTTCTTTTCTTTACACAGTCAGGGGTGGTTGTGCATAGGCGTGTAACTAAATTTTTACATACCTATGCTATTGTTTCTGCATCAGCATTTCACTATTTCCTCATACAGTTTGCTTTTTCATCTATATAATCATGTCTAAATAAATAGACATGTATATGCGTAAGCTTTTCTTTCTAGATTTCATGTATTTTAGCTCTTTTTCACTATCTCAAGCCATATTTCGATGCAAACTATCAAGAAAGAGATTTTATATTAAAAATCATCATAAGACGTAGAAGAAACAACATTTATATAGAATTTCTACGAAAATATTATGGACAAAATGGGTATAACATTCATGCTCGTGCAAAATTATATATATGCCTATGCAAATTTTATAGCAACTGAAGATAAAATTTTCTCCAAAATAATTTGCCCTAATTATATTCCTATTTGGTCTAAGACTTTGCAAACTATTATATAGGCAAACCTTTGGCCCCCTATTTTCAATGTCTTTTACTCTCTACAAGCTTTTTTATTCTTTTTGAGGATTCCTTGGAGAAGGATAAGGAAGTGTTAGTTTAAGAGATCTAGTTTGAGAGATCTAAGCTATACTAAAAGCTCCATTCAAACCAAGTCTTAATTCGTGATTTATTTCTTTTTCTACATTTGTTTTTTTTTTCAAGTCAATTTAGTTTTAATGTTTAAACTCAATTACTCTTTATTTTTATTTTTTTGCTTTATTTTCAATTGTGAGTAGCTAAAACCCTAATTCGGGGTTAGATTATTCATTTGATTTTCCTATGGTAAACTTGATGCCAATTTAATCTAATAATAATTTTCTTTGATATTTTATTTCCTTTGCACTTAATGCTAATAATTCTCTAGTCAATAATGGTTAGATTTAATATATTATATGATGGAATGAGAGTGCAATCATAATATTAGTTCTTCAAAGAGATAACAATCTTAAGTAATTTATGCTTAGAGGTAAGAAAAATACTTAAAAGGTTGTTCAAAGATTTTAACAAAGCTTAACGAGTTGGATTAATACTTGTGATCACAAGGGTAGACGTAGGAGTTTTATATCAATATTAGTTTTAAATCTTGAGAGATACTATGACTTAATTTAGGAAGGTTCAACCAATAATAAAAAAAAATTGAGTTAATAATTTAGAAAGACCATAGGTAATTAATTGAAGAAATATAACCCCGAGCTTTTAATATTAGAAGTTAAATTAAATTAGACTTAGTTTAATTAATTTAGTTTTCTTAATAATCAAACTAATCAGTTTTTTAAATAATAAATAATTTGGTGATTTGGTACTTGAGTTTAACCCTTCTTTATAGGAACAATCTCTACTAACTCTATATTTCTTGAATACAACATTGTGCAGTTTCAGTAGGATTAATTCTAGCACAACAGAGCTCATTCATATATGTCCTTTGCCTATGCACATCATGATCTTGACCCAAGATCGAGACTTTCCATTTCCCAAGAGAGGAAAACTCAACATCCTTAGCATCTAAAGAAGTGGGCCTAGGTATCAAACCCCTTTCATATTCCCAAAACATCAACAAGGAATAAAATGTTAGATCCATAGTTTAAATTAAAGAAGTCAAAAAAGCTAAGAGATAGGATTTATCTCAACAACTATCCGTAGGCCTTGTTGGATCTTGGATCCACGATAACTCCTATCCAAGTTTGAATATATCATCCTAAATACTGGAGAGCCCTAGTCCTAAGTGGATATGGCATCAATGTTCCTTGACATAAGAAGGAAAGAAGAGTCAATGGTGTCTTCTGACTTTGTAAACAGGGTGCAACCTGGAAGAACCAAAATAAAGCCTCTAGCCATTTGATTGATCAAAATTGGGATTAAGGGTTCCTTTGAAGGGTTAGTCTAATGCTCTATTATGCTCATGTAAGGGATCCCACTGTTGCCCTTTAACTTAGGAAAGAACCCAAGTAAGATCTTAACATACTCCCTCCAGTGATTGGGATAAAATAAACAATCATTGAATGGAATGCGATGGCCTGGATAAGGAATTCTTATAATTGTCACAAAATCTAGTAGAGTTAGAGTCTCCTCACTATATGGAAGGTGGAAAGTATGTGTAGTGTTGAATTATCACTCCAAGAAGGCCCGGTGAACACACAGGTTGCCCTTCAAATGGACAGTCAAAAGGACCTTGATAAAATGGTGGTAGATTTGATGCAAATCTTACTTGTTCAGGCAAATTGGTGAAGAAATTATGCACCTTGGAGATCTCATCTCCCTTTTTTTATGCCAGCTCCACTCTAAAATGGACATGAAAGAAAAAATTAGGAGAAAGAACTAAGGAAAATGGAGAAAATATAAAAAATAAAAAATATTATTGCAATCCTAAATAAGACATCTATGAGGCATAAGGAGAGCATTGTGCAAATGCATTGAGGACTGACGCATGAATGTTTCGACCATCCACACAATAGTATCTGTGTAAAAATTTAAAATCACATGGTAATTGGTTTAATTCAAAATTCTCATGGATTTTTCAGTAAAATCAAACATAAAGTGAATCTAAAAGGATCACCCAACATATATATAACAAAAACAAATTGAAAAAAGAAGAAATGATTCTAAGAAGCTAGGGTTTTGATGACTTAAAAACTTTGGGCTTTTAAAAAGGCATGTTCTTGTAAATTCCACAAAATTTCTATTCTATAGTCGAAGAAGTATATATTAGAAGGGGCCTTTGCACTTTCTATAAATCTTTAAATTCAAATTCTATGCAGGTGGTGTTCTGGCCATTATTGTTAATTTGGAAGATTTGGAAATTTAAAAGAAAAGAAGAGGGAAGAGTTAAGAGCTTTTAAATCTATGAGTTTTAAAGTGAAGTGAGAAAAGAGTGGAAGCCTTTATATACCAATTGGGATTGGTGGAACATAATCTACATAAAATACATCACAACCATAAAGTAGGGTATAGACTAGCCCCAATAAAGTAAAAAGAGAGTTTTCTAAAAAAAACACACCTTGAAGGCAATCACCAAAATCTACCTCAATCGATCGAGGTAAGTATCCTAAAATTGATATCATATATCTTTTTAACTCTATAAGTCCCTAACGACTAGGAGTCTTGACCCTTAGTGGTCAATATCATGCTTTTTAGCTCTACAAGTCCCGACTGGCAAGAAGTCTTAACCTTGAGTGGTCAATATCATGATTTTATGGCTCTGTAAGTCCCTCGTGGCTATGAGTCTTGACCTTAGGTGGTTTTTATCATGTTTTTGGCTCTACAAGTCTCTAATGGCTCAGAGTCTTAACCTCAAATGGTCAATATCATGCTTTTGGCTCTACAAGTCCCCATTGGCTAGGAGTCTAACCTTGAGTGCTCTTTATTATGTTTTTGGCCCTATGAGTCCTTAGTGGCTAGAAGTCTTAACCCTGATCAATCAATACTGTAACACCCTTATACTCCGTATACACACACTACATACCACCATATCTGTAATATACGTATACTGAATATAGGAATGCTATGGTTTACTAAACAAACCATTCCTTCCTTTATACAATAATAGG
Source organism: Garcia nutans (assembly GCA_947685225.1). Classification (NCBI taxonomy): domain Eukaryota; kingdom Viridiplantae; phylum Streptophyta; class Magnoliopsida; order Malpighiales; family Euphorbiaceae; genus Garcia; species Garcia nutans. Next base: position 43,896,705 of record CANTUV010000037.1, read on the forward strand.
AGCAAACTTAAAACATTTAAGTTATATCATAAAACACAATAAGTAAAACGTTCATTCAATACGCAGCGGAAAATGTAGAGGTATTTACAAATACTTAAACATCAAAATCAATGTTTTACAAAACATAAAGTTTATACATGTTTGGCAGTCAGTCATTGATCTTTAAGCTCACAATCAACACTTCAAAATCTAGACTCGACTCGGTCTAGATGAACTCTCTGGCTCTACCCTGTCACCTGCGCGATGAACCACAATCGCGCTAAGCCAACGGCTTAGTGGTACAAACCACAATAACAAAATGCTTCAATGCAATGTCAATATCACACATTTCAACAATAAAGACAATATTCATAAATAATATATTAATATTTTTCATAACAATACATTCCATTATTTTATTCAATTGTTTCACCATTCATGAATCACATTGAAATAAAGACAAGCATGGGCCCAAAAGACACTAATATGCCATTCCACTTTCAGATTTAATGTTTTGGTTTAATTATCACATTTATCATTATCATTATCATTATCCCAACTAGGCTTCAAGGATTAGGCTCAACCAAGCTTCAAGGGGAACAAAGCATGCTAAGTATCAACCCAACTTGGCTTCAAGAACCAAAACCAACCTAGCTTCAAGGGTTGTAACATCTCAACTAGGCTTCAAGGACTAGACCCAACCAAGCTTCAAGGGGAGTTAAGCATGCTAAACTTCAACCCAACTTGGCTTCAAGGATCAAGCCCAACCTAGCTTCAAGAGATTGTTACCATTAGGCATGCCACCAACAATAAAACTCTGAAAATGAAATAACACATTAGACACACAATTCATTCATTATTTCATTATCAATTTCATTCTCATATTCTCATTATCATTTAGGCAACCATGCCTCAAATATCTCATTTGCATCATTATAGCCAACAACAATGGCTTCACATCTCTTCAATAGAGTACACATAACCAATTGCATTGGACAAATATTTTAAATTCATCATCATCTAGGCAAACATGCCCCACTTATTTCATTTGAATCATTATAGCCAACCACAATAGCATCACATCTCATCATATCTCAATTCACATTAAAGCAATTCATCATTAAAGTATTCATCATATCCAATTGCATTGCACATACATTTGAATGATCATCATATCTTTCACATTATACAAATCATAACATTAATCAAATTGTATTGACAATATAGTAAATTACTTAACACATTTACAACCAAATGTGTTAAGTCTCAAAATCATGTAAATGTATGCAACTATGTAAGTTTGTACTTACCTCAAGAATAACTCACACCAATCTATACACTTCTTCTTCCAAGAATTCTCCACACTAGGGTTAGGGCAACTCAACCTCTTCACAACCTAATTCAAAAGGAATAATACACACTTATTTACAAATACATGAATTCCAATGCAATTATTCACCTATTAGTCTCATACTAGACCCATAGATCACAAATTATAAGCCAACACAATTATCTAGGACCCACGGTCGTGGTCTCATAAACCCCCACGGGTGTGGGTTAGCAAACGAATCTGTCCAATTTGCTTAACACCCCCACGATCGTGGCATCCAAGGGCCACAGGCGTGGCATCCAATTTGCTTCTGTTTCGGACCAAACTCATGTATTCTAGGCTTCCAACTTCAATAAACACAAACACAGAAAATCTAAGATAATAATTGCTCAAACTCACAACATACATCAATTACCAATTCACAATTCTTACTCTTCCAACACCAAACCTAATTCCTTTTCTTCAATTCAATTCCAAAACCACAATCAATTAAACCCAGCACACTCAAACACACCACAATCAAACATACTCAATGTCTTGATAATCCAACACCAAAATCAAACACAACTTAAAATAAAACAAAAGAATCAAGAAGAAACTTACCAAAGTTAATGAAATTTCTTAAAATTTCCACTTGATTACTTGAAATCTTCTTAAATTTTGAGCTTGGAAAAATCAAAAACTCACTTCTCTCTTGCTTCTTTGATGGCCGGCCAACCCAAAGAGAAAAGAAAACAAGAAAAAAATGAATGGCAAATAACCAAGTCAACTCTTCTCTTTCCATTAAACATATACTTTAAATCCAAATACAACAATGATACCAAAACTTTTAGGGTATACTTTGGGATATTACAATTCTCCCCCTCTAAAAAGAAATTTCGTCCTCGAAATTACCTAATATCAAGTCTGAAAAAGTTGAGGATATTGATCTCGCATCGCTTGTTCACTCTCCCAAGTTGCCTCTTCCTTTGCATGATTTTTCCAAAGAACCTTTATAAGTGGCACATTCTTATTTCTTAACTCTTTCACTCCATATGCCAAAATAGCAACTGGTTCTTCTTCAAATGTCAGATTCGAACTCACCTCAATAGATTCAACTGGTAAAACATGAGATGGATCTGATCTGTACCTCCGCAACATAGAAACATGGAAGACATTATGGATTCTATCCAACTCAGTCGGCAAAGCGAGTCGATAAGCAACTGGTCCAACTCTTTCTAATATCTCATAAGGTCCAATAAAATGAGGACTTAGCTTTCCTTTACGACCAAATCTCAAAATCTTTTTCCAAGGAGACACTTTCAAAAATACTTTATCTCCAACATTAAACTCTATGTCTCTCCTCTTCAAATCTGAATAAGATTTCTGCCGATCTGAAGCTGTTTTCAACCAATCCCGAATCATCTTCACTTTCGCTTCCGTTTCTTTAATCAAATCAGGATCAACCAATTTGCCTTCTCCAACTTCATTCCAACATAGAGGCGTTCTACATCTTCTACCATACAATGCCTCATATGGTGCCATTCCAATACTGGATTGATGACTGTTGTTGTAAGCAAATTCCACAAGTGGCAAAAATATGTTCCAGCTTCCAGAAAAATCAATGACACAACTTCTCAACATATCTTCTATAATCTGTATCACTCTCTCTAACTGCCCATCTATCTGCGGATGAAAAGCAGTGCTAAAGTGCAATCGAGAACCCAAAGCACCATGTAATCTCTTCCAAAACCTCGAAGTAAACCGGGGATCTCTATCAGACACCAAAGAAATTGGAACTCCATGCAACTTCACTATCTCACTGATATACAGCTCAGCTAACTTCTCAAGAGAATAGTCCATTCTAACTGGAAGAAAATGAGCGGTCTTTGTCAACCGATCAATAATCACCCAGATAGCATCATGCTTCTTTTGAGTTAATGGCAAACCAGACACAAAATCTATTGTCACTCTCTCCCATTTTCATTCAGGCACTGATAAAGGTTGAAGTAACCCAATTGGAACTTGATGCTCAGCTTTCACCCTCTGACAAGTGAGACACTTGGATACAAACTCCGCTATGTCCCTCTTCATACCTGACCACCAATAATGTTGTTTCAAATCATGATACATTTTAGTACTCCCAGGGTGCATAGCAAAAACCGACTGATGTGCTTCTTCTAAAATAATCTTTCTCAATCTTGCATCATCAGGAACACACAATCTATCCTTGAACCAAAGGCTACCATCACTTCTCATATGGAAATCTCGACTCTCCCCCTTTTTGCAATCTGACACAATCTTTTGAATTTTCTTATCAATCAATTGAGCCTCTTTAATCTGATCCAACAACACTGGTCTCAAATGCAATTGAGCTAACAATGCACCATCATCACATGATTCAAAACTAGCATGCAACGCTCTCAACTCAACAAGCAACGAGAGCGAATAAGCAGTCAAACTTGCTAAAGATTTCCGACTCAAAGCATCAGCAACAACATTTGCCTTACTAGGATGATAATCAATCAAACAATCATAATCTTTGATCAGCTCCAACCATCGTCTTTGCCGAAGATTAAGCTCTCTTTGAATCCCCAAATATTTCAAACTCTTATGATCTGTGTAAATGAAACACTTCTCTCCATACAAGTAGTGTCGCCAAATCTTCAAAGCAAACATTATAGCTGCTAATTCCAAATCATGCGTCGGATAATTAAGCTCATACGGCTTCAACTGCCGAAAAGCATAAGCTATAACTTTACCCTCTTACATCAAAACACAACCTAAATCATTATGTGAAGCATCACTGTAAATCACATATGGTTTATCTTCTACAGGCAAAGCAAGAACATGCGCTTGAGTCAACATTTCCTTCAACTGCTCAAAACTAGCTTGACACTGATCTGTCCACACAAATCTAACTCCTTTTTGAAGTAATCTGGTGAGTGGAGTAGCTATCAAAGAAAAACCTTTCACAAAGAGTCGATAATAGCCTGCCAGACCCAGAAAACTTCTAACTTCAGTTACAGACTTCGGTGGACTCCAATTCAAAATAGCCTCAACTTTTCTCGGATCAACTCTTATACCATCTGCTGAAACTATATGACAGAAAAGTCACTTGATCAAGCCAAAACTCACACTTTGACAGCTTAGCATACAATTGTTTCTCTCTCAAGGTCTGCAATACAATCTGCAGATGCTTGTCATGATCTTCTTCATTACGTGAATACACCAAAATATCATCAATAAAGACCACCACAAATTGATCCAGATAGGGCCTAAACACTCTATTCATCAAATCCATGAAAGCTGCAGGTGCATTCGTCAATCCAAAAGCATCACTAAGAACTCATAATGCCCATACCTTGTGCGGAAAGCTGTCTTAGGAACATCTTCCTCTCTGACCCTCAACTGATGGTACCCTGATCTCAAATCAATTTTGGAGAAAACTGCTGCTCCCTTCAACTGATCAAAGAGATCATCAATCTGAGGCAAAGGATACTTATTCTTGATAGTTACCTTATTCAATTGCCTATAATCGATACACAACCTCAAAGTACCATCCTTCTTCTTCACAAACAAAATAGGAGCTCCCCACGGAGAAACACTAGGGCGAACAAACCCTTTATCTAACAACTCCTGCAATTGCACCTTCAACTCTCTCAACTCAGTAGGTGCCATTCGATAAGGAGTAATAGAGATGGGAGTGGTACCAGGCAACAAATCGATACCAAACTCAACCTCTCTCTCAGGGGGTAACCCTGGCAACTCCTTCGGAAAAACATATGGAAATTCCGCAACTGTGGGTATACAATCAAGTTGAGAACCTACTACTTTGGTATCCACAACATGAGCAAGATAAGCATCACACCCTTTTCTAATTAACTTCCTAGTTGCAAAAGCTGATACAAACAAGGATGCAAGTTGTCTCTGCTCACCAGATACCATCACAATTCTACCATCACCGGTTCTCAAAGTAACACACTTCTTTTGACAATCTACTACAGCTCCATGCTTAGACAACCAATCCATACCTAAAATCAAATCATATTCCTTAAAAGGCATTTTAATCAAATCACCCAAAAACTCCTCACCTTGCACCACAACTGAACTATCTCGATGCACCTTACTCACCACAACACTATGTCCTAAAGGATTTGTCACCAAGACATCAAATCCTAAGGACTCAGAATGCAATTCGGACACAAGCAAGATAGATGCACTTATGTATGAATGAGTAGATCCTGGATCAATCAAAGCAAGAACTGGAATGCCCAATAAAGAAAATGTACCCGCAATAACTGCTGAAGCATTTGGTTGCCTCTGCATCACATACACTCTCTGAGAAGACCCAGCCTCATCTTGCCTACTGCCTCCAGACATAGAGCCTCCTCTCTGACTAAATCCAGGTCGACCGCCTCTACTGAAACCTCTGCCCCCTCGACCACCTCTGCTAAAACTAGGTCGAGAAGCTGCAGTATCAGTCTGTCTATCCTCCTGTAACTCAGGGCAATCTTTAACAAAATGAGCTGGTGACCCACATCTAAAGCATACTCCTGATCCACCCGTCTTTCAACAAGCACCCCCATGTGTCCTACCACAATGAACACATATAGGTGGAGTAGATCTCTGAAACACTGGAGTCGAAGCACTCGCTACAAAAACTGTAGGTCTCGATTTCTGCCTCTGATACTGAACTGACCTACCTGACTGCCTCTGGCTCCTACTAATTCTGGGAACAAAACTTTCTCGGCCTCTCTTCATAGATGAAGACCCTGCCTCAAACTAGGATCTCCTAACTTTGGTCTCCTCATCGGTAGCAGCTGTTGCAATAGCCTGTGCTCTCTCAACACTTCTGGCTGCTACAACCAATTGAGAAAAATCCTGATACCGAGATCCAGCAACAATGCACATAATAGAGGGCCTCAACCCCTCCTCAAATCTCCTACACCGGTCAATCTCATCTGCAATAATCCCCCCGGCATAATGACTCAACCGGATGAATTCTACCTCATACTCTGTCACAGTCTGATTATCTTGCCTCAAATTCAGAAATTCCATCTTCTTAACATCCTTATACTCCCTCGGGGTATATTTCTGCTCAAACTCCCTCAGAAAATCACTATAAGACAATGTTGGTGGATCATCCATGGCATGAGGAACCGTCTTCCACCAATCATAAGCATCTTTCTGCAGAAGGGATCTTGCAACTGAATAAATACCCTATGCACTCTATCCAACCACTGCTCAGCTACTGCAGGATTTGTAGTGCCCAAGAAATCCTCAGCCCCATACTTTCTCAACTTATCATAATGCCTCGCCGGCATTTGCGGCTGTGGTGGCGGTGGCGGTGGCGGCTGTACTGGAGCTTGCCTCAACAATTCTACTACCTGCTGTAACCAAACCGGCGGAACCTCATCAGTAGCTGATCTCTCTTGCACAGGAGCAGATGCATCACTAGCTCTCTCAACCCTAGCTCCATCTCTACCCTCTTCAGGAGCTACACTCTCAGCACTACCTTCTATGGACTGACGTGACTGAGATGCCATCACTACATATATCTGCAAATACAGCAGAATATACCTCATTAAAGATCAGAGACTGCCAATACCAAAACATGTATCTTATTTAAAAACCAACTTTTAAATTCAAAATTTTCTTTTTCTTACAATTGACCTAGGTTGAGAATCTCAAACCTAGGCTCTGATACCAAAACAGTTGTAACACCCCTATACTCCGTATACACACACTACATACCACCATATCTGTAATATATGTATACTGAATATAGGAATGCTACGGTTTACTAAACAAACCATTCCTTCCTTTATACAATAATATGAGCAAACTTAAAACATTTAAGTTATATCATAAAACACAATAAGTAAAGCGTTCATTCAATACGCAGCGGAAAATGTAGAGGTATTTACAAATACTTAAACATCAAAATCAATGTTTTACAAAACATAAAGTTTATACATGTTTGGCAGTCAGTCTTTGATCTTTAAGCTCACAATCAACACTTCAAAATCTAGACTAGACTCGGTCTGGATGAACTCTCTAGCTCTACCTTGTCACCTGCGCGATGAACCACAATCGCGCTAAGCCAACGGCTTAGTGGTACAAACCACAATAACAAAATGCTTCAATGCAATGTCAATGTCACACATTTCAACAATAAAAACAATATTCATAAATAATATATTAATATTTTTCATAACAATACATTCCATTATTTTATTCAATTGTTTCACCATTCATGAATCACATTGAAACAAAGACAAGCATGGGCCCAAAAGACACTAATATGCCATTCAACTTTCAGAGTTAATGTTTTGGTTTAATTATCACATTTATCATTATCATTATCATTATCTCAACTAGGCTTCAAGGATTAGGCTCAACCAGGCTTCAAGGGGAACAAAGCATGCTAAGTATCAACCCAACTTGGCTTCAAGAACCAAACCCAACCTAGCTTCAAGGATTGTAACATCTCAATTAGGCTTCAAGGACTAGACCCAACCAAGCTTTAAGGGGAGTTAAGCATGCTAAACTTCAACCCAACTTGGCTTCAAGGATCAAGCCCAACCTAGCTTCAAGAGATTGTTACCATTAGGCATGCCACCAACAACAAAACTCTGAAAATGGAATAACACATTAGACACACAATTCATTCATTATTTCATTATCAATTTCATTCTCATATTCTCATTATCATTTAGGCAACCATGCCTCAAATATCTCATTTGCATCATTATAGCCAACAACAATGGCTTCACATCTCTTCAATAGAGTACACATAACCAATTTCATTGGACAAATATTTTAAATTCATCATCATCTAGGCAAACATGCCCCACTTATTTCATTTGAATCATTATAGCCAACCACAATAGCATCACATCTCATCATATCTCAATTCACATTAAAGCAATTCATCATTAAAGTATTCATCATATCCAATTGCGTTGGACATACATTTGAATGATCATCATATCTTTCACATTATACAAATCATAACATTAATCAAATTGTATTGACAATATAGTAAATTACTTAACACATTTACAACCAAATGTGTTAAGTCTCAAAATCATGTAAATGTATGCAACTATGTAAGTTTGTACTTACCTCAAGAACAACTCACACCAATCTATACACTTCTTCTTCCAAGAATTCTCCACACTAGGGTTAGGGCAACTCAACCTCTTCACAACCTAATTCAAAAGGAATAATACACACATATTTACAAATACATGAATTCCAATGCAATTATTCACCTATTAGTCTCATACTAGACCCATAGATCACAAATTATAAACCAACACAACTATCTAGGACCCACGATCATGGCCTCACAACCCCACGGTCGTGGTCTCACAAACCCCCACGGGCGTGGGTTAGTAAACGAATCTGTCTAATTTGCTTAACACCCCCACGGTCGTGGCATCCAAGGGCCATGGGCGTGGCAACCAATTTGCTTCTGTTTCTGACCAAACTCATGTATTCTAGGCTTCCAACTTCAATAAACACAAACACATAGAAAATCTAAGATAATAATTGCTAAAACTCACAACATACATCAATTACCAATTCACAATTCTTGGTAAGATTGTCAATGTGAGAGGTTTGTAAGGAAATTTGTATTTGAATTTCTTAAAGAATGGAGAGAATTAAGCTTTGACCTTTTGGAGTGTGGGGTCTAGGTATTTCTACTTGGAAAGATTCCCTGCTTTCATCCACTATTCTTGGCCTTTTCTTTGTTGAGACCTATTACCTTGAGTACCAAAAGCATAATGATATGTTTCATCTTCCTCGAATATGCATTTGGAATTATTTAGGTATTGAATGTTGATAGGGGTTTTCGATGGATCAAGTGGATTATAAAGAGGGGCTTAATTTGAAGAAGTGAGTGCACCTACATGCTTAGCAATTTGAGTAATGAAAGAGGTAATCAAGATGATTCGGGTTGATTTGTTTCTAATAATAAGAAATGAATCAATCAAAAACTTTACGGTTTGAATCCTTTCCCCTTCCATAGAGAAAAATGAGGTCTCTATGAGTAACTTTTTCTTTGCTTTCTCCTCCAACATTGATAGTATAGGTGATAAATCTATGCAATAACCAAGAAGAGAGTGTTCTAAGGTGCTTAGCATTGAAAAGTTTGTGAAAGTTGATTTCAATGGAAATTTCTTTCCAAAAGTTAAGTAGAATTTCATTCAAAATTTTGGGATCAGAAGAATGGTATATTTCTTCCATGTTGAATCCCCAAATAGAAGCAAAATCATCAAGGGTCATTTGGTATTGTTGGTTGAATAGTCTAAAGATTATACCATAATGTCCTAATGGTTCAATATCTTTCTTTTCAACCATCAAGGTAACAAGAAATTCTTTGGTTAAAGATTCCCAATCCAAGCAATCTTGTTCAAGGAAGACAAATTTTTCCACCCAAGATTGGAAAGATAAGCCCTTATTTCACCTTCCATAGAAAGAGATTCTAAAGAAAACAAAGAGGGAATTCTATTTGCTTCAATTTTCTTATCAATAATTAAATTGTACATTTTCTTCTCTTTTCCACTTAAATATCTTGGTTTGTGGTTTTTTTTATCTAGGAGCTTCTTCCATATGAGTGAAGGAAGTTACTAATCCTTTCCCTTTCTATTGTCTTAAGGCCTTCTTATTGTAAGTCTTTTGGAGCCATTAAGAGAGGAGAATTTGAAGTGAAGAAGATGATGAATGATTTAGTGGAGTTTGATGGCGTTTTAATGTTTTGGGAGTGAATTTAAATGTTAAAAATCATAAATTTTGAGTAGAAGAGGGTTTATATAGAGTTTAGGAGTTAAACTAGCCGTTTATAGTTATTGGAGAAATTTTATAAACTTTTAAAAGAGTTTCCAAAGGCTAGAATTTTAAACAATTTTGAGTCTTCCCAATCAGACCTTGGTTAGTCTGGTTAGACTATCTTATCCTAAGCTTGAACAATGAAGTTTGAGAGGGTCAAATGTCTTAAAGCAAAATGGTTAAAATTTTTGAAGAAGCTCGGTCGAACCAGGTATTAGTGTGCTCGGTTGAGCTAGAAAACTTTATGGTATGGTAGGACCCGAGCTTAGTCCGAGCAGACCGAGCAAACTTTAAGAAAATATTTTCATACCGGTTACAAATATATCTCAATTTGTGGCCTTAATGTATGATCAAAATAAATGTGAATGAGAAATTAGGTCATGTAAAACATATATGTTTTCAAGCAATTCTAATTTCATCATTGATATGCACCAAAGTAATGTATGTCAATTTAAAGTACTTTCATCCGTCATCCTTATATGTTTCTTTATAAAATTCATTCTTTCTTCATTTAAAGGTTTAGTAAAGATGCCAGTAAGTTGATTTTGAATATTAATGAATTCTAAGACAACATTTTGACTTTGAACATTATCTCTCAAGAAATGATGTCTAATGTCTATATACTTTAACCTAGAATGTTGGATTGGATTTTTTGATAGATTGATGGCACTTGTATTATCACATTTAATGGGAATGTAATCAAATATTTTACCATAGTCCATCAATTGTTGTTTTATATATAAAACTTGTATGCAATAAAAACATATAGCAACATATACAGCTTCTGTGGTAGATAGAGCAACCGATACTTGTTTCTTGCTAAACCAAGAAACTAGGCAAGTACCAAAAAAATGGCATGCTCCTGTGATTCTTTTCCTATCAAGTATGGTACCGGCAAAATCCGCATCCAAAAAAGTTAATATGTCAAATGATGTGTTTCTAGGATACCAAAGTCCTAAATGCAATATTCCATTTAAATATTTTAAAATTCTTTTAGTGGCATTCAAATGTGACTCTTTAGGGCATGATTGAAATCTAGCACACAAACATACACTATACATTATATTGGGTCTAGAGGCGGTAAGATAAAGAAGAGATATGATAATACCTCGATATTTCTTTTCATTTACTTTCTTACCAACTTCATCTTTGTCCAATTTCAAGGATATACTCATTGGAGTCTTGCTTGCTTTGCAACCATCCATGCTAAACCTTTTTGAGAATTTCCTTTGAATATTTGTATTGATTGATGAAGATACCATCCTTGCATTACTTAATTTGTAGATCAAGAAAGAACTTGAGTTCACCTATCATGCTCATTTCAAATTTCCTAGTCATACAAGAAGCAAACTCTTGGCACAAAGATTTATTAGTAGTACCAAATATAATGTCATCAACATAAATTTGTACAATCAAGATGTTATGCATTTTTTTAACAAAAAGAGTTGTGTCCACTTTGCCTTTTGAAAAATTATTTTCCAATAAATATGCACTAAGTCTATCATACCAAGCTCTTGGAGCTTGATTCAATCCATATAGTGCCTTGGTTAATTTCAAAACATGATTTGGAAATTTATGGTCCTCAAAACTGGGGGGTTGTTCAACATATACCTATTCACTTATAAATCCATTTAGAAATGCACTTTTGACATCCATTTGAAAATTTTTAAAATTAATATGATAAAAAACTGCAAGTAAAATTCTAATTGCTTCTAGTATAGCAACGGGGGCAAAAGTCTCATCATATTCAATGCCTTTCTCTTGGTCATAGCCTTTGGCTACTAATCTAACTTTTTTTCTAATAATGAGACCATCTTCATCATGCTTATTCCTATATACCCATTCGCATCCTATGATTAGATGATCTTTAGGTCTAGGAACAAGTTCCCACACTTTATTTCTTTCAAATTGGTTGAGTTCATCTTATATAGCAATCACCCAACATTTACCACTAAGAGCCTCCTCAATAGTCCTTGGCTCAATTTGAGAAAACAAAGGAAATATTAGCATCTAAGTATTTAAATTTAGATCTAATAGTTACTCCCTTTGATGTATCATTAATGACAAGTTCTTTTGGATGATCCTTCTCGCATTGCCAATCTTTGGGTAGTTCTTGAGACTCTTCTTTTTGTTCCATTCTTATCACAATTTCATTGTGATTGTCCTTTGAAACATTGTTTATTTCTTGTTCTTCAAATGTACCTACAAAATCATCAAGGGTACTATCTTTCCTATGATCAAGTTTAGAGGATTCATAAAAAATAACATGCATTGATTCTTCAACTACTAGTATTCTCTTATTAAATACTTTCTATGCTTTGCTAGAAGATGAATACCCAAAAAATATGCCTTCATCCTATTTGGATGAGAATTTTCCAAGATTATCCTTGGTTTTTGATATAATGCATTTGCATCAAAACACTCTAAGGTATGAAATTTTAGGTTTTCTTTCATTTCAAATCCCATAAAGAAGTTTTATTTATCAAAGGCCTTTTGCGAACATAATTTGAAATGTAACAAGAGGTATTAACGGCCTCTGCCTAAAAATAAGAGGGAAAATCATACTCATTGAACATTGTTCTAGCCATTTCTACTAATATTCCATTTTCCCTTTCAATCATACCATTTTATTGTGGTGCTCTAAGAGCCGAATAATTATATGAAATACTAAGCTCATTGCAAAAATTTTTAAAATTTTTTCATTTTCAAATTCTTTGCCATGGTCACTTCTTATAGATGTGATAACATAGCCTTTTTTTATTTTGAACTCCTTTTGCAAATATTTTGAAATGGTTGAAAGCCTCATTCTTTTGAGCTACGAAATTAACCCATATAAACATTGAGTAATCGTTAACAAGCACAAATGCATACAATTTGCCTCATAGACTAGCAACTCTATTTGGTCCAAACAAATCCAAATGAATTAATTCTAGGGGTTTAGATGTGCTTACAGTATTTTTGGTTTTAAATGAGCTCTTATGTTGTTTTTTAAATTAACCAGGTTCACAAATTTTATCTTTAATGAATTTTATTTTAGGGAGTCCATCAATAAGTTCTTCTTTACTAATGCATTGCAATTAATCCATACTAGTATGTCCTAGTCTTCGATGCCAAATCCAAGGATCATTACTAATGGTAATTAAATATTCAAATGCATTATTAGAATATAAGTCAATTTTATAAATATTGTCAATTCTAACTCCTTTGAATGCAAGTTCACTATTGGAAGAAGTAACTTTGCATCCTTTAGAGTCAAAATTTACATTATTTCTTTTATCACACAATTGACTCACACTAAGAAAATTATATTTTAAATCATCAACAAGCCATATATTATCAATCACATTTTTACCAAGCATGCCAATGGATCCAATGCCTATGATTTTACCTTTAGCATTATTCCCAAAAGTTACATTACCTCCTTGTTTATAGGTGAGAGTTGTAAAAAATTTTGCATTACCTTCATGTGCTTTGAGCATCCACTATTCACAAGCCAAACACTTTCATTGATAGTAGACTTTAGGCATAACTACAATATAATCATATGTATATTCTTTGAGGTACCTAAATGTACTTGGGTCCTAGGGGGTTTTGTAGTAGAAGGGTCCTCTAATTTGAGATGAGCCTTCCTAACATAGCAAAAGGTACTTTTGTGACCAAACTTCATGAAATAATGACATTGATATAATGTTTTGTGTTTTTGCACTCTTTTATTGTAGTTGAATGAACCATGTGCACAATTACAAGTGTTTGTTGAGTGAAAATGTTTTTGTGCATTCTTGTGCCTATGTACATGCCTTGTATACATGTATGCATGGTTTGCTCTTGGAACTTTAGTTCTAGAGCCTTGTGAATCTAATATAATCCTTTTAGGATTTTTAGGCTTGGTGTGTGCATTTGTATTCTTTACAACTTCAATACTAGAGGTTTGAGTTGTAAAAACTTTGACAAATATTGGTGCACTAGATGTAGTAATAGATGAGCTATTGAAGCCTAAACTATGATTCAAAGAGGGTGACCTTTAATTAATGTGTCTAATGCCTCTTTTTCCTTGTGAAATTTTGAAATAGATTCTTTTAGTTCATTTATTTCATCCTTCAAAATTTTATTTTCCTTAATTACATTTTTTAAGCTATGTGAGTTTTTAGACATTTCATCAATGGATTTTAACAATTGTTCATTTAATATCTTTAATTCTAGAGTAGAATTTTTCAAAGAAATAAAATCATTTTCTAGCTTAGAGCATTTGTCTTTATAGAATTTCATTTTATAGAAATATGTTTCTACTCTAAGGTTCATATGCTTAATTAGATCACTATCATCTAAGGCATTATCAACATTATCATTATATGCATTTAAGTTTAAGGATTGAGTACCTACCTCATTAGTGTGATCATCTGTAACATCCGTGAATTTATAAAAATTAAATTAAATAAATTAAATAAATAATTTAAATGAAAAATTGAAGGATTATAAGTGAGAAAGTAAAGTGTATATATGAAATATATATTAAATATACATAACATATACAAAAGTCAACTTTTAAAGAAGAAAGTCAAATGGCAAATGGCAAAATTGTAAATATGCTTTATAAAATTAAAATTAATTAAATAATGTAAAAACAAATTAATTATGGATGTAAGACAAAAATTATGATTTTTAGAATAAATAAATAATTAATAAAAATTATTAAAATATTATAAATATAAGGTCTTGGATTTAAAGTGGAAAGAAAGAGAAAAATTAAAAATTAAAACCATCTTCTTCTTCTTTAAGGGAGGCCGAACCTCCATGGCTAGAGAAGCAAGCTTTCTTCTTCTTCCAAGCACCAAGGATTGAAGGAATTTTCAAGATTTAAGTAGAGTCTTGGTGATTTCTTCCATAATTAGTAAGCTTTCCATCTTAATCTTTGGAATTTCATTAAATTTTGAATATGTTCATTTTGAGTTTTTGTATTAGCATGATTTAATTGCTTGATTGAGTATAAAAAATGCTATTTTGATTAGTTATTAATGATTCTTAAGTTAGATGGAAGAAAATATTAAGTTTGGGTTGAGTTTAGATGAAGAAGATGGTTTTATGGTTATGTGTAATTTGAAATTTTAAAATCATGTGTTTTAATTGTGTAAATGGATTCCAAAGATGATATTTTGAAGCATAAACAATGATTTTAAAGTCAAATGACGGAAATAAGCTTGGATTAACATTTGGAATGGTATGGAATGAAGAATTGGAAATGGAGAGGTTATGGCATATTTTAGGGTTTTAATAAAGAATATGTGTTTATTGAATTTGACTGGTTAAAACATGTTATAATATGTTTTTAATGATAAAACTAAACTTAAAAAACCAATTAAAATGGATAAAAATGGAATTCCAAAGTTAAAGAAAGGAAAGGCAAAATTTTGGGATATTGGTTGGAGTGATGTTTAATTAGGGTTTTATATTTGAAATGCCTTGAAATGTGATTCTAAATGATTAAATTTGCTCACATTTTGAATAGGCACTAAGAGGAAGTTATTTGCCCAACCATATTATTGAAGGGCAAGTTGGAAGTGAAGGTTAGAGAGTGATTTTTAACTTGGGTTTGAGTGATAATTAAGGTATGCATAAACTTTTGATAATTTAGATATATTTGCATTAAATTTGGCCTAACACATTTTGGATAGAAAATGTGTTAAGCTACTTGACAATTTGAACATTCATGTACATTGTGTTATAACATGTGAATTGATGAGTATGCATTATGTGCATTATGTAAAGCCATTATTAATGGCTAAAACGAATGAAATGTGGTTTATATGAATTATGTGAGAATGAATAAAAAATATTTGGGTAATATGATTGTAATGTTAAATAACATGCATTGTGATAAAGTGATAAGATATGATGAATTAAAGTGATTTGACATTGCTAGGAATGAGAAAAATGAGAAAATGAGGCAATGTGATGAGAAAAATTGATTATGAAAATATGTACTATTTGTGTGTGCCTAGTATATTATTCAATTTTCAAAGTTATGTATTTGGCGGCATGCTTATGAGACTATTCTCATTAGTTACCTTCGGGGCTAGATGTTAGGTGTCACTGATATTGGATGTCACTATGATTTGCCTTCGGGCTAAACATTGGATGTCACTATGATTTGCCTTCGGGCTGGAAGCTGTGCATCACTTGATTTGCCTTCGAGCTAGACACTGGGTGTCAAACTAAACCAAAATAATAACTCTGTGATTTGAATAATATATTAGATTATTTGGGTCCATACTTGTGTATGTGTTAATGTGAAGTATAAAAAGATTAAAGATTATGTTTTTAAGTGGATTTGTATGCCACATTGTGAAATACCAAGCAACAACATTATGCATTATCATTATTTTAAAGTTTTATAATTATTAAAGTTTGTACTGCTAGGCTTTTAGCTTAGCGTGATTGTAATTCATCGCGCAGGTGACAGGGTTGATCCAGTAGATTTGGAGAGTTCTTCTAAACCTGGTCAGGTCTAGGTTTGTGTTTGTTGAGTCGAGTTCTTCTGAACAGGGTAAGAGCCGGTTGCCACCATGTATATATTCTATGCTATAGCATATTTTATCACTATGTATATTTTGTTTATGTTTTTTAGTATATTGTAAATTATAAAGAACATTTTGGATAAATTGTATAATGTCGGAATGTGTATATGTGTTTTGATATATATATATATGTATATATATAAATGTTTTGAGGAAATGGGAGGAGTTTGAGAAGTTGGAGTGAAATGTTTGATGTATATTTATTAGGAGTGTATTTTTATGCAGGTTGGGTATTGTTGACAATTTTTGGGATGTTCAATTTACAGATAAAACTCTGGTGAATTTTTTTCAGAGATTTTTTATATAAAATACTTATTTGGGTACCTAAAACTACTAAATAATATTTTATTGGTATATTACAAATACATTTTAAAGTGTTTGGAATTTTAAATTGGGAATATGAAAATTTTTATCAAACTAGATTGTGGCATTCTTATACTTTATATGCATATTTTACATATACTAAGTATATGTATTATACATATATAGAGTATAAGAGTGTCACATCATCATCCCTAATAGCCATGAGACATAAATTTGCAATTCCTTGCTCTTCTTCCTCTTCCTCTTCACTTGAGGAATCATCATTCGATGTGGCTTTGAGTGATTTCTTCTTTTCTTTATCCCACTTCTTCTTGTTTTTTAATTTGAAGTAATACAATTTGATGTGACCCATTTTGCCACATTCATAGCATTTTACTTCATTATTTTTCTGTTTATCTTTGAAGGGGATTTAGGAAATGTACCTTTGTTGGCTTGAAGTCTTCTCTTTCTCTTCCAATCACTTATTCTTTTAGATAGCATAGTCTTTTCTTCATCATTATCACTCTCTTCATCACTTGAGCTCTCAACTTCTTATCTTTCTCACCTTGGTCATCTTCCTTTTCGGTGTGCAATTTGAAGGTGAGTAGTTTTTCCACAAGCTCATCAGTTCTCAAGGAGCTAAGGTCATAAGCCTCTTTAATTGAAGAAACCTTTGACTCAAAACTCTTCTTGGCTTTAAGTGCCCTCAATATTTTCTTATTAACACCTCCTTGGTCAGAGACCTTGCTATATTTCTTTAGGTCATTGACAATAGCTAGCAATCAATTTTTCATGTCTGTAACAGTTTCACTGGGCTTCATCTTGAATAGCTCATACTCATGCACAACTATTTTGGTCTTGGTGAACCTCACTTGAGTAGTACCCTCATGATATTTCTCAAGAGTTTTCCAAATGCTATATGCACAAGTAAGATGTTGAACTCTTCCACCTTCTACTCTTGACATTGAATTCATCAAGATGGAGGCTGCCCTATTGTTCTTGTAAAGAGCCCTTTCTTGAGCATCACTTCATTGTGCTTTAGGGAGAGGCACTTGAATATCATCAATTTCATGAGTAAGAGGTTTCCACTCATTTATCAAATGTTTCCAAAGCTTAATGCCTTCACTATTAAGGAACAAATACATGTTATGTTTTTATTAAGAGTAATCGGTTCCATCGAACTAAGGTTTAAGATAGGAATTTAAATTTTCATGTGAAGAGGTCGTGGAATTGGAAGTAGAAGTTGATGTAGAGGTTTTTATGAAGGTTGTTGCAATGGTGGATAAAATTTCACACTTAAACTTCTTGAAATTTAGAGGCTCTGATACCAATTATTGTCCCAAACTAGCAACCAAGAGGGGGTGAATTGGTTGATTTAAGTAGTGATGATAAATTAAAAAATTTTGAGCAATAAGAAAAATATCAAGATGAAAATGAAGTAGAGTAGAGAAGAACAAACACAAAGAATTTATAGTGATTCGGATTACCTCAATCCTGCATCCACTTCCTTAACAACTTGTTAATGTTCTACTAATTTTGAGTTTTTATAAGCTCAACTTTAACTTAGTATTTTCACAAGCTCTCACCAAACTTCTACAAGGTTTGTGTATCTTTCTCGCAACCCTTATAAGAGTTTTCCCAAGGCTCACTCTAAAACCTAAGTGTTTCAAAACTCTCACTCAAACTTACAATGGTGTTTAATGCTCACACCTAACACTCAATGAATACAAGTATAAATCTTAATGCAAGGAAAAGATGTTTTTCTTAGCAATTACAATCACAATTCACTATAAAAATGAAGTTTCTTATGGTATGTATAGCCTTTAAGTCTTCAGCTAGCCATTAGAAATGGGAGCCAACATGTTTAAATCTTCTCTCCTACTTTAATTAATGTCTGGAGCAACTTCATGGTCGGACTACACCTAGTCCGGTCGGCTCGGGCTCTGCACAGTCTGGCTGCTCAGTAGTATGGCAGGGCTCATCCTTTTTCTGATAAAAGTTCTTCAACAACTAGTATATGTGACATCCAATAATTGATTGGATAAGTAACAACTTTTTTTTAATTCTATTTCATTGGTATGATCAGATGGTCTTTAGTTTGGTCGGCCTGCTCGTGGTATGCTGAGATTTTAGTAGTACCAGTAACCGTGTTCACTTCTGGAACTTTGTTGGATTTTTTGCTTTAGCTCGATCCGGTCAGAATGCATCAGGTCAGATAGGTCCAAGCGTAGTATGCTAAAACTTTTAGAGTACCATAGACCATGATTACTGCTGGAAATATTGAGGATTTAGTTTAATCTCAGTATGGGCGGGCTATATCATAGTCCAGTCAGCCTATGTATAGTATGCTAAACTTTTCAAAGTACCACTGGTCGTAAGCATCTCTGGATATACTTATGATCTTGAGCTTAAGTTTGTACTGATATGCTTGAGCTCATCCCTGAAGGCTAGGGCTCGGTCCCAATTGCAAGTGTTCGGTCGTCTCCTGTTTTGAGCTCGTTCCTGGTTACCTCAGTCTGAATCATTTAGGCTCCTCCTTGATATCTAGTGTATGGTCCAAGCTACATGTGTTCGATTTTTTGTCCTTCTTGAGCTCATTTTTGATATATGAAGTTAGGTCAAGAATATAGGAGTTCGGTCAAGAATATAGGAGTTCGGCCTGTTTTAGCTCAGCTTGCTTGTTGGATGTTCAAGTACTCTGTCCAATATCCAAGTTTGTTCAGGCTTTAAGTGGTTGATACTCAGTTGGCCTAGTTCGGTGCTCGAGCTTCAACTATCAAGCTAGAGCTCCATATGGTCTTTTCTCCTGGGTCCGATAGGCCTAGCTTCTAGTCCAGTCGGGCTCTTTGAGATTTCTCCAAAATTTAAAGTCCTGCAAAATGTAACTTGATACAAATATTAGTCTTCTTTAATTTTATTGCCTAAGATCAAAACAGAGACCAATTTTTTGGCTAGCACCAATGAAAACCTTCCCTTGTTTTAGTTTCTCCTGTACTTTCAGGTTTGAACTACCATTCTTGGGCCAGAGTAATGAGTGGCTTTTTGTCCAAAAATAAGCTGAAGTTTGTTTATGGCAGTATACCAGTTCCTTCTAATAGTTCTTCAAGTTTTGTAGTATGGGAAAAACATAATACTGTGGTCCTATCTTGGATCTATCATTTTGTCTCACCTTGTATACATAAGAGCATTGTCTAGTTAGATCATGATGTTGATGTGTGGACCGATCTTGAAGCATGGTCTTTTGAAAATGATGCCTTTAGAATTTCTTATTTGCTAGAGAAATTATATTTATTTCATCAAAACACTCTATCTATGATAGATTGCTTTACTAATATGAGAGTAATATGGGATGAAAACACTAATCTTAGTCCAATACTAGTATGTACTTGCAACCCATAATGTTTTTGTGAATCCAAGAACATAATGAAGAAACAAAGAGAAAATGATTATGTGATTAGGTTTTTGAAGATGTTGAATGAGAACTTTTCCACCATCAAGTCTCAGATTGTGCTTATAGAGCCTATGCCTAGTATAAATAAGGTATTTTCTTTGGCCATTCAATATAAGACAAATAGATTTAGGCATTGGCAAGATTGCATAACCTATTGTCATTTTTGCCAAAACTAAATCATCAAATCAAAACATATAATAAGAGGTTGTCAATCAGTCAATCAATGTAGCAAGAAAACCTTTCTTAATGAATCAATCATTTAATTTCAGAAGAAACATTGGCCCTAAAACCATATGTACTTAATGTGGTTATGCAGGACATAACGTAGATGTTTGCTATAAGAAATATGAGTATCCTCCTGGGTATAAACCAAAGCCTGAAGGTATGCCAATCAAGTCAGGCTATTAATGGTGACATTCAAGATGATTTTATGACTGGATAAAATCACTCTGCAGGCATTGAATTGAATGACTCAAGAATGAATGAGAATTTGTAGTAGCAGTCTTCATCAGCAGCTTATAGCTCATCTTTTACTTAAGATCTGATATCTCAACTCATAAGTCTTCTCCAACAATATAAGACACTTCATAATAATAATAATGCTCAAATTAATACTGTTTCTACCTCTTTTGTCTCAAAATCATTTAATCAACAATAACATTAAGGTAACCACTTTGTATCCTATGTGTCTATTCTATATTACCAAAATCATAGTTGGATTATGGATTCAAGAGCTACTGACCATATTGTGTGCACAAAATCTTTATTCTCTGAATGTGTATCAGTAACCAATGTTTTTTTCCAACTTCTAAACAACCATAAAATCATGGTTACACACATAGGCACAATCCCTATTTCAAAAGATTTTGTCCTAACCAATGTACTCTATGTCCTTAGTTTTCCTTCAATTTGATCTCTAACAACAAACTCACTTTAACCAAAAAAATTTATCTAATCTTGCATCTTGATTTGTTGTTTCATCCAGGAATTACAATGCTCAAAGATGATTGGTATAACAAGGAAAATTCATAGACTTTATCAGTTGATTCACCCATTACCAAGCAAACCTAAAGCTTCAACTTGTTAAATTTCCATAAGTATAAATTCAGATGCTACTTCTCAATTGTGGCACTATAGATTAGAACATCTTTATGTACCAAGAATTAAACTACTCCAAAATATAGATCCAAATTTTCATTTTTTTAGAAATAAAATATTATTCCATTTGTCACTTAGCTAAACAAAAACATTTATCTTTTCCTTTAAGCACATCTATTATTTCTATATCATTTGACTTAGTTCACTGATATATGGGGACCAATAGTAGTGACAAGTCATTATGGTCATCATTATTTTTTGACAATAGTATATGATAAAACCATATTTACTTGGGTATTCTTCTTGAAACTTAAATATGAAGGTAGAACCACTATACAAACCTTTGTTCAATTTGTTGAAACTCAATTTCAGACCATCATCAAAACAATTAGAATTGATAATGGACTTGAATTTAACATGCCTCAGTTATACCAATTAAAAGGCATTGTGCATCAAACATCATGCTCATATACTCCTCACCAAAATTCTATTAGTGAAAGAAAACATTAGCATATACTTAATGTAGCAAAAGCCCTTAGACTTCAGTATTCAATTCCCTTATCTTTTTGGTCTGATTGCATTGAACATGCTTTTTTCTTAATCAATCAAATACCATCTCCCATAAGTGATAACAACACACCATATTACCTTTTGTTGATCTAGATTTAGGTCAATCTTAATTTAGATCTTAACAAATAAATCAAAGTGGTCTAATGGCTTCACTGAATGTCTATATGGAAGGCAAGCAACTTAGAATGAGCTGAAATGAAAGAAACTTAAAGATTCTCTAAGTGCTGAAAATTTTTCTTTGTGATTACGCGATCGCACAAATGGTTATGCGCCCATACAAATGGTTGTGCAACCTCTAAACTTGGTCTGGAAAAAAGGTTCACGATGGTGTGTAGCGGTGGAAGTCTCGATGCGATAAGCAATCTCTCACTGCTATGAAGATGTGTGACCGTGAGATTTATATAGCTATTGGAGGGCTTCAACGGCTAGTTAAAGAACCAATAAGAAGACACCGTATGTCAAGTACCTATTAGAGATTTGAATTACGTGACCGCATAAAATTCTGAGAGACCGCACAAACAGTCTGACATAAAATCCAAGAAGATTTTGTGGTTGTTGGAGTTTGACTTTTCTACCCACTTCACCAACGTGTAGAATTTGTTTGAGGCCTATAAATACCACCTCAAACAAGTCTTCTAGTAAGAGATTATGTACTAAAATTATCTAAAGTCTTGCAATTTGTTTTCTTAAGTCTCCAACTTTTATCTCTTCATGTAAGGTTAAGTGTTAGCCATTAAAATACTATTGTAAGGTTTAGTGTGAGCTATAAATACTTGTTGGGTTTAAGTGTTAGCATAGGAAAACTCTTGTTAAGCGTTTGAGTGTTAACGTTAGGAAAACACTTGTAAAAGTTCAGTGTGAACTTATAAAAATACCAAGTTGAGAGTGAGCTTGTAAAACTATAAGTATAGTGGAACACCTAATTGAGGTTGGGGAGTGGATGTAGGATTGTTGAATTCGAACCGCTATAAATCTCTTGTGTTCATTCTTCTCTACTATACTCCTTCTTCATCTTGATTTTCCTATTGTTTAAAATTTTTAATTTATCATCACTACTCTAATCAACCAATTCACCCTCCCTCCCTCTTGGTTGCCATCTTGGGATAATAATTGATATCAGAGCCTCAAAATTTCAAGAAACTTAATCCTGAAATTTGATCCTCAATGGAAGCCACACCTACTAATACATCTACATCAATTTCTACATCCAACTTCATGGCTTCACATGGAAATCTAAATTCTTATCTTAGATCCTATTTTGATGGAACCGATTGTTCCTATTGAAAATATAAAATGTATTTGTTTCTTGATAGTAAGGGAATTAAGCTTTGGAAATATGTGCTAAATGAGTGAAAGCTTCCTACAAGAGTGGTTGATGTTATAAAAGAAGAGATTCCATGAGAAGAGCATAATGAAGAACAAAAAAGAAGCAATAGGAGAGATAAAAAGGTTGCTTTCATTCTCCTAAGCTCATTGCCAAGGGAAGAATGTGGAAGAGTTCTTAGATGCTCAAATGCCTATAGTATTTGGAAGACCTTGGAGAACTATCATGAAGGCACTAATCAAGTAAAATCCATGAGGGTCCAAATGCTTGTCCACGAGTATGAACTCTTCAAAATAAAGACCCTTGAAGATGTCATGGAGATGACCAACCGAATTCTTGCCATTGCCAATAATTTGAAGAAATTCCCCAAAGTGTACTCTTTCAAAGGCATCAATTGCAAAATCCTTAGAACTCTTCCAAAGAAGGACTTTGAATCTAAAGTAGCATTCATTGAGGAAGTATATGATTTAAGCAAGCTTCCAATGGATGTCCTTACTAGAAAGCTACTCACACATGAGATGGCAATGGAGAAGCAAGAAGAACAAGAAAAGGAGAAGAAGAAGAAAATGCAAGCTATCATGGCCTCTACTAGAGAGCAATATGAAAGTGAAAGTACAAGTGACTCTTCTAGTGGAGATGAGGATCAGGAGTTGCTAATCTTTACAAGAAAAGTGAAGGTGATCATTGAAAGAAGAAAGAAAGAGAAATCTAGGCAATTGGTATTGGTATATTGGTAAAATTTCTTGCTTTTCATTTTTTTAATAAATTTATAATTTCATTTATATTTTTGATTTGAATTTGGAGTTTGTATGGAAAATTGTTTTGACGTTAAAAAAATTATTTGTGTTACGTTTTAAATTTGTTCATAATTAAGTTAATCTCTTTATTTAATTGCATTTAATTTTCTTTTTACATCTCTCTAAATTTGAATCCCATCAAAGGAAAAGAAAACTTGGTTATTTAGATAAATGTGGACCTTAATTGTTCTCAAATTTTCATTTCTTGAGGAGGAGACCTTTAGTTGAGGGGGAGTATAATTCAGTAATTGGTATTCTTAACATTTTGTTTCAATTAATTGGCACTCTTAATTGATATTGGTATTTTCTATCAATTGATTATTTAAAAAAAAAAACTAAGTATGTGACTTAGATTTGTGTTAATTTTAAAATCATGACTTTTGTTTATAGTGATTGGCTATTTGCATTTACTTTGAATTTTAGCATAAAGTTAATTACCAACATTGATTTTAATCTTACTTTTATGTTTATTGGTTACTCATTTGGCCTCTTTTTAAAATTGCTTGATTGCTCTTCAACTCTCCACCCCTCTTTTTGAATTTTGGCAAAAGGTGGAGAGAATGTGATGAATTTGAAAATTATCATTTACAATCTTGCAATTTAGTAGGGAAAGTTTAAAATTTTAAATATTTTTATGTTTTTGTGTAAAAAGGAGGTATTGCATATTTTTTTATTTCAAATTCAATTTGATTGCCAAAATAAAAAAGGATAAAATTTTTGACCTAGATTTAGATCAATCTTGATTTTGATCTTGGAAAAAAATTGAAGTGGTATAACGGCTTCATTGAGTGTCTATATGATAGGCAAGCAACTTAGAAATAGCTAAAATGCAAGAAACTTGAAGATTCTCTAAGTGCTGAAAATCTGTATTTATGATTGCACGCTTGCATAAATTGTTGCACAACCTCTAAGCTTGGTTTAATAGAAAGGTTAGTGGTGGTGTGTAGCAATGGAAGTCTCGATGCAATAAGCAATCTCTCACTACTATGAAGTCGTGTGACCGTAAGATTTATATAGCCATTGGAGGGCTTCAAGGGCTAATTAAAGAATCAATAATTAGATGTCACGTGTCAAGTAGCCATTAGAGATTTGAATTGTGTGACCGCACAAAATTTTGAGAGACCGCACAAACCATTACGTGACCGCATAAAAGTTTGCACGACTGCATAAATAGTCTGACACATAAATCCAAGAAGATTTTGTAGTTGTTGGAGTTGGACTTTTCTACTCATTTCACCAATGGGCAGAATTTGTTTGAGGCCTATAAATACCACCTCAAACAAGTCTTCTAGTACGAGATTATATACTAATATTATCCAAACTCTTGCAATTTATTTTATTAAGTCTTCATCTTTTATCTTTTCATGTAAGGTTAAGTGTTAGCCATTAAAACACCATTGTAATGTTTAGTGTGAGCTATAAACACTTGTTGAGTTTAAGAGTTAGCCTAGGAAAACTCTTATAAAGGGTTTAAATGTTAGCCTTAGGAAAACACTTGTAAAAATTTGGTGTGAACTTATAAAAACACAAAGTTAGAAGTGAGCTTGCAAAATTCTAAGTATAGTGGAATACCCAATTAAGGATGGGAGTGGATGTAAGATTGTTGAATCCAAATCACTATAAATCTCTTGTGTTCATTCTTCTCTACTCTACTCCTTCTTCATCTTGATTTTCTTATTGTTTCAATTTTTTAATTTATCATCACTACTATAATCAACCAATTCATCCCCCTCTTGGTTGTTATCTTGGGACAACACCTTTTTCATAAAGTTTCTCCTGATTTTTCTATGTTGAAATTTTTTTGTTGTTTAGCCTATACTTCTACTCCACAACATAGTAGATCAAAGTTTGATCCAGGACTATTTCTTGTGTTTTTTTTTTTGGATATCGACCACATACAAAAGGTTTTAAATTCTTAAATAAATAAACCAACATTGTCTTTGTATCTAGACATGTCATTTTTCATGAAGATTTGTTTCCATTATAGAATCTGCCTAGAATAAGAGAATACAAGATTTTGTACACACAAGTGATTATGTACATCCTATACATATTAACTTTAATCATTATAACTTCCTCACCGGTAGCCAATACTTCTCCAGCTCAACCAACTCATCCTCTAATTCAACCAATACCAACACAAGCCATAACATCAACAATTCTTCAAGACCACCAAATACACGATCCCATTCTTTTAGCATGAAATTCAATTCCAAATGACCAAATTCAACTACAAACTCCTGTTCACCCATCATTTACTCAACATTAATAGATGCCTTCCTCTCCAACACCTGTCATTCTTAATACCAAAAAATCAAATAGAATAAAGCACACACCTGCATACCTAAATGACTACCAATGTAGTCTACCTATAACAAACACATGCAATGCAAACACAACAACACTTATACATACCCGAATTTCTCCTTCTCCACATCATACAAGCCCACGCACTCTTACTCGGTTATTTCTTATACCAATATTTTTGAAGCACATAAAGCCCTCACTACCTAATTGGATTCTATAACTAAGCCTCGATGTTACAGTGAAGCTGTCAAATAGAAATTCTAGAGAGATGCTATGCAAGATGAGATTATTGCTCTTCAATCCAATAATACATAGATTCTCACTGAGCTACCACCAAATAAATAACCCATAGGATGTAAATGTATCTTCAAAATGAAATATCATGTTGATGGAACAATTGAGTGTTGTAAAGCCAGGTTAGTGGAAAAAGGCTATACTCCGCAGGTAGGAGTTGATTTCTTAGACACGTTCTCCCCATTAGCTAAGATGACAACTATTCATAACTTGTTAGCTTGTAGCAGCTTGTAATTGGCATATGCATCAACTTGATGTCAATAATGCCTTCTTCCATGGCAATTTAAAAGAAGAGGTATATATGAAGTTGCCTCCTAGGTTTCAAGTACAATCATCTGGCCAAGTGTGTAAACTTCAAAAATCCCTTTTTAGTTTGAAACAAGTAAGTCATCGGTGGAATGCTAAATTGACCGATGCTTTAATTCTTTATAGGTTTTCTCAAGGACAAGTTGATTCTTCATTATTTCTTAAAGAGTTAGGCGAGAAATTCATTGCTCTCTTAATCTATGTTGATGATGTGATCCTTGCGAGCAATGACATGGAAGAGATTCAATCAGTGAAGGATTATCTTCACGATGCTTTTAAAATCAAGGATTTGGGTTAGTTGAAATTTTTTCTAGAGTTAGAAATAGCGAGAAGTGAAAAATGGATTAATTTGTGTCAAAGAAAATACACACTTGATCTCCTAAAAGAAACTAGATTTATGGGTTGTAAACCCATTGCGACACCAATGGTAACCTCTCATAAGCTTTATGAATATGCTAGGATACCTCTTTCAGATAGCACCTTGTGTAAAAGACTAATGAGTAAATTGTTGTATCTTTATACGACAAGGCTAGATATACCATTGACATTCACTTAGAAGCAGCCAATAGGGTGCTTTGTTATATCAAAAATGCCATTGGACAAGGATTGTTCTTTCCCTCAGCTAATCAACTTCAAATTAAAGCCTTTTCTAATTCTGATTGGGCTTCTTGTCTAGTGTTCAGGAAATCAATCACTGGTTTTTGTGTATTCATTGGAGATGCTTTGGCTTTATGGAAATCCAAGAAACAGTCCACTGTGTCTAAATCTAGCTCAGAGGCAAAGTATCGAGCCTTAGCTGTAGTTACTTGTGAAATACAATGGATGTTTATTTGCTTATAGATTTGAATATTTTACATCCTTTTACCGCTCTGCTTTATTATGATAACAAGTCAGCTTTTCATATTGCCCAAAATCTAGTATACCAAGAGCATACCATGCATACAGAGATTGACTGCCATGTTATTAGAGAAAAGCCTCGATCTGGCATTATTCATTTACTTCTAGTGTTTTTTTTTATCTTGCAGATTTCCTAACTGAACCATTACCACCGGCTACATTTCTTCATTCAATATCCAAGCTAGGCAAACATAACATATATGCTACAGCTTAAGGGGGGCTAACACGTGAAGCTAGTTGTGATGGCTTCACATTAGTTACAACTTGTCAACTTGGTGTTCCATAGTCAGTTGCAGATTGTTAGTAAGTTAGGTGAATAACTGGTTAACTAGTTCTTACTATCATCTCTTGTATATATAGATAGCAATAGCTTTTGTATAACTCAGTTAGTTTAATAATAACAAAACGTATTCTTTTTTTTCATTTTCTCTCAAATTTATTATAAATTCATAATAAACACATAATAAATTTATAATAAACTTATGATAAATTTATCATGAACTATGTAAATATGATAAATTGACAAATTAATCATCAATTCTAGTAAATTTAAACATATTTTGAAAATCTGGTAAATTTGAATTTTTTTTTTTTTTTTTTTTGGTATTTTTGTGAAAACCCCAATATAAATAGCTCGGGATCATATATTTGATAATACCCGACTCACTATCATACCTAATTTGACTCGATTAGAAAACCCAAGATTTGAAACTCTATTTAAATCAATCAAATTTTTATTTTGAAATTCGAATTCGGCTTAAACGAATGCTTAAAATCCTGGAACTCCACACAAATAGAATCGATTGTCATTAAAAATATATATATTTAACGATGTCAATATTAAATTTGAATAAAATAAAGATCAAATTACGAAATTACTATATATAATACAAAACATATATAAGTACATAAAATTTTAATACTAAGTTAATCTCACAAGCGACTCGAGTTTTTTAAATTCTTGTCAAGTTATTACATAAATTATTCAATTTCAAACGAGTTGAATTCTGTGTTTTTTATAAATCAAACTCCAAAAGCTCATGAGAATTTTCACTCATTTACACCCTTACCCTCAGAAAGAGTTTTAAGCAAAGTTGAAATTAATTTAAAACTTCTCACGTTTTAAGTACTACTATTATTTTAAATATAACCAATTAGATACAATTCAGTAAGTCATTTATAGGTCAAATTGGTCAATCATACCTCATCCATCTCATCCCGCTGAAATTGTCGCCTTCGGCTCATGTAATCCTATTAAGAAAGTCATTAAATTATCTAGATATTATATAAAATTATTTTGAATAGACTAAAACACTCTCTTAATTTATTAATACTACACTTTCACTTCATTGACTAAATCATTAACTATAAGAGTATAGTTTTAAAAAAAATAATTAAAATTTTTTAATTACATAAAGTGACAAGTTGAGAGAGACTTCTTTTTTTTTTTACAAAAGTGATACTTTCAGTGGGACGGGGGAGTACATATTGACTTTAAATAAATTTAGATTTAAATAGATGTAGATTTAGATAAATTAGGATGTGATATGAATTTAGTATAATTATGGATTAGAATATTATAATCACTATGAAAAAAAAGTCAACATATTGATATCAGCAAATATCAATAAGCGATATATAACAATAAACACAACACACCTATCTATAAATATATATATATATATATATCAATGAGTGATAATTGAAAATTATATATCAACAATGCTTAATTCTATGAGGCATTCACACATACATGGAATACATAAATGCACAAAACAAATATAATAATGATAATACATTCATGATAAATGTAACTACTTTACAAAAATTAACACAAAAGAAACAGTTTTGCGTGATATGATGCGTATACAAAAGCATAATTTAGCGATAATAATATAACATTGATAATAACTCAAGTTCCAAGCCCTCTTCCCATACATTAAAAAAGAAAACAAAAAAGATAAAAGAAAGAACATAACATATAAATTTTGACACTTCATAGGCTTAATTGAACCAAGACCAAAGACTAGAAAATTGATGCTCACTGTTCGAATCTAACTGCTCATGGTAATTAGTACTACTCATCATATTGGGTAGATGACTAAGGTCATCATATGGAGTTTGTGGTAGCTGCTCATTCATGTGCCAGTAGTAATTATTATCAGTTTGATGTTCTCCATTTTCTAATGCCATTGTTGAATTTACTGTGGCTAATAAAGGCTGTGCTTGTTGCTCTTGCTCAATATCAGAACCACCCATTTGGACATTCATTGATGTAGAGCTAGAAGATTCAAAGTTGTTGCCTGATGAGTAACGTTGCCTAATATTTTCCATTTCTTCATGTATACTTGGCTTTCCCTTGTACTTGATCTTGCAAAGTCTCCAATCCTAAGCAAAAATAAATAACATTATGAGTTTGGATATTAATTAACAAAAATATATAAGAGGAAGTGAAACAAACCGTTTCTTTGGAATGGAGGCTATACTCATGCATGATCCAATTGGTTTTGATAGCATTGTTGCGGTTCTTGTGCTGGTCTTTGTACTTATGGAAAGTTAATGGTCTCTTGTAGCCAATAAGATTTTCATTAACAACAATTTTCTTGACATGGCTTGTAGCTTTCCACCATCCTTTGCCTGATACTTCTCTAGAATCATTCTCTCTCTTGCAGTAGTAATATCTCTCATTCTTCCCTATAGCATCGCTATGATTCCCTGAAAATTAATTGAAAAAACAAAAGTGATTATTGGGAAAACTCTAAGCAATGAATTTTGACTAGAAAAAAATTTTTTTTTAAAAAGCATAAGAATAAGAAGATACATTGAAGATGTTGCGGTTCATTTTCATAGATATTGGTGTAAATAATAAAATCTAAATGCATTTCTTGATCAGAAGCTTTTCTGTCCAAAGTTTGGATGAGCTCTTCATCTGTAGGATTGAACCTGAATCCATGTGGTACCATTTTCAGAAATAAACTTTGTCTATGAAAAGTGAGAGTATAAGAGGAAGAGAAATATATGGTCACTACTTGTTCATGGTTTCTTTTATAGATAGTATGTAAAGATGGAAAAACACTATGTATAACATGACACGTGAGAGAGGATGAGAGAAACAAATCTAATAAGGAGACTATCTTGATGGGGAAACAAATCTTATCGTACCTTTTTTTTTTTCAATGATCAATAAGCTGTCAACCACTTCATCATGTATTATGACAGATAGCGTGGTTAGTGATATGTTACAAGCTACTCATTGTAATAAGTTTTTTTTTTTTATTTTAAAAAAGTAGTAATAAAAATAGGGAATGAGTTTCACTCTTTAATTATTCTAATTTTAATTAATAAAACATAAGGTTCTATACATCATTATTTTATTAAAAAAAAATGCAAAATCAAAATTTTAAAAATCCATTGAACTTGATAAAAACTTTCTATTCTTTATAATTAGAAATAAATATAACTACTATTTATAACAAATGTTGACGTGACTTGAATTCTGATGAATCTGAAATGTGATCCAACCTAAAATATTTGTAATGCGGTCCTATAATGAATGGAAAAATAGAGGCATGTGTTGTTAGCAAAGTAACAAATAGGTTTTTTTTTTTCATTAATTATATGTGAGAGAAAAAATATATATCTAAACTCGAAACATAGGTGGAAGTAACACATAGTTTTGATCACCAATTTATACCTTGATGGTTGATAGATAGATTAAAATATTCATGACTTAGAGGTATATGTTAGTTACCCCGTGGTATGAATTTGTTACAAAGAGAAAGAAAAAATATATATATATGTGTGTGTGTGTGTGTGTGTGTGTGTGATTAGGGCTAAGAGGATATTTTGTAATTATTCTATATCATAATTCCATTGTAATGAAAATTCTCTCTCTATTATCTGTGCATACCCATATTTTCAGTCGACCTATGTTAAATTGAATGTCAATTTTTTTTTCGATTCTCTTTATTCTGTCATTAGGATTGTATATATGATTTTGATGATTAACATAAAAAATTCCTTAAAATAAAAATTACTATTGGAGATAATATTATAATATAAAAAACAAAATTTTAATTCTTGTTTTTTTTATAAATTAAATATTGATTAGATTAATGAGTTTTTGTTTTATAATTTAAGATTTGAAGATATTATCCCTCAGGAACGAAGCCAAGATCCAGTATTACCAATATTCGTAACTTTTTTTTTATAAAACCCATAATCGTTATTAAAATAAGTTTAAATACATTTAATCTATCAAAATAAAATATGTTGTTCTTTTAAACCACGAAAATTTTTTATAAGTGAATCAACAGAAAATATTTCAACAATTTCTTTTTCTATATATAATAGCAAACAATTTGAAAAAAATTCATCATTAATCTTTTTACAAAGCTAATTTTTAATTATTCTCATTGCTGAAAGTAATAGTTTCGTGGTAGCTATGGAAGCTGGTAGAGTAAGAATAAGGATTACTACTCTATATACAAGAGAATAATAAGGATCACTACTCTATATATAAGAGAATAAATCTTATATTTTCTTATTGTCACTAACCATTGATATAATTATGAAAAAGTTGAGAATTTCTTAATATCAGAAAGTTGTCAAACATAATCAAAATGCTCAAATTGTATTCTTAATTGCATAATCTCAAATTATAAATAATAATATCTTACTTTAAGTAATTGAGAATTAAAAAAAATAAACAATTATAGAAAAATAGAAAAAATCATAGTCATTTTGAACTAATATCAAACCTTAAGTTTAAAAAAAATTATGTTGACAAAAAAATACAGAAAATAGAAGAAATTTTAAAAGGTTCAAAAAAGACTCATTTATATTATGGAATCCTAGTCCCAAATCTCAGGTATGACAAAACTACCGACAAACATATATGGTAATAGTAGAGTGAAAGAATTAAAAATTGTAAACTTATCCTATGAATTTTCATTGTATAAAAAAAATTAATTTTGGACTAATATACATTTAGTTTGAGTCAATTAAATATATATGGATTAACATTTCATATTTGGACAAAATTTATATAGCTAGAAGGAGTTTATTTAATGAGATATGTCCATTTTAAAATTTTATAATATATATATATAAATGAAAAAAAAAATTGGAAGGGGCCAAGGTCCCCTCAATCTCCGTCCATGTAATCCCTACTTTAACAAAAACCTTAGGTTCTAGATTAGTAATTTGAATCTTATTTCACAAAATGGAAGTCCATTGAAATGTCATAAATTAGACTTTGTTTTCTAGCGGAAATATAATTTCTACTTATTGACTTAAATGAAATTATTTAATAATTTTTCTTTTGCGGACGTGGGATGAACTAAAAATAAAAGTTAATTAGAAATTTCAGTCCCCAATTTCCCAATATTAACCAAATCTTTTATGTGATGTCATTGATGTGAGAATTTTCATCAAATTGCTGATGTATGGCCTTAATATAAACTAGAAGTACTCTCTCTGAATCCTTTACTTATTCAAATAATATATATATATATATATATTTGAATGTGTTATTTATGTTAATAATTTGCCATTGAGATTTGAATTATCTAACTTAATTTTTTATATATATAATTAATTAGAGATAAAGAGATCATGATAAAAAAAAAAAAGATAAAGAAACATTTAATATTATTGTGAGAACTAAATCTTAACGCATACTTGTAAAATGATTTCTCCTTATCACTAATTGATTTGGCCGCACGGGTAAGGGAGACCTGCAATACAGAGGAGGATGACTCTGGTCCCGAAATGCTCCGATGCTTAAATCAGAATTTGAAGTGTAATACAGGACTCAAGAAAGAAAGTATTCAGATGTCTTTATCTGTAGAGATTATCTCATATATATAGAAAGTAGAAAGAGAACCACAACTCACATCTTCAACGAGAATATCAAATGTATCACAGGCTTATCGTAGTATGAGATATGTTATCTCGTCCTAAGAAGGTCGGTGTTTGGAGTTTAGCTTGGGTATGGTATTAGGTATCAAGTATCTCTAAAATAAAAGAAAAATCAAGCCACTTGATGCGAAATTCTCCACTTTTGGGAGACCGCATCCAATGTGCAGCACTATTTAGCTAGGAATAAAATAAAATTAAAGCAGAATGAGGGAGAAAATCTGAGAAGGAACCAGTACAAAACATAATTTCAACTATTAATTTTTATATTTTTTTTTTCACTAAATCAATCATATCTAATGTGTTATTTTGAATATTATTAATTAGCAACTGAAAAATAAATATCGAAAATTGTATTGCATAATTTTAAAATAAATATTAAAATATATAATTTTGTTATATTGAATAGTAAAAACTATTTAAGTCATGATTCAACTAATTTATCTATAAATCCACAAATATCATAGGACGTAAGGTTTTACTACATTCACTAGTTATATATAAATATATATATATATATAGTTTGGATTTGAAAAATATTAAATCCTTTAAAAATTCAATGTAGTCAATATTTTTTTTACTAATTGATTCACAGCTCAATCTATAAACAACTGGTCTAACTAACCAAGGAGAAAAAATATATACAAAAGAAGAATGAAAATCTCTATCTGGGTTTTGCCATTATGATTTAAAGGAATAATTGCAATGTGGGGTTGATTGAATATTTTATATTTACTGTTTTCTTTATATATATATATATATAGAGAGAGAGAGAGAGAGAGAATTTAAGGAAACGTTATTTGATATTGATTGACAAACTTCGTGAAATGATAAAAAGTATTCTAAATATTTTCAAAAATTAAATATATATATATTTTGATATCCAGAGAAGGATATCCCCATAAATTATTGTACCCAAGACTGTATAAAGATATTGTCATTTTTTTTAAAAGATGTCATTTTCATGCTATCTTCTGCGAAAAAGAAGAGTATCTTCTATGAAGCAACAGTTCTATATAAATAATATACTTAGTATATAGGAAATGATATTTATATAAAAAAATACAAATGATAATAAAAATTATAATATTTATATATTATAAAAAAATTTATAATAAATAAAAATTAATGTGTTTTGATCTTTTTTAAATTGATTTAAGAATTTTTTTTATTAAAAAAGACAAAAAAAAGTACTCATTTATTTTATTATTTCAATTAAAAAATAATTGAAATTAGTACCTTTTAATTTAGAAGAATCTATTAATTATTATTTTTTCTGAGAGAAAATAAAAAAAGGTTATCTAATACGGAAGTAATAATATATAATAGATAACTATATTAAAATTCAAAATAATTTTAAACAGATGAAAATGATATATTAAAAATTAAATTAAAGATAAAAAATTATAAAACTAATTATAATATCAATTCGTTGCAAACCTTTTGGATAATTAAACTCAGATGAACCTATTTACAGTGGACTCACAAAAGAAACCATTTTTATGTATATACGTGAAAAAAACTAGAAAACTGTTGTGAAGTAATAAATATGTATAAAGCAATTTAATATATATGTATGTACTACTATTATAATAAGTAGTGAAATCAAAATTTAAATAAGATATAATTACACCATTAATATCTGAATTTTTTAAAATTTAATTAAACTTTTTAAAATTAAACAATTGAGTTGTTTAACTTTTTAAAATACCAACTGAGTGCTGAAACCGAAAAATCATATATAATTTAGTTATTTTCGCCGGTTGCAAATTAAAAACTGTTTTTTTGAATGATACATGTCAATAAAATATAATATTTTAAAAAGTTAAATAACTTAATTTTTAAATTTTAAAAAATTCAGATGCTAACAGTGTAATTGTACTTACAATATTTACCTATAACTGATTTATAACCTGCTAAAATAACTAAACTGTATATAATTTCTCGATTTCAGCACTCAATTAATATTTTAGAAAGTTAAACAACTCAATTATTAAATTTTAAAAAGTCCAAATATCAATAATATAATTATACCTTTAAATAAAAGGGTGGACAGAATTTCTTAGCAAAATAAATTAAAGTTGAAGTTATATTTAATTTTATTTTCATATTAAAAAATAAATATAAATAGTTAACATTAACATTTATATTCAATTTTATTTTTATATTAAATATTTATATATTTATATGTTAGAATTTTATCATTTTTGTTTTAATATTCAATATTATTTTCAAAAACTATACTATACATATTAATTTTTAAATAATTTTTATATATTTTTAAGATATTTTAACAAAAGTATTTGAACTAATTATTTTTTAATAATTTTTATGATAAAATTTTTTTATAAAATAATTAACTTAATCATATAATTCTAAATTAAATTCAAAATCAAATTACAAAATAATTAACCTAATTATAAATCTTAAATTTTCAAGTCATATCATAATTAAATTTCAAAATAATTAACCTATTGATCAAAATCTCAAGTCTCAATTCATAATCAAATTTTAAAATAATTAACAATATCATTAAAATAATAATACTCAATAACATTATCAAAATAATAAATTAAATTTTATAAATTAATTTATATATATATATATATATATATTGGGGAGTGAGGTGCAGTAGCAGGGCAGCGCAATGGACCTCCATGCTTCTTCTTAGTTTTGCCCTTGGTTATAATGTTTGATTGAGGTTGACTTTATCCACTGTTGTTGTTGCTGTCGAGGTTTTCTTTTTTGGCATTTCAAATTGAAAATTAATGATGTTAGCATATCTATAATAGTTTTTTTTTATTTTTTATTATATACTCAAGGAAATTATCATTACTGTCTTGAACACAATTTTCCGTCGATGAAAGTTGTATAATATGTTATGGAATGGATAAATAATAAAAGTTTTAATTCTGTAATTATATTTTAATTCCTATTATTTTTATAATTAACTTTTAAATTATTCATAATTAGTCTTTTTTATTATTTAACTTTGTATTTTATGAACGATATATATACAATTTCAATCCAAAATATAACCAAAAAAGTGTCCTTCCATTGCCTGCGAAAATGAGGATAGAAGAAATGAGTTAGGAAATTGATTTATTAATTTTTTGTTTAACTTTTGCAAATGTTAATATGATATGAAAATTCCTCTTAGTGTCTCTAAAAGGGAGAATATGTAGTGAAATCTAAATATAGAGTTACAATTAAGAAGTTTATGAACATCAATGATTAGGCATTCAAGGAATTTGGGCAAATATATTGAAAAGCAACTTGCCACCAGAAATTAAAAATTTTCTATGGAGGCTGCTACGTGGTGTTAGTTTTGCCATGTAAGCTTAACCTTACGATGAAATGAATTCTAGTATTGATCATGAATTGTTTTTTTTTTTTTTATCAAATGCATACAGTGGCGGAGCCAGGAAGGCTGAGAAGGGGGGGTTGAGGGCTGAGAGAGGGGGGCTGAGGCTGAGGGCTGAGCTGCTGAGGAGGCTGAGGTACAGTGCATGCAATTTTCATGTCCGGCGGCCGGCAGGGGGGTTGTCAGCCCCCACTCGACCCCACCTGCCTCCGCCCCTGAATGCATATATAATCTCCTGGACTCGTAGTATTTAATCACTTTATCCCATTAACTTTCATTTTAACCATTTTAAAGTCTTTTCCTTTCATTTATTTGGGAGCTTTTATATATTATGGTATCAACAGGGCCGATTATTGCAACTACCTTCTCCAAAAGGTTGACCATAAGCTTCAAGGCTGGACTAAAAAACTCCTTTCTCCTGGAGGCAGGCTTCTTTTAATCAGACACGTCCTTAATTCTATCCACATTCATATCATTGGTGCTATGTCTTTACCAAAGAAGATTACTCAAGCATTGGAAAAGAATTTTTCTTCCTTCTTCTGGAATTCTGATGCTTCCTCGTCGAGCTACCATTGGATTAAGTATGAAATGATGTGTTTCCCTGTAGAGGAAGGTGGACTTGGATTGAGATCTTTATCTTCTTTGCAAGATGCTTACTCAATTAAACTTTGGTGGAATTATCATGCGGGTGAATCGGTTTGATCTTCTCTATTGCAGAGGAAATATCACCGTAAGGGTGTCATGAATTTTTTGCAAACAGATTCTTGTACATGGAAGAGGATTTGCAAAATTCATGCCATAGCTTCTTATTCTATTTCCATCTCAGCCGGTAAAATGTCATGGAAAGAATCTCTTTCAGAGCAGTTTACTCTTGCTGAAGCATATGCCACAGTGAGGCCTAGACGTGCTGTTACTTTATCTTGTCAATTTATTTGGGAGTCTTCTATTCCGCTGAAATATTCAGTGTTCAGTTGGCGGCTTCTCAACCAAGCTCTTCTGCTTCCGAGCCGTCTCAAAAAAATGGGTTTCAACATGGCTTCGGTGTGCCCTTTCTGCATGAGGGCAGAAGCAAGAGCTAATCATATCTTCTACTGGTGTGATCCTATTTTTAAAATATGGCAATTTTTCCAGGATTTTGCTTTTATCTCCACCTCTGCTCCAGAATCTTTGCGCAATCAGCTAGTTAATGGGTGGATTCGGTTTTCTTCTAATACCGCTGCTGGTAGGTTAGCAAAATTAATTCCGCAACTGATTATGTTTTATACATGGACTGCCTACTGTAAGATTATTTTCCAGAGGTTCAAAAGCAAATTATGGATGTTATTCGGAATTGGGGCATTGCACACTCTCATAAATCCTTCGCCAAACCAGTTTTTTACTTCAGTAGTCTTCTTTCCGAAAGTTTTAGCAAGGCAAAACTTAAACCAATTTTGGTACAGTGGAGCAAACCGCCGACTGGTAAACTCAAGCTGAATGTAGATGCATCATACACACAAAACAGAGCAGCTGGTGGGGCATGCTTGCGAGATCATACAAGTATTTTTGTCTCTAGCATTGGTTTCTCTATCAGCGCTTCTTCCCCTCTCGAAGCGGAATTGCTTGCTATCCTTCATAGTTTACACTGGTGTTTCCATCTCCAGAAGTCGTCTTTCATTATTGAAAGTGACTCGAAATTTGCTGTTGATACAATTCTTTCGCCTATTGTTGCAAACTCTCTGGTTAAGGATATCCAAAACCTCATCTCTCTTACCGCTGCTGACATCACTCACACCTTTCGCGAAGGGAATCAGGCTGCCAATTTCATCGCTCTCTTGAGTAGATCTAATTCTGCTGATTATAATTTTTTGTCTTTTACTTCTTTGCCTAAATATTTGAAAGGCATCATTTTGTCGGATAATATGGGTTCGCCCTACTTTCGTTACATTTAGATTATCTATAGTTCGTTGCTGCCCATTTTTTTGGGTTTGTATAGACATTTGTATGGGTTTTTTCATGCCTTTTTTAATCATTAAAAGTTGTGGTGGTTCCGTCCACCTTTACTAAAAAAAAAACCATTTTATCTCATGTACTTATATATTTTTTACTAATAAATATTTATATTAATGAATATTGATTACTTTATTCCTTATTTTTATATATTTTATATTAAATTTATATCTCACGATATAACTCAGAGAGTTTGTATTTATGAATTAAGAAAAATAAATGTTTAGAGGGTTATATAGTTAAAATAAAAATTTAAGAAATAAACTGACTAAACGCTACAAGTCTATTCCAGGAGACTAAGAGGGTGTTTGGTTTAGCTGTTTGATGCAGCTGATAGAGGTTTGAACCTCAAACAGCAGCTGTTTGGTAAAATTTGATGTTTGGTAAAATTTTAAAACAGCAGCTGATAGCTGTTAGGAACCCCAAATAGCTGCTGTTTCAATAAGCTCCTACTCGGAGCTTTTTCATATCAGCTGATAGCTGATTCATATTAAGACTATATTAACCCTATTAAAATAAAATAAAAATTAATATTTATTAGATAATAATATGCTTATTGGTAATTTTACATTCAAACTGCAACAGCTATTGTATTTTTACCAAACACTAACCCGAATCAGCTACCAGCTATCCGCCACCAGCTATCAGCTATCAGCAACCGCTATCAGCTACCAGCTGCTATGAACAGCTAAACCAAACAGGCCCTAAATATGTGTTTAGCCTTATTTTTTTATGATAAACCTGAATATGAGTTTCATGTAAGCTTAATATAAATGCATCTATGTCCAATGGCCAGAATACTATGGGATATATGCTGCAGTGGTAGGAGATGAGAAAGGAATATTTTGTGTGATTTCTCAGGGTTTTTATATGTTGTAGTTTTGAGTCTTCTTGCAGAAGCAATTTAGAGAGGTGCTTTCATAGCTCAAGCATTTGGGAGTTAATAATGTGAAAGTCTAAATGAATCGCATCAAAGTTTTTCATTGGTTAAAGAATCCAAAACCAAGCTCTTACAAAATTTAGTACAACGATTTCATATTGCATGTTTCTCAAAAATTAGTTTCAAAATTTGTTCTGTTTAAGGACAAAGAGGAATGCTAATAAGGCAAATCATAGTCTTGCCAGGGTAGTCTTATAGTATGCAAATCCTCATGATTCGAATTTCACATCATATTTTTTTTTGTTTTAATTCTTGATTCTGATGTTAGCATATTGATTATAATAGCAATAAGAAAAAATTTTAATTTGGGTGTATCTGGGGAGCCTATTGGCTTGAATTATCTTTGCTTTTTTTACTTGTTTTGATCATTGGCTTTTGTTTAATAAAATTTTAGTTTAAAAAAAATATAAAAAGTCTCACTTTTATTTTTTTTTTTACTTGTGAACTTTTTTTAAGTTTATTAAAATTAATTTTTTTAATATTATATTGAAGAAATGAGGAATTGATCCGGAGTCTATTGATTCCATGAAAAAATACACTTTATGTTAAGCTATATCTGTGTAATATAATAAAAATAATTAAACTACACAAATGATGAATGATTTTAAATAAATAAGCAACAATTAAATTTCTTTTCAGAAATTATCTCTCATAATATATGAAAAATATTTCAATAAACGTTTTCGCCCATTATTTTGAAAATCCAAGCCTATTATTTTGAAAATCCAAAATTTACTTAAATTTTAAATTTAAAATATTTAATATATTATTGAGAGGTGCAAATGAGTCAACCTATTCATGACTTTCTATCCAAAAAAAAAATTATTCATGACTTATTTGAATTCAGTTTGTAAAATATTTAAATTTGACTTGATTTTAATTAATTTTTGAGCTCAAGTTCGAGGGAAAAAAAAGCCAATTTTGAATATTATAATACTTAACTAAAAGAGTCCGATTAAGTATCAAAAGCTTTATATAATTTAAATATAGTTATGTATATTATATACAATTATTATAGTTTACTAATTTGAGAATTGAGGTGAGTTTTTTAATTTATGTATAGGCTTTAGTTTTATTTTTTAATATTAACAATTAAGCTAATTCCTTTTGATTTTTCTTTAAAGATGTCAAATTCAAATATTTTAAGTATCTATCAAATAGATCATAATCTTAAAATTAAAATTAAAACTTTTTTAAGCAACTCAATTGAATTGACTGAATTTGATTACAGTGTAATTTAATGGTTTGTCCATATAGCGATAATTCATTTATTTTAGATATGTTGATAATTCAAACATTTTAGTCATGTAAACTTAGGATGATTATGTTTCTGTTATATTTTTACTAAATTGATTATACTTTCATAATTTAAAATACTCGATTAATAGGATAAATTTAATTTTTCGCTTATCAATTAGCTTTTAATATTTGGCAATATTTAACTTTTAATCATATATAAAGGTGTGAGTTAATTGGTCAGTCAACTAAACATTTCTATTTAGTTAACCGACCGTGTTACAATGTAGATGGTTCTGTTGAAAAAATTAATGATTAATAAGTTCTAATCGATTGGTTAATTGTTAACAGATAATTTTTTTGAAATTATTTTTTCCTATTCTAAAAAATAAAAAAAACTAATTATTTTTGTTAAGAATATAATTTTATATGTATGTTTTATTATATATTT
Organism: Garcia nutans; assembly: GCA_947685225.1. NCBI lineage: Eukaryota > Viridiplantae > Streptophyta > Magnoliopsida > Malpighiales > Euphorbiaceae > Garcia > Garcia nutans. Next base: position 43,938,649 of record CANTUV010000037.1, read on the forward strand.
TTTAATATGAAATACTTAGTAAATATTTTTAATAAAAATATTAATTATAAATATAATAAAAATTCATATTAATTAGTTTAATTAATTTAAGGTACAATTCGATTAAATATATAAATTAACTAAACTGACCGATTTAATCCGATCAATTAATCAAATCAACTGAAATATAAAATTAATTAGTTAAGTCAGTAATAATGTCCTTAGAATGAGTCGATTATATTTTGATTCAATCAATTAACTAACCAATTGGCGGAACGCTAATCTCTATTTTTATATATCAATGATATTTTAATTTAATTTATCAGATTATTTAAGAAGTCAATGTTACAGAAAATTTTAATGACCCTGCCTAAAATTAAGTCCAAATTAAACATTAAATAGGTGATTAGGTTAATTTTTTTTCCAACATTTTTATTGAATTTTTGGACAAAATTCAGGCCCACAAATTAGATGTTTCTCCTGCCAAACCATCATGTTTGTTGTGTTTGCTTAGTGTATCTACAGCAGATATTGTCTTTGGACTTCATAGATATGCTTTGGATTGGGATCTGTACACTATTTCTTTTCCAGCTACATTATTAAAATCAATCAATCAATCTGTCCACATCCCACACAAATTTTTAATATAATTCAATTTTTTACTTGATAATATCTCAGTTAAAAAAGAGTAAAAATTTCAACCATTTAGCTTTAATTAAACAAAAAAATGTTTTCATATGCCAATTAATTAATGACTCAAATTTTAGGAGTTAATTACACTGGCTATCCATAATCTTTTATTCTTATACCATTAAAATTTCTAAATTTCCTTTTATAAATATAAAATTTTAATTTTTTTTATATTATTCTAATAAAATTCCTGAGAAGGTTGTATGATGACTGAAATGTGACATAATAACAATATATTATTACATGGCAAGAAATTAAAAAAATTTAAATATGTGATTTTATTTTTATTGAAAATGTAATTTTAGATTTGCTAAAATAAAATAGCTAGGGAATGAGATAAAATTAAAAATTTGCTTGCTATGTAGCAACACGTACTGTCACATCATACTCATGTTGCTGAAAAATAATTTCAAAGATTTTATTGAGACCGTCGCACATAGGGGAATGAGGAACTGGCGAATTATAATTTTTTTTTTTATATTTTTAGTCAACTTATGTTTAGTTATTATTTTTTTTATGTATTAAGAGTCGTCACCATTCAATTATAAAGTTTAATTGGATACTTAATTCTAGTATGTGTTTTCAGAAATAAGGTTCGGGGTTAATTACGCGTAGAAAAAAAATACCATATAACATCTAAATTCGATACTATAATTATTGTGATATTTTATTATCTATTTTTATACTCACATAATGGATCATATTCACTGTCTGAATATAAATCTCAATTATTATATTTTTTTAATTATTTTTGTATTTTGATTATTGTATTCACTATCTGGACACAAATATTTTTAATATATTTGTTATTTAATTTTATTATTCTAATAATTTTATTACGTTTATAAATACATATTTTATTTATTATTTAATTATTTAATCATTGAATTCAGTAACTGAATATAAGGATTTTATAGTTTAATATTTGTTAAGTTTATGATTTTTATTTTTTTAAATTATATTCACTCCCTGAGCATAATTATTCCAATTTCATATTTGTATTAAATATTTTATACCTTTTGTATTGCTATTCGTTAATTAATAAATATTTATTATTATATATTCTCTGAAAAAAAAAATTGTTTATTAAGATAGATTTAAATTCAAAACTTAATTTTAAATGTCTACGTATCCGTTTAACGTAATCAAAATCCTCGTAGTTTGATATATTTATTGGGTTTGAATTTTAAATTGTTATTATTATTGTTGTTGTTGTTGTTTCCACCCCTAGATATAATTAGACTTATTTGCTATCATGAATAAATATTTTTTATGTTTGCTATTATTTTATTCGTTAATTATGTCCACACTGGATATAATTATATATATTTTTTATATTCATAGATTTACTTTTTAATGTGCCATTTTATTTTTTGTTATTTTTAACAACTATATCCACTACCTAAATGTAATTTTTGGGTTTATTTAATTGATCTTATCTCATATATATATATATTTATTTATTTTTCTAGATACAAAATTTAAATAATTTTTACCATTTAATCTTAATCTAATCTTAACCTTAATTTTAATATTTATCTTATACTTTAAGCAAGAAATGAATGACACAACAGTTACTAATGGTCTTACTATTTTTTTAATTTATATTGTTACTTATCGAATTTTTTAAAAATTTGATAGAATAATTATTTTAATTATGGTCTTGATTTTATTTTTTTTTTACTCCAAAGAATGTCAAATAACTATATAACTAAAAGTGGGTAAAGAAAAATATTGAAAAAAAAAATGAGGCGATGTTATGGACTGGCTCATTACATTTCTATTCCAATAAAATGCCACGTTTCATCTTTTCTTTAGTAGCTAACGTTGAGGTTTTTTTTTTTTTTTAAAAAAATTTAACAAAAGAAAGCCACTTTGGACAAATACTAAAACTCCACCGTTTCGAGGTAAGTGTTTAATCTTAAATCCCACTTGATATAAATACTCATCTTTAAGGCTTTCATTTCATTTGTGTCGTTCTATTCCTTGTCATCTTCTTCTTTAAAAACTGTCAGAGGAAGTAGCCACTATTTATCTATTGATTAGTTTTTTTTTGTTCATCCTAACTTAAACTCACGGCTACAATATGCACTCCAGGTATTCTCATGTATGATTCTTCAATCACGTTTTAAGGTAAAATTTTTGGATCTTTGTTTACTTTTAGTTGGCTTTTTTATCTATTAGTTTTTTTTTTTTTTTTACTTTTTACATATTGTTATTTTCTAAGTTCTTGGATTCAATTTACTTTACTAAAAAAAATTCATTTTTTTTTGGTGAAATTAATAAGACTATTTTGTTATATCTTTTTGTTTTTGAGATTACCTTTACTGTTATTGTTATTATTTAATGTATCCTTAAAAAATAAAAATATTTAGGTACCTGAATCATATATTCATTCCTTTTTTGTGTGAAATTTTATCTCTCTTTTTTTAATGATTACTTTTGTATGTGATTTTGTTACGTTAAATTTGTGATTATTAAAGCATAAAGTCTTGTATTTAAACTAATAAAAGAACATAAGTAAAAAAAATTGTGCTTGTGCTTGTATATGAATAAATCATCATCTCTATGTACGTAATCACCTCTTGATTATGCTTTTTGAAGTTATTAATTGATGACTATAATTGTAGTAAACGAAAATTGATACTTAAATTGCAATTAAAAAAGAGCTATTAGACATGTTATCTAATTGTGATTCTTTTACTCATTGAACAAATGATTAAACTTTATTGCTTGGCTGTTTTGCCCCTTTTTTGGAATATTTTATCAAGTGCATTTCTTGTAACAAATAAAATTTCAGTTTTTATACAATTTCCTGTTCTAGAAAACTGTCCTAAAATTGTCCTTAATTGTTACTCCTTTCCCTCTAATTTTCCTTCTTCTGTTCCTCTTTTTTTTTATATATAATTTTCCCCCTTGTTTATGTGTCAAGATTTCTGTATTTTTTGTTGTTTTATTTATTATTTCTGTGTTTTTTCTTCTCTTTTTTGTAGCATATATTTCTCTTAATTTTTTACCTTTTGCCCTTTCTTGTAAATTTTTGGTGTCGTTTTTTTAATTTGATGTTTTAGTTTTTTTGTTTGAATTTTCTGTTTCTCTGTGTTTCTTTTTCATAAATTTGTCATCATCATTTTTTTGAATGTATTGTGTAGTTGTGGCAATTGTAACTAATTTAAGATGTGGCATATATGTATATGACTATATACTAAATAATACAGTCACTGCCTAACTATATTTGCCTAAAATCACATATCTAGATATGTTTATAAAAATAGGTACAATAAATCAAAATTCAAATTTGCAGAAAAATAATAAAAAAAAATTTGAAAGATAGTAATTACCTAATTATGACAACTAAGAAAAGACAGATTTTCTTGTTATTAATTACTTTATCTTCAAAGAATTTTATTAAGTGCACTTTCTGTATTTAATGAAATTCAAATTTTCTTCAAAATTTTCCTTTATCAGAAAATAACTAAAATTTTTATGCTCTCAATTTTCACTCTCTCTTTTTTTTTATCCTCTTCTTTCTTTTTATGTATTATCTTCTTCCTCTTTTTCTGCCCTTTTTTGTTTTTCTCCTCCCTTTTCTGTATGAATTTTCCCTATATATAGTAAAATAATCTACATTTTTTTTTATTTTTTTGTGTTTCAAGTATGTGGATGGTATGGAGTTGGTGTTGCTGTGGAGAATGTCACATTTAGTTATTCTAAATTTTGTTTTATCTTATGCAGAGACATGATTGTTGCCCCTCCATATTCTTGTTTCTTTCAAATTTTTTTTTTTTGCATTTGGAATATGTGTACAGAGGATATAAATCAGATTATAAGTATTTTATTAATATTTTTATTTATTTATTTTAAGTATTATTTTGTTATTGATATTTTTCAATATTTGGTTACAACAGTGGTCCCCCCCACATACTTCAATTAATTAAAGTCATGTAAAAGGTTAGTAATCAATAAGGTTTGAGCCCATTCATGATCTATTATCGGTTGTAAAAGGGAAAAATAAAACTTAAGTCTTGGTCTTAGAATATTTTTATAATCAACTATAAAAATTGATGAAAAACGATATCAGGTTTGATCTTAAGAATTTCTAATACTTGGTACTAGAAATTTTTTGGAAAAAGGGAAAGAAATCTAAGGCTTGGTCTTAGAAATACCTAAAGCTTGACTTGACTTTAGGAATTCTTGGGAAAAGAAAAGGAGAACTTAGGACTTGACCCTAGACTTGCCTAATACTCGACATTAGGAGCCCTTTCTTTATATTTTAGAAAACAAAGTGGAATATAATGTTCGATTTTATAAAAACCTAAAGCTTGACTTTAGGAAAAAAAATTTTAGAAAAAAAAATGAACCTAAGGCTTGACTCCAGGAGTATCTAATGCTCAATATTAGAGACTTTTTTGAAAATGAAAAAGAAACTTAAGGCTTGACCCTAGGAGTTTCTAATACAAAGAATTTTTGAAAATAAATAAAATAAAAATAAAAATAAAAAAATAAAGAAATGAAACCTAAGGCTCAATCCTATGAGTGCCTAAAGCTTGATTTTATGAACTTTTTGAAAAGCAAAGAGAAATTCAGAATGTTATTCTAAAATTCAGAATTTTATATGCATATTCTTCTGATCATATTTAGAAAATTTTAAAATTTATCGAGAATGCTTAAAACCTTTTTATCATGCAAGCTTATTTGTATCTAAATGCTTAGAAAAAGTATTAATTTTCCTTTTAAAGTCATCTTTTTGTGATTAAGGAATTTTTTTAAGCAAAATATAACATCGAAACTGCAACACTACCCAAATTTAGAAAAAATTCAGTGTTTAACTTTAATTATGAGATCTTCAAGATGTCTTTTTGGATTCTATTTAGGCAACAACTCTGAATCTTAAAATAACCTCGTTTGTTAATATCCGTATAAATATTATGGTAACAATTCTTTCACCCAATGGTATGCCTTCCTTTCATTTCAAGTTTATGATTTTATTTTCATAAGCAGATCTGTTAAGCTTAAATTTTCACATCTTTTAGCATCACATCCCTTTTCAAATATTTCAAGAATAATTTTTAATAAAATATATGTCTTAAAGAATGGGTTAGGCAAGAATATTTAATCCCTCGATAGTTATTTTATCAATGTTTTCTATAGTTACTTATTTTCAAAAGGAGCAAAGGATGTGTGAGAAGAGAAAAAAAAAGAAAGAAAAAAATAACAATTTATTAAGAAAAGCCAATAAATCATACAAATCTGATGATCATAAGCCTAAATTAACTTTGAATAATCCCAAATTGTACTTCTCACATCTTCCTTTTCATCTTTTGTTATAACTTTAGGCATAATACCTCTTCACAATATCTGAATTCATTGGATTTGGCAAATCTTCTCCATCCATATTGGTTAAAATGAGAGCACCTCCAGAGAATGCTTTCTTCACAACATATGAGCCTTCATATTTAGGAGTCCACTTTTCCTGAGGGTTTTGATGTCTAAGAATAATCTTTTTTAGTACCAAATCCCCTTCTTGAAATTCTCTTGCCTTCATCTTCTTTGCATGGGCTTTGATAAGCCGTTTCTGATATAACTGATCTTGTCACAAGGTTGTCAATCTTTTTTCTTCAATAAAGTTTAACTGATCATAACGACTCTGCACCCATTTGGTATCATCAAGCTCGTCTTCCATAATAATCCCAAGAGAAGGAATCTCAACCTCAATGGGTAATACTGCTTCCATGCCATATACAAAAAAAAATGGTGTTGCCCCAGTAGATGTCTTGATTGTGGTCCTATAACCATGGAGGGCATAAGGAAACATTTCATGCTAATCTTTGTATGTTATAACCCTTTTCTGAATTATTTTTTAATATTCTTATTGGTTGCTTTAACTACACCATTTATTTTTGGACGGTACGGGGAAGAATTATGATGTTTAATTTTATATTTAGCACATATTTCTGCCATATTTTTATTTCTGAAATTCTATGCATTATCAGTGATGATACATTCAGGAAGACCATACTAACATATGATATTTATGTTTGGTGAATTTCAGGATGACATTCTTTGTTACATTGGCATAAAAGGCTGTCTCTACCCATTTAGTAAAATAATCAATTGCCACCAAAATGAAACAATGACCGTTAAAAACGTTAGGTTCTATTGGGCCGATCACATCCTATCCACATTTTAAAAAAGGTCACGGGGAAACCATCACATGTAAGGGTGCTGGAGAAGAATTGATATAATCAACATATATTTGACATTTATAAAATTTTCGGACATAGTTAATGCAGTCCGATTTCATTTTCAACCAGAAGTAACCCATTCTGAGAATCTTACAGGCTAAAATATGTCAACTTGAAATGCGTCCCACAAAATCCCTCATGCACTTCTTCTATCAATCTCCAAGCTTCTTTTTCATCCACATATCTGATCAACATTGTATCTTAGTTTCTTTTTTATAAAACATCACCACTTAAAAAGAAATTCATTACCAGTCGTCGAATTATTCTTTTGTTAGTGTCTAAGGCTTCTGGAGGGTATGTCTTGTTTATGAGGTACTATTTGATATCATGAAACCACAGCTTACCATCACTTTCCTCTTCAAGGTTTGTGTAGTAAGCATTGACCCCTCTGGTTTTAATCTTGATGGGAGGCAACTTTCCACTAGTGTCTAGTCGAAACATTGTGTCTAATGATAGGTGCAAATTAACCCTATATTTTCTCTTAGATTTATGTATGTAATTGAATTAAATTAATTTATTCTAAGCTTATTTATGTACTTTAATTTTATTATTTTTGAATTAAGCTTAGTTTAAATTAATTTTTTAAAAGTGTGTAAAAACTGGAATTTTTAGGTATAATTTGACCTTTTAAGCTTCAAGTAAAATTTCAGTGGCTTTAAGGTGTAAAATTGGAAAAGTGTCTTCATGAAGTTGATAGAGGACATCTCAAGCTTTTCAAAGAGTTCTAGTTTTTTAAATTTTGAGTTCATTTTGGCCTCTAACTTTAAAGTCAAAATTTGTCTTGAATTTCAGAAGCAGAAGTCCAGTCCGAGCCACTGATAGTAATTGGGCCATAACTTGGGTGTCTGAAGTCCAAATCAAGTAATTCAAAGGCTTAAAACCATCTAATCTTCCGGGGCTACAATTTTTCTGGATAGGTAAATTGGAGATAAGGACCTTATTAGATAGAAAATTGAGGGAGAATTTTGAATTCAAATTTTGAAACAGAGGTTAAGTAAGAGTAGGATTCTGATTTGAAAGAGGGATTGACTGGATACCAAGGAGGACATGAACAGTACATGGGAGACAACAATTCTAGAGTTTTAGACTATTTTTTCTTCATGTTTTGTATAGAGGAAATTAATTTAGCTCAATTGGAGATTAAAGGAAGAAGGAGATTTCGTTAGAGGAAGACTTGGTCATCTCTGCCGGATTCTTCATCAACTTCGTTTGAACTCTCTATTTAGTTTACATTTTCTACTTTACATTTTATTTAATTATTTGTTATTTTCTTATTTTGAATATTATAATGATGAATTTTATGTTTTGTTGCTTAATTTCTATTTTATCTAAGTTTAATTTAATTATGAGAAAATAATCCCTTTGTGGGATTAGGTGGATTTGGATGTTGGAACTATAGGTTATAAAATGCAAAAGTTGAATGTGATTTTTGATGTGGAATCATCAATCTTGAGTGATTAAGTTTAGAGAAAAATTAATTGCTTAGGGATCCAAAATTAATATCTTGATTAAATTGAATTGGACTTTGATTATTTAACATGAGAATAGTAATTTAATCACTGCCCAATTATATTCTCTTGCTTGAGAGAGAGGTTGATGAATTGAGTGATATTGGATATCTAGGATTTAAGAATTGAAACTTAATGCTTCATTAATTAGACTCATAGTAAAAACTCCAATGAAACCTAATCCTATTCCTTTACCATTGATTATTTGAACGCATAGTTTAGAGTAATTGACTTATATATATTAAGATTAATTAGGTAAAATTAAACTGGTGCAATTTACTAATTTTTAGATGATAGTTAAATTAAATTTTAGTTAATCAAATTGAACCTTCCCTGTGGGATCGACTCTTACTTTTACTACATTATTTGTTATGAGTCATGCACTTGCAGTTTTTAAAATCGATATACATAAATCGGCCAACAAGTTTTTGGCACTGCTGCCGGGGAAGAAAAAATTAATTTTATAACTGTAAGTTCAAAGTGATTATTAATTTGAAATTTATTTTAATTATTTTCTTTTGTTTCTTCTGCAGGAATTTTATACACAGTAATAGACAAGCTGTTTTAGAGAATTTTAATTCAAAAATTGAAAAACAGTGCAGAGAAAATAATAGAATAAGAAAGGAGATACTTTGCCTGGAAAGAGAAGAAAGAGAACAAATTCAGGTACAGTAGTCTGTAGAAGAAGAGAGTAAGACTAAAGAAGGAGAAGCTAGTGAAGAAGAAGTTAACATGGCGGATGCACGAGATCAAATTCAACCAAGAAATCTCACTCTAAGAGAACACGCCATGCCTAATGCTCAAATTGGATCAAACATCACTCAACCTGCAGTGAATGCTAACAATTTTGAACCGAAACCAGCTCTCATCAATATGGTTGAATAAAAGTTTTTCTATGGTTTGAACCAGGAAGATGCTATTGCTCACTTGGCAAATTTTTTGAAAATTTGCAATACGATCAAGATGAATAGAGTCAGTGATGATGCAATTAGGCTATGCCTTTTTCCTTTCTCATTGAAGGATAAGGCAAAAGTTTGGTTACAAGGTCAAGCTACTGGAACCTTCACACTTGGGATGATTTGTCCAAAGGATTTTCGGCAAAATATTTCCCTCCTGGTTAGACTGCAAAATTCAGAAATGACATAACTAGCTTTGTGTAGTATGATGGTGAATCACTTTATGAAGCTTGGGAGAGATTTAAGGATCTTCAAAGGAAGTTCCCTCACCATGGGGTTCCCGATTGGCTGATTATACAAACATTCTATAATGGAATAACTAGGCCATTGAGAAGTACAATAGATGCAGCTGTTGGACGTGCTCTTATGAACAAAAATATAGTTGAAGCAATAGTCCATGGCAGCAAACAATTATCATTGGTCTAGTGAAAGATCTTTACCCAAGAAGGTAGTGGGTGTACATGAAGTAGATAGGATTTCATTACTTATAGCAAAGGTTGATGCATTAGCTAGAAAGTTGGAGCATGTGAATCTTGCTACTGCAAGTTGTGAAGGATGTGGTGGTAATCACCAATATTTTGAATGTCCAATTTAAGATCAAATAAATTTTATGGGGAATCAAAATAGAGCTCAACCAATACCTTATGGAAACACATACAAACCAAGTTGGAAAAACCATCCTAATTTGTCATGGGGTGGAAACCAAAGCAACCAAGGAAATCAAGGAAACCAATTCAACCAAAGGGGATTATATCAACTACCTTCTCCAAATCGGATTCAAGGTCAAGAACATTATCAAGAAAACAAACCAGCTTATGAGACTGCTTTAGAGAAATTCATTTCTGTATCTAGTGAGAGGTTTGATAAGCTAGATAACCAATATGATTAGTTAGAATCAAGAATGGACCAAATTGCTAATCAAAATAGAAGTCTTGAGATGCAAATTGGGCAAATTGCTAGTTCTTCCAAATCAAGGAATCAAGGTTCTCTTCCTAGCAAAACTGAAGTTAACCTATGGGAGTATTGCAAAGCGGTTATGCTAAGAAGTGGTAAGCAATTACAAGACCCTATTCCAAAGAAGGTTTAATCAAGTGAAGAAAATGTTCAAGAAATGTTAAATGAAAAGGAAGTTGAGAATGCAAAGGAGGAAAGTGAACCAATACCCTCCAAGGTTGAAGTGAAGCCTTATGTGCCTTCAATTTCATTTCCTTAAAGACTTAAAAAGCAAAAGTTAGAGAAGCAATATGAGAAATTACTTGAAGTGTTCAAGAAACTGAGGATAAACATTCCTTTTGCGGATGTTGTTGCACAAATGCCAACATATGTCAAGTTTTTGAAGGAGTTGCTTTCCAACAAAAGATCCCTTGATGACAATGCAAGGATTGCACTCACAGAGGAGTGTAGTATTGTGATCCTGAACAAACTTCTATCCAAGTTGAAGGATCTAGGGAGTTTTTCTATACCTTGCACTATTGGTGATGTCGATTTTAATAAAACTTTATGGGATTTAGGTGCTAGCGTGAATCTTATGCCAAATTCTATTTGCAGGAAGCTTGGATTCACTGATTTAAAGACTACAAAGATGATAGTTCAGCCGGCTGACAGATTAATTAGACATCCCTTAGGGATTATGGAGAATGTGCTAGCAAAGGTGGATAAGTTCTACTTACATGCAGATTTTGTCATCCTAGAGATGGAAGAAAATGTAGAGATCTCATTGATTCTTGGAAGACCATTCTTGGCAACTTCTGGAGCATTAATTAATGTTCGAGAAGGAAAGTTGACATTGATGACAAAGTAGAATTTGATATTATAAAATCAACGAATAATCTATCCCCAGTGCATAGTTGATTTTGAGTGGACACTATTGAAAATTTAATGCATGATGGTCCTAAAAAGAAAAATCAAAAAGATACTTATCAAGAAGAGTGAATTAAGAATTCTCAGGGAGAAAACATTAGGTTTTCTATTGACATTTATTTGGAAAACCCTACCATTAACTCCATCTCAAAAGATGTATGATTTTGAAAAGTTAGAAAAATATGGAATTATAGATAAGAAAGTGATATGTCGATTCCTGCCTTGAGAGACATGAAAAAGTCAAGCTTAAGACTTTAAACAAGCATTTTTGGGAGGTAACCCATTTTTTATCCTTTAATTTTTGTTTAATTTTTTTGTTCTTAGTAATTTTAGTTCATTTGATTTAATTAATTTGAAGCTATTAATTTAGTTTGTTAATTTTCGCAGGACAATGTTTTGATTTTGTGTTCTTTAATGCTTTATTTTTATTTTATCAATTAAGAGTGATGGTGGAGAAGGAAGAACAAGAATAGGTGAGTTTAAGTTAAGTTGTGTTGTTTACATTCTTTTAAAAAAAAATAAAAAATTTGCGCGCCTGTCGCGATCGCGAAGGACGTCGTGATCGGGACAGTAACGGCTTCAGCGTACCGCGCGAGCAGCAGTAGCTTTACATCTGTCGCAATCGTGATGGGCTAGAATCTAAAAAAAAAATATATAGTTATAAAGGAATAAGCAGCCCATTCTTTCTCCTCACTTTTCTTTTCATCTTCTTTCTCTTTTTCTCTCACTCCCAAAAGACTTTCTCAAATCTCTAACTTTTCTTCTCTTAAATCTCACCCAAATCCTTTAAAATTTCACACTTAATCCAACAAATCCTACCTAAATCTACTAAACCCATTCATCAATTTCTTCAAAAATGGCTTCAAGAACCAAGAGTGTTACAAAGAAAGTTTCTTCAAGGAAGGAGAAAGAGAATATTTCAAGCTCTTCAAGGGATAAGGTAGATACATCTTCTCATTTTGAGTCTCCTTTTCCAATTTTTGATCAAGAAGAAGGTAAGAAATATATCTCCTTATGCTTGAGAAATATTCCTCCTTGTAGATATTTTAGTCATGGTGTTTTTGAGCATTTGGGTTTAGATGATAGAATGAAGTAATTATTTGCTAGATTAGGTTGGGAAAAATTGGTTCAAAAGGAATATGACACATATAGAGAACTCACTTTTGAATTGTTTACAACACTTAAAATGTCTAAATCTAAGGATAAAAATTTAGAGTGTCGAATGTTTGGTATTAATTATGTAATTGATCGTGATGTTATGTTCAAAGCTTTTGGCTTGCCTACAGGAGGTGCTTGCACACATTCAAAAGAATTTAATGTTGACAAATGTTGGAAAACATTAACTAAATTTGATTCATTCAATATAAGAAATGTACCTAATGGACTGATTTGTGATCATAATTTACTTTTATTACATAAGTTTATGTGTCATTGTATTTTTGGTAGAAAGAAAAGTAATAAAGTGTCAGTATAAGATTTATTTATGTTGTATTGTGCTTATAAGGGTAAAAAAAGTGTCTACAACATACAATATTTTTCAAAGTTTCATATTTATTGCTCAACATTCTAAGTGTAATATCCTCATTTATGCCCTAGAAGTTTTGCATATTGTTGTTGCTGTTATTGTTATATATTGGATTGAATATATATGTTAAATTGTAAGAGAAAAGAAATTGAGAAGAGAAAGTATATGTATATGTATTTTGGGAAGAAATAGGGTTTAGAGACAAATTTATATGTTGTGTATATGTTAATATATATGACATATAAAGTGGTCAAAAGGCTTGGTCAATGCAAGAGAAGATATTTATTTGAGATTGGTAAATTACTTAATTGGGCACATATAAGACAAAAAGATAATTATGTGAATAAGGGCACTTTGATAATTGCTTGGATAAAATCATATGGTGGATATTTAAAGAAGGTTTGACTTGTGTTTTCTTCATCATTTCTTCTTCTTCTTCTTGTTGATGGCCGGCCCTCCATAGCCAAAGAGAAAGAAAGAGACAAGTGATGGTTTTGATGATTTCAAGCTTAAATTGAAGAAAGATTAAGTGTTCAAGTGTTGATTTAAGAAGTTTTTAACTAAGGTAAGATCTTTTCTCTAATTTCTTCAATTCTTTTGAAGTGGTATGATTAAGTTGCTTATGGTATGATTGTAAGTATTGATTTTTCTTGATAGATGAGAAGTTGGGTTGGTGTTGGTGATGGAAGAGTAAGATTGGTGTTTAGTGAAATTGTTTCTGTTTTAGGATTAGTAAAGGCTGTGACTTGTATGATTTTTAATTAATTTTAGAAAAATGTTCTTGAAGTGAATTTTTGATATGTTGTGCCTCTATGAGTCTAGAATGACTGAAAAATATGTTGATTCGATTTTGGAATGGTTATGAGTTTAGAAAAATTATTTTTAGTAGAACTGTTCCAGCAGGTACCTTAACTGAGACAGCTATATTTCGGAATTTTTAATAAAATGTAGAAAAATCATATCCAATTGAATTTTGGATATGTTGTTGCTTAGTGAGTCTAGTATTTGAGAAAAATAATTTAGAACCACGTTGATTGAATTTGATTTATGGAATTCACAAAGTTCAGAACTGCTGCCAGGATGCAGGGCAATTGGGGCAGTCTGGTTAGGTGAACTATTTGACCAAGATTTTGTGTTCAGTTTGATCTGAAATTTTAAAGGGATGATTTTAAGATACAAAAATAAATTCTGTAAAAATTTTAGAATTTTTAGTCAAGTAGATTATTTTATACAATTTTTCAAAATAAGGATAAAATGGAGTTTAAAACCAGAATGTACTATTTATGGTTAGGGTTTTAATTCTTTGTTCTTCTTGCATTGCTTTGGTTTTCCAAAGGTAGGTTGGTCCTTAAACCTAACCCTAAATACTTTAAACACACTTGAATCAATGAATGTTATAATCAATTGTTCTTTGCCCTAATTGCATTGTTGAGATTGAACAATGTTATGTTGTGCATTGTGAATGGTAATGTGTTTCATGAGTAATGTGGAATGAAATGTTGATGTTTATGAATGATGCTATGTGAGATATAATGTGATCATGGATGAGATATATATATATATATACTTGAATAATGAGATGTTATATTGTGAAATGAAATGTGAAGTCATTGTTATTGGCTAAGATGATGTAATTGAAAGAAAGAAGGCATGTTTGCCTAAATGTGATGAGAATTGAGAATGGAAATGAATTGTTTGTTTAATATGTTATTCAGTTTCAGAGTTCTGGATTTGGGTGGCATGCCTAAGAAATGATGAAAGGTAACAGTCTTGCCGGGTTGAGGACCTCCTCATAGGTGTTGAGTTGATGGTCCAAGAGACTGGGTCTGTTACACTATGAGATATATGATTTGTAACAGTCTTGCCGGGTTGAGGATCTCCTCATATGTGTTGAGTTGATGATCCAAGAGACTGGGTCTGTTACACTATCCATGGATAGAGATACATGTATATACATTGCCTACGGGCGTGATTATTGTGACTATGAACCAAAGCAGTAACTCTGAACTCTGAATATCGTATTAAATACTTGTTGGGCCCATAGGTGTCTAGGTTATATGAATGTCCTAAATAATGTTATGAGTTTAATGAAATGAGATGTTGGTTATGGAGTATGATTGATTAATGTTGAAATGTGGTATGCTCATATGACTATGATTTGTGAAATGCATAATTGTGTGGTTAACTTTATATTTATGATGTTGATCTTATCAATAACATATGTGGCATTGCATTTCATTAAAGCATACCGTTAGCATGTTTTATCTTACTAAGCCGTTGGCTTAGCGCGATAGTGTTTAATCGCGCAGGTAGTAGAGTGGATAGAGTTGAACCCGAGAGTTCATCAAGACCTAGTGAGAGTAGACCTTGAAGAATCCATTTTGGGAGCTTAAAGATCAGAGCAGACTTGCCAATCATGTATAAATTTTATGTGTTGTAAAACTTGAGTTTTGATGTATATGAATTTGTAAATATGTAAATATTTTATAACTTCCGCTGTGTAATATTTAAATATGGTGGTTGTCACAAAACCTTTATTTTATGTTGTACTAGAAGTGTAAATCCTTTTTGCAGGTTGTAGTTGAGGTTACAAGGGGGATTTATTGGGAGTGTACTGAGAATGATTTTGTTTGCATTGGTTTGTGTAAAATGTTTTTAAAAATAAGAAAAAAACCGGTTTTGTCGACACTTGGGACTCAATTTTTAGGCGAAACTATGGCAAAAATTTTGTAAAAATCGGAATTAAAATTTGACTAAGTAAAATTGGTAGCAACATTAGGTTAGTGTGGCGCCTCTACTCAGCTTACATATGTAGGTTGGGAAGGTGTGTTACAATTGTTTTGGTATCAGAGCCTAGGTTTGAGATTCTCAACCTAGGTAAAATGTAAGAAAAAGACTATTTTTACTTAAAAAGTGAGTTTTTGAACAAAAATACATGTTTGGGATTGGCAGTCTCTGATCTTTAATAAGAGATATTCTGTTGTGTTTGCAGACTTAGGTTGTGATGGATTCTCACTCTCGTCAGTCGATTGAGGGTAGTGCCGAGAGTATTGCTCCTGCTGAGGGAGCTAGAGTTGATAGTGTTGAGGAGGCACCTGCTTCGGTGTCGGGTAGACCAGCTGGGGAGGAGGTTCCGCCAGCCTGGTTTAGGCCTATGATGGAAGCTATGAGACAAGCACCTGTGCAACCACAGCCACCGCCACCACCCCCTCAGCCTTCAGTACCAGTAAGGCACTATGATAAGCTAAGGAAATATGGAGCAGAGGATTTCTTTGGTACAGTTGATCCGGCTGTAGCAGAACAGTGGCTTGATAGAGTTCAGAGGGTATTTGTGCAGTTGCAAGCCACTTCAGAGGAGAAGTTTGACTATGCAAGATCTTTGCTACAGAAGGATGCCTACGACTGGTGGAAGACAGTGCCCCATTCTATGGATGATCCTCCAACACTGTCTTACACTGATTTTCTGAGGGAATTTGAGTTGAAGTATACTCCTAGGGAGTATAAAGATGGGAAGAAAAGAGAGTTTCTAGATTTGAAGCAAGATCATCGGACCGTAACTGAATATGAAGTTGAGTTTATTCGACTGAGTCAGTATGCTGGGGGTATCATTGCTGATGAGATTGATAGATGTCGGCGATTTGAGGAGGGATTGAGACCCTCGATCATGTGCTTAGTGGCTGGATCCAGATATCAGGATTTCTCACAGCTTGTGGCAGCAGCTCGAAGTGTAGAGTGAGCTCAAGTTATTGCAGTTGCTTCAGAGGAAGAGGTTAGGGTTAGGAGGCCCCAGTTTGAGGCAGGGTCTTCTTCTGCAAAGAGGGGTAGAGGAAGTTTTGTTCCTCGGAGTAGTAGGAGCCAGAGACCAGCGGGTAGGTCAGTGCAGTTCCAGAGGCAGAGATTTAGACCTGCAGCTTCAGTAGCGAGTGCTCCTACTCCTGGAGTTCAGAGATCCACCTTACCTGTGTGTAACCAGTGTGGTGGAAGACATAGGGGCGTTTGTTGGAGGTATAGTAGATCAGAGGTATGCTTCAGGTGTGGATCACTTGATCACTTTGTGAGAGACTGTCCTGAGAGACAGGAACAGATGTCAGTTGATACAGCAGCTTCTCGACCTAGTGCGAGGGGAGGCCGAGGAGGCAGAGGTGCCAGCCGAGGAGGTAGACCAGGGTTCAGTTCTAGAGGAGGTGCTACATCCAGGGAGGGTAGACCAGAGGAGGTTGGATCTTCCCAGAGGATATATGTTATGCAGAGGCAGCCAGATGCATCGGCAGTCATAGCTGGTACTTTTTCTTTATTTGATATTTCAGTACTTGCTTTGATTGATCCGGGTTCCACACATTCATATATTAGTGCATCTGTTTTGCCTGTGTTTGATGTGCATGCTGAGTCCCTAGGATTTGATGTGTTGGTGACAAATCCGTTAGGGCATAGTGTGATGGTTAGTAAAGTGCACCGGGATTGTGTAGTGAGGGTGCAGGGTGAGGAGTTCCTTGGAGATTTGATTGAGATGCCATTTAAGGAATATGATGTGATCCTAGGCATGGATTGGTTAGCTAGACATGGAGCTGTAGTTGATTGTAAAAAGAAAATTGTTTCTTTGAGAACTGTTGATGGTAGAGATGTGATAGTATCTAACGAGCAGGAACAGCTAGCCTCCTTATTTGTTTCAGCTGTTGCAGCTAGAAGATTGATTAGGAAGGGGTGTGAAGCCTATCTTGCTCATGTGGTGGATACTAGAGTGAAGGGTTCTCCTATTGATAGTATTGCCACAGTTGCAGAGTTCCCTGATGTTTTTCCAGAGGAGTTGCCAGGATTGCCTCCCGAGAGAGAGGTGGAGTTCGGTATCGAATTGTTGCCTGGTACCACTCCTATCTCGATTACTCCTTACAGAATGGCACCAGCAGAATTAAGGGAGTTGAAAGTGCAATTACAGGAGTTATTGGACAAAGGATTTATTCGCCCCAGTGTTTCTCCTTGGGGAGCTCCTGTGCTTTTTGTGAAAAAGAAAGATGGTACTATGAGGTTGTGTATCGATTATAGGCAATTGAACAAGGTGACTATTAAAAATAAATATCCTTTGCCTAGAATTGATGACCTTTTTGATCAATTGAAGGGTGCAGCTGTATTTTCTAAAATTGATTTGAGATCTGGGTACCATCAGCTGAGAGTCAGAGCTGAGGATGTTCCGAAGACCGCCTTTCGGACCAGGTATGGGCATTATGAATTTCTAGTTATGCCTTTTGGTCTAACGAATGCACCTGCAGCTTTTATGGATTTGATGAATAGGGTGTTTAGGCCCTATTTGGATCAGTTTGTAGTGGTCTTCATTGATGATATACTGGTGTATTCGCGGAATGAAGAGGAACATGATATGCATATGCGGATTGTGTTGCAGATTTTGAGAGAAAAGCAGTTATTTGCCAAATTGTCGAAATGTGAGTTCTGGTTGGATCAAGTAGCTTTTCTCGGACATATAGTTTCAGCAGAGGGTATTAGAGTTGATCCGAGCAAAGTTGAATCTATATTGAATTGGAGTCCACCCAAGTCTGTGACTGAGATTAGAAGTTTTCTGGGTTTGGCAGGCTATTACAGGCGGTTTGTGAAAGGGTTTTCTTTGATAGCTACTCCACTCACCATATTGCTTCGTAAGGGAGTGAGATTTGTGTGGACGGATCAGTGTCAGGCGAGTTTTGAGCAGTTGAGAGAATTGTTAACTCAAGCGCCTGTTCTTACTTTACCTGTTGAAGGTAAACCTTATGTGATCTACAGTGATGCTTCACATAGAGGTTTGGGGTGTGTATTGATGCAAGAAGGTAAAGTTATAGCTTATGCATCTCGACAGTTGAAACCGCATGAGCTTAACTATCCAACCCATGATTTGGAATTGGCTGCCATTGTGTTTGCATTAAAGATTTGGCGCCACTATCTGTTTGGGGAGAAATGTTTCATCTACACTGATCACAAGAGTTTGAAGTATTTGGGTGTCCAGAAAGAACTCAATCTTCGTCAGAGGAGATGGTTAGAA
Source organism: Garcia nutans (assembly GCA_947685225.1). Taxonomy (NCBI): domain Eukaryota; kingdom Viridiplantae; phylum Streptophyta; class Magnoliopsida; order Malpighiales; family Euphorbiaceae; genus Garcia; species Garcia nutans. The sequence continues at coordinate 43,957,437 of CANTUV010000037.1, forward strand.
TTGATTAAAGACTACGACTGTTTGATTGACTATCATCCAGGTAAAGCAAATGTTGTTGTTGATGCCTTAAGTCGGAAGTCTTTAGCTGGTTTAACAGTTTACTCGCTCTCGTTGCTTGTTGAGTTGAGAGCATTGCATGCCAGTTTTGTACCTTGTGTTGATGGTGCATTATTGGCACAGTTGCAATTAAAGCCGATTTTGTTAGATCAGATCAAAGAAGCTCAGTTGGCTGATAAGAAGATACAGAAGATTGTTTCAGATTGTCATAGTGAAAAGGGTAGAGATTTTATTGTGAAGAGCGATGGGAGTCTCTGGTTTAAGAACCGATTGTGTGTACCCGATGATGCTGATTTGAAAAGGGTCATTTTGGAAGAAGCTCATCAGTCTATGTTTGCTATGCATCCGGGTAATACGAAGATGTATCATGATTTGAGACAACATTATTGGTGGATTGGTTTGAAGAGAGACATTGCAGATTTTGTGTCGAAATGTCTCACTTGTCAGAAGGTTAAAGCAGAGCATCAAGTTCCAACCGGGTTGCTTCAACCGTTGTCAGTGCCAGAATGGAAGTGGGAAAGAGTGACAATGGACTTTGTGTCTGGGTTGCCATTGACACAAAGGAAACATGATGCCATATGGGTGATTGTGGATAGATTGACTAAGACAGCTCATTTCCTTCCGGTGCGGATGGATTACTCTTTGGAGAGATTGGCTGAGCTGTATATCCATGAGATTGTGAAACTGCATGGTGTTCCAACTTCTTTAGTGTCTGATCGAGATCCCAGGTTTACTTCCAGATTTTGGAAGAGTTTGCATAGTGCTTTGGGTTCTCGACTGCACTTCAGCACTGCTTTTCATCCACAGACGGATGGACAGTCAGAGAGGGTGATACAGATTATTGAGGACATGTTGAGAAGCTGTGTCATTGATTTCACTGGAAGTTGGGATAGATTTTTACCTCTGGTGGAGTTTGCATACAACAACAGTCACCAATCCAGCATTGGTATGGCACCGTTTGAAGCATTGTATGGCAGACGGTGTAGGACACCTCTTTGTTGGAATGAGCTTGGAGATAATAAGTTGGTTGGACCTGATTTGATTCAAGAAACTGAGGAAAAAGTGAAGTTGATCCGAGGTAGGTTAAAAGCAGCTTCAGACCGACAGAAGTCTTATGCAGATCTGAAGAGGAGAGACATTCAGTTTGATGTTGGAGATAAGGTGTTTTTGAAAGTATCTCCTTGGAAGAAGATTTTGAGGTTCGGTCGGAAAGGAAAATTGAGTCCTCGCTTCATTGGGCCGTATGAAGTGTTAGAAAGAGTTGGGCCAGTTGCATATCGACTTGCTTTGCCACCTGAGTTGGATCGTATTCATAATGTATTCCATGTTTCTATGTTGAGGAGGTACAGGTCAGATCCATCTCATGTGTTGCCATTTGAGTCTATCGAAGTGAGCCCAGATTTGACATTTGAAGAAGAACCAGTTGCTATCTTGGCATGTGATGTGAAAGAATTGAGGAACAAGAAAGTGCCATTGGTGAAGATTCTTTGGAAGAATCATGCAAAAGAAGAAGCAACTTGGGAAAGTGAGCAAACTATGCAAGAGCAATATCCTCAACTATTTCAGAGTTGATATCAGGTAATTTCGAGGACGAAATTTCGTTTTAGAGGGGGAGAATTGTAATATCCTCATTTATGCCCTAGAAGTTTTGCATATTGTTGTTGCTGTTATTGTTATATATTGGATTGAATATATGTGTTAAATTGTAAGAGAAAAGAAATTGAGAAGAGAAAGTATATGTATATGTATTTTGGGAAGAAATAGGGTTTAGAGACAAATTTATATGTTGTGTATATGTTAATATATATGACATATAAAGTGGTCAAAAGGCTTGGTCAATGCAAGAGAAGATATTTATTTGAGATTGGTAAATTACTTAATTGGGCACATATAAGACAAAAAGATAATTATGTGAATAAGGGCACTTTGGTAATTGCTTGGATAAAATCATATGGTGGATATTTAAAGAAGGTTTGACTTGTGTTTTCTTCATCATTTCTTCTTCTTCTTCTTGTTGATGGCCGGCCCTCCATAGCCAAAGAGAAAGAAAGAGACAAGTGATGGTTTTGATGATTTCAAGCTTAAATTGAAGAAAAATTAAGTGTTCAAGTGTTGATTTAAGAAGTTTTTAACTAAGGTAAGATCTTTTCTCTAATTTCTTCAATTCTTTTGAAGTGGTATGATTAAGTTGCTTATGGTATGATTGTAAGTATTGATTTTGCTTGATAGATGAGAAGTTGGGTTGGTGTTGGTGATGGAAGAGTAAGATTGGTGTTTAGTGAAATTGTTTCTGTTTTAGGATTAGTAAAGGCTGTGACTTGTATGATTTTTAATTAATTTTAGAAAAATATTCTTGAAGTGAATTTTTGATATGTTGTGCCTCTATGAGTCTAGAATGACTGAAAAATATGTTGATTCGATTTTGGAATGGTTATGAGTTTAGAAAAATTATTTTTAGTAGAACTGTTCCAGCAGGTACCTTAACTGAGACAGCTATATTTCGGGATTTTTAATAAAATGTAGAAAAATCATATCCAATTGAATTTTGGATATGTTGTTTCTTAGTGAGTCTAGTATTTGAGAAAAATAATTTAGAACCACGTTGATTGAATTTGATTTATGGAATTCACAAAGTTCAGAACTGCTGCCAGGATGCAGGGCAATTGGGGCAGTCTGGTTAGGTGAACTATTTGACCAAGATTTTGTGTTCAGTTTGATATGAAATTTTAAAGGGATGATTTTAAGATACAAAACTAAATTCTTTAAAAATTTTAGAATTTTTACTCAAGTAGATTATTTTATACAAATTTTCAAAATAAGGATAAAATGGAGTTTAAAACCAGAATGTACTATTTATGGTTAGGGTTTTAATTCTTTGTTCTTCTTGCATTGCTTTGGTTTTCCAAAGGTAGGTTGGTCCTTAAACCTAACCCTAAATACTTTAAACACACTTGAATCAATGAATGTTATAATCAATTGTTCTTTGCCCTAATTGCATTGTTGAGATTGAACAATGTTATGTTGTGCATTGTGAATGGTAATGTGTTTCATGAGTAATGTGGAATGAAATGTTGATGTTTATGAATGATGCTATGTGAGATATAATGTGATCATGGATGAGATATATATATATATATATACTTGAATAATGAGATGTTATATTGTGAAATGAAATGTGAAGCCATTGTTATTGGCTAAGATGATGTAATTGAAAGAAAGAAGGCATGTTTGCCTAAATGTGATGAGAATTGAGAATGGAAATGAATTGTTTGTTTAATATGTTATTCAGTTTCAGAGTTCTGGATTTGGGTGGCATGCCTAAGAAATGATGAAAGGTAACAGTCTTGCCGGGTTGAGGACCTCCTCATAGGTGTTGAGTTGATGGTCCAAGAGACTGGGTCTGTTACACTATGAGATATATGATTTGTAACAGTCTTGCCGGGTTGAGGATCTCCTCATATGTGTTGAGTTGATGATCCAAGAGACTGGGTCTGTTACACTATCCATGGATAGAGATACATGTATATACATTGCCTACGGGCGTGATTATTGTGACTATGAACCAAAGCAGTAACTCTGAACTCTGAATATCGTATTAAATACTTGTTGGGCCCATAGGTGTCTAGGTTATATGTGTAATATCCTCATTTATGCCCTAGAAGTTTTGAGTATGTTGTTGTTATTGTGGTTGTTGATATATATATTGGGAAGTGAATGTTTGTGCATATATGTGTTAAATTGTAAGAGAAAAGAAATGGGAAGAGAATGTATATGTATATGTGTTTTGGAGAAGAAATTTAGGGTTTAGAGACAAATGTATATGTTGTTTATATGATGATATAATTAACATATACATTGGTCAAATGAAGAGTCAAGGTGATGGTTAAGTGGAAGAAGATATTTTTGGTTGTTAATGAAATTACTATAAAGGGCTTATATGAGACAAAGAGTTAGTTATATGGTTAAGGGTGTTTTGGTAATTTTCCTTGTAAGATGCATGGTGGAGATTAAAAGAAGAAAAGGTGTTTGACTTGTGCATTTTCTTCTTTCTTTCTTGAAGTGGCCGGATTCTCCATAGACAAAGAGAGAAAGAGAGGTGATCTTGAGGTTTGAAGCATTTTGAAGAAAGAAACAAGGGTTTTGGTTAAAGATTTGTAGATTTCTTCATTTGAGGTAAGATCTTTTCTTTAATTTCTTCAATTCTTTTGAAGTGGTGTGAGAAAGGAATTAGGGTTTGTTGGTTTGATGATGAGAAGTTGAGTTGGTGAAGGTGTTGGAAGTGATTGTGTTGAGTAAGAGTTGTGTTTAGTGAAATTGTTTCTGTTTTACAATTAGTAAAGGCTGTGATTTGTATGATTTTTAATTAATTATAGAAAAATGTTCTTGAAGTGAATTTTTGATATGTTGTGCCTCTATGAGTGTAGAATGACTGAAAAATATGTTGATTCGATTTTGGAATGGTTATGAGTTTAGAAAGATTATTTTCATTAGACCTGTTCCAGCAGGTACCTTAACTGGGACAGCTATATTTCGTGATTTTTAATAAAATGTAGAAAAATCATATCCAATCGAATTTTGGATATGTTGTTGCTTAGTGAGTCTAGTATTTGAGAAAAATAATTTGGAACCACGTTGATTGAATTTGATTTATGGAATTCACAAAGTTCAGAACTGCTGCCAGGATGCAGGGCAATTGGGGCAGTCTGGTTAGGTGAACTATTTGACCAAGATTTTGTGTTCAGTTTGATCTGAAATTTTAAAGGGATGATTTTAAGATACAAAACTAAATTCTGTAAAAATTTTAGAATTTTTAGTCAAGTAGATTATTTTATACAATTTTTCAAAATAAGGATAAAATGGAGTTTAAAACCAGAATGTACTATTTATGGTTAGGGTTTTAATTCTTTGTTCTTTTTGCATTGCTTTGGTTTTCCAAAGGTAGGTTGGTCCTTAAACCTAACCCTAAACACTTTAAACACACTTGAATCAATGAATGTTATAATCAATTGTTCTTTGCCCTAATTGCATTGTTGAGATTGAACAATGTTATGTTGTGCATTGTGAATGGTAATGTGTTTCATGAGTAATGTGGTATGAAATGTTGATATTTATGAATGATGCTATGTGAGATATAATGTGATCATGGATGAGATATATATATATATATATACTTGAATAATGAGATGTTATATTGTGAAATGAAATGTGAAGCCATTGTTATTGGCTAAGATGATGTAATTGAAAGAAAGAAGGCATGTTTGCCTAAATGTGATGAGAATTGAGAATGGAAATGAATTGTTTGTTTAATATGTTATTCAGTTTCAGAGTTCTGGATTTGGGTGGCATGCCTAAGAAATGATGACAGGTAACAGTCTTGCCGGGTTGAGGACCTCCTCATAGGTGTTGAGTTGATGGTCCAAGAGACTGGGTCTGTTACACTATGAGATATATGATTTGTAACAGTCTTGCCGGGTTGAGGATCTCCTCATATGTGTTGAGTTGATGATCCAAGAGACTGGGTCTGTTACACTTGCCTACGGGCGTGATTATTGTGACTATGAACCAAAGCAGTAACTCTGAACTCTGAATATCGTATTAAATACTTGTTGGGCCCATAGGTGTCAGGGTTATATGAATGTCCTAAATAATGTTATGAGTTAATGAAATGAGATGTTGGTTATTGAGTATGATTGATTAATGTTGAATGTGGAAAGATGTTGAAATGTGGTATGCTCATATGACTATGATTTGTGAAATGCATAATTATGTGGTTAACTTTATATTTATGATATTGATCTTATCAATAACATATGTGGCATTGCATTACATTAAAGCATACCATTAGCATGTTTTATCTTACTAAGCCGTTGGCTTAGCGCGAATGTGATTCTTCGCGCAGGTGACAAGGAAGAACCAGAGAGTTCCTCTAGGCCGAGTCGAGCCTAGATTTTGAAGATTGAATAGTGGGCTTTAAGATCGAAGACTGACTGCCAAACATGTATAAATTTTATGTGTTGTAAAACTTGAGTTTTGATGTATATGAATTTGTAAATATTGTTACTTTCCGTTGCATAGAGAACAAAGATTTTATCTGCTGTATTTCATAATAAACCTTTACTTTATTTTGTACTAGAAGTGTAAATCCTTTTTGCAGGTTGTAGTTGAGGTTATAAGGGGGATTTATTGGAAGTGTACTGAGAATGATTTTGTTTGCATTGGTTTGTGTAAAAATGTTTTCAAAAATTAGAAAAAAAACCAGTTTTGTCGACACTTGGGATTGAATTTTTAGGCAAAACTATGGCAAAATTTCTATAAAAATCGGAACAAAAATTTGACTAAGTAAAAGTGGTAGCAACATTAGGATAGGGTGGCGCCTCTACTCAGCTTACACACGTAGGTCGGGAAGGGGTGTTACAATATGAATGTCCTAAATAATGTTATGAGTTTAATGAAATGAGATGTTGGTTATGGAGTATGATTGATTAATGTTGAAATGTGGTATGCTCATATGACTATGATTTGTGAAATGCATAATTGTGTGGTTAACTTTATATTTATGATGTTGATCTTATCAATAACATATGTGGCACTGCATTTCATTAAAGCATACCGTTAGCATGTTTTATCTTACTAAGCCGTTGGCTTAGCGCGATAGTGTTTAATCGCGCAGGTAGTAGAGTGGATAGAGTTGAACCCGAGAGTTCATCAAGACCTAGTGAGAGTAGACCTTGAAGAATCCATTTTAGGAGCTTAAAGATCAGAGCAGACTTGCCAATCATGTATAAATTTTATGTGTTGTAAAACTTGAGTTTTGATGTATATGAATTTGTAAATATGTAAATATTTTATAACTTCCGCTGTGTAATATTTAAATATGGTGGTTGTCACAAAACCTTTATTTTATGTTGTACTAGAAGTGTAAATCCTTTTTGCAGGTTGTAGTTGAGGTTACAAGGGGGATTTATTGGGAGTGTACTGAGAATGATTTTGTTTGCATTGGTTTGTGTAAAATGTTTTTAAAAATAAGAAAAAAACCGGTTTTGTCGACACTTGGGACTCAATTTTTAGGCGAAACTATGGCAAAAATTTTGTAAAAATCGGAATTAAAATTTGACTAAGTAAAATTGGTAGCAACATTAGGTTAGTGTGGCGCCTCTACTCAGCTTACATATGTAGGTTGGGAAGGTGATTTACACTAAGAGTACTATTGCATTAGGACATATTATTACTGGATTAGCAGTTTATTTTAATGTATTTGATCCTAACAATACTTCAATGGAATGTATTAGTGGAGAGCCATATTCATTTGACACTTTATATCGTACTGAGATTTTGGATGCTGACAGTAGTTTAAGGGATCCCACAACAAAAAGATGCTACAAGAAATTAATCCAAGGAGGTTCAAGTAGTACAACACCAAGTGATCAACCAGTACATGAAGAAGAATGCAATGAGGAACACGAAAGTGATGATGAATAAGATGATGATAATACAAATGAGGAGCAGGGATGGCGACAAGTTTTAAAGTAGCTCGATTCAATGGATGCAAAGAATCAGGAGATGAGCACGTAGTTATACATTATGGAGGCGCAACAAAGGCAGTATGGCGACAAATAGGGACCTTGAATCGCAGACTTATCAACATGGAAATGAGTTAGACATATCACAATTACAAGCTCATGAAATATATTGAACTTTCAGGATTGTTTGTTCCTACGCCAACTTCATCACCTCCATCGTCGTCATGACTCAAGGAAGCTTCCATCCTTTCTCATTTTCTTATTATATTTTCTTTTTCATGTTATTTGTTGTGCTTCTTGTGTGTGATTTAGAGTTTTTCATTGGGGACAATGAAAATTTAAAGTGTGGGAGGGGAGTATTTGTTTTGTTATTTAGTTTATTAGTTAGTTTAATTTGTATTTTGTGAAGTATGTTTCTTTATTGTTGTTTGTGTTTTCTTTGTTTTTGTAAGTTTAAAAATTTTAAATTAATAAAAAAAAGAAAGAATTTTCAAAATTAAAAAAAATATTTTATTATTTCAGATTTTATAATTGACTCTTATTATTGTTGGTTTGAATTAAATAATTTTTAGATTATCTTTGTTTTTTACTTAATTTTTTGTCTTTTTAGTTCTATTTGTACTAGATTTAAATTTTAGGTTTTAATAAATAATAAGGCTTTGTTCTACTCATAATTTGTATTCTATTTGGTTTATGATCTCTACTTGTTCTTTACTTGTTATTAAGTCAGTTAATTATTGTTATTTTATATTTTAACTTGAAAATTAAATTCTTTTAGCTTAATTGAAAATAATTTTTGGTTATTCTTAATTTAATGCATGGAATGGATAAGATTGTGATCTTGAGAAATTTTACATGTTAAGAGCACTTGTTTTAAAAGAATATTTAAAATTATTTTTTATCATAGTGATTTAAGTTCATTGTGATGTAATAGATTCTTGAGTTAGCATGTATCACTAGGGTAGCAAATTACTTAATTTTGTGAGGATATGATGTGAGAATTGTGCACAATTAATTTAGTTATTATATTAAATATTTTTGCGAGATGGAGCGTAAGACGCACTAGTTTTGATAATTATGGTGGATTGGAGCATAAAATGCATCCACCATATATATATATATATATAAACAAAGAATGAAAAAAAGTTAACAATAATAATGGGATGGAACATAAAATGCACCCATTAAACATATTTAATAATATTAATAAATGCATAGTTCTTATTGATCCTCAATTATTGTGAAAGATTTGCTACTTAGTGATGCTTGCTATATTCTTGGATTAATGAAGTTATGATGAATTTCTTGTGACTATGGTTTAACATAAAAGTTTTTGCTAATCACCTTAATGTGTAAGTATTCTTGGTTTGTGAAGGTGCTTAAGATTATACTTCTTTGAAGTTTAGTATTTTAAATTAAGAATGAGTGATTATTAATTTCCTTTGGTTGGTTGAGTTTGATTGATTGTTGGAATTTAACTTAATAATGTTAATTTGCTTGAGGACAAGCAAACGTTTAAGTGTGGGAGAATTTGATATGTACAAATTAACCCTATATTTTCTCTTAGATTTATGCATGTAATTAACTTGAATTAATCTATTCTAAGCTTATTTATGTACTTTTATTTAATTATTTTTGAATTAAGCTTAGTTTAAATTAATTTCTTAAAAGTGTGTAAAAACTGAAATTTTTAGGTATAATTTGACCTTTCAAGCTTCAAATAAAATTTTGGTGGTCTTAAGTTGTAAAATTGGAAAAGTGGCCTTCATAAAGTTGATAGAGAACATCTCAAGCTTTTTAGAGAGTCCAGGTTCCTTAAATTTTGGTCTTAAATTGTATCCCCAGAAGAGTCGAAATTGGTCTTGAATTTCAGAAGCAGAAGTCCAGTCCGAGCTACTGATAGTAATTGGGTCATAAATTGGGTGTCTGAAGTCCAAATCAGGTGATTCAAAGGCCTAAAACCATTTACTCTTCTGGGGATACAATTTTTCTGAAGAGGTCAATTGGAGATAAGGACCATATCTGATAGAAAATCAAGGGGGAATTTTGAATTCAAATTTTGAAATAGAGGTTGAGTAAGAGTAGGATTCTGATTTGAAAGAAGGATTGGCTGGATACCAAGGAGGACGTGAACAGTACTTGGGAGATAGCCATTCTAGAGTGTTAGACTATTTTGTCTTCATATTTTTTCTAGAGAAAATTAATTTTAGCTCAATTGGAGATTAAAAGAAGAAGGAGATTACGTTAGAGGAAGACTTGGTCGTCTCTACCGGATTCTTCCTTAACCTCGTTTGAACTCTCTATTTAGTTTATATTTTCTAGTTTACATTTTATTTAATGCTTTGTTATTTTCTTATTTTGAATATTAGAATAATGAATTTTGCATTTTGTTTCTTAATTTCTATTTTATCTAAGTTTAATTTAATTATGAGCAACTAATCCCTTTGTGGGATTAGGTAGATTTGGATGTTGGAACTATGGGTTTGATTATAATCTATTAATATACATAGATTGATTTTCTTTTATCATTGATTTGATGATTTTGGTTTAATTGATTAGCAATTGTTTGACCACCAATGGTTAAATTTAAAGAATCATATAAAATGCGAAGTTGAATGTGATTTTTGATGTGGAATCATCAACCTTGAGTGATTAAGTTTAGAGATAAATTAATTGCTTAGGGATCCAGAATTAATATCTTGATTACATTAAATTGGACTTTGATTATTTGACATGACAATAGTAATTTAATCATTGCTCAATTATATTCCACTTGCTTGAGAGAGAAGTTGATGAATTGAGTGATATTGGATATCTAGAATTTAAGAATTGGAACTTAATGCTTCATTAATTAGACCTATAGTAAAAACTCCAATGAAACCTAATCCTACTCCTTTACCATTGATTATTTGAATATTTAGTTTAGAGTAATTGACTTGGATAGATTAAGATTAATTGGGTAAAATTAAACTGTTGCAATTTACTAATTTTCAGATAATAGTTAAATTGAATTTTAGTTAATCAAATTGAACCTTCCATGTAGAATCGACTCTTACTTTCACTATATTACTTTTTACGAGCCGTGCACTTGCAATTTTTAAAATTGATATACACAAATCGGCCAACAGCTAATGTGGCCAATGCATATGCAATTTGGTTCTCAATTCGAAAAACTTGATCAAAACTTATGAATTCAAAGTTTTGAGCTGAATCAAGAATATATTCTTGATAAGAAACTAATTTTGGATCTCTAGTTTCCCATTTTCCTTTCAACTGGTTAATTATCAATGTTGAATCTCCATATACTTCAAGCCTTCTGATCTTCATATCAATAGCGGCTTGTATCCATAAAGCTTGATATTCAGCCACATTATTGGTGCATTCGAAACACAGTTTGGCTGTCACCGAAAAATATTTTCCTTCTGAAGAAATTAGGATGACTCCTATCCCACTTCCTAAGGCATTTGAAGCACCATCAAATTTCATAATCCAGTTTATTTCTAATCCCTTTTCTCCTTCCACCAACATGATTCCTTCATCGGGGAACTCATAACTTATTGGTTGATAGGCTTCACTAGCTCGATATGCCAAATAATCAGCTATAATCTCCCTTTTATCTCCTTTTGGGTGATATATATAATCTCATACTCAGTCAATAAAAACTGCCACCGAGCAACTCTCCCAGTTAAAGCTGGCTTTTTAAAAATGTACTTAATGGGATTATATATATCAAAAAGGTGGTGTAAAATAGCATGTAGTGCCTTAATCGATGAGCAGTCCATGCTAATGCAGCACAAGTTCTTTCCAACATAGAATATTTTGCTTCATAATTGGTGAACTTTTACATATATAATATATGACTTGCTCCTTCCTTCCTGAGTCATCATGTTGTCCAAGAACACCACCCCATCAAACTCTTAAACACTGTCAGGTACAAAAGAAAAGCATGACTGGATATAGGCAGTTGCAGAATTGGAGGATTTCACAAATAATGTTTGATCTTATCAAAGGCCATTTGACATTTCTCATTCTATTTCCTTGAATTATTTTTCCTCAAAAGCTTGAAGATAGGCTCACATGTAGCTATCAATTGTGATATGAATCGAGCTATATAATTAAGCCTTTCCAAAAAGCTTCGGACTTCCTTTTTAGTTTTACGAGCCAACATTTCAATTATAACTCTAATCTTATCAGGATCAATCTTAATTCCTCTCCCTCTAACTATAAAGCCTAATAATTTCCCTAATTAAACTTTAAATATGCATTTTATAAGATTTAATCGGAGTTGAAATCTCCTTAATTGCTCAAAAAACCTTCTCAAAACTGCAGCATGATCTTCATTATGTTGAGATTTTGCTATCATGTCATCAACATACACCTTTATTTCTTTATGCATCATATCATGAAACATGATAACCATTTCTCTCTGGTAAGTTACCCCCGTATTCTTTAATCTAAAAGGCATCACTCTATGACAAAATGTTCCCCATAGAGTGATAAAAGTTATTTTTTTCTTATAATCAAGATTCATTTTGATTTGGTTATACCCTGAGAATCCATCCATTAACGAGAACATATGGAATCGAGCTGAACTATCAACCAGTACATCAATGTGTGGTAAGGAAAATCATCCTTTGGACTTGCGCGATTAAGGTCCCGATAATCAACACGCATTCTGACCTTTCCATCCTTCTTTGGGACAAGAACAATGTTAGCCACCCATTCATGATACTTGGTCACCTTTAAGAAACCTGCCTTAAATTATTTTTTACCTCTTCTTTTATTTTCAACAAAATGTCTGGCTTCATTTTTCTCAGCTTTTGTTTCATTGGTTTACATTCTGGTTTTATCGTAAATGATGCATAACTATTTTTGTACTCAATCCTGGCATGACCATGCAAAGAAGTCTATGAATTCTTCTAGTAATTTAACTAGCCTCTCTTTGAGTTCTGGGAGTAAGGATGCATTAACCCTTGTTTCCTTCTTATTTTATTTGGTTCCTAAATTTATTGTCTCTACTGCCTCTTCTGAAGATTGCATAATTTTTTCATCATGTTCTATCATCCTAGTTATTTCAGGAGGAAAATCCTCTTCATCCTCTTCATCAAATGTGATTTCAAAGATAGGGTTATTGAAGTCATATCTAAACTCAATTTCATCAAGATTTAATTCATCATTGGCATTCCTGGGTGAAGTGAGTATAAAAGAAAAATATTACAAAAAATTAAATTGATAAACAGAAAGTAACGGAATGAAAGTAACAAGGTGTTAAAGAATGGGAATGAAACATGCATTTTATTTTATTAAAAATTATTTTAAAACATTTGAAAAAGGAAGCCCGTGCTAACATTTTCCTACAATATAAAGCAGAATCATAGGAAATCAATTATTTGGATTACTTTGATTCATGAGATGACAATTCATAAGCTTTCCAATTGTTCAGATCTTGTCCTGGTGGTAAATGTGTAACCCATAAAACTGCTTCGTCACGAGGCTCATTCTTACTCACCATAGTTACCAATGAGGTCTCTGACATTGTCTCCACATCCTGTGGATCTCCCATCATCTTCATTTCCTTATAAAAAAACACGTCTAAATATTTGCATTAGGGGTGTGAACGTCATTTTCTCTATTGAAGCTTTCTGATTTGCCAACCTTATTTTTCGATGCTCCCTTTTCTCTTTCTGAATTCTCTTTCTGTCTTCTCTAGTGATCTTGTATCCTAATCTAGCTCTATTGTCATTATTGGGAGGAAGCAGAAAGACATTGATCCCCTATTCATGTTTTCCTAAACCTTTTCCTAGGGAATAACTTGCCCTTATCATTTCTTTTGCTACCATCATAGTTGCAGTTGATAATTGAGGAGCCAACATGACTAATCCTTCTCCAACATACGAAGTATTTGCTATCTCAAAGGATTGGAAAGAACTTTCAAAGGCTTTTTCTGCTGCTTCGACATATGGGATTGAGACCGTCTTAGTGATTAGAAGGTCCTCTTCCCCTGAAATTTCAATCATCTTTCCTTCAATAATAAATTTGAGTTTCTGATGTAGAGATGATGATACTGCCCTTGCTGAATGCATCCATGGTCATCCTAATAACATGTTGTAAGTTGATACTATTTCCATTAGTTGAAATGTGATGTTAAATGTGATTGGACCCACTTGAATAGGTATTTCAATATCCCCTAAAACCTCTCTCCTACTCCTATCAAAAGCCCAAACTATCATGGAGCTAGGATGCATGTATGTCTCATGGATTGGTAGTTTCAAGAGGGTCATTTTAGGTAGGATATTTAGGGATGACCTGTTATCCACCAGAACCTTGGCAACAGAACATCCTTTACATTGGACTGATATATGTAAGGCTTTTTTGTATACCCAATCCCTTCTCTAGGTATTTCATCATCCTTGAAGGATCTGTAATTTGCCGGCATTACACTCCCAGCTATATTGTTTAGACTTTCTACATATATATATCGTGGTAAACATGTGCTTGATTCAGAACCCTAAGTAGTACATTTTGATGATATTTTGAGTTTAAGATCAAAGATAGCAGTGAAATTCTATCAGAAGTTCTATTTAACTGTTTGATCACCTTGTACTCACTTTGCTTAACCAACTTTAAGAATTCACATGCCTCATACTCAGAGACAAGCTTCTTTACTTCCAATTGTGAGTCATTTTTGTTGCTTGGCTCTTGAAACTGCTTGACTTCACTTTCCTCCACCAACTCTACTTCCTTAGCTTTCCCCTTCCTACTCCTTTCAAGTTCATCTTTTCTTCGACTCTCTACTTCTTCTGGAGTATAACAACGACCACTTCTCATCATGCCACCTACTCCAGAAATATTGACCACCAATCCAATTTCACTACTTGCTTGGCATATACCTTGATTATTACTTGTTATCTCACATCCATACTTCCAACGAACTACTTTTGAATCCTTATAATCGAAAGGAGATGGTGTTTTGATTATAAGCTTTGGGACCTATAAAAATTTGTCAAACTTTCCTCCTTTGGTTGCTTCTGATGAACATGATATTATAATCGGTGTTGGGATGGAAAGATCGACAGACACCATATTCACATCTTCCTTTCCCTTTTTTTCTACCCCGAAGATCACAATTTTAGCATCCATTAACTTTTGAATTTTCATCTTGAACTGTAGGCATTCATTGATTATGTGATCTGATGTCTTACCATGGTAGTCACAAAAAGACTCCAATTGAGAGAAAGACTAGTCTCCTGTTTGGTTTTCAAGAATTATTCCATTTTTTTTACTAGAATTTGAAAAAGATGCCCTATAGGCATTTGAACATCCTCTATCCTTTTCTTATACTGATGAATATCTTCTTCAATTACAGTATTGATTTTGCCCCCATCATGGTTTGGTAGAGGGTTATTGTTCACATTAGGAGTTTTTGATTCTTGATTGAATGTTAACCATCCTGCATTTAAAAGACTTTGGACTTTTCTTTTAAATGCAGTACAATTTTCAATGGAATGCCCGAGTGCCCCCGCATGATATTCACATTTGGCATTAGGATCATGCCACTTGGGATACAATGGCTTAATTAGTTCTAATGGTGTCAGGCACACTTGCTATCCCTGGATTAGTTGAGGCAATAATTTTGCATAAGTTATGGTGATGGGGTACAAATGTTTCTATCCTGCTTTCCTGAGGGTGGTTATTTTATTGCCCTCATTGACTAAATAGATTTGGTCTATTGTTTTCTCATTCAACAAGAATAGGAGCGCTTAGTGGAGTGGAATAAAGAGCATTTTGAGAATTCATGAACCGGGGAGCTTAATAAGGGACCTGATACATTTCAGGCCCTACATTTGCTATATAATGTGATGGGGGATAATGGTAGTAATTTTCTTCAGGCTGTGATTACCCTCCTACCATGTGGGTTTCTCCCTTTTTCTTTTTACCTGAATATTATCTTTTTGAGGTATTCCCTTCTGTACTTCGCTCTTCAATTCTTCCCTTTTTCATGCCTTACTCTATCCTTTTCCTAGCTAGGACTAAATCTAAGAAGTTGGTGGTCGTGTTAGCTAGCAGCATGTTATAGAATGGCTATCATAATGTGTCCAAGAAATTGGATATCATCTCTTTATCTGTGAGAGGGGGACTAACTTGAGCTGCCTTATCCCTCTACCTTTGCGCATATTCCTTAAAAGTTTCATTCTTTTTCTTTTTCATAGCCCTCAGATCATCCCTACTAGGTGCCATATCCATGTTATGCTTATATTATTTCATGAAAGCATCTGCCAGATCTTTCCATCTTCAAATATGCGTTCGATCCAGATGCATATACCACCTTATTGTCAGTCTGATGAGACTTTCTTGGAAAACATGAATCAATAACTTCCCATTGCTAAGGTATGCTGACATCCTACTACAGAACATAGATAGATGACTTTGAGGACACAATAGACCATCATATTTTTTAAAATTTGGAGTTTTAAATTTCAATGTTATGGTCACATCGGGTACTAAGCACAGCTGGGATGCATCCATTGTTCTATATACATTAACTCCTTCGATCGCTTTTAAACGCTCCTCCAACCATTCTATCTTTTCTGAGATAGGTTTGAAACTAGATCTTTTGAAACTATTTTGTACCTTTGGGTCATCCAATTCAGGTATTATTATAGGTTCTTCAGGGATAGCAGGAGGCCTAGAATTGGTTTGAGCTCCACCCACTTGCACTCCTTGTGGAGCTCTTTGATGATGTTGGGAGCCATAGATATTCTTGGCTGGATGGATATTATTACTTGGTTCCCCTTTCTCTGGCCTGTATGATGGGATAAAATTTGGTAGATATGCGAGATCCCCTACAGCACCCGTAAAGGGACAAGCAATTAGGATTGTTAATCCTTAGGGATTAGGCATGGTTTCTATGGTGTTCTTACCTTTGAGTAATTTCATGAGTTATGTCAATTGATTTCTCATTTCTGATACTTCTTCTAACTTATCTTTTATTTGATAAATATCTCGCCTCATTTCCTCTTGGACTTGGTCCTCCATTAGTCTGGTTTTTGATCGAGTCTCATAATAACGAGTTAAGTTAGAATTATTTTTTTTGAAAGTCGGGCTATAAAAGATACAATCTTTCTTGTACAATCTTATGCGGGCTGTCAAATCATTTTTTTCTACTAGAATTTGCTGCATGGAAGTCATCAGTTGATCTGTCTGGTCTTGATATGCTTGGATTTTCCATGCCAAAATTTGGATGAGTTTTATTGTTCGCATGATTCCTCTACCAGAGCTTCTATCTCACCTTTCATACTTTCTTCTCTTTCATTATATCCCTCTAACAGCCCTTGGAGTCTGCACATTTCCCCCCTGTAACTTGTTATTTTCTTGCTCTAGTTCAAATGCTCTTCTCTCAACTTCTAAGATCGTTGTCTTCCTTTTCATTGTATTGGACTCTTTCAACTGTATTTGGACTTCTGCTATTTCATCTTTAAGCTTCTCATTTGTTTTATGTAGCTCAAAAGCCCTTTTCTCAACTTTTGTAGTTTCTCGAATCCAATAGGCTATATCTCTATTATTTATGGAAGGCCCTTTTTCATTGATAGATTCGATAACATGAACATGTTTGCTTGATGTAGAGGTTCTTCATGTATCTTTATTATTGGAGGGACAAATCCTTTTCCTCTTTTATGGTGCCATTCTAAATAGCCCTCAGTCACTAGATCTCTATAAGTTTCGAATTTTATTTTTTTCACAATCTGCTGCATCTAAGGCTTTTACAAGCTTACTAGATGTATTCTCATCCCCATAATCAAAGTCTGCATGATCCAATCCTATTGTTTGAAGAATGAATTATAAAGATACCAATTGTCTTCTTACCATTACAGGTGCATATACAGTGACCCCCCATATTCCGATTAAAAGCACCCATGGAAAGTCACCACAACAGTATATCAATGATTCCCTGTCCTTCCAGAATGCTAGCCAAGATATATTTTTTTTCTTTTATCTATTAAAGAAATCTTAACCACTACCTTTTGTTTGGGGCTTTCATAGGCCACTCTGCTGATCCGAATTTTGTCAGATGATTTTTTATAGCATTGTACCCCGGTTGATACTTAATTGTAGGAAATTGAAAAGAAGGGGGCATTTAAAATGAGTCACAGCCCATATGCTTAAAAGAGTAGTACAACCCATAAATTGCCCATTTCCTTGTCGTCTACAATGATTTAATGATGTTATTGTTTCAGCTAGTATATTGATTATCGGATCTGCTCCTCTTATCACATAAGTGAAAAAGGTAATGACCTTGGGTCCACACAGTTCAATTCCTTCGGGAATAAGACCATTCCATATATAAGTAGTGCAAGAACTTGAAACCCTTCTTTTTGATGGAGATTTCTCTTCACAAATTCTAACAAAGGCTCCATTCAAACACCTTTAGATTGTGAACTCTCTCATTCCTCTATAGTCTTCGATTGCACTCCCATGATCTTAGCTAATTATTTTCTTCCAACTGCCCTCCTATCATATACATATGGTCTGATTTTATTCTTCTCTGATATGTTGGTCATGAAGCGGTATTCTTCTATAGTAGGAGTCAAGTCCAATTGTCTAAAGGTAAAGCATCGGTAATATGGGTCTCAATAATTAAGCATGGCTTTCAGTATCGGCAAGAACACCGAAACATACATCAGGTATGCACTCCAACCAAACAGTTCATTGAACTGAATTCATTGTTGTGGCCTCAAATTATCCCAGACTTCCTTTAGAGCCCTCAAATCATTTTGCTGAAAGTCTATATGTTCTAATGCAGGAAACTGAAGTAAAACCTTCATATGGAGACAATCTCCATCTTCTCTTTGTTTCACTTCTGAATGTGATACAACTTCTACCTCAGATGTATCTATTATAGTCCTATTACAGAGATGCATGTCAGATGGTCACAAGAGTATGAAGTGGTTCTTGATGTAAAAGAGACAATAAAAATACGATTATTAGTCATAAATATATTTATACCAAATGCCAAAATTGCAATGATATATGACGCAAAATTTCAATTTCATGTAGTGTAAAATTACACAATATTTATCCAAAAGGCACTTTGTCATTAATCACGAAGAAAGTTTACAAGACAAAGGGCATACTCTTATGTCTCATAGTCTAAATACTATAAGACACAAGTTCACATCTGATCAATATGTCATCTTTTAATTACATAAAATTATCCTAATTACATTGATCGCTTTTTCCAAAATGCATATAAAACAAGCATTTTCATTCTTCTAATTTTATGTGCCTCCTAAGCTTTCTTCCACCCTTCGTTCCAGGTTGTATCATCACTTGGGATTTCTATTATGCTTCTCGAGCATTTGGGGATGACTCTTCCACTAACTCTTCATCTTCTAGTAGTTGTTCCTCATTTGTAGCCTCATCCTCATGATGTGGTGGTTCTTCCACTACTTCAGCTACTGGCATGGGTTCTTCTTATGGCCATTCATTCTCGTCCCCCGGGTCTTCATCATCATAATATATTTCTTCTTCATCTACCTCATCTTCATCTTCTAAAATAAACAATTGTACTGGCCCATTATAATAGTTAGCAGCAATCGTCTTGTAATATACGATAACACTAAGGGGTAAGCAGTTCAAATCCCATTTTAACCTTCCATCAAAGTGGTATGCCTCGGGAGTTAAGAGGCCTGGAGGCACCGTGTATGCTTGTATCTGATTGCTTCGCAGAGAATTTCTTTAACTACATATCAATCTGACCCATGTTTATAAGGGTCCACTAAAGGATTTTCCTCAAAGGCCTCCGTTATCTCTATCTCAAATATATTTCTATAGACTAATTCAGCTTGTTCGTTCCAACTATATTGCCCTCGAATCTCGAATATGGCCAGACAATGGTTCTTTAAACTATCTTCTTACAAAGTCAAGAGCCATTGATCAAGATCCACGAATGAAATTAGCCACCTGAAAAAAGCAAGAATGATGTTCGAGCTCAAACTCCCAATTCTCAAAGCATTCTAATAACCATGCTTTATCTAGCAATATCTCAATCATGTTAAACTTTGGCCAAGTATCATAAGAGACACAATACTTCTCTTGGGAAGGTTTGAATATCTTCCACGGGCATATAGAAACAGATCATGAAAGGAAAATTAGGGTGCCAATCGAGAAATTTAATGGGTGTATCATGTAACCTATATTTCCCTAATAACAATGCTTGAAATCACTTGATCATTTCGATGTCCCTCTCATAGAGTACTTTTTTTTTTTGCCATTTTTATAGCTAGATTTGATGGCAAGAGTTTGGTCATTCGCTTAATGGGTACGGAATTTTCGTGCTCCATGATTTAGCACCCTTTGTTCAATAATGTGTAATTTTGCCTGTATGACATCGCATGTACATGCATCGATGCATAAAAGAAGATTAGAAAAATACATTGTGACTTGAAAAGTAACGAGCAAATAGGAGAGTATGAACAAAGATTGTTTTGTATATTAATCTTAAATAGTTTTAGAATGGCTTAGGGCAGGTTGTCTAAATATGTGAATTGATAGGATTGAGTTCTATTTCTAAGGATAATGACCCATGAAGAACCGACGAATTATTTTTATGTTTTTGGTCAACTTATATTTAGTTGTTATTATTATTTTATATGTGTTAGGACTCACCACCAATCAATTATAAGGTTTGATTGGACACCTAGTTCTAGTCTGCGTTTTCAGGGATAAGGTTCAGGAGTTGATTACGCGTAGGATAGGAAAAACACCCTACAATGCCCAAATTCAGCACTATAATTATTATGATATTTTATTATCTATTTTTTATACTCACATGAGGGATTATATTCACTGCTTGAATATAAATCTTAATTATTCTTGCATTTCGGTTATTATATCCACTATTTGGACACATATATTTTTAATATATTTATTATTTAATTTATTATTCTAATGATTTTATTACTTTTGTGAATACATATTTTATTTATTAGTTAATTATTTAATCCTTGCATTCACTACCTGAATATAAGAATTTTATAGTTTAATATTTGTTAAGTTTATGATTTTTATTTATTTTTAATTATGCCCACTCCCTGGATATAATTATTTCAATTTTATATTTGTATTAAATATTTTATATCTTTTGCATTGCTACTCGTTAATTAATAAATATTTAATATTATATATTCTCTGAAAAAAATTATTGTTTATTAAGATATACTTGAATTCGAAACTTGATTTTGAATGCCTATGTATCCATTTGACGTAATTAAAGTCCTCGTAGTTCAATATATTTATTAGGTTTGGATTTTAAATTATTATTATTATTATTATTGATATATCCAACCCTAGATATAATTAGACTTATTTACTATCATGAATAACTATTTTTTTATATTTGCTATTATTTTATTCATTAATTATATCCATTTCCTGAATATAATTATCTATTTTATTTTATGTTATTTTTAACAACCACATCCACTATCTGAATATAATTATTGGGTTTATTTAATTGATCTTATCTCATATGTATATATTTATTTTTCTAAATATAAATTTTAAATAATTTCTACCTTTTAATCTTAATCTAATCTTAACATTAATCTTAATATTTATCTTATACTCAAGTAAGTGAACAGGTAAAAAAACTTTAGATTAAGCAAGAAAGGAATGACACAACAGTGGTTAGTTGTCTTACGATTTTTTTTTTTTAATTTATATTGTTACTTATCGTATTATTTAAAAATTTGATAGAATAATTATTTTAATTATGGTCTTGATTTCATTTTTTTACTCCAAAGAATGTCAAATAACTAAATAACTAAAAGTGGGTAAAGGAAAATATTGAAAAATAAAATAAATGAGGTGATGTCATGGGCTGAAAAGAAAGGAATGACACAACAGGAAATAGCCACTATTCATCTCTTGATTATTTTTTTTCGTTCATCCTAACTTTAAGTCATGGCTATGCACTCCAGGTATTCTCATGTATGATTCTTTAATCACATTTTACGGTAAAAATTTTTAGATCCATGTTTACTTTTAGTTGGTTTTTTTATCTATTGTTTTTTTTTTTATTTTTTACATATTGTTATTTTCTAAGTTCTTGGATTCAATTTACTTTACTAAAAAAATTTAAATTTTTTAATCAAATTTTATTACTCTTTTTTTTTTGGTGAAATTAATAAGACTATTTTGTTATATCTTTTTGTTTTTGAGATTACCTTTATTGTTATTGTTATTATTTAATTTATCCTTAAAAAATAAAAATATTTAGGAACCTGAATCATATATTCATTCCTTTTTTGTGTGAAATTTTATCTCTTTTTTTTAGTGATTACTTTTGTATGTGATTTTGTTATGTTAAATTTGTGATTATTGAAGCATAAAGTCCTGTATTTAAACTAATAAAAAAAAACATGAGTAAAAAAAATTGTGCCTTGTGCTTGTATATAAATAAATCATCATCTCTATATACGTAATCACCTCTCGATTATGCTTTTTGAAGTTATTAATTGATTACTATAATTGCAGTAAAAGAAAATTGATAGTTAAATTGCAATTAAAAAGAGCTATTAGACATGTTATCTAACTGTGATTCTTTTATCCACTGAACAAATGATTGAACTTCATTGCTTGGTTGTTTTGTCCCTTTTTTTTTTGGGATATTTTATTTAGTACATTTCTTGTACCGACTAAAATTTCAGTTTTTATACAAACTGTCCTAAAATTGCCCTTGATTGTTAGTCCTTTCCCTCTAATTTTCCTTCTTTTGTTTCTCTCTCTCTTTTTTTTTTTTTTTATAATTTTCCCCCTGTTTATGTGTCACAATATCTGTATTTTTATTATTGTATTTATTATTTCTATGTTTTTTCTTCTCTTTTTCGTACTATATATTTCTCTTAATTTTTCTCCTTTTGCCCTTTCTTGTAAATTTTCTATGTCGTTTTTTAATTTGTTTATTTTTTTGAATTTTTTTATTTCTGTGTTTCTTTTTTCATAAATTTATCATCATTATTTTTTTTTAATGTTCTGTGTATTTGTGGCAATTGTAGCTAATTTAAGATATGACATATATGTGTATGATCATATAATAAATAATACAGTCACTGTCTGATTATATTTGCCTAAAATCACATATCTAGATATGTCTATAAAAATAGGTACACTAAATTAATATTTAAATTTGCAGAAAAATAATAAATAAAGTTTAAAAGATAGTAATTATCTGATTATGACAGCTAAGAAAAGGTACTTTTTCTTCTTGTTAATTACTTTGTCTTTTAAAAATTTTATTAAGTGCACTTCATGCACTTAATAAAATTTGAATTTTTTTTTATTCTCTTCTTTCTTTTTATGTATTCTCTTCTTTCTTTTTTTTGCCCTTTTTTGTTTAATTTTCTCCATTTTCTGTATGAATTTTTTCTATTTATAGTGAAATAATCTACATTTTTTTTTATTTTTTTTTGTATTTTCAGGTACGGGACTGGTATGAAATTAGTGCTACTGCAGAGAATGTCACATTTTGTTACTCTAAATTTTGTTTTATTTTATGCAGAGACATGATTGATGCCCCTCCATATTCTTGTTAATTTCATTTTTTTTTTTGCATTTGGAATATGTGTATAGAGGATATAAATCAGATTATAAGTATTTTATTAATACTGGGTTGCAATATAGACAAAATAAAAAATTTAGAGATTTTATCTTTATAAAATAAAATTATAAATTTTAATAGAATAAGGCAAAAGATCAATGATGATTGGTAAAATTAAATCAAATTTTAATGGGCTATCAATTATTTTTATGGGGTTTTTACAAAAATACTCAAAAAATAATTTTTTTCCAAACATACTAAAGTAAATTTACACTTTTAGAAAAAATTGGTGTAAATATTCAAAAATACCTCACTCATTACTAAAATAATTTTTTTTTTCAAAAATACCTTCTCTCTCTCACTACAATTAATATTTTATTTCAAATTTTATTTTTTTTTTCAAACTTTACTTTTAAATAAATATATTTTAATAAAATAATAAAAATTAATATTTTAAATTACATTTTCAACAAATAAAATGAATTATTTTTTATAAATAAAAAATCTTAATTTTGATTACAAATGAAAAATAACACACACAAAAATAATATAAAAAATATATTATATAAATAAAAAAATATTATATTTATTTTTTATGAATTTTGCAAATTATACCCAAAAAAAATTAAATAAATTAAATAAAAAATAAAAATTAAAGTAACAATAAAAAAGTAATATTAATACATTATAATTAGTTTCATTATGTTTCTCAATTTTTGTTTCATCTAATATGTTATAATTAATAATTTAAAATTTTTATATTAATGTATAAACATCAAATTAGACCGGTTTTCTAATAATAATAATAATAAATATAATAACAATAATAATATATTTAGAAATTCAAGTGTGCTATAGCAACGAAGTTTCATTCATGCTCCAAAAGGACCGCTGCTATCCTTAGCTTGCCATAAGATACCATTATTGATATGCAAGGTTACTAACTTATTCATTATTGATATGTAACTTATTTTCTCTGTCTTAACTTCAAATAATTTTTTAGTGCCAAAAAAAAAAAACTTTTTGCAATCACTTTTCACAACCAGCTTGATTGCTATATTCCTTTAATCATCATTATATATATGTGTAAATATATATGGGTTTTAATTATTTACTTGTTTCAACTTTTCTTTATTATAATATATAATAAAGACAATTTCTAAATCAAGAAATCATTTCTATTTTTAATTTTAAACGTTAATTTATTTTTAGTTTGTGTGGATAAAATCTTAAGCTTGACTCTTGCGAGGGTACATTAGTGTGAATTGAAGATCCCAAAGACATTCTCTCTTTTATTATCTATGCTTTTTTTTGTTAGAAAGTCCACTTTCTAGTATCTTATAATATTTACAGTTATTTTTTAAATAGCTTTCAAGATCGAATCCAATGATGTAGGAAAATCCAATTCTCAAATATTAAAAAAAAACTTTTTTTAACAAAAAAATCAAATAGCAGGGTCAATTTTTTATTACACACAAAAAATAAAGTTAAAACAACATTAATTTTATTGTGTAGATATTATGTAGATATTGTATATATATATAGATGTTTATAGATATTTTTAAATATTGTGTAAATGTTGTGTGTATGTTATATATATTTATTATATATATTGTGTTTATATTATGTGCATATAAAATTAAAAATTATTAAATATATAATGTAAATATTATGTAGATATCACATGTCTATTTGGTATATGTTATATATATGTCTATGTATGTTGTGCTTGTATTTTGCTTACATTCTATATATATTGTGTTTATGTTTATATATTTTATGAGTATGTTGAGAATATAAGGAAAAAAATTATTTATGAATAAAAATATAAAAAATAACCGTTAAAAAAAGATAAAAAAATAGTGTTTTAAAAAAACTTAACCACTGTAAAACAGAAACAATGAATATAAAAACCATAAGCCACGTAAATTTCTTTTTTTTTTCTTCAATTTATAAGTACATTCATTATTATATCATAAATGTATAATTTTAGATCTCAATATTATAAATAAAAAATTATATTAATTATATTTGAACTTTTATATTTTTTTTTATTTTTGTGTCTATATAATTTTTTTTTGTCAGTTTAGTATCTGAAAATCATTAAATAGTTATATAAGTGGTTCATACTATTTTAGCCATTTGATTAGAATAAGTGGAGACTATTTTCAATATGTCATTTAATATTATTAAAGTAATGAAAATGACCTTGCATAATTTGATACTTTTATTTTGATTCAACTCAATTATTCTTCCTCTTCTTCTCCTTCTCCTTTAACTGCTTCGACAATTTTAACCATTGGTGTAATTTTTTCTTTTTTATTTGTTATCTCTTTCTTTTTATTAATACTACTAGTTTGAAGAAGTTCTCAATGCTAACTTTGCTCACCCTAGCCATGTAACATCCTTATATCTTATATACGTATAATAAATACACTCTGTATACATAAAATACGTATATAGAATATAAAAATGTTACTGTACAGTATTGACAAAAATTTTCATAATTTATGTTAACCATTTAAAAACACTTAAAATATATTTTAATAAATAAATAAAAATAACCATTAGTGATTTGAAGAGTAAAAATATATATTAAATAGAAAATCTTTGAAAAAAAATTCG
The DNA here is from genome assembly GCA_947685225.1 of Garcia nutans. Lineage (NCBI taxonomy): Eukaryota > Viridiplantae > Streptophyta > Magnoliopsida > Malpighiales > Euphorbiaceae > Garcia > Garcia nutans. Next base: position 43,983,237 of record CANTUV010000037.1, read on the forward strand.
TCAGAGTTTTATCTATATTTCGGATAATCTCTCATTTCAAATATCACAACCTGTAATTAAAATACACTCTCAATTATTTATTCAATAGATACATTTCTCTAAAATAGCCCAATGGCTCAATCCACCAATATTTTTTCAAAAACACATCCACATATATATATATATATATATATATTTAAATATAAGTCCCATTTTTTTTCGATATATTACACAGAGGGAAAAATTATAATTTATATCACATACATGGATATATATAATGTATATACTCAAATGCATTTCAAAAGTTTAAAGTGTATACATGATATGCAAGTGGCACTGGTCCTCGGTAGCTCAAAGATCTTCACACACAAAAACCTAGACCTGGGATAGTCTAGCAACACTCTCTAGATCTCCCGGATCTGCCTTGTTACATGCGATAAAATTCAATCGTGCTAAGTATGTTGTCTAGTAGTGCTTAATAGAATTTAGAAATGATATCATAAATATATAATGCCATATTTGCATCATGTTATAAATGTCAAACATTGTTTATACACATTAAACAACATACTAAACATCCATATACATTACGTCCAAACACCTTATACAATTATCTAGTCCCAGGCTCTTTGCCTTAGTCTAACATTGATGTCTCACTCGAGCGTAGACACATCTCTGTGACACTCAGTGTCTCATCTATTTTAGCGTACGGTATCCAACATCCAAGCGTAATCTTCTGGCAACTAGATAATATATAAAGTGCACACAATACACATTCATTTTTCAATGTGCTTTTACATCCCGACTCATATTATGGTTTTCACAAATCATTATCATATATAATGCAAATGTGATTTACTTCTTCATGTTAGTGCACAACTTGCACTCTATATATTTTACACAAACATCTTATTTAGTTATTCTCAAATGGCTTATCACACCATAATCAACACAAATCGAGCATTGTTACTTCAAACAATGCTATACACACACATTCATAAAAATCAAATATCATCACAAATTTAACATATGTAATGTGTTATGCTAAAGTTCAATACAATCACACACATTATGAATAAAGTATGTTCTAACCTCTTTAAAGCAATAAATGGAATTAAAACTCCATTCCACTTTCAATACATCCAAAAGTCCTCCACAACTAGGTTGATGGAAAGCATATATACTCAACACTTATACCCAATGTGAATGAACATAATCAATTAACATCACATTTCTATAAATTAAGGCATAATTCTATAATTTTTCAAGTTTTTACCATAATGCACTTTAACTTTGAAAAATTATTTCAACAAATTTCAAATTGAGTTTAAGCTTAAATATATCTAATGCATTATATTTTAACACATTTTAACCATTAAAATACAATGTATCACATTTTTTTTAAAATTTTAAAATTTTGCTCTAAGCCACTTTAATTTTAGTTCAACATTCTAACTATTTCTAATTGTTAATTTAAATTCATTTCTACCATTAAAATCATTTAATAACATCTTTTAAATCACAAAATCAAATAAACATAAATTCTTTATGTTTATTATTGCAAAACCCTAACTCATTCACTACCTCATCTAAACTACCATCAAACCTAGACAAATTAACTAAACAACCATAAAATCTTTACCTCCTTATCAAAACAACACCTTATATACCCATTTTAACAATTATAGCATACCATATAAAATTCCAAACTTTCACATAATCATAATTTCAAAGAAATCCAAATTTTTCTTAAAGAAAACTTAACAATTTGTTGAAAAAACAAGAAAACTCCTTTTGATTCTTGAAAATTTACTCAACGTTTAGTGTTTGGAAGAAAGGAAAATAATCCATGGCTTCCCATGGTGGTTCGGCCAAAGAAGATGAAGAAGGAAAAATGTGAGTTAAATTTTTTACTTTTCTTTTCTTATAAAAAAATATCTATTTATATATTATTTAATTATTTTTATTTATTATTTACTTATTTTTAATTCACTAATTTTCAACATCCATCCAAAAATAAACTTAATTTTGAATTATTTTATTTATTTATTTTTAAATATAATTACCATTTTACTCTTTATTTTATTGTTCATCTATCGACTTTTTCTAACTCATATTTTACTTTATATGTAATGTATATTTCTCTTATATTTTACATATACATTACCTATTTCTCACTCTAACTCATCATTTCTCCCTTAAATTATTTATTTTAATTAATTTAAATTAAATATTAGCAATTAAGCAGATACTACAAGCCATGTCAATGCCTCCTATTGCACTCAAATTAAGTTCTACTATAAGCGTCACTCGCAAGTATACGAGGTAGCTGTAACAAAGGTGATCGCCCCAAGGTCATCTCTCAAGGAAGCTAGATAAGCTAATTGATTATCAGGTTGCAAATAACAAATTATGATAAATTTAAATTGCTAACAACTAATGAAAACAGATGATTGGAGTTTAAAACAATAAAAGTAAACTGAGCTGATATATTGATTCACTTAATAGAAAGGTCTAGGGTTTGCACTTCTCTACTAACTTATATGTATGAACGGATATTCCTCTCAACCAATTTAATTTCAAAGATTAGATCTCAAGCAACTTAATTAATCGAATCAAGGAAATAAGCTCTCGCATTCAAACCTCTTTCAAATAATCTTGTTACAATTGAAATAATCCTTTTCTTAGGTTATATTTCTAATTCACCTAAGTCCCTAATTGAATTATCCCAGCATTAGACTTCATCTCTCAATCCTTCATCTAATACCTCAAATACATAATTGGTGGCCAATCAATTATATATTAACAATAATTCCATTCAATCAAGGCTAAAGAAATAAATTCAGATAAGAGCAATAATCAATTCATACAATCATAGTAGTTCCATACAAACCCTAAACTAGATTAAATTAGTTCATAATGATGTTATCAAACAAATTCATCTCATTAAAATTCAAAGAAATCAGTTTAGACATAATAGAATTCATGAATACAATTCCAAAGAAATTTAAGAGATAAAGTTTGAGAACAAAACCAAATTACAGACTCCCTTTAGCTCCTGAAGAATCTCTTGTTCAGAACCTTGCTAGAAGAATGTTGCAATGGCTAAAACAAATTTTATCTAGACTGTTTGAGTCAAAGTGTAATCAATAATCTCAAAGAAAACAATTTTGAAAACCTAAAGCTAATCTCTGACGGCTGATTAGAAAATCTCTCTCCAATCTCCCCGAATAAAACCCTAATCGTATTATTTATACGAAACCTCACTTAAAACTTCGCTCCTTTAGTCCGTGGAGTGACACAGCCAAGCTTCTGGCCGTGTCATGTGACACGACCAGTGGCTTGGCTGTGTCTACTGAATGTGTCCGCTTTTGTGTGATTTTCATCTCTTCTTCTTTGGAGTTAAGTGTGACACGGCCAAGCTTGGGTGAGCTTGGCCGTGTTTGGTGTGTTTGGAGGGACACAGCCAGTGGCTTGGCCATGTCCCCTGAGTGTGTCACCTTCTGATCTCTTCGTTCTTTGCTCTCTTTCCTTTTGGTCTTCTTCCTTGGCTTAGTATGGGACACGGCCAAGTCTCCTGGCCATGTCATGTGACACGGCCAGTGGCTTGGTCGTGTCCTCTGAGTGTGTCAGTCACTGCCTGAATTTTCCTTCCTCTCTTGGTTCTTGGTTTTGCCCTTAAGGTAAGACATGCTTCATACTAATCTTTCTTCTAATGAAATGCCTTGCATATTAACCTAAGGCAAACACTTAAACAAACCTTAAACAAGAATCAAATAAACGTTAACCAACAACACATAAAACCACACTAAAAACTAGAAAATGACATAAACACTGAAATAAACTAAAACTACCAAAATTGATTAAAACACTAAATAAACGGATTAAAACTATCAAAATACCTAAAGAAAATAATAATCATCATAATAAATAAGACACAATTCTATGACAAAAACTAATAAAACAACTACCCCACACTTAAAACTTTGCTTGTCCTCAAGCAAATTCACATGGCATAAATTAAAAAATCAAATAACCTTAACTATAATTCCCGTATATATAATGAAATCCTTTAAGACTCAGCCATAAATAATTGCAATTTACTTCAATCAAGATTTTCTTAACTCATTCATTAATCCAGACATTCAAATCTTATCTCTCATCTAAGTGTTTCACTCGATTTCAAAGGTTAATTCACTCAAACCACTCATGACTGCATCCTACCATTAACTTGCTTAATTATCCAATCTCTCTCACTGAATTTCTCAAGAAATAATCCGAAGGTCTTTTATTTGGATGTAATGGGGGCTAAGGTGAAGGTGTGAGAAAAGACATTTAAGCTGGAGCATCAAGAAATGGAGTATCTAAATTAGACAATACTCTTGCTCAGAAACTTGTAACTTCCTCAAATGGCTTATTCACCAACCCTAGATAATCTCACATACTTGCACACTTAAAGAAAAGTACAAGAGTCGACATTCCTCTAATGCTAGAAAATATATGAATTCTGTATATATATATATATATATATCTTCTCTTTTATTTTTTTATTTTTTTTAATATATATATACAAAATATAAAATTGCATGGAACATCTAGCTTAAAATGTAGAGAAAAAGAATAACCGACTCCTAGCAAATACAATATGCAAAGTATGCATTTCAGCCCCAAATCTTACTAAAGCAATACTATTTTTGTTTTTTGTTTTTAAATTTCTTACCCCACACTTATGAATTAAACCATCCTATTGTCATATCATAAGAACTCCATTCCTTAATGCAAGTATGATGATAATAAGAAAGTGTTGAGTTGTAAATAGTGTTGATCAATCAAGAAAAGGTCAAAGGCTCAACTTGGCTCACTAAGGAATTCATAATTAAGGGAGGTCTTTTTAAGCTAAAGGGTTAACCTAATTTGCCTTCATCATTTTAAAACTTGAGATTAAATCATAATGTGAGTTCAATTAGTATGCAAAAGCAAGCTCTAAAGATGCAAAATCATGAAGGTGCACACTTAAGAAAAGAAAATCAATTGACAATAATATTCAATCTACGAGGCTCAAAACTCACAAAGGTGGGTTCTCAAAAATTTATATGTCATGAATAGCAAAATGTGAAAATTGATCCTGAATGAATTCAAATGCCAATCTCTATGCTGATACTAAAGTCTCAAATATAATGCTAGAATCACAGAAAAGTCAATAAGTTTTCAACAATTATGCCATGCACAACGTACAATATAAGACAAACAAAACAAGAATTAAAGAAAAGCTTAAAGATTACCCCACACTTATAAATGACATTGTCCTCAATGGAAACCAGGATAATAAAGATAAAGAGTAGAGGTACAACCTGTTTTCCATCGATCCCTTGTGAGGCAAACTCTACCTTTTCATCACAAACAGCAAATGTTCAAAAAAAAATACAATATATATAAAAGAAAATATCCAAAATATAAAATGTTAACATTAAAAACAAAAACAAAAAATAACAACACAAATATGCTATAACTAAACACAAGAAAGTAAGGAATTGTCTCGAAAGATCTACGGTGAAGGAGGATGTGATGATGAAGCAGCCGAAGGATGAAGACTCAAAATCTTATCAAGGTTGCTATTGATTTGGTCCAACTGTTGCAAGACCGCAGCATGGTTACGATCTACCTTGCCCTCCAGTGCCTCTATCCTATTAAGTATCTCCTGATTATTCGGAACTGGAGCATCTTCTTCCAAATCAAGAGAATCTGAGTCAGACCCCTCCTAGACTCTTGTTCTCTTTTGTCTGCCCTCGGTACTTCTGGCTCAGCTGAAGCCATCATATAAGCCCCTCTCCTGTGCACCACCATGTGCATCTTCTCAAGTGTAGCCAAATCCAATGAATCATTACCCGTAATTCTAGTCATACGACAGGTACTCGGGTCAAAATCATCAAGAAGGGTTGTTGCCAATGTGGTAACCAATCCTCCAATACAAATAGCCCCCTTCTTTTTGTATGCCACACTATCAAAAACATCGGCCAACCAATAGCTGGAACTAATAGGTATTGCATTACACGCACAATCCAAGAAATAGAGCTCACTAAGTTCCACTACACACGGGCTTTCCTTCCGAGCAAAGAACCCACAGGACATAAAGCGATGCAAATACCTCAAAGCGGGATTGCTCAATTTAGTTGCTTTGGCCGATTTGGCCACATAAGTTCTCGAGCCCAATGCTCCCCAAGCAAATTGTTATTTAAAATCCTTAGGTACAGACCTTTCACCTTGTTGATGGAAACCAAATATCATATTCAATTGCTCAATACTAACCACAAATGATTTCCCAAACAATTTAAAATTATACTTAGAGCAAATTTTTTGTTCATTTCTTTCAACCTTAAGAGATGTTAAAAATTCCAAAGTGAGCTCTTGAAATTGCAAAGGTCTATAGGAGACTAGGTTCTCTCACCCAAGATTTTGAACATAATGATAAAAAGTATCCCTAATTTGAAGAGCATTAAGGGATTCATCACTGACATACCTCGTCGGGAAGAAACCCCGAGCCAAAAGATTCGCTCTCTTTAAAGATGAAGACGAGGAAGATGAAGATGCAGCTACAGTTGGAGGTTGCTTTCTCTTACGGTGAGACACCATCTTCGTTCTCGGCATATTGAAAGATATGAAAAAATTTGAAACTTAAACCGATTAAATTGAGTTTTTATGAGAGAAGAAGAAGATTGAGCGGATTAATTTCAGTTTTGGTGAAGGAAATTGAGAATTAATGGGAGTTTAAAAGCTTGGAAAGACAAACAATGGAGGTTTTGGGAGAGAGGAGTCGAGAGAATGAGAGGAAGCAAAAATAAATTTAGGGATTCAAATGAAGGAAAAGTGCAAAAATCGTGTTTTTAAAGTGTAAAATTGAAGGGACACGGCCAAGCTTGGGTGAGCTTGGCCGTGCCTGATGTGTTTGGAGGGACACGGCTAGTGACTTGGCCGTGTCCCATGGGTGTGTCTGTCACTGTAAAGAAAGGTTTGCAAAAACAAAAAGAGGAATTTTGGGTGAAGCTTGGCCGTGTCACATGCTTGTTGGCTGTGTCAGGGTCTATGTGTTTTTGGTGACTTTAGAGTGGGCTTGACACGGCCAGTGGCTTGGCCGTGTCACCTACTGCCATTTTGACTTCTTTTTTTATATTTTAATTTTTTTTATTTTATATCACCAAATCTTAAAGAAATTGCAAATCTCTTCTTCGATCAACCCTGAAACAAATTAGAAAAATAAAAACCGATCAAAGCACCCATTCCATTTATTTAAACCAAACATAAAATCAAAATTGCTGAATATAAAATTACAACTATGAAAAGAAATGTAAACCGATGAATTGCCTCCCATTTAGCGCTTCTTTTATGTCATATAGCTGGACATTACTGCAGGACTTAAGGATCATAGATTAAAGTGCTATCGATGATCCTTACTTCTTGGAACCCTTCATTATATGGTTTAACTCTCTGTCCATTTACTTTAAAAGTCTCATTTGTTCGAGAGTTAAGCAATTCTATGGCAACAGAAGGATATACCTGAGTTATCTCGAAAGGACCACTCCATCGATACTTGAGTTTTCCTGGAAACAGACGGAGACGAGAGTTAAAAAGCAAAACTTTCATACCTGGGCTCAAAGTCTTTTACACTATAATTTTGTCATGAAGTGCTTTAGTGCGATCCTTATAAATCCTCGAACTCTCATATGCCTCATTCCTTAGCTCATCTAACTCTGAAATTTACAGAAATCGCTCTCTCTTTGCCTTATCCAAGTCTAAATTTAGAGTCTTGATTGCCCAATATGCTTTGTGCTCCAACTCCACTGGTAAATGACAAGCCTTACCAAAAACCAATCGGTATGGACTCATACCCAAAGGAGTCTTGAAAGCAGTCTGATATGCCCACAATGCATCATGCAATCTACTCGCCCAATCCTTTCTTGATAAGTTGACTGTTTTCTCCAGAATTCCTTTTATTTGCTTGTTGGATGTTTCAACTTGTCCAGAAGTCTGTGGGTGGTATGGGGTTGCCACCTTGTGCTTCACACCAGATTTGTGCATTAATTTCTCAAAAAGTTTGTTGCATAAATGACTTCCCCCATCACTGACTATCACTGGTGTGCCAAATCTGCTAAGAATATTTTCCTTCACAAATTTAACAACCACATTAGCATCATTAGTACGGGTGGGGATTGCCTCTACCCATTTTGAAACATAATCAACAGCAACTAAAATATATTCATAACTAAAAGACTTGGGAAAAGGACCCATGAAGTCTATTCCCCACACATCAAACAGTTCAACAACAATATAAGATTGAAGGGGCATTTCATTCCTCCTCCCAATGTTAGCCACTCTTTGACAGCGGTCACAATGCTTACAATACTCTTGAGCATCTTTGAATAGAGTAGGCCAGTAAAAACCAATTTGAAGCACCTTTTCTGCAGTCTTCCTCCCTCCAAAATGACCACCATAGTGAAGGTCATGAAAATATTTAAGAACACTCGGTTGTTCTTCCTCAGATACACACCTGCGAACTATCTCATCCTTGCATATCCGGAATAGGTAAGGTTCATCCCAAAAATAAAATTTATTCACGTGCAAAAACCTTTTCTTTTCCTGAAATGACATGTTAGAACGCAAAGTACCTCAGGCAAGATAGTTAGCAATATCTGCAAACCAAGGTGCATTAATTACCACAAACAGTTGCTCATCAGGAAATGCTTCTAAATTTTTATAAATGCTATCAGATGCAAGATTTTCATCAAAGAAGGGTAATCTAGACAAATGATCAGCTACAACATTTTCACTCCCTTTAGTATCTTTGATTTGGAAATTAAATTCTTGCAATAATAACACCCATCTAATTAAGCGCGGTTTAGCATGTTATTTTGTCAAAAGATATTTTAGAGCTGCATGATCAGAATGCACAATAATTTTCGCCAATTAAATATGCTCTAAACTTATCTAAAGCAAAAACAACAGCTAACATTTCCTTTTCAGTTGTTGTGTAATTCATTTGCGCACTATTCAGGGTCAAGCTAGCATAATATATCACTCTCAAGAATTTATCAACCCTTTGCCCAAGAACAGCTCCTACTGCATGATTAGAGGCATCACACATGATTTCAAAAGGTAAAGACCAAACAGGAGCTACAATCACCGGTGCACTAGTCAGTTTTTCCTTAAGGGAATTAAATGCTTGCATGCATTGTGCAGTAAACTCAAATGGAATATCTTTACCCAGCAAATGGCACAATGGTTGGCTTATTTTAGAAAAATCCTTAATAAACCTCCGGTAAAAACCTGCATGCCCTAGAAAACTTCTTATTCCCTTAACAGAGGTAGGTGGGGGTAACTTAGCAATCAATTCTACCTTAGCCTTATCCACCTCAATCCCTTTACTTGACACAAAATGACCTAAGACATTGCCTTGAGTAACCATAAAATGACTCTTTTCCCAACTCAAAGTGAGGTTACATTCAATGCATCTCTCAAGCACAAGAACAAGTTTATTGAGGCAATTATCAAAAGAACTACCAAAAACAGAAAAGTCATCCATAAATACCTCAATAAAATCATCTATCATGTCTGTGAAGACAGACATCATGCATCTCTGAAAAGTTGCAGGTGCATTGCACAAGCCAAATGGCATACGCCGAAATGCATAAGTCCCGAAAGGGCAAGTAAAAGTAGTCTTGGATTGGTCCTCTGGTGATATCGGCACCTGATAATAACCTGAAAGTCCATCCAAAAAGCAATAATGTGAGTGTCCATAAAGTTTATCTAACATCTGATCAATAAAAGGAAGAAGGAAATGGTCTTTCTTTGTGGCATTGTTCAACTTCCTATAATCGATACACATTCTCCATCCAATAGTAGTCCTAGTAGGAACCAATTCATTATTTTCATTTTTCACCAGAGTGATTCCAGATTTCTTAGGCACTACATGTACTGGGCTCACCCACTCACTATTAGCTATTGGATAAATCACCCCTTCATCAAGCAATTTGAGCACTTCCTTCTTAACCACTTCACTCATGCTTGGGTTAAGGCGCCTTTGGGTCTCCCTCACAGGTTTAGCTCCCTCTTCTAAGGTGATTCTATGCATGCACATTGAAGGGCTAATACCTTTGATGTCACTCAATCCCCATCCTATTGCTCTTTTCAATCTTTTAAGCTCACTCACCAACTTCATCTCCTCCCCTTCACTAAGTTTGCTAGATATTATCACAGGTAAGGTGTTGTGATCTCCTAAAAACACATATTTCAGATTTTTAGGTAACTCTTTCAGCTCTAACTCAAGTGAAGGATTCTTCTCTTCCTTTTGGATGGAGGGAAGTTCAAATACTGGGTCCTCCTTAAGTTCCTCTATTTCAGCATTCTCTAATGTCTCAAGGAAACTGGCTATTTCTGAATAAAAAATATCCAAACCACCATCTAAGGTCAATGCCAGCTCTAATTTATCCGAGGAACCTGTCTGCAAGAAAACATCTGAAACAACTACATCAATACAATCAATTAAAGAGCAATCCTCATATAATGCAGTTGTAGGAATGGGAGAAGTGTTAAAAATAGAAAATTCGACTGTTTGTCCCAAGACAGTCATTGTCAATTTACCATTTTTAACATATATCAAGGTGTTGGTAGTCGCCATAAAAGGCCTACCCAGAAGAATAGTGTGTGCGGATGGTGTAGAGTTGCTTCCTTGCATGTCAAGAACTATAAATCCACAGGCACTATCAACCCACCAACCTTAACTAACACATCTTCTATAACCCCTTTCGGGAATCTAAGAGATCTGTCAGCTAATTGCAACACCATTTTTGTAGGTTTAAGTTCCCCTAGTTCTAATTCAAGATATACAGAATAAGGCATCAAATTTATACTAGCTCCTAAATCACACATGCCATCAGTTCCCTTCCCATTACCCATAGTAATTTGAATTACGAAACTACCAGGATCCTTTAGCTTCGGAGGTAGTTTATGCTGCAAAACAACACTAGCTACCTCTGACACTATCACCTTTTCATTTGGCTCATACCTTTTTTTTCTTTGTGTTCAGTTCCTTGAAGAATTTGGCATAAGCTGGCATGTTCTTTATTGCTTCAAGTAAGGGTAAGTTAATACTTACCTTGGAAAGCATGTTGAAGATGTCCGAAAATTGCTTATCTTGTTTATCATTCTTCAACCTGCTGGGGAATGGTATAGGTGGCCGGTAAGGATTACTTGCCTTGTGTAAATCCGCTGAAGGGGATTTCTCCATTGATCTTTCTCCAGCACCTTTGTTCTCTGGTTCTCCTTCCTTTTTGTTCTCTTGATCACCTGCATTCACATAATTATATTCAACATTATTGTTTATTACCTTGCCACTTCTAAGCACGGTCACTGATTGTGCCTGCTCAGGTTAGCTTGGAAATTTCCCTTTCTGTTGAATCTGCATCTGTTGTGCAAGTTGTCCCACTTGAGTCTCCACTTTCTTAAAAGATGCTTCTAATGAATCCAACCTTTTGTTAGTTATCTCTTGATTCTTAGCACTGACTTGGATAAAGGCCTGTAAACTATCCTCCAAACTCTCTCTTTTAGGCTGCCCTTGATTTGAAGATTGACCCTGCTGTTGGTTTTGTCTCTGAAGCAAATGGAAAGGCTGTTGAGAGTTATTTGTTGCTCAGGAAAAATTTGGATGATTTTCCCAACCATGATTGTAAGTATTGGAGTAAGGATCATTCTGGGCCCTTGGTTGATATCCCCCCATAGCATTGACTTGCTCAGCTTCATTCCTATAAGACTCATATGCGGAGGGGCATATATTTGCTCCATGCCCGAAAGTTCCACAAATTCCACACACTTCTTGAGTGGATGAAGAAGTATTGTTCTTCATGTTCAGCATCTGCACTTGCCTTGTTAGTTCAGCTATCTGATTGACCATCTCGCTATTGGCTTCCAGTTGATTCACCCCTTTACTTCTTCTTCTTACACTTTTCTATTGAGAATTAGCTCCCAACATCTCAAAAATTTCATAAGTTTCATCAGCTGTCTTTTCTCCCATAGCTCCCCCAGCTACGTTATCAACAGTATTCTGAAATTGCTGGGTTAGACCATCGTAGAAAAACTGATTCGGAAGTTGAAGTGGGTAATGATGGTGTGGAAACTGGATCAATAACATCTTAAACCTATCCCAAGCCTCATGAAATGGTTCTTCTTCAAATTGAGAGACTGTAGCTATCTTCCCTCTCAATTCAGCTGTCTTCTGATGTGAGTAAAATTTGCCCATAAATTTGTTATAAACTTACTCCCAAGTTGTCAAAGAATTTTCAGGCAACATCATAAGCCAGCTCTTTGCCCGATCCTTCAATGTATACAGAAAGCATCTCATCCTCAACTGATCCTCTGTTAGTCTTCCCAATGGAAAAGTGTTGAGGGTGGAATAGAAATCCCGAATAAAGTTCAAAGGATCTTCATTTGGAACTCCACAGAATGATGGCAGCATGTTGTAATGGATGTTCTTCAACTCATAATTTCTTGTTGCATCTGTCAATCTTATACAAGATGTGGAAGTTCCAATGACAGGTTTAGCAAAGTCCCTCATAGTTCTTTGCATCTCTTCTCCCATATTGGTAGATTGTGCAGTATCCGACTCAAAATCAAAAGTGTCCTCCTCTGTATCAAATCCGGTGTACAGTTCAAACTCTTCTCTGCTCCTTTTTACTCTCTGAATTTCTGGAATAACTGGGTATAGCTCTCCTCCGAGTGATCTCCTACCTTGCATAAACAAAATTTCTGGAAAAAGAAATTATTAAAAGCAAAAGACAAATAAAATCAAAAGTAAACAATGAAAAATAATCTAAAATATTTATGCCTAATAAACAATTACGCCAATTAGCTTCCCCGGCAACGGCGCCAAAAACTTGTTGCGCTCGAATTAAGTTCTACTATAAGCATCACTCGCAAGTATATGAGGTAGCTGTAGCAAAGGTGATCGCCCCAAGGTCGTCTCTCAAGGAAGCTAGATAAGCTAATTGATTATCAGGTTGCAAATAACAAATTATGATAAATTTAAATTGCTAATAACTAATGAAAATAGATGATTGGAGTTTAAAACAATAAAAGTAAACTGAGCTGATATATTGATTCACTTAATAGAAAGGTCTAGGGTTTGCACTTCTCTACTAACTTATATGTATGAACGGGTATTCCTCTCAACCAATTTAATTTCAAAGATTAGATCTCAAGCAACTTAATTAATCGAATCAAGGAAATAAGCTCTCGCATTCAAACCTCTTTCAAATAATCTTATTACAATTGAAATAATCCTTTTCTTAGGTTATATTTCTAATTCACCTAAGTCCCTAATTGAATTGTCCCAGCATTAGACTTCATCTCTCAATCCTTAATCTAATACCTCAAACACATAATTGGTGGCCAATCAATTATATATTAACAGTAATTCCATTCAATCAAGGCTAAAGAAATAAATTCAGTTAAGAGCAATAGCCAATTCATACAATCATACTAGTTCCATACAAACCCTAGAATAGATTAAATTAGTTCATAATGATGTTATCAAACATATTCATCTCATTAAAATTCAAAGAAATGAGTTTAGACATAATAGAATTCATGAATACAATTCCAAAGAAATTTAAGAGATAAAGTTTGAGAACAAAACCAAATTACAAACTCCCTTTAGCTCCTAAAGAATCTCTTGTTCAGAACCTTGCTAGAAGAATGTTGCAATGGCTAAAACAAATTTTATCTAGACTGTTTGAATCAAAATGTAATCAATAATCTCAAAGAAAACAATTTTGAAAACCTAAAGCTAATCTCTGACGGCTGATAAAAAAATCTCTCTCCAATCTCCCCGAATAAAACCCTAATCGTATTATTTATACGAAACCTCACTTAAAACTCCACTCCTTTAGTCCTTGAAGTGACACGGCCAGTGGCTTGGCCGTGTCTACTGAATATGTCCGCTTCTGTGTGATTTTCATCTCTTCTTCTTTGGAGTTAAGTGTGACACGGCAAAGCTTGGGTGAGCTTGGCCGTGTTTGGTGTGTTTGGAGGGACACGGCCAGTGGCTTGGCCGTGTCCCCTGAGTGTGTCACCTTCTGATCTCTTCGTTCTTTGCTTTCTTTCCTTTTGGTCTTCTTCCTTGGCTTAGTATGGGACACGGCCAAGTCTCCTAGCCATGTCATGTGACACGGCCAGTGGCTTGGCCGTGTCCTCTGAGTGTGTCAGTCACTGCCTAAATTTTCCTTCCTCTCTTGGTTCTTGGTTTTGCCCTTAAGGTAAGACATGCTTCATACTACTCTTTCTTCCAATGAAATGCCTTGCATATTAACCTAAGGCAAACACTTAAACAAACCTTAAACAAGAATCAAATAAACGTTAAGCAACAACACATAAAACCACACTAAAAACTAGAAAATGACATAAACACTGAAATAAACTAAAACTACCAAAATTGATGAAAACACTAAATAAACGGATTAAAACTATCAAAATACCTAAAGAAAACAATAATCATCATAATAAATAAGACACAATTCTATGACAAAAACTAATAAAACAACTACCCCACACTTAAAACTTTGCTTGTCCTCAAGCAAATTCACATGGCACAAATTAAAAAATCAAACAACCTTAACTATAATTCCCGTATATATAATGAAATCCTTTAAGACTCGGCCATAAATAATTGCAATTTACTTCAATCAAGATTTTCTTAACTCATTCATTAATCCAGACATTCAAATCTTATCTCTCATCTAAGTATTTCACTCGATTTCAAAGGTTAATTCACTCAAACCACTCATGACTGCATACTACCATAAACTTGCTTAATTATCCAATCTCTCTCACTGATTTTCTCAAGAAATAATCTGAAGGTCTTTTATTTGGATGTAATGGGGCTAAGGTGAAGGTGTGAGAAAAGACATTTAAGCTGGAGCATCAAGAAATGGAGTATCTAAATTAGACAATACTCTTGCTCAGAAACTTGTAACTTCCTCAAATGGATTATTCACCAACCCTAGATAATCTCACATACTTGCACACTTAAAGAAAAGTACAGGAGTCGACATTCCTCTAATGCTAGAAAATATATGAATTTTGTATATATATATATATATCTTCTCTTTTATTTTTTTTATTTTTTTAATATATATATATATATACAAAATATAAAATTGCATGGAACATCTAGCTTAAAATGTAGAGGAAAAGAATTACAAACTCCTAGCAAATACAATATGCAAAGTATGCATTTCAGCCCCAAATCTTACTAAAGCAATACTATTTTTGCTTTTTTATTTTTATTTTTTTAATTGCTTACCCTACACTTATGAATTAAACCACCCTATTGTCATATCATAAGAACTCCATTCCTTAATGCAGGTATGATGATAATAAGAAAGTTTTGAGTTGTAAATTGTGTTGATCAATCAAGAAAAGGTCAAAGGCTTAACTTGGCTCACTAAGGAATTCATAATTAAGGGAGGTCTTTTTAAGCTAAAGGGTTAACCTAATTTGCCTTCATCATTTTAAAACTTGAGATTAAATCATAATGTGAGTTCAATTAGTATGCAAAAGCAAGCTCTAGAGATGCAAAATCATGAAGGTGCACACTTAAGAAAAGAAAATCAATTAACAATAATATTCAATCTATGAGGCTCAAAACTCACAAACACTACAAAAATATTCGGCATTTGCGACAGATATCTGCGACGGACTTGTTTCGGTAGCAAATTTGCTACGGATCTGCGACGGATTTGCAACGAAAGGACAAGTTAGAGGAATTTTGAGAAATTGTTCGCAAATCGGTTGTAAATCCGTAGTAAATTTGCGACGAAAATCATTCCGTCACAAATAATCGTCCCAAAAGTTGGCGCGGATACTTGGCGAGAGAGAGACCCGCGTATATTTTTTCGCGAAAATTTTTTCCGTCGCAGATTGGTTGTAGAAAACACTAAAAAAAGCAATTTGCAACGGAAATCTGCTACCGTCTATTGCCGTCACAAATTTCACTACAAAAATATTCGGCATTTGCGATGAAAATCTGCAACGGATAATTTTCGTCGCAAATTTGCGACGGATCTGCAACGCATTTACGACAGAATAACAAGTTGAAGGAATTTTGAGAAAGCCGTCACAAATCGGTTGTAAATTCGTAATAAATCTGCGATGGATTAAAATTACATGAATCTGATTTAATCTAAAAAATGAAATAGATCCCATAAATTTAATAATTGCTTTTACAAAAATTAAATTTAAAATCGAAAGGGATTTTGATGTCTCGTCGATTATAATAGCTAGTATTTTTGTCTTTATCGTTTTCGCTCTTTCCTCTGTATTCCTAAACCTAAATTTATTTCATGACCCTCGCAAGCAACCGCCTCTCACCATCTTCATAATATCACCAACCCAGGCTGCTCAACGTATTCACAGCAAGATCTCGATCGCAAACGCAGCAGAAAAGGAGCCACTTCCGCCGTTCCAGACCGCCATCGCCGTCGCTCGAAGAATTGTAAGTTCCAAGATTTTATTTTATCTTCTCCTCAACTCTCTTTTCTCTTCCTATGAAAAAGACCCTATCTCTAATTCACAATTCTGGTCTCTTCGTCCCAACAGGTGCTAGTGTCCCTTTCTCTTGACTACCGTTTGCTTTTACTAATTTCTGATAATAACTTATTTGTCAATTATGAATTTAGTGCAGAGCTCACATTTGAAGCTGCATCTGCTACACTTAGTGGTGGAATCATAGTAGTAAGTTTTTCTTATTGCAATTTTTTTTCTTAATTTCTATTACATTTATGAAATCGGGTTATGAAATTCAATTGGGATTTAGGCTTAGTTGAGTTGAGTTGGGTTATAACTTTGTTTTTATCTTTTCTTAATTTTGCAACTAGAGAGTTATATTGTTGGCATAGTTGCTATCTTGTCTTAAGTTTGGGAAGCTGCTCTGTTTTGCTCTAACAATTTGCACAATACTTACACTTGTCTCTCCATTGATTTGATTTGAATGTCAGTTTACAAATCCATAGTCCTTGGTGTTAAAATCTTAATTAGTGGGACTTAGGATTGAGTTGAGTTTCTTTTTAAATATTGTTAGAATCTTACTTTTGCAAAGATGAATAAACACGCAACAAAGTTGGACTGGATATTTGCATGTATTGATGTTTGGATTAATAATCATGGGCAAGGTATCTGCCGTAATTTCTCTCAAAGATTCTAAATAAAGTTAATGTGTCAAAGAAAATCATCCTTATACTTTGTATATTGTCATTCAATACACTTATAGTTGTTTCAATGGTGCAAATTCCATTTTACAATTCTTGAACTTGTTGGTGTCAATTTGCAACAACTCACTTGAGTCTTGGAATGTATGATAATATTTTATTTTAGTTCTATCTACTGAAATGATAATTGATTAATAAAAATTCTTTATTTTGATAATTTAATTGGGTTTTTTATTGATTGTCAATTTTTTATTTGATGACAAAGTGTGATTCATATCGTAATTAATTTTATTATTAATTTTTAAATGAAAATTCTGTTCTTTTCTTTTTATACATATTCAGAAAGTATCAGGCAGAGTCGTGCTTAGGGCAGTAAAATTAATTTTCTTGGGTGTTTTTCTTCAAGGTAACATTGTCAATGAGTCAGTTGTGCATTTTGTCAATGAGTCAGTAGGTGTTTTCAAATTTTTTCATGACATTACTGTATTCCTGAATTTTGTTTTTTTTATGACATTAAGGTGAAAAATTAACCTCTAAGCAATGGCAACTGTCATGACAAGCGTGATTCCGGGGGGGCGAAGTGCAAGGAGAGTCGCGGCCGAGGATGAGAAGTTGATATTCGAGACGATAGAGGGTATAGAACCAATAACGAGCTTTGATGAGATGGGCATAAAGAATGATCTACTTCAGGGAATTTATGCCTATGGTTTTGAGAAGCCATCGGCAATCCAACAGAGGGCGGTTATGCCTATAATCAAAGGCCGGGATGTGATAGCTCAGGCACAATCTGGTACTGGCAAGACCTCCATGATTGCGCTCACTGTTTGCCAACTTGTGGATACCTCTAGTAGAGAGTAAGTTTCTTTTTGATACCCTATTTGCAAATTTTCTACCGCAACTGTTTTACCATAATATTGGTTCAATGTTACAGGGTCCAGGCATTGATATTGTCACCAACGAGGGAATTGGC
This sequence comes from Garcia nutans, assembly GCA_947685225.1. Classification (NCBI taxonomy): domain Eukaryota; kingdom Viridiplantae; phylum Streptophyta; class Magnoliopsida; order Malpighiales; family Euphorbiaceae; genus Garcia; species Garcia nutans. The sequence goes on from CANTUV010000037.1 coordinate 44,001,435, forward strand.
AGCACAGACGGAGAAAGTTATATTAGCAATTGGTGATTACATTAATATACAAGCACATGCATGTATTGGAGGCAAAAGTGTCGGTGAGGATATCAGAAAGCTAGAATATGGTGTTCATGTTGTGTCTGGAACTCCAGGAAGAGTCTGTGATATGATAAAGAGGAGGACCTTACGGACTCGAGCCATCAAATTATTAGTTCTTGTGAGTTGTTGAACAACCCTTGAATGCATAAAGTGAAAATTCTTATTTATTAGTGTGATATCCTTATTTCTTGGTAATAGAATGCATAGAATTTTAAAACTTCTGTGCAGTTTGAATGAAACAGACTGTTCAAATTTAAATTTGTAATTGAAATTACTGTAAATCGGGATCTGATTACTTTTTGGTTTTTATATTATACAATTTTAAACTGGGGTTTGCAATGCACATTCTAATTGGTTTATATATATTTTCGTTTTGCATTTAGCTAATGTGGGGAGGAATGGTTAATATATCCATTTCTTATGGTAATTTGCTATGGAATTAGCCACTTAATATTAGTTTGATTGCAGACCTATCCCTTCATGGATGGTTAATTTCGTAACATTGATGTGCCACCTTCTTAACCTCTCATTCCAATAATCTTTTAGCTGGCCCCTAAGCTTTCTATTTCCCCACATGATTTCTCTCCCCGTCTCACCTGTCCTTCAGCGAGGAATAGTTAATAATTGATTTCTTCAATGAATTGAAGTTGTTTGAGCTTCTTTTGACATTTGTTACTAACTGTAACATTAATGGTTGTATTTATTGTTTTGCAGATATGCTTCAAAACAACCTGTACTACAAATTGCATTTCAGTACACAGTAGTTGTGCCCCCTGAAGAGCTTTCACGTTCAAGATTGGTTTCTGCAAGTGGGTATGAATTGATCAATAAGTTAACTGTTCATTTCACTTGGTTTAAGTGACTAGATTATAGATATATGGTATATTATATAGGAAAGTTGAATATGGAGGTAAAATTTATTTCTCATTGATGCTTCAATGTGGTAATTTTCTTAAAACTAAGGTTTCTATTATAAAATTGATTTAAATTTATGCTACTATCAAAAGTTTATTTGACCATTATGTAACTGAGGAATGATCTATGCCTGCACTCATATTTGGACAATATAATTGTAAGTTCATATATAGAAATATATTGGTCTCAAGGTCAATAATGCCCCAATTTTTCCTTTTTATGTTCATGACTGGTATGTCATTGAATTATCGTAATTCCATTTTTAGAATTGCTATTGATGCTGGTGAAGTTTTGATATCAAGCTTTATGTTACATTTATTAGGAAAAGGATCATATTCAAATTCAATATGTGTTGTGTGCTGTTTATGTTCTTTGATATAGAATTCTTGAGTCATCTTAAGATTTGTCTTCTATTTTGCTACAAATTACATGATATTGCTCATATTGCAGCTTATTAATGCAAATGTTTGTTCAGGTTCTCTTAAGAGGTCCAAAGAATGCCCGTGAAGCTGTGAAACACTTTGGCCCAGCTCCTGGTGTGCTACACAGCCATACTAAACCCTATGTGCGATCAAAGGGAAGGAAGTTTGAGAGAGCTAGAGGAAGGAGGAACAACAAAGAATTTAGAGTTTGATTTGTTTTTAGTTCTATATTTTGAGACACTTGTGTTACTTTTTTCCAAATATTGTTATTTTCAAGATAGATTATTTGTAGTAGTGTTCTTAACACATGCATAATTAAATTGTAAAATATTTTATTCTATTGAAGATTAATAAAAGAATTATTTTTATCAATGTAATTAGTGTTTTTTTTTAGATTGTGTTTAAATGTTCCAAATGTATTTATAAAGTTCTCATAAAATTAATTGATAATATAAATTGTTCCAATAAAAATCAATATTAAATTGTTACGGATTTGCTACAACTTTGTGACGGATATCTAAAATCTATGACGGAATCTGTGACGGCAATCTGCGACGAAATCTGCAACGAATTTGCGACGGAAATCTTTGACGAAATCTGCGACGGAAATCTGCGACAGAATCTGCGACGAAATCTGCGACGGCTGCCCTTTACCCTCAAAAATTTAAGCGCGAGATTTGCAACCGCCGAGTGGTTGCAAATCCGTCGCAATCTGCGACGGCCTGTCGCAAAATTGAAAATTGTGACGCCTTTTTTATTAACTGATCGTATCCGTCGCAGATCGGTCGCAGATCCATCGCAAGACTTGATTTGGGACGGATTTGTGACGGATCTGCGATGGATTATGTCCGTTGCAGATAGCGTATTTTTTTTGTAGTGAAAGGTGGGTTCTCAAAGATTTATATGTCATGAATTGCAAAATGTGAAAATTGATCCTGAATGAATTCAAATGCCAATCTCTATGCTGATACTAAAGTCTCAAATTTAATGCTATAATCACAGAAAAGTCAATAAGTTTTCAACAATTATGCCATGCACAACGCACAATATAAGACAAACAAAACAAGAATTAAAGAAAAGCTTAAAGATTATCCCACACTTATAAATGACATTGTCCTCAATGGAAACTAAGATAATAAAGATAAAGAGCAGAGGTACAACCTGTTTTCCATCGATCCCTTGTTAGGAAAACTCTACCTTTTCATCACAAACAGCAAATGTTCAAAAACAAAATACAATATATAAAATAAAATATCCAAAATATAAAATGTTAACATTAAAAACAAAAACGAAAAATAACAACACAAATATGCTATAATTAAACACAAGAAAGTAAGGAATTGTCTCGAAAGATCTACGGTGAAGGAGGATGTGATGATGAAGCAGCCGAAGGATGAAGACTCAAAATCTTAGCAAGGTTGCTATTGATTTGGTCCAACTGTTGCAAGACCGCAGCATGGTTACGATCTATCTTGCCCTCCAGTGCCTCTATCCTATTAAGTATCCTATTAAGGTAAGACATGCTTCATACTACTCTTTCTTTTGATTAAATGCCTTGCATATTAACCTAAGGCAAACACTTAAACAAACCTTAAACAAGAATCAAATAAACGTTAACCAACAACACATAAACACCACACTAAAAACTAGAAAATGACATAAACACTGAAATAAACTAAAACTACCAAAATTGATGAAAACACTAAATAAACGGATTAAAAAAACCAAAATACCTAAAGAAAACAATAATCATCATAATAAATAAGACACAATTCTATGACAAAAACTAATAAAACACCTTCCAATCTGCGATGACATCAAGTCCGTCGATTAGGTCGCTGAGAATCTTTAGGGTCTTGTAGTCCCATCTCATGATAAAATAATGTACCTTGATTTAGGTGGTTCCATGATTAGAGTTATCTTTTTGAAATTGAAGGAGAATTTGGCATGAAAGGGAAAAATGAGATTCTGATAGTAACTAAAGGGATTGATCAGATAACTTATAGAAATAATTTCTCTCCAATGAGAGCCAAATACTTAATCGCGTTAATTGCAGTTGTCACGACTTGAACTCAAGGGCACGTGACTAGCACTAAGAGGTAAAAAATCTAAGATACTGGATCCCTTAGTCAACATAACATGACATAATTATAAAAATTATTAAACCATTACATCAATTATTCATAATACATTATTAATTTATATAAGTTTTACAACATAAAGTTTGCGGAGTTACTAATATAAAAATACAATTCCTTACATGTTATACTACATGTCTAATTTATTTATAAATAAAATTTCACTACTGGGAAGAGAGGCAGGGTTACTAGATTAACTAATTTTAAAAACTCACACTAGAAACTTGAAAAAAAATAATGAGACAAGGATAAGCATCTCAATCAGAGAATGATACCAGCCAATATACAAACCTGGTATCCTATTCAAAATTTATATGAATTTTATTTGAAGAATGCTCATGCATTATGCCAACCTCACAACAAAGAAAATAATCATACAAGGATGAAAATTAGTCTATAGGAACCACTATAAACCATAAATCAGGGAGCCAATCTCCTTATTTGGCTATCTTTATCCAATATAATTTCTCAAAATCTAATGCACATAAGGTCCGCCGTCACGGCCTTAGCCAAGCAGCGCTGCTCGACTGACAAGCAACGCTGAGCATAAGAAAGCTCCCGCCGTCACTTCAGTCATAAACTCATCATCACAATATTATATCATCTATATTCGTAATTTAAGTTGCATCTTATGTGGTCCCATGTCATTTCAATTTTATCTAACAATCACAATTTATATTCAGCACATAAGTAAACAATCATAAGCAAATGCTGAAATTCTAAAATATGTTTAAATAATGTATAATGATATATATATACATACATTATGTATCAATGTGTGAATACAGGAAAGTATATTGGAATCACTCACAATTTAGATGACGAATCTCAAAAAAATCAATGACTCGATCCATGAGTATTAGGATCCGATACTGAATGGTCTAGATAATAAAATACCATAAAGAATTACGATAATAATTTCAAACTCTAAAAGATAAATATTTTATAATTTAAAGTCTGGCTACAAATTTAATATAAATTATCTGGAATTTAATCATCGAAACACAAATAATAAATGTAATTAACATTATTTGACTAATTAAATTAATTAGAATTGAATTTCAAAATTTTAATTATTATTTTCATAATTTTTATAATTTAATGTTTGATAAAAATTAAGTATTTAACGTACAATAGATGTCATTAAAATTACTCACCGGACCTTCGCTGGAGTGTCGCCAAAATTTTTTCATCGAAAGATTTTGGTAGCAAATTGGGTACTCACACGTTCATCTCGAAGAGCGGATTCCAAAAATGCATGTCACTTCCCTCAATCGCCGAAAATTCAACGAAAAGGCCATTCAAATTTGTTGTCTTGGCCGAATTTTGGTCAAAATTCAAGTTAGTTCAAAAATTACAAATGAGATACCAAATAAAAGCTCTATTTATGGTACCTGTCTTGCCAGGAAAGGAGATCGGAGTAGGCCAAAAAATTATTTGAAAACTGACGAAAGCGTCGCCTTCGAACGAGAGGTGAAGTTTCCTCCAACATCGGTTAGCGACAAGTCACCCCTCTATGGATTTTTCGTCTCGAGACGAATCCAACGGTGGGGGAGTGACTATGATCGGAGGTCGGACAACAAATATATGACCGGTCAAAGGTTTAATCTCACTTTTTTTCTCTCATCTCTCTCATTCTCTCTCTCTCTCTCTCTCTCTCTCTCTCTCTCTCTCTCTCTCTCTTTCTTTCCCATTGCACACACACCACATATATTTTATTTTATTTTATTTTATTTTTTATATTATATTATATATTTTATTTTATTTAAAACAAATCTAACTTTTTCCTACACCATATATTTAAGTACTCATTTTCCACTTTTTTTAATTTAATAACATATTATATTATTATTTTATTTTATTTTTAAATTTTTAGACCACACTTCTCTTATACCCATACATCATCTTTCTATCTTTTTCAACTCTCCCCTAATTTCTTTCCACTCAATTATTATTATTATTATTATTTTAAAAAAATCAGATTATTACAATCTTTCATCCTTAATAAAATTCATCATCGAATTTTCAAACTAATGTAAACTCTCAAGAAAAAAAAAAACCAAACTCTTCATACTTTTATGCGCACACTGATATATTATCTGTAAGACTCGTATTTAACATTATTAATTCAACTAATCCATCATCTCAAAAATCTTATCTAGTTATTTTCACAATTAACCTCAAAATGCTCAAATAGCTATTTTAAACTTAACTCTCAGTTTACTGATTGATCATGTCACTACTTTAAATCCAAGTGAGGTTATGTTTGAAATTGACACAAATATAATAACTTCATACATTTATCCCAATGCTTTCAATTCTTGCAAACTTTAGCTTTTAATTCATGCACACTTCTCTTGTACAATTTTCACAATTATTTCAAAATCATAGATCATCATTCATACATTTTAGTTGCTTCCAAAAACATTTTAACTATAATAATTTATGAGCTCTAATTTTATACCTTAACCAAAATCAAATTTTAACATCTACCTTTGTGCATTTTCAAAATCTTCATCTACCTATCTGAATCATTTCCGCTCATGAAACTAAATACCTCTAGTTGTCTACCATTTTTTAAAAATACCCTAAAATTTTCACATACAAATTCAATTTAATAACTTAATCTAAATACCTCTTTTAATAGATTTATTTGAAATAATGCCTTATACTAATCACCTCTAAATTTTCATATTTTAAAACACCAATTTAGTTGTACTTTAATTAATCACTTCAAATTTATATACTCAAATTATTCTAAAAATTTCAACGATTCATATAGTCTCTAAATCACAATTTTACTTGCTTAATAAATTTTGCTCTTAACCCAAAATAATCACAACTTATATACAACTTGCATACAAAATATTAAAAAGTTTCTAAAATATATTGTCACCTTAACTGTTAATATTTCATAAACTCTATAATTTTGTCTTATTTTAATATTCACTGAACATTCTACCTTCTTTTCTTTCATACCTTAGAAAATCAAATCAATTTAATCCAACACAAATTTTCTTTCAACTCCCATCAATTTTTAATACATAATCAATAATAAATATCATTTTAATATTCAAAATGACAAATTCAATTATTTATCATCAATTCATCAATTGATTCAATTAAACATTTCTATTAACAATATCTCCGAATTATGCCAACCTTTAATTGAATCAATCATACTATTCTACATGCTCATGTAACTAATTCTAAACTCAACATCCCATAACTTTCAATCGTATCTTCTCACTCTAATTTGTTTGTGTACTTCATATTATTTTCATAAATATAACTCTAGCCGCATTATAGTCTTACATTTATTATTTATTTAAAATATTTTATATCAACTAATATCTTAATACTCGAATATCACAATTATTTCCACATCCAAACTCATCATACAATATCCCTCAATAAAATTTAAGCTTACTCTATTTTTATAATTCAGAGACTATCATCCAATGCCAAGTCATAATGTTATTCTTGATTTACATATTCAAAACCACTATCTATATGTATCGCCATTATTATTACTTATTAGTCCAAACACTCCTAGTTATTTGCTAGTAATAGGAGTATGATAAACTCCCCATAAGATTCTAATTATAGATTTTAAACTCTTGGCCTAACTTAAATATTCTAAATCTCCTATTATCCTTAACCATCTAAGCTCCATAAGTAAAATCAAATGCTATAATTGAATGCATCATTTATAATCTAATTATGTCATATGTCATACTTTACATTTGATTTCATCCAATTTGAATTCTATTTATCTCACCTAAATATCCTTCAAGCAAAAGTTAATATCTATCTCGAGTCAATTATCTTATTTCTGGAGCTAATAGGTTTGCTTAAGGAACTAATCAGAGTTTATTTTTTTTTACGCATTCAAGGGAAAACAAATAATATTACGATACACAATCTATACTTTTAGGCCACATAAGCAGTAAAACTCATGTCTTGTATTTAACAAACATTATAACTTTCACATAAAAGTGTGACAATAATTAAATCACAACCCTTGAATAATGCTGAATTTGAGGCAATTGAGACTCAATCAAAACAAAAAGGAATCCTGTACTCTGCATGAAATATGAACTTAGACCAACTAGAACTCTTTCAACCATAGACATGTTATAGGCCATAAGATCTTTGCTCTGATACCAACTTTGCCACGACCCAAACTTAAAGGTACGTGACCGACACTAAGAGGCAAGAAATTCGAGGTACCTGACCCCTTAGTCAATCTGAATGACATAATTATAGAAATAATTAAACCATGACATTAATTATTCATAATACAACCTTAATTTCAATGAGTTCTACAACATAAAGTTTGTGGAGTTACTAATATAGAAATACAGTTCCATACATATTATACTACATGTCTCATTTATTTATAAATAAAATTCCATTGCCGGGAAGAGAGACAGGGTTATTAGATAAACAAATTTCAAAAACTCACATTGGAAACTTGAAAAAAAAATAACGAGACAGAGGTAGGCATCTCAACTCAGTGAATGATGCTAATCAATATACAAACCTGGTGTCCTATTCAGAATTTATATGAATTTTATCTAAAGGATGCTCATGCATTATGTCAACCTCGCAACAAAGTAAATAATTATACAAGGATAAAAATTACTTTACAAAAACTACTATAAACCTCAAATCGGAGAGCTAATCTCTCTATCTGGCTCTCTTCATCCAACATATTTTCTTAAAATCCAATGTAAATAAGGTATGCCATCACAACCTTAGCCAAGTAGCTACCCTACTGCAAGTAGCGTTGAGCATAAGAAAGCTCCCGCCGTCACGCCAATCATAAACTCATCATCATAATATCATATCATTTGATATTCACAATTTAAATTACATCTTAAGTTGTCTTGTGTCAATCTAATTTCATCCAACAATCACAATTAATATTCAGCACATAAGTAAACAATCACAAGCAAATACTGAAATTATAAAATATGTTTAAATAATGCATAATGATATATATATATATACATACGTTATGCATGAATGCATGAATATAGGAAAATATATTAGAATCACTCACAGTTTAGATGACAAATATCGAATAAATCAATGACTAGGTCCAGAATTATTAGGATCTAGTACTGAATGGTCTACATAATAAAATGCCATAAAGTATTACAATAATAATTTCAAACTCTAAAAAATAAATATTTTATAATTTAAAGTCTGATTACAAATTTAATATAAATTATCTGTAATTTAATTCTCGAAACACAGATAATTAATTTAATTAATATTTTTTGATTAATTAAAAAAATCAGAATTGAATTTCAAAATTTTAATTATTATTTTCATAAATTTAGAATTTAATATTCAACAAAAATTAAGTATTTAATGCACAATAGATGTCGTTGGAATTACTCACTGGACCTTCGTCGGAGTTTCACTGGAAAATTTTTGTCGAAAGTTTCAATAGTAAATTGGGTACTTACGTGTTTATCTAGAAGAGAAAATTTCAAAAATGTATGCCACTCTCCCTCACTCGCCAGAAATGCACAAGAAAAAATGTTAGAAGTTACTGCTTGGCCAAATTTTGGCCGAAATTTAAGTTAGTCCAAAATTTGCAAATGAGGTACCAAATGAAAGCACAGGAAGAGAGGAGTCCAATAGTATTTGTCTTGCCAAGAAAGAAAGTCAGAATCGCCCAAAAAATTACTCAGAAGCCGGGAAAAAGCGTTAGTTTCTGACGAGAGGTGCGGTTTCCTCCGACATCGATTAGCGACGAGTCACTCCTCTACGGATTCATTGTCTCGAGATGAATCCAACGGTGGAAAATGGTAGTGATCGAGATCGAACGATAAAGAAATGACCGGTCAAAAGTTTAGCCTCGCTTTTTTTTTTCTCTCCTCTCTCTCATTCTCTCTCTCTCTCTCTCTGTCTCTCCTTTCTCTTTTTTTTTTTGTCTTTCCCGTTGCACACACACCCATATATGTTTTTTTTATTATATTATATATTATATTTAAAACAAATCCAACTTTTTCCTACACTATATATTTAAATACTCATCTTCTACTTTCTTAATTTACTAATATATTATATTATTGTTAAATTTTAAAATTTTTAAATCATACTTCTCTTATACCCATATATAATGTTTTTATCTTTTTCAGCTCTCTCCTAATTTCTTTTCACTCAATTATTATTATTATTATTATTATTATTATTATTATTATTATTATTATTATTATTATTATTATTGTTATTATATTAAATAATAATTTAAATTATTATTATTATTATAAAAAAAAATAGGTTATTACAATAATTTTTTAAGGAGCTACTGAAATGGAGGCCATGGATTTGAAGGAAGAGTTGGTGAATTTGCAAGAACAAAAGGTAAGGGATGTAGACTTATGTTTAGGTTAATCTTAATTTTGATCTTGGTAAACAAATTGAATTATTCTAATGTTGTTATCAAGTATCCATGTGTAGGAAAATTGAACAACTTAGAAAAATAATCAAGTCAGCACAATTTTGTCTAGACCACACTTGGACCGGTTGGACCATTGCACAACTTCTTGATCTAAAATGAAATAGTAAAGATCATGGCCAAAGTTTCTCTCAAAACCTTAATGGGACACCCAAAGTCCATCTAGACTAGGGGATGGTACGACCGAACCATGGATGAGCAAAAGTACCAAAAGTTCCAATAAGGTTCATGCTGAGCGTCACGACCAAAATCTCAATAGATCAAGAATAATCAACCCAAATCAATCAGAATCCTGATCGAAATATTCATTTTTTTTCAGAAGATAATAAGGACCAGATTGAGCATCCAATGAGAAGATGACAAGTGGCATAAACTTTAAATATCTCAATCGGACCAAGGAAGAAGTCCGATCAGATCATGTCTCCAGGGTATTTCAAATATGACCGTTATTTGTTAGCCCAATGGAAGACTGCCACATATACTAGGAATTGGAGCAATGTTAGACATAAAACAAATCTCCTGACTAGACCGATCTCAGTCAACCTGCACTTTTTGCTTCTTGACCGGACTTGAAGGCTCCATACCGAGAAAGTACTCTGACATAGTTTTAATATAATATTTGTAGTTGTTAGAAAAGGATCTTTACCAATACTATTTGTAATGGCCATATTAAATTTCGAGGCTATAAATACACCCTCCAAAGGACTTTAAAAAATGAACAATATTTAAGAAGGCCAAACTATTGCAATTTCTTTTCTTGAGTCTTTATCTTTTTATTATTCATATAAGGTTAGTGTAAGCTATAATAAGGCTAGTGTGAGCTATAAGCACTTGGGTTGAGAGCTAGCCTATGACAAAAACTCTTATAAAAGGCTTGAGTGTTAGCCTTTAGGAAAAATACTTGTTATGTGTTTGAGAGTTAGCCTTGGAAAAACTCTTATTTAGGTTTTGTATTAGCCTGTAAAACTCTAAGTTCGGTGTAGGCTTTAAACACCAAGTTGAAAGTGAGCTTGCAAATCTCCAAGTATAGTAAAATATCAAATTAAGATTGGGGAGTAGATGTAGAGATTATTGCCCGAACCACTATAAATCTTGGTGTTCATTTTTCTTCCCTCAAACTCATCCTTTACTTCTAAAAAAAAAAATTAATTTCCCATTGCATATCTAATGGCACCAATTCAACCCCTCCCTTCTTTATGCCATCCACAGGGCCAACAAGGGATTATTTAGAAAGCAATATTATTGTTAATTATATAATGCCATCTCCATAATCTGCTAAGTCTTTAAGTTCTGCATTTGAAATCTTAAATATAAAACTTTATATTGAGAAATGCTTAATCCCCAATTCTTCTTATTCCTTTGCTCCTTCAACTTGTTCGACAATTTCAACCAACCTTTGTGAATTGACCTCTAAATGGCCAATTCACAAAACAAAATAAGAGTATTTGATCATACAAGGTTATTTTCATCACTTTAACAATATTAAATGGCGCGACGCTTTTCTCTACTGAAAATAAGCTCCACTTATCCTAGTTATCACTCCGGTGATGGGCAAAATGGCCTGAGCCACTGAAATATAACTATTTAATGAAGTTTAGACACTAATTTGGCTAATAAAAAATTATACAGACACTAAAATAGAAAAAAACAAAAAGTTTAAACACCATTAATATAATTTTTCCTATTATAAATTGTAAATCACTATATTATCAAAATAGTATATAGATGTGCATTGTATAATAATAATATTTTTACATCAATAATACGGCAATCATTTCTAAAATTATAAAATTTCAAATTTGAGTAGTTATTCTGAGGCAAAAAAAGAAATTGTTTTGATGATCACGAATGAATTTAGTATATTTGATTAGACATGTCTCTAAATCCATTTATTTAATAAATGAATTTTTGCCATTAGAAAGAAGCATGCTTAATTCAAATAAATTTTAATTAATTATTAGTTGAGAAGTTATAATAAAATAATAATAATTGTAATAAATATATAAGTTTTTGAAATTCTCTAGTCCATTTGATTTATCTTTTTCCTTTTCATAAATGTTTGAAATTTTATATAATTTAAGTGTCTAACAATAGCTCAAAATAAATATTGCGTAATTAATAGAGTATTTAACATGAAAGTTTAATTTTTATTTTTAATTTTTCATATTATAATTTTATAAAAATAAAAATAAAAAGTAACAATAAAAAAGTAATATTAATACATTATAATATAATTATTTTCATTATATTTCTCAATTTTCGTTTCATCTAATATGTTATAATTAATAATTTAAAATTTTTATATTAATATATAAACATCAAATTTTGACAGAAAGACTGGCTTAATAATAATAATAATAATAATAATAATAATAATAATAATAATAATAATAATAATAATAATAATAATAATAATAATAATAATAATATTCATTATTGATATGTAAGGTTACTAACTTATTTTCTCTGCCTTAACTTGAAATAATTTTTTAGTGCAAAAAAAAAGCCTTTTTGTAACACTTTTCCCAACCAGCTTGATCAATTTATTCCTTTAATAATCATTAATTATATATATGTATGTATATATGGGTCTTAATTTATTATATATGTATAATATATAATAAAGACAATTTCTAAATCAAGAAATCATTTCTATTTTTAATTTTAAACGCTAATTTATTTTTAGTTTGTGTGGATAAAATCTTAAGCTTGACTCTTGTGAGGGTACATTAGTGTGAATTGAAGATCCCAAAGACATTCTCTCTTTTATTATCTATGCTTTTTTTTTTTTGTTAGAAAGACCACTTTCTAGTATCTTATAATATTTACAGTTATTTTTTAAATAGCGTTCAAGATCGAATCCAATGATATAGGAAAATCCATTTCTCCAATATTAAAAAAAAACCTTTTTTAACAAAAAAAATCAAACAATGGGGTCAATTTTTTATTACACACAAAAGAATACAGTTTATTGTGTAGATATTATATAGATATTGTATATATATATTAATAAATATTTATAAATATTGAATATATATTATGTGTATGTTATGTATTTATTATATATATTATGTGTATATAAAATTAAAAATTATTAAATACATAATATAAATATTATATAGATATCGAATGTGTATTTGATATATGTTATATATATGTCTATGCATGCTGTGTTTGTATTTTGCTTATATTTTGTATATGTTATGTTTATGTTTATATATTTTATGCGTATGTTGAGAATATGAGGAAAAAAAAGAAAAATTATTTATAAATAAAAAATATAAATAAAAGTAAAAAATAAAAATAATTGTTGAAAAAAACAAAAAAAAAGAAAAAAAATGAAAATTAGTATTTAAAAAAAACTTAACCACTGTAAAACTGAGACAATGAATATAAAAACCATAAACCACGTAAATTTCTTTTTTTTTTCCCTTCAATTTCTAAGTAAGTTCATTATTTTATCATAAGTGTATAATTTTAGATCTCAAATATTATAAGTAAAAAAATTATATTAATGATTTCTAAACTTTTTTATTTTTTTTATTTTTATGTCTATATAATTTTTTTTATTAATTTAGTATTTGAAATTTATTAAATAGTTATATAAGTGGTTCATACTATTTTAGCCATTACTACAGTGATGATTAGGATAAGTGGAGACCATTTTCAATAGAAAAAAGCACCACATCATTTAATATTATTAAAGTAATGAAAATGAACTTGCATAATCCGATACTTTTATTTTGATTCAGCTCAATTATTCTTCCTCTTCTTCTCCTTCTCCTTTAACAGCTTCGACAATCTTAACTATTGGTATAATTTTTTCTTTTTTATTTGTTCTCTTTCTTTTTATTATTACTACTCTTTTGAAGAAGATATGAATACTAACTTTGCTCATCCTAGCTATGTAATACCCTTATATCTTATATACATATAATAGATACATTCAGTATATATAAAATACGTGTATAGAATATAAAAATATCACAGTACAACCTTTATAAAAAATTTTATAATTTATGTTAACCATTTAAAAACACTTAAAATATATTTTAATAAATAAATAAAAATAACCATTAGTGATTTGAAGAGTAAAAAATATATATTAAATAGAAAATCTTTGAACAAATTCGTCAGAATTTTATCTGTATTTCGAATAATTTCACATTTCAAATAACACAACATGCAATTAAAATATACTCCCAATTATTTATTCAATACATACATTCCTTCAAAATTGCCTAACGGCTCAATCCACCAATATTTTTTTTAAAAAACACATCCATATATATATATATTTAAATATAAGTCTCATTTTTTTCGATATATTACACAAAAAAAAAACTTATAATTTATATCATATACATAGATATATATAATGTACATACTCAAATGCATTTCAAAAGTTTAAATTGTATACGTGATATGCAAGTGACAATGGTCCGCGGTAGCTCAAAGATCTTCACACATAAAAATCTAGACCTGGGGTGGTCTAGCAATAGTCTCCGAATCTCCCGAATTTAACCTATCACCTGCACGATAGAATTCAATCGCACTAAGTATATTGCCTAGTAGTATATATTTTAATAAAATTTAGAAATGATGTCATATATATATTGTTAGAATAACAGAAATAGGAACAAACCAAAAAAGGAAAATATCGTCTATAATCCCTTTGATCAAACAATCACAGTTATTATGATCTCCAATTTAGGAATACTCATGTATATAAATCTGTAACACAAAGCAATTGAATAATAAGAGAGAAAAATTCTATAATTCTTATTTTAACATGGTATCAGAGAACGGTTTGTTCATAATGATTTGTGTTCTAATTTGAGCTTCATCATTTATCAAGAAATACTTACCTAGAAAAAAGATGGGCGATCAAACTGAGAGCTCATTTTCAACAGGAGCAACTGAAACACCCAGCATGGATGTCTCTGCCGCTCAACTGCTGCAGATTCTCCAAAACCTTACCAATAAACCAAACTCAACAGAAACCAACAATCAGGCTGTAAATCTTACAGTCAAACTCAATGAATTTAACTACATCCTCTGGTCTCGATTAATGGAGATTGCAATCAGCGGTAGAGAGAAACTCAACCATATTCTGGGAGCTCCACCTCCACCATCGACCGACACAACCTACATAAAATGGTAGCAGATAGATTCAATAGTTTTTTCATGGATTATAGAAAACATTGAAGCGGAACTGGCTGTACAATATGTACAACATTCAACAGCAAAAGAACTATGGGATAGCTTGGCCACAACCTTCCAAACTGGCAGTGATTTCCTGTAAATCTTTGATTTAACAGTCAAAGCAAATAATTTGAAACAAGGAGGGATGACTATAGAAAAGTATTTTGGGACATTACAAGCCATTTGGAAAGAAATTGATCGCCGTATGCCCAATCCGATGAAGTATCAGGAAGACATCAATATTTTCAATCGGATCCGACAAGAAACAAAGTTGTTCCAATTTCTAGCCGGAATACATGAACGATTCGAAACCGAATGGCGTGATATCCTCAAACAATAACCCCTCCCATATGTTGAGTGAGCATACACAACAATCAGAAGAGAGGCTGCACGACGAGAAATCCTGGGCACTGAGAAAGAGGAGCAGTCGAACCCAGATGCATCTCAAATCGGACAGGGCTTTATAGCCAAATCCCGGTCAGAACCTGCCAGACCAGTGGCTAGGTCATCATTCCGGAGAGAGGAGGTAGACAAATCAAAACTTAGATGCAGCCACTGTGGGGGAACAAGGCACACAAAAGGTGGGTGCTTCAAGATTATTGGCTATCCAGATTGGTGGCCAGACAGCAAGAAAAGGGGAACCAAAGGGGGAGTTGCAGCCGTCACAGTGGGCAACGGGATTGTCACCAGCATTGGAGAAGGACTTAGCAAAAATGGAGGAGAAGCAGCCATCGCCACAGGGACTGCCAGGGGAGAAACGGCAGAAGGAGGTATAGGGTTTGAGGGTGAATTGCTCTCAAACCCTCACGCTTTTAAATCTTGTTTAATAAGGCCTGAATTTGTTGAAAATTTAAAATTAGCCCCTAAAGAATCTGGACTTCACAAGGCTGGACTGAAAAATTCTAAATCTGTCTCTTGTTATTTTACTAAAGGCAGAAATGGGACTTTAATTGTTGATATTGCTGAAAATAACCCCAAGGAAGGAAAAAAAATGGGTTTTTGATTGCGGAGCTACAGATACAATGTCGTATGATCCCACAGACTTCAAAACCAGAATATCTCCTAAAAAAACTTTTGTTCAGACTGCTAATGGGGGATACTCACCTGTAAAGGGAGTAGGCGAAATAGAACTATCACCAACTCTTAAAGTGTCTAATTGTTTATATGTACCTAGTCTGTCCCATAAGCTCCTATCCGTAAGCCATGTTACTAAAGAACTAAATTGCACTGTACTAATGCACCCAACTTTTTGCATCCTACAGGATATTCGGACAAGGAGGATCATTGGGCATGGCACTAAGCACGGAGGCCTATACTACGTAGATGAGGTAGACAAAAAAGGTACTGCTATGCTGGCTCACGGGACTGTGGAGCGACAAGTTTGGTTATGGCATCGAAGACTTGGACATCCATCTACAGGGTACCTTAAAATTTTGTTTCCTAATTTTTTTAAGACCAATAATTCTGTGACTTGTGAGACTTGTATCTTAGCTAAAAGTCATAGGCAATGTTTTCCTCAAAAAAATACTAGAACTAATATGCCTTTTGCACTCATACATTCTGATGTTTGGGGGCCTACACCCATAACTAGTCATAATGGCTTCTTATTTTTCCTTCTCTTCATTGATGATTGCACCAGGATTACTTGGGTTTATTTTTTGAAAAATAAATCAGAAGTGTCTGAAAAATTTGTTTTGTTTTATAATCTAATTCAAACACAGTTCCAAAAACAAATTAGGATACGTTCTGATAATGGGGGAGAATTTATAAACCATAGTATGGAAGAATTTTTTAAAAAACATGGACTCATTCATCAAACTACCTATTCCTAAATTCCACAACAAAATGGGGTTGCTGAGAGAAAAAACAGAATTCTTTTGGAAATGACCCGAGCCCAAATGTTGGAATCCCATGTACCGAGAAATTTATGGCCAGAAGCTCTTGCTACAGCTGCTTACCTAATAAATCGATTACCTACTAAAATCCTAAACTTCAAGACTCCAATTGATACCTTAGCCCAACTTACCCAGGTTCCTTCTGTCCTCACTCTTTCCCCTCGAATATTTGGATGTACAGTTTATGTACATATTCCAAGGGTTAATCATACAAAATTTGATGCATGTGCGGCTAGGTATGTGTTTGTGGGTTATGGGGCTCACAAAAAGGGATACAGATGTTATGATCCTGTTAACCGACACATGTACACCACCATGGACTGTAATTTTTTGGAGACAGAATATTATTTTTGCACCCAATTCAGTGGTCAGGGGGAGACTTCAACACAAGACCCACTAAATTGGCTTATCAGTCCAGGATTGTCTGTCAGTCCAAACTTGTCAATTCCGGTCCAAACAGAGCAAGCAGGTACTGAGTCTTTCACTGAACACGAGGTATTATCTTCGGAATCAAACTCTCCCATACTTCCTCTGTCAGATACTTTTGAGGTAAGTGCTTCTGGTACAGAACTTAATTTACCAAATGCTTCCACTAATGTTGAAATTGGTGAGACGCTGGACAGAAATGAGATACAAACCAGATACATTCTACCTCCCAGGAGTAATCGTGGGGTACCACAAAAAAGATATGAGCCGGAGCATGCACCACGAAGTTCTAGATATCCAATGGTGAATCTGGCCAGGGGGAGCCTATCTGGAGAAGTAAAAGCATTCAATACCGCTCTGTATTCAGGAAAGATAGCAAGAACGGTAGAAGAAGCTCAACAAAGTAAAGAGTGGCGACAAGCAATGAAAGTTGAGATGGAGGCACTCATTAAAAGTGGCACATGGGACAAATGCAAGTTACCAGTTGATAAGAAGCCCGTGGGATGCAAATGGGTGTTTACCATCAAACATAAAGCTGATGGTTCTATTGAGCGTTATAAAGCAAGGCTAGTAGCAAAGGGTTACACTCAGACCTATGGAATTGATTACTCAGAAACGTTCTCTCCAGTTGCCAAAATAGATACAATCAGGGTACTTTTCTCAATTGCTGCTAATCATGACTAGCCACTACATCAATTAGATGTGAAAAATGCCTTCTTGCATGGCGATCTTAAGGAAGAAGTCTATATGGAAGCTCCTCCTGGTTTCTCAGAAGACTTTAAACCTGGAGAAGGATGTTAATTAAGAAAGGCTCTCTATGGACTAAAACAGTCCCCAAGAGCATGGTTTGGTCGATTCACAGCAGTCATGAAAAATTTTGGGTACAAGCAAAGTAACTCTGATCATACCCTATTTCTAAACAGGAGAAATGATCTTGTCACATGCTTGATAATTTATGTGGACGACATGATCATTACTGGAAACGATCAAGAAGAAATAATGAATCTTAAGAAGCAACTGTTCAGAGAATTTGAAATGAAAGACTTGGGGAGATTGAAGTACTTGCTTGGGATAGAGGTTCTAAGGTCTAAGCAAGGAATCTTTATCTCACCAAAAAATTTATTCTAGATCTACTAGCAGAAACAGGCTTGGTAGACTGTAAACCAGCAGAAACTCCCCTTGAAGTCAACCATGGTCTGAAAATAGTTGAAAATGCTAGGCAGACAGATCAGGAGCAATATCAAAGGTTGGTCGGCAAACTCATCTACCTATCTCATACCAGGCCAGATATAGCATATGCAGTAGGAGTCATTAGCCAGTTCATGCACAAACCACAAGTGGAACATATGAATGCTGCCTTAAGAATTGTTCGTTATCTAAAGGGTACACCAGGAAAAGGAGTGTTGTTCCAGAAACATGGGCATCTTGAAATTCAAGGTTATACAGACGCTGATTGGGCTGGAAGTCCTATAGATCGAAGATCAACATCCGGATATTTTACTCTGGATGGAGGGAATCTAGTAACTTGGAAAAGCAAGAAACAGAAGGTAGTAGCACTCTCGAGCGCAGAAGCTGAGCTTAGAGGAGTTGCAAGAGGACTGATTGAGATACTTTGGCTACGAAAGCTGTTGGCAAAGATTGGATTTCCCGTTGAAGGTGCATGTCAATTAAAGTGTGATAACAAGGCTGCGATTAGTATCTCCGAAAATCCGATACAACATGATCGCACCAAGCATGTGAAAATAGATAGACACTTCATCAAGGAAAAAACTAGAAAGTGGGATCATAAGTCTTCCGTTCGTAAGATCAGAAGAACAGCTTGCAGATATTTTGACCAAAGCAGTTCCAGCTCGAGTATTTAAAGAAACATTGTCCAAGTTGAACATCTGTGATCCGATGTATCAACTTGAGGGGGAGTGTTAGAATAACAGAAATAGGAACAGACCAAAAAAGGAAAATATCGTCTATAATCCCTTTGATCAAGCAATCACAGTTATTATGATCTCCAAATTAGGAATACTCATGTATATAAATCTGTAACACAAAGCAATTGAATAATAAGAGAGAAAAATTCTATAATTCTTATTTTAACATATATAATGTCATGTTTGCATCATGTTATAAATGTCAAATATTATTTATACACATTAAACAACACACTAAACATCCACATACATTGGGCTCAATATCTTATATAATTATTTAGTCTCAGGCTTATTGTCTTTGGTTAATATTAGTGTCTCACTCGGACATAGACATATCTCTATCTTAACTTGAAATAATTTTTTATTGCAAAAAAAAAAAACCCTTTTTGTAACACTTTTCCCAACCAGCTTGATCGATTTATTCCTTTAATCATCATTACTTATATATATACATATATATATATATATGTATATATGGGTCTTAGTTTATTATATAGGTATAATATATAATAAAGACAATTTCTAAATCAAGAAATCATTTATATTTTTTATTTTAAACGTTAATTTATTTTTAATATGTGTGGATAAAATCTTAAGCTTGACTCTTGTGAGGATACATTAGTGTGAATTGAAGATCCCAAAGACATTCTCTCTTTTATTATCTATGCTTTTTTTTTTTGGGGTTGGAAATTCCTCTTACTAGTATCTTATAATATTTATAGTTATTTTTTAAATAGCGTTCAACATTTATCCAATGGATGTAGGAAAATCCATTTCTCCAATATTAGAAAAAAAAAATTTAACAAAAAAATAAAATAATGGGGTCAATTGTTTTTCTTATATTTGTATGCACGTACATTAGCTTATTCACTATTTTCAATATGAAAAATTATGTGGAGTTGGACTTTTTTTTAAGGTAAAATTAAATATTTATATTAATTAGTAAAATAAAATAATACAAAATTATAAATCCCGATAATATTATAATTTTTTGGAATTACATTTAAAAAGAATATAAATAATGATAGTAAAAATTTCAGAAAGATTGAAATGTTCTCGGTGACAATCTTTCTCGGTGATAAATAATAATTAACTTTTGATTGTTTTGCTAGTTTATTTGTGAATTCGATTTGGATACTAAAAAGTAACAAAAGCAGATTTCATACTAAAAATTGATCAAATAATGAATTAAAAGAAAAAAGTTAATCATAACCAGAAAAAGGGAAAAAGAAATAAAAAAATAAATAAAATGGGGAATAGGTACAAAAGAAAATCAGATCTCTTAAAAAAAATCTAAATATTATTGAATAATAAAAGTAAAAGCATAATAGAAAAAAAAGAATAGTCCACTAATGGCCTAAAAGAATGCGTGGCATAAGAAAATAAAGAATGGAAAAGGTTTCAGGGAATACTGTTTAGGTGCAAAAAATATTTATTATTATTATTTATTATTTTTTTATTTTTAAAATTTTTTATTATTTCACTATTTTTGGATAAAAAATAAAAAAGGGTCTATAAAAATCGAAGTGAAAATAAATTTTTATTTTTTAAGAGTGTGCAATCTATTTAGATAATAACTAAAATTAGCTTTTTGAAATTTAAATATTAGCTAATAAATATAGAAAATTATTTTTTAATTTTCTAAATGAAAAATATTTTTAGCAAAAAAATAAATTTTATTTTCTATGTTTTCTGTAGAATTTTTTCTAGAAAAATGGAGTTGTTTTGTTTAACTAAACAACCCCTGAGAAGCTTTTTTTTTTAAAAAAAAAAAACCTAGAAGCCCTGGAGAGAGATTTTTTGAGAAATATATTGGATTTTCTCTTATTTAGAAAAATGGCAAAAAATAAATTGGAGGAAAATAACCATTATGTTCCTCATTATTTTCTCTCCAATTTAGGTAGAAAAATTTTTAAAAAAATGAACGAGAATTTCTCTCTTTTTATGTAAACAAAATATAGGAAAATAATAATATTTCAAAATTTTCTTCCCTCTTTAGGCTTCCTTTGGGAGTTTAAGCAGAAGAAAAAGAAAAGGACAATCTTTTAACCAAAAGATAGGAAACTAAAACACAAGATATATATCCTTTCAAAAAAAAAAAAACACAAGATATATAGATATATATATATATATATATATATTCAATGGTTTTTTTATAGTTGGAAATTAAAAAAGGCATGAAAGAAAAGATTTTAAATATTCATGTTTGGTTGATTTAGAAAGGTGAATTTAAAAGCTAATTTATTATTTATTATAAGAGACAGAGTAGGAGAGTAGGACTGCAAAATTATTTATTAAACTGTAACTTTTATGTAAAATTTTCTAATAAAAAATTATATTATTAAGAAGAAAATCTCTTAATTTTAATGTGTAAGAAAGTGGAGTTTAATAGGATAATTAATCTTTTAATTTTGTTTTTTTTGACATCCAAATAAAAAATAAATTTTATCCCATCCATTTTTCCCTTCTTATTACAACTTTGAAAGAGAGCCATTCCTTCATTTTGTTTTTACAATTTTATGGCAATTTTTTTAAATAATAGACAATACCTTTTATTTTCATAACAAGACACTTAAATATGCAAAAATAAGCATATCCATATAATCAATTTATATTTTTAATAACAATAGGTATTAAATTTTTTCCAACAATTAATATTTATCAATAACCACCAAGATATAACTTATTGATCAAGAGTATGTGTTGCTTTTATTTAAATTTTGAGTTCGAATCTAAGTGTTTTTTCTTTGCACATATAATAATAAAAAAATTAATATTTATCAGTTAATCAATTTAACTATTAACCATTAAATTCATATAATCATTTTAACAGTTATTGGCCATTAACTATCAACCACAGGCAACAATCACCAACTATCAGCTACTACAAACACAATGTAATGTGTAACACAATTTAATACTAGTATCTAGAATATATTCGAATTTAAAAATCATATTGAATTTTATACCTAAAATATATATTCGAATATTAAATTATTTTAAATTTCTTGTCTATTCAAATTATTTAAATATAGATATTAGTCAAATTGCTCTTCTCCAATATTTCAAAAAAAAAAAAAATGACAAAACAGGTAATGCTATTTTAAAGTCAATATTGATATAAACAAAAACAGATACAAGTAATAATTTCTGGGGTCATATGTTGTGTCGTTACTCTCATATCGATATTCATCGAATATATAGTGAGATTGACAAATTATGTATATCTATAAATTATTTTTCATCTTTGAAAAGACTTAATATATGAAGGATCTTTTTCATTATAATGGTTTAATAATTAGATTAGATACCTTGTAACTTGGTTTTGGAATTATTTTTATGTTAGATTGCGGGAATCATTTTAGGATCATGCAGGATTTGGTGTATCTTTGGATTGTGGCATTACATATTCAGTATATATAAAAGAGAAGCATTTGCATTGACTTGTTTGTGCATATCTGCTTACTAAGTCCACTTTGTTAAGTTCAAAAATATAAAAAAATAAAAAAAATAAAACAACTAGGGACCATATGTATGTTGCCTTTTTCTTGTTATTTGATAGAGGAAATGACAAATACGAGTCTCATATTTATTAATAGGGCATATTGTATAACTCCTCTCACATATGTGTGAACCTTTGGCAATGAATAATTATTTTTTTGTTAGGAACTTTAATTAAATTTTAAATTTTAATTTTTATAAAAATATATTGTTATATATTTAAATGTTAAAATATATGTGTACACGTAAATGTATTTTAAAGTACAAGCAAATAATTTAAGAAAAATAAGTCAATTCAAAATTTAATTCTTGTTTGGGTTATTACAAATTGTTAAAGATAGTGATTAAGTGTATGTGAAGAACTGTGATAATTCAAAATAATAATTATTGAAATGCCTATTTATGAAGAGTTATATTTATTCATGAAGAGTTGTACTTATTCATGAATAGTTATATTTATTCATGAATAATTGTGACTATTTAAAAAGAGCTGTGATTATTCAAGAATAGTTATGTCTATTGATGAAAAATCGTATCTATTCATGAAGAGAAATGATTGTTCTTGAATTGCTGTATCAATTTAAGACACCCATTCAATAATTATAAATATCAACTCTTTTTTTTTTGTCATCAAACACTTTCACTTTCTCTCTAAATTCTCTAGCAATAAAAAATTCAATATGTTATGTTGTAAAATTTAAAAATTGTTGTCTTGAATTTCTATTTTTAGCTTTATAAAATCCTAGAGTAGGGGTGTATTCATGTCTAGTTGGGCCATGTTTATCTCTAGCTTGTAGCTCGGCTTGAGTATATTTCAAGTATGAATATTTAGCCTGTAGCCTGACTCTAGACTCGAACGAGCAGGGTTAATTTGAGGTGATTGGGCCAACTAGACTAACAAATTTTTATTTTTATTTTCTTGCAATCTTTTTGCAACTTGTTTCTTGTTTTAGTATATACATATATATTATAGCATATACTGTAGTATATAAAAAATACTATAGTATATAGATACATATACATATACATATACATATACATAAAAATATACATACATACATATATATAAACAAAGTTTTTAGAAAGAAATTTTACTTTTATTTATTTTAAAACTTACAAAATTTTTGTAGAATTTCTTGAGATACAAATATAAAGGAATGAAAACTACAATATGGATATAAATACAAAGGAAATAGGGGCACACACTCAAAGGATCACTAAAGAACTCAAGACTAGTATTTTTCTCTTTGAATCTTGTAACACCCCGATACTCCATATAAGTACTATACATATACCTGGTATACATACAGTAAGTATATAAAGTATAAGGATGTCACTTTTCGTTACATTTTTAAAACCTTTAACAGAGTTCAAACCACAATATACAAATTTAAAGAACATTTACAAAATCATTATACTTTTAATGATCTTACAAATATATCATAATCTTATCTTTATCAAAACCTCACTTATACATGTAAATATGCTCTTGTCAGAAATACATCATAGTTAAAAATTATACATGTATGCATCACCCTCTAGTTGGTCTCGACAAACTCTTATTCTTCTCGTGGCAACAAAAGACTTCATATCTTCCACCTAGTCACCAGCGCGATTACAAATCCGCGCTAAGCCCGAGAGCTTAGTAGTACAAATATAAGATATAAACATACATTATAGAAATTCTAACATATAATGAAATATCACTTCCATGTACCATTAAATTCTTATCATGTTTTTATTTGCCTTCTTAACTGCACCATTCATATATCTTGTCTAATTTCGTATGTTATCTACATATATACATATCATTATCACCAAGCACAGATCCATCACTAATACTCACAATCAATATATCAATACACACATTTCGTATCATATTTCATAACATTTCATGTCATTA
This sequence comes from Garcia nutans, assembly GCA_947685225.1. NCBI lineage: Eukaryota > Viridiplantae > Streptophyta > Magnoliopsida > Malpighiales > Euphorbiaceae > Garcia > Garcia nutans. The sequence goes on from CANTUV010000037.1 coordinate 44,026,327, forward strand.
TTTTATTCACAATTCACTAATCATGAATCACATTACCAACAAAGGCCATCATAGATCTCATTACTCATTTATTTCAACATTTGTATATCACATTGAAAACAAAGACAGACTCGGGCCCAAAAACACTAATATGCCATTCAACTTTTAGAGTTAATGTTTTGGTTTAGTTCTCACATTTATCATTATCCCAACTAGGCTTCAAGGATTTAGGTTCAACCAAGCTTCAAGGGGAACAAAGCATGCTAAGTATCAACCCAACTTGGCTTCAAGAACCAATCCAACCTAGCTTCAAGGGTTGTAACATCTCAATTAGGCTTCAAGGATTTAACCCAACCAAGCTTCAAGGGGAGTAAAACATGTTAAACTTCAACCCAACTTGGCTTCAAGGATCAATTCCAACCTAACTTCAAGACATTGTTACTAATATTAGGCATGCCACCAACAACAAACTCTGAAAATGGAATAACACATTAGCCACACAATTCATTTATCAATTTCATTCTCAGTTGAATCATCATAGCCAATCACAATGGCTTCATATATCATTTGGAATCATCATAGCCAATCACAATGGCTTCATATATCATTTGAATCATCATATTAATATACAACATCAATTACATTAACTAAACCAACATATCATTATTCAATCATCTAGGCATGCTTCAATCATATCATTCACCTCATTATAACTCAAAACATTAGTTACACAACTCTTTATGTCTTAATTTACATTAAGGTAATTCATCATAAAAGTATTTACAATAATAAATTGCATTGCACATACATTTTTGAATGATCCTCATCTCTTCCACACTATACAAGTCATAATACTAGTCACATTATAATACTTCATCACTCAAGTATACATAATCAAACACATTAAACATCCATTAAGAATGATCATCATTGATATACACATATATAATTTACCTTATTCTTAGATTTAGAATCCTCAATATACATTTGTTTAGCTCATCTTTGTTTTAAGTATATTCAAAGTGTAAATACAAAAAGACCTTGGAAGGATTCAACAATGTGACAAAGGCAAGGAACAAATCACAGTAGCAAACACACTCAAGGGACACGGCCAAGCTTGTGGCCGTGTCTCTCAACCAAAAGCAACAGAAGCAAACATGGGCAAGGGACACAGCCGTGTCTCTCAACAAAAATTCAGGCAGTGGCGAACATGGGCAAGGGACACGGCCGTGTCTTCTCCAAAAATCATCCAACACGGCCAAATTTCCATAGACTTGGCCGTGTCTCTCAAAAATTCTTTAGTTTGGCCGTGTCTCTTCCTTGGTTTGGCCGTGTCTCTCATGTATACAAACCCTAACTATGGCCAACTCTCTTTTGATTTAATAAAAACACATTATGCACAATACAACCTCATTCAAATGAATGTAATCAATATTATTAGCACATATTCATCACAATATTCACATTAACACTATATCAACCATACATTCAATCACTTACCACATCAAACCCTAAAACCAACATCAATCTTCTTCTTTCAATATCAACATCCACTTAAATTACCATCTTCAAACAAAACCAACACCAATTTAACCTTTTTAACTTACAATCCATTTCAACACCTATAAACACATCTCAAACATACCAATTCATAATATCAACAAATCACAACTCATCTCAAACACAACTTCAACAATAACAAAGGAAAACAAGAAAGTACTTACCTTAAATGAAGAAATTCCACAAATCTCCAACTTAATCCCTTGATTCTTCCTTCAATTTGAGCTTAGAACATCACAATCCTCTCTTGCTCTCTTGCTTCCTCTTGTCTTTGGGTGAGCCGGCCAACACAAGAAAGAAAGAAGAAAATCTCCTCAAAAATCAAAGTCAATTTCTCTTTAAATCTCCACCAAGAGTTTCACATTAAGCAATTACCTAAACACCCTTCTTTACTTTGTTTTAACTTCCTTTAAAAACAATTGCCCTTTTTTGTAATTTCACATATCACAAGTTAAAATATCTTCTTACCTTGACTCCCCAATTGACCAACTTATATGTTATATATATTACAATATACACAACATATACATTCTCTTAACACACTCATTTCCTTTGCAAAAACATATATACATTTAATTCAAATCAAAACAACAATTGTATCAAAACTTCTAGGCACACTTTGGGATATTACAAATCTTGTTCTGCCTCTTATGAATGAGAGCCTAGCTATTTATAGAGGTGTTGGAGTGGCAACTTCACATGATGGTTCTTACAAGCTTTCACATGGTTGTCAGACATGACTTTACTTTTTTTTTTTTAGTACCTAAATAATTTTACTGCACATATTTTTTAGGATGCTCTCTCTCTCTCTATCTTTTACTTTTCACCTTATTTTTGTAGATAAAAGATGTACAATTTATCTCAAAGGTGGCAAGATGCCAAAATAGTCATCTTCATTTTCATCATCAAGATTGATGATGGGTTCTTCAGATTCTGTCTCAGCATGAGAGGATGCCATTGTAAATTTATTATTTTCCCTATTTGTCCATTAGTAAAAAGTATTCATTAGGAGTCTTTGCTTGCATGTGACTTCTGCGAAAGAAAATTTAGAATTGTAGGTAGTACAAGCAAATAACCATTTTTTATGAGCCAACCTTGTACTGGCTCTTTAGTTATTTTACCTAGATTGAATGAACCCCACCATTTTTCTCTGAACCTTCTTGCCATTATAATCATGGAATGTTGTTCATAATTTAAGAACCATAACAATACTTAAGATAAGAAAAACTTTGTATAGAAACGAGAAGTGATGGAAATCTTTTCTTAGCTTCTGAGGGTTTGTAATATTTTTTGAACATGGTGTAATAATTTTAGACCTTAGACTGTTTACAAAAAAATTTAGGAACAGTTCCATAATAGTTCCACCGTTTAATGAACCAAAAAGGAAGTTTTGAAATGTTGATATTTGAATCAAAATGTACAAGCCAAAAATAGCTTCCCTTAGGGTTTTGGATAAGGAGGGTTTTAAAACGCGCTTGTGGGTAATCCCAACAAGAGAAGGTTTTGGCATGATTATATTTGGCCTTGAAGTTGATGGGGAAAGGTTTTTCAGCTGTAAGGTATCTATCCTAGTCAAGTGGGTGAATAATATTGAAAATAATAATAGTGGAATATACATGTTCAGTATAGGACTGGTCTAATTTGAAATGTTTAAACCTTGCAAAACTCGTTATTTCCAATATTGCCATATAATAGGATTGTGGTTTCAACAAATCTTCAAGCATGTAATGCCAACTATATGGAGATATTTTATTTATGGTGGAAGAAGGATTTTTGCGATAAAACCCATCCTCCATTGTTAGAATTTTTTTGAAATAAGTTTTGGTGATGTACTCTGTTTGGGTAATGCAGGCTATGACAATACAATTTTAGTACTATTTAGTAAAGATCCCACTTGTAATCTTCCTTGAGATGAGTTTTTAGAGGAGATTCCCATCTCCAGTTTTGGTAAAATGTACTTAGAGTTTTTTTCCCTCTGTAGCCTGTATACCCTGAAGCATAAGTTGCCATATGAAAAGAAAAATTCTAAAGAATTTTCTACCTTTAGATATCATGCCCACGCCCCAGAAGAAGTCGACCACATTATTCATAAAGTTGGGGGCAGAGGGAACCATTGGGACTTTGACCAACCAAAGAATGCCAAGGTACTAATTGTTGAACCAGTCGGTAGACACATATTGTTGCCTACAACCATGCCTAAGCCAATGTCACCACAAATTAGAGATTGCGACCACGATATGAGGCACATGACTTTGATGTTCCTCTAACAATATTAAATGCAAGAAATTTTGGTTGGTGACAGGATTGTCTTTTCCTACACAACTCCAATGACCTTGAGGATTTATAAAGGATATAAATACCTTGCCAAACAACATTTACTCTAATCTTATAAGCATTTACTTGCCAAATTTTTGCAATTTCAATTCTTAATTACCTTTTAATCCTCTATTGAAATTTCTTGAGTGTTGGATGTGAACATTAGAAAAACCTTAGATAAAAGTTTGGTGTGAACTATAAACAATTGATTAGAGTGTAAGCCTGAGTAAAACTCTTGTAAGGGTTGTGAGTCAGCCATAAAACTCTTGTAAAATTTCAATGTGAGCTTGAAAAATACTAAATTAGGGTTGAACTTGTAAAAACTCATATTGACAATGGAATACTCAACTTGTGAGTTGAAGAGTGGACGTAGGATACACTTATCTGAACTACTACAAATCTCGGTGTCATTTCTTCTTTCCTTAATCCTCTTTTATTTTTCAAGGATTTTTTTACTTTACTTTTAATCTTCACACAACACCAATTTACCTCCCCTCTTGGTGGCCTGAGGAACAATAAGTGGTATCAGAGCCTTATTAATCTCATTCAAGCTTAAGTGTGTGATTATGGATCATGGCCACCATTCCTTCTCCAAGCACTTCATATCTAATGTAGACCCCCTAATTTTAGCCCTGAATAAGTTAGCCCCAATTAAAAGAGGCCGAGCCAAATTTGATCCAATTTTAAAAGCTTAAACCTAGTGTTATCAAATTTTAAAAGCTTAAATATGATTCAATCCAATTTTAAAAGCTTAAATTAAGTCCGGTTTGATCTTAAACGCCCAAACCGAGCTAGTCCAATACCAAAAGATAAGATCATGGTGAATTAGCATAGCCAATTCACCATGGGTCTTTAATTCAGGCCAGATTCAGTTTTAATTATGCCAAAACTCAAATACATTCGAATAAGTAGAGAGTGTTTGAAGAGGATAAGGATTAATAAGCAGAGGTCGCCCTAATGGTTGCTTATAAATATGAGAGTGCAGACACCTTTAAGAAGGGGCTAGGGTTAGGAATTAAGCAAATTAATATTACAAAAACCAAAAAGGATATTACCCTAAAACTACCACTGTCTTTAGATAGTTTCACTTAACCAAGAAATCAATTGATCTAGGCCATTCAACAAGCCAAGTAGTAGGTGTGGTTCAAAAGAATTAAACTTGATGGAGCCAACAACGCATGTATAACTTTTATTAATTAATTCAATTCAGTGTTATTATTTATCTTCATTGATTAGCTCACTGAATTATTAAATTGAGAATCCATTTTGCAAATCCCTTATAATAAAGCTATAGGTTTGGGATTAAAACCAACAGAAACATCAATTGCATGTTTTAGTTCTAATTTAAAGTTTAAAAATACTAATTATGCATGATTAAAACCTAATTGCATGTTTTAGTTTCATATTAGGTTAAAACCCTAGTTTGCATAATAAAATCCCTAGCCTTGCATGTTTAACCTAATTCATACATAAAATCTAATTGCATATTTTAGTTTTAATTTAGATTTAAAACCCTAGTTTTGTTCCAAAAACCTTAATTCCTATATTGAAACCCTAATTTTACAATTAAACCCTAAATTAATGATAAAACCCTAATTTTACATATAAACCCAAATTACATGTCCAACTTAGATTCTTAAGATCAAACCTTAATCCTACAATTGAAACCCTAATTTGATGATGGAACATCTAATTGTATTGTTATGTGCTTAATGATTTATGATGAGTTTTGATTATTTATTATGGCTTATGATGGTGTGAGTAAGAATTTTTGCCTCCACTCCCGGTGGAATAATTCTTGCGACTTCGGCACTGTTAGGCTCTGGACCTTAGAGAAAACGAGCTTAAATCCAGAGAATAAGAGTCGCCACCCGGACAAGCTGGAAAGATAGAAAGGGGTGGATGACTTAATTTCTAAGGAATCCTTAACCCTTACTAGGTTCGAAAAGTTGGATATGCATGGGGAAGGTGAGAATGACCCAGCACCTCCTATCGCTCGGTTCATTAGAACTAACCTCCTTTTTAGGTATTTGACTCGAAAAGTTAGGCTCTGGTCTTTAAATAATACGAGCTTAAATCAAAAGAATAGGAATCGCCACCCGAACGGGCTGGGAAGATAGAAAGGGGTGGATGACTCAATTCCTAAGGAATCCTCAACTCCTACTAGGTTCAAAAAGTTGGGTATGTATGGGGAAGGTGAGAATGACCCAGCACCTCCTATCGCTCGGTTCATTAGAACCGACCTCCTTTTTAGGTATAAACATTATTAAATTCTTAACTTATTATAACATTATCCATAATATATGCAATTATTTGAAGTAAATAATCATATTATAAAATCAAAATAACCAAATAAAATGGGCACCTATACAAGATGGAAACATGCCCTTACAGTGTCCAACTTTCAAAATACATGTAAATAAAGTAGAAAACCCACCAAGTACTGGAATTATATCCTTTACAATGATCCAAAATCCATAAAACAAATTAAATTATAAAACCTAATAAGACACCCACAAGTGAAAACATGCCTCTTACATCATCCTTCAAATCCAAATAATAATAAGAAAATATAATTTAGCCATTAACAATTGGTTCAAACATACAAATAACCATTAAACAATCACCAATAAAACATAAACTTTAATAAAATCACGATTTGGCTTCTAGTTTGGGGTTAAAATATGCAATATGCAAATTAGGGTTAAAATATGCAACTTAGGGTTTTCAAAAGCTATTTAGGGTTAAAATATGCAAATTAGGGTTTTAGGATGCAAACTAATCAAATTATGGTTTTTAAATATAAAATTAGGGTTTTAATATTTAAATTAGGGTTTTTAAATACAAATTAGGGTTTATGAATACAAATTAGGATTTTGAGAAATAAATTAGGGTTTGGGATCAAAGTATACAAGATTAGGGTTTTATCTTAAAAAATTAGGGTTTGGTCTTAGAATTAGGGTGTCTTACATATGAAAACTAGGGTTTTTATGCTAACCTAGGGTTTTAATGTTAACCTAGGGCTAAACCTAATGGATTCAGATTTTGGATCAAAATAGCTTGGATTAAATAATGTTGTTAAGGTTTGTACCAAATTAAAATCAAAATTATTCCCTACTTGATGAAGTTTCTAACAGTTAATTAAAAACTTCGAACAACAATTACTTAATGTTGTTGAAGAATATTGAAAACAACCAATGAAATTTTAATCCAATTGAGCTTAGAAAATCAAAACTGGGTTGTTGGCTCAACTTAGTTGAATTTACTGAATCAAGCTCGATTGTTTGCCTTCTGGATAGCCTAGATCAGTTGTAATCTTGGTTGAGTGAATGCAATCTAAAGATAATTGCTACTTTCAGCTACTACCTCTCGTTTGGTTGCTTTGTTTTGATTCTGTGTGTTTTTTATTTTTCAAGATGGCTTTAATTTCTAACCTCGGTGGCTGCCTCTTTCTGTTTCTTAATTTTATATTTATAGGCAACATTAGGTTTAATCCCAACTTAGTAATCCTCATCAATTCAAACAACTCTCTTCTTATCCGAATGCAATTAGAATTTAAACCTAATTAGGATTCTTAATATGCTTGGAAACCATTATTAAAAGCTCAAATTTAAGACCCATGCCGAATTGGCTTTGGCCAATTCAGTATGGTTTTACATTTTGGGCTCAAACCCATTTGGTTTGAGATTTTAAGATCAAACCAGACCTGATTTGGGCTTTTAAAATTGGATCAGACTAGGTTTAACCTTTTAAAATTGGATTATACTAGATTTAAGCTTCTAAAATTGGATCAAACTAGATTTAAGCTTTTGAAATTAGACCACACTTGTTTAGGGCCAAAATTAAGGGTTTACAAATGGATGATTGAATTATGTTTATGGACTTATCGTTTGGATTTTGAGAATGATGTAAAGACATATTTCTACTTTGTGGGCGCCTTATTTATTTTAATTATTTATCTTCAATTTTAAGGATTTTTGGGATTATTGTAAGGGACAAGTTTTCACCTTTTAGTGGGTATTATTTTATTATTTTTGTGGACATTTAAATATTGTAAGGGTATATTTCCATCTCATATGGATGCCCATTCCCATTCTTGGTTGATTATTTTAATTAATAATATGATGAATGTTTATTTCTTTTAATTGCATGTATTATGGATAATGTTGTAACAAGTTAAGAATTTAATAATATTTAGACCTAAAAAGATGGCCGATTCCAATGAATTGAGTCATCCATAATACAACATTTAATAATATTTAGACCTAAATATTTAATAATATTTAGAATTATGGGGGGGTGCTGGCTCACTTCTCACCTTCCCCACGTGTACCTAACTTTTCAAACCTAGCAGGTGTTGGAGATTCCTTAATAATTGAGTCATCCACCCCTTTCTATCTTTCCAGGCGGTCCGGTGGTGACTCCTATTCTCTGGGTTTATGCCTGTGATCTCTAAAGCCCAGAGCCTAATAGTGCTAAAGTCGTAAGAATCATTCCACTGGGAGTAGGGGTGAAAATCCTTGCTCATAGTGGCAACTCCACTGGAAATAAGAGAAGTTAATTACATTAGTCTTTATATTATTTTATTCTTTCTTATTATGATATTATCCATTGCATCACTTAGTTTGCATTGTATGTGTGAGTTAGGATGCCTTGTGTAACCCATGTTATGTTGTATAAGAGATATCGTACTTTCACTCAAGGTGTGACGATCGAGCATGGCATAACCACTCATAGCCTCATACTATTTGGGTATATACTTGCTATGAGAAATTAAGCTTTTCAACCTAAAGGCTAAAGCCCATATAATTGGCCTTGTAACTTTTCTTAGATTTACTTTAAATGCCTATTGTTTGACTATGATTGACATATCTTGGTTTGAGTTATGACCCATTTAGTTTATTTTTTTTTTCTAATATGACCTAAGTATGGTGTAAGCCCAAAAGACCAAATTATTTTCAAACTATTTTTAGATGGTTTTTGGACATAAAACCTTTTTAAGATGGGTCACAATTCCTTTTCCATCTCATAGCCCAAGCTTAAAGCCCAAAATTTATTTTTAAATAAACCTTTGTACAATAGGCTTGGAAATATTTTCAACGATAGGCTCAAGACTATTTTTCACTTCATGACCCAAATTTAAATTTTTATTACAACCTTTTCTTAAATGGGCTTGCATCTAGTTAGATCAATTATGAAATATTAAAATCAATTGCGGGCCTGATTTATACCAACACTTGTTAGTCATGGGCTTGTTTATGGCATAAATCATTAGTTTATTTTCAAAATGGGAATCTATTTATAATAAACTCTTTAATTTAGTTTAATCCAAAACATAGCATAAAAGCTATTTTTAGTTAATCTAATGGATTAAGGCTTAATCAATGGAAATTATCATGGATTGATTTCTGTATTTGAAAATACAACTACTGGTTAATTCGTTTGAGTGGTTCTTTCAAAAATAAAATATTTTCTGTTGATGTTTTGTTGACCATATACCTAGGACAAGAAACTCGTCATTCGTATGTAAGTGATATAAGGTTGGAAGGAATGTCCTTACTCTCTTTGTTTGATTGTCACATGTGCATATATATATATATGTATTGCATTACATATCATTAATCCTTTACGGCTTACAGAACTAGAGTATGACAGTTCAAGAGCTTATGATAACCCAGCCTACGGCTCAGAATTTAATGAGAATTTAGTCAATTTCACATTAAAAGCAATAGAACCTGAGCAAGTTTAAAAGCTAGTGAATGATGCACTCAACTTTAAAATGGAAGAATTAAAGGGGGCCCTGGCTGAGACCGTAAGAAGTCAATTACTTTTCACTATTGGAGGATAATAATACTGAAGTGTCTGCTAGTGACAATAAGCAAAAGGATAAGGTAAAGGCTAAGGTAGCTGAGGTGGCCTTTAATAAAGACAAGATAGTGATGGATGATGACGACTGGGATGTATATTTCCAAAATCCTCAAGAAAAGAAGAAAGATAAGAAGACTGTGGAGAAAACTGAAACTGCTGATGTGGAGAAATTGATTACTGATTTAAAGAAAAATTTTGAAAAGAAGTTGAAGGCTGAGGAGGTATCAGAGGTAAACAAGTTATTTTAGCAAGATGAAGAAGTTTCTTACAAGTTCAAGATGCTTTTTTTGCTAAGTTTGATGAAATTGGGAATCCCCATCTGCATGTGAAGCAGTACATCACTGCCATATAGTCTACTAGAGCTACTAAAGCTCAAGCTCTAAGGTATTTTATGCTCTCATTAGATCTTGTTATGCAAAACTGGTTCAATACCTTAGAGGAAAGTACTCAAAATAACTGGGATTTGCTATACAAAACCTTCAACCAAAAGTATGGGTATAATGTTGAACTGGAAGTGACTCTAATGGAGGTAGAATCAATTAGGAAAAAGTAAAATGAGAACTCTATTGATTATATGAAAAGATGTAGGAATAAGGCTGCACATCTTAAGAAGAGGCCAGTTAAGTCTGATTAGATTAGGATGATAGTAAGAGATGTCCTACCTAATCTTCAAGAACAAATATCACACTCTTGCCAGAGATTTCAAAGATTTTCTCCAAGCTGGCTTGCATATAAAAGAATGGGAAAGGGAGAACCACCACTTTTCTAGAAGAAGGAATGGGAAAGGGAATTATTAGTCCAGTAGTCAGGATACATAGAAAGCAATGGATATCTATTACGCTTTACTTAACACTACTAAAATGTGACTCTCACAAGTATACGAGGTTGTTATAGTAATGGTGAATACCCCAAGGTCATCTCTTAAGGAAGTTATTTATTTGTAATAATTTGATAAAAAATAAAAAAGAATTAAAGTATAAATTGGCAATATTAAAGATTATTGAAGAAATTTAAAATGAAAAGTAAGATAAAAACACTGGGTTGTGCTAGAATTAATGTAAAGTTTTCAAGAGAATACCTAGGATTTATATATCGATTTAATCAATTTTAATTCTTAAAATTTTCCTCTAATATAACCTTATAACTTAATTTCTTCCTTAATATTAATTAGTAGTTACCAATTCATTAGTTCTCATATTCATGAATTAATAAAAACCAATTACTTTGAGTTGTAATTAAGTAAACCCTATAACTCATATATCTAATTCATTCTTAGGGTAGTTGAATGCAAGGTTCCCATGTCAAGTTTCACCACTCGGTTCTTCACTTAATAACTATAGATTAATAGGTGGCCAATATACTAACCTAACATACATTTCAGTTCAATCAACTCATAATAAGGTATATTAATGGAAATTATTGAATTAAAACATTTAATTAAATCTACTACAAATCCTAGACATAAGGAATTTTAGCTCCTCATCATAACAATATGGAAAATCACTTCAATAGAATTCAAATTACAAAACTTTATTGACATATTAATGTATTTAATAATCAAATTTTGAAAATTTTCAATTTTCAATTTTGAAAATTGAAAGAGTAGAAAAACCCATTTTGAAGATGACTAGACTTGTTCCTTCTCTTGTTTTTCCCCTAGCTCCATTTAAGTTGTTAAAGAAATCTAAAAAATCCTCCAAAGCTAGCTTTGCCAAGAATTTTCTCCTACAAAGGAAGTACTCTCTTGCTCTCCAAAAAAACTCCCTCCTTGTGCCTATATGTGTGTGTATAATGGCTCTCCCTTTTCTCCCCAAAAACTCCCCTTAAAAACTGATGCCTTTCCCTTTTTAAAAATTGACTATGTATAAAAAATTATCTTCTTTTCATTGTGCCAGCCTATTTTGTCGAGCCTACCACTCCTTTCTGTCTTCCTTCCAGCTCATTTTACTAGTATTAAGACATTCCCCATTATGCTCCTTTTTATCTGCCTCCATATCTGTCTAAAGAAACTTTTAAAAATGCCTTGGATGTGGTTAAGTCTTCTGAATGCATTCATCATTATTTATTCTCCTTCTTGTTTACTTGGAGTGGAACATGACCATGATTCAAATTTTCATGGTCGTGTTATGTGACATGACCAAGCTCTCTCCCCAAATTCAGTTTTGCTTGTACTCACTTTTTATCTTATACGAGACATAGCCAGGACATGTGGCTGAGTCCTATTTTGTCAAAATTTCCACTTCTTCTCATAGGGAACACGACTAGGCTTGAAGTTGTCTTGGCCATGTCATGTGACACGGCCAAGACTTGTGGACATGTTCAATTATGCTTCTTTTCATGAAACTGCAACCAAGAAACACGGCCAGGCTTTGTATAATTTAGCCGTGTTCAATGTTCTTCTTTCTCAATTAGTCATTTTAACTCCATTCTGTAAGTGTTCATGACTCACCCAAAATAAAAAAACCTTCAAACAAACTTGAACAAAAATCTTAGAAAATAACTAAAAAGCAAACAAAATTACCCTAAAATCACATATAACAAATGATCATAACAACTATCCCACACTTAATTTCTTGCTTGTCCCCAAGCAAAGTTGAAATAAACAAAACAAAATAAGAAAAATTTAACATGTTCATGAATTATAAGATAGCATCATGAATTCCTTCTTTATAATGTTCACAATCATTATCAAATCAAATAAAATCAATACTCAAGCAATTTAATAGTCTTTACATTCAACGAAAGAATATTTCTATAGGCCTGCTTATCAATCAAATCTCTACCACTTAATTACAATCAGACATCATTCATAGGGTCTTTCATTTGGTTATAACGGCGCTAAGGTCAAGGCATGACATTTGGGAATCTGAGCTTATTCATTAAGTTTAAGAGCACTTCAAGAATGAAGTAACCGATCATACATACAACCCAACAATCTCAAAATAATCTCTACTCACTTAGCACTTGATTCTAAATTACCCTTTATTAGAGGATTAGAATCCTCCTATTTTATTGCATAGGTTATAATCAAGCTTATTCCAACTAACCATAAGAAAAAAAATTCTAATTTTTTTAAGCAACTTAACATATAGCAATAATATAAGGAAGAAGAAAATCTAATGAAGAATCATAGTAATTATAAAATGTTTATTTCCAACTTTCAACCCACTAAATTTAACCCTATACTTTAATTGACACAACAACTTCAATTACTAAATTTCTCAAATGCTCTTGCTCCTAATGAAAAGACAAGGATTGGAATGAAAAAGTTAATGGCTAATGTTACTGTGTAGAAGAAAGAAATGGGAACATGAAATAGGTTCAAAATTTGCATACTAAAGATATATGAAAAAGGTTGGCCTTAATGCTAAATGGGTATACCTAGATGCCTTAATCATGTTGATACCTAATCAAAATTTTTATGTGGTCTTGAAATTCATATCTAAGCAAGTTCTAGCAATTTATCGATCAATAATGCTCACTCAAAGAATAACAAGTTGGTATTCAACTTAAAAGGCTCAATTCCTCACAATTTAAAGGTAATGTAAATAATAACCATCAACATTGACAATAAATATCAATTCTATTCAATTCTCAAATGCATGCTTTAAAAATTTCAAAGGTCATCTATCAACAATCCTATAACCATAGAGCTTTTCAAATTCATTTATTCAAAGAGGAACATTATATTACCAAAATTGAAATGAAAATAAGTTAAAAGTAAAAACTTACACCCCACACTTAAAGATTCATATTGTCCCCAATTTAAACATGCATAAATTAAAAGAAAAAGAGTTTAGATAAAATTTGGTTCCCATCGTTGCATTGTGTGATACAAGGTGTTACTTCAATTTGAACCCTAGTCTAGTTTAAAGCTTAGAGTAATCTCTTTCTGCATTAAGGAAGGAAACAAACTAAAGGGTTAAATCTTAAAATTGTAATGGTTTAAATGTAACACCCATATACCCTATATGATTATCATACATATACCCCGTATACATATAATACATATATAAAATATAAGAATTTCACGTTACAGTATTGTTTAAACCCTTACCTTAATTTCACACCAATTAAATATTTAATTAAAGAATATTTTAAATTATCAAATCTCATATTTAATAAGTAACATTTCTAAAATAATTAAACTTTTCATTTGATTACATATATATATAATTATACATTTTCTTTCCAAAATTCATTTATATACATATACATATGATAAAAATACAACATAACAAAATTATATATGCATGCACCACCTTCTAGTTGGTCTCGAAACACTCTTACTCTTCTCTTGGCACAACTGTTTGACTTTCAGATCAACAATCTACTCACCTACGCGATTCACACAATCTGCTAAGCTCAAAAACTTAGTGGTACATATAAACAACATATACATATATTACAAAAAATCACACTCATAACACTAACATCATTTATCAGCATATTCTTATATTTTATTTATTATTATTAGCTTTATGTATATATATATATATTTATATATCTTCCACAAATCATAATGTCATTCTTGTCTACCACAAACACATATACTAGGCCCAATTATCCTTATACAATAAACTAGTTCCAGAACCATTGTTTTGGCCTATCTCATCATAATAACACCAAATGTGTCTCACTAATAGACGTAGCAATATCTGTGACACCCAGTGTCTCATCTATAGCGTGTATCAACGACAGTGACACAAATGTGTCTAACTTAGGGGCGTAGCAACATCTCTGTGGCACCCAGTGCCTCTACCCCATCATGTATGGCATGCCAACTACCAAACACTATCTTCTGGCAACTAGATATTGTATAAGGTACACAAATATTTTTCAACATATTTTCACATCTCAACTTATATCATAGTTTCCATCTACCACTATCATATATAATGCCAATATGGCTTGCACCTACATTTTAGTGCACAAATTGCACTTCTCACATCTTTAACAAATATCACAACCACATTTTACATTACATGATTATCACAACAATAGTACGTCTTTTCTAAAGCCAAGACTGTGCCTCGCACAAAACACAAAATAATTATCAATACACATTTCATGACTTTTCAATCTTTATATAACATTATCACTTGCCAAAATTCTATAGTTCACTCACTTTGCACAACACTTCATACACATATTTCACATTAAATTGCTAATACTATAGTACAACTCATACATAAAGTATTTCAATATCATCATGGCATGTTTTATACTAAGATATTAATAATATCAATATGCATACCTCAATTATAAAACTCCAGCCTTTTCTTTCCTTCTCAACTCATACACTTAATTTAATACTGCATGCTTGGGAGTTTCTCATTAACTGAGATTATATTAAGTTTTCATGCTAACAATAATGTCATATTCATCTCATCTTTATCATATTCATTATTCATTTATAGTTTAAACTTGAACCACACTTCCCATTTTATATTTTCATCATGCAAGCATGAGCCACACTTCACATATGACTCATCAACATACCAACATTTTGCATAATCAACATATTTTATCAATATTTGTTCACTTTATAATCATATATACATTTTTAATTCAATATATATAAAGATATAGCTATGCAAGCCATGAATCACGGATGAAAGACAAGGAAAAGAACTATTTTGGGCAAAATTATTCAATTGACACACCCAAAGACATGGGTGTGTCATTGACCGTGTCATTTATCCACTTTACAAAAGCTTTGACACGTCCAGTGACATGGACGTGTCACTGATCATGTCATTTATTCATTTTATAGATGCTTTGACATGCCCAGTGACATGGGAGTGTCACTGCCCCTATCATTTATATTGAAAAACAACATCTATGACATGCCCAGTGATATGGGCATGTCACTGCCCCTATCAGGCTAAATTTTTTGGTATAAAATCTGAACTGAATTACAAATTAGGCACCCAATAGCCATACCTATGGCATCCCAAAATCACACTTTTGCACACTTTTTCATCAATACAATACTCACAAATCACATAAGCAACTCTGAATCATATTAAATCAAATATATACAAACTCAAGATCATATGTACAAACCTTTGCCACTTCCAAGCTTACTTTTCTCCTCTTAATCCCACTTAGCCTAAACACAAAATTATAACATTAATCATTATATAATTCATTAGTACAATCATCCATATATCAATTCACTAAATTTCCAACTCATTTATACAAAACTCTTACTCTTTTCCTTATCATCCTTTTCCCCAATTTCACTATCCATCATCATCTCTCACAAATAATCATATTTTCATCATCTATGCATGAATTCAATATATATATATATATATATATATATGCTCCAAAATATCATACTTATCATTTTATTCAATTTGTCATCACTTTCTCTCACTGACCATATAACACATATACTCAAAATTACACCAACATTAGGCTTAAGAAAGGATACTTACTTGTTTTCATTGTCAAATCTTCAATATCCATCGTCAAATCCCTTAAAACTCTATTGTATTTGGTGTGTACATGAATAAAATCAAGCTCTCCTTACCCTCTCTCAATTCTCACATTCAAAGAGGAAGAAGAAGAAGGAAGAGGAAATATCTCTTCCTTTAATTTCCATCTTCGTATATATATAAAATAATATAATTAATTTTCACCTAAATTTTCCACCAATAATCTTTTTTCCTTCTTTTGACTTTCCACTTCTTCTTGTCATGATTGTCATTGTCATTATTATTATTATTATTACTATTATTATTATTATTATTATTATTATTATTATTATTTAATTAAAATTAACTTTTCCTACACCAATATATACCTCATGTATATGTGGTGTATATATTGGTATATGTAGATGTCTTATATATTCTAGTTATATCTCACATATATTTCAAATACAAATATTATAAATATAACATCCATTATACACATCTATCTCATATTTTCTCTACCTATTACACCAATATACTCTTCCATAATTATTATTCCAAAGTATATCAAAAATCGGGGGTATTACAATTCTCTCTCCCTTAAATAATTTCATCCTCGAAATTATCCAGCATGATAATAATCCATCATAACAAAATATCATCTTAAGTTTTCATATGAAATTAATCATATAATCAAATTATTATTTCATCAAATCACATAAACTCTACTCTCCCCCTTAGGATCAATTATCTTCTCCTAATTTCATAACTCATCACTATTTTTTTTCTAAGCAAAACAATCATGATAAATCATTACATCACCAACCAAATTGTCATTAGACAAAAATCAATTCATCTCATTAGTATATATGCCTCACACATCTATTATGCTCAAGATATTTTATCACTTCATCAATTTATAAATACACTCTCTTAACCTTAAATTTAAAGGTTATTAAATTATATCTTAACACTGACTACCCAATCACCACAGTTATTTTTGGGATTGTATCTCTGTTCATCCATCTCTTTCCTATTTTTACAAAGAGGTATTTGTAAAACCATAAATGATAACAATTTTCAATCCCTGTGTAACAAGTCTCATTGCTATAATTTATGGATCTCCACCATGATTTTATCATTTATACAATTACCACATATTATTTCAATACAATCAATATATAATACTACAAAATTATATTTCTATCATTAAAATTCATTCTCATAATTTATTCAACAAGCCAACATGTAAATGCATTCCAATCACACATAACTGACATCCTTCTCAAATTAACCACCATTCTCTTAAGCGATTCTCGTATTATTTAAACTGATATACCTTAACTCACTTCATGTCTATATGCATGTTAGGATATTGCATCATACTTGATATCACATATCTCTCATATTCTTAATATACCTATACATATTGAATCTCAATAATTACTTGTAACCCTTGCCACATTCTAGTTCAATTGATCTAACTATCACAATATAAGTATCACAATCTTATTTTCTTCTAGTCAATTTTTGGCTTGTTTAAACTCATCATTCTATCTCAATTCATGACCTAACTCTATTAGGTCAAACTTATTTTTAAATTTCAATTTTCTTTAAATCCATCACCACTAATACTCATTTCGACTTATTAGAGCTAATAACTGTATACACCCAATATACATCATTTCAAATTTTTTTTTTACATTTCTTTTCTATTATCTCTTTATTTTCTATTCCACATAATATCAATTTCATGACCAAAATCTGCTTAGGTCATCAGCATGTTCATTATAAATCATATATCTTTAATCACATTTAATTAATCATATTTTGAGTCATAATCACAATGTGATTAGTAAATCATATTCTTTAGAACTCATATGATCATGTCGAACTATGATCACCATCAAATATCTCATTAATCATCACATCACACACACACATATATATATATAACATACACATATACAAATACACTATTTAGCCTAACACTTCTATAAAATTATAATGTCCAGTTAATACAATATCATGGTCCAACTCTGCTTGGAACCATCACTGATCCCAATCACATGACCTAGCACTGTTCAGGTCAAGACCTAGCCCTGCTCAGGTCTATCAATATATGCATCTCTAGTCCTAGATATGCTTAGGACTTCTCATGCATATCCAATCAATCTCAACACAACTGGATAAGTAATTGTATCAGATACACATATATAACATCATTTTACATTTTTAATTCGATATAACATTTTTTTTAGTCCTACACTGAAGTATTGCAAACATAATTTCAATTTATTACTAATTACTTTTTTTAACACTCTTTCAATAATTGTATAATCTATTAAAGTAATACTTTAATGATTCTTCTTTTCAATAGAATTTATATCATTACATTCCACTATTATAGATATATATCCTTCCCTCATATACTGAATTTTAAATCCTAGTTTCGAATAGCGGATCACTGATGGCAAATAAATGCTCATTGTATAAATATAGCCAAAGGCCCATTATGGCATGAATGCCCACTGTAATGAATGGGATCAAATATCCTCTATGACACAAAGCATCCATTGTTAACAAAAAAGCCAATATCATTGGGACATATATAAAAAAATATCTTCTATGGCATAGAGTGCCCATTGTAAATAATGGGATAAAAAATCCTCTATGACGCAAAGCATCCATTGTTAGCATAAAAGCAAATATAACTGGGACATATATAAAAAATGTCCTCTATGGAACAGAGTGACCACTTTCACTATGGCATAAAATGCCCATTATCACTTTGAACATTTACCCTTTAGCTAATCCGGAAACTAGATTTAACATCAGTATAATCGGGCAATACATTTATTTCATTATTGCAAATTATTTTTAATCATAATATCTTTTGGTTTATAATACTTCCTCAATCATTTTCTTTTTCAATTCACTTTTACGTTTTCACTGTAATAATGAAATCTAAATAGATTTTCACTTCTATTTGTTTAATTATTTCTTTAACATAGTAAAACTCTATGAACTCTTATTTCACTTTAAGATTTTGTACGCATATGTATAATGTATTCACCACGTTTAATGCATGTACATACATAGATCATTATATCTATACATATAGATATATTTCACTAGCAATGCATTTCCATGTTATAAACTTTGATTAATTTCTTGCAACATAATGTTTACTTTCTTATATATATATATATCATTAACTTAGTACTTGAGATATCATTTCCTTATCTAACTTTATTCTCATGTGGAATTTCATTTTTCACACTAGCATCTACCCCATATAATTCAAACAAATCAAATCACAAGCCACATATTGCCACATCTGAGACCAACCTAGGTGTTAATGCATATGCATGTATTACCACTCATTTCACTTTTCAAAATTTCCACTTTCTTTTCGAAAACCCACTTAGGCTAAGAATCTCAAACCTAAGCTCTGATACCAAAAATTGTAACACCCATATACCCTATATACATACCATACATATACCCCGTATACATATAATACTCATATAAAATATAAGAATGTCACGTTACAGTGTTGTTTAAACCTTTATCTTAATTTTACACCAACTAAATATTTAATAAACGAATATTTTAAATTATCAAATCTCATATTTAATAAGTAACATTTCCAAAATCATTAAACTTTTCATTTGATTACATATATATAATTATACATTGTCTTTCTAAAATTCACTTATATACATATACATATGATCAAATACAGCATAACAAAATTATACATGCACACGCACCAGGTTCTAGTTGGTCTCAAAATACTCTTACTCTTCTCATAGCACAACTGTTTGACTTTCAAATCAACAATCTACTTACCTACGTAATTCACACAATTGTAAGCTCAAAAGCTTAGTGGTACATATAAACAACATATACATAAATTACAAAAAAATACACTCATAACACTAACATCATTTATCAACATATTCTTTGTATTTTCTTTATTATTATTAGCTTTATGTTTATACTTATATATATATATATTTATATATCTTCCACAATTCATAATATCTGTTTATATATCTTTCACAATTCATAATGTCATTCTTGTCTACCACAACCACATAGAATGGGCCCAATTATCCTTATACAATAAACTAGTTGCAGAACCATTCTTTTGGCCTATCTCATCACAATGACACCAAATGTGTCTCGCTAATGGACGTAGCAATATCTGTGACACCCAGTGTCTCATCTATAGCGTATTTCAACAGCAGTGACACCAATGTGTCTAACTCAAGGGTGTAGCAACATCTCTGTGGCACCCAGTGCCTCCACCCTATCCTGTATGGCATGCCAACTACCAAACACTATCTTCTGGCAACTAGATATTGTATAAGGTACACAAATACACATTTATTTTCAACATATTTTCACATCTCAACTTATATCATAGTTTCCATCTACCATTATCATATACAATGCCAATATGGCTTACAACCACATTTTAGTGCACAAATTGCACTTATCACATCTTTAACAAATATCACAACCACATTTTACATTACATGACTATCACAACAATAGTACATCTTTTCTAAAGCCAAGACCGTGCCTCACACAAATCACAAAATAATTATCAATACACATTTCATGACTTTTCAATCTTTATATAACATTATTACTTGCCATAATTCTATAGTTCACTCTCATTGCACAACACTTCATACACATATTTCACATTAAATTGCTAATAATATAGTACAACTCATATATAAAGTATTGCAATATCATCATGGCATGTTTTATACCAAGATATTAATAATATCAATATGTATATCTCAATTATACAACTCCAGTCCTTTCTTTCCTTCTCAACTCATAACACTTAATTCAATACTCCATACTTTGGAGTTTCTCATTAACTAAGATTATATTAAGTTTCCAAACTAACAATAATGTCATATTTATCTCATCTTTATCATATTCATTATTCATTTATAATTCACACTTGATATCCAACCACACTTCCCATTTTATATTTTCATCATGCAAGCATGAGCCACACTCCCCATATGACTCATCAACATACCAACATTTTCCATAATCAACATATTTTATCAATATTTGTTCACTTTATTAATTATATATACATTTTTAATTCAATATATATAAAGATGCAACTATGCAAGCCATGAATAACGGAAGAAAGACAAGGAAAAGAACTATTTTGGGAAAAATTCTTCAATTGACACACCCAAAGACATGGGCGTGTCACTTACCATGTCATTTATCCACTTTACAGAAGCTTTGACATGCCCAGCGACATGGGTGTGTCACTGACCATGTCCTTTATTCACTTTACAGAAGCCTTGACACGCCCAATGACATGGGCGTGTCACTACCCCTGTCATTTATATTGAAAAACAGCATTTACGACATGCCAAGTGACATGGGCATGTCACTGTCCCTGTGAAGCTAAATTTCTAGGTATAAAATCTGAACTGAATTACAAATTAGGCACCCAATAACCATACCCATGGCATCCCAAAATCACACTTTTGCATACTTTTTTTATCAATACAATACTCACATATCTCATAAGCAACTGCGAATCATATTAAATCAAATATATACAAACTCAAGACCATATGTACAAACCTTTGCTACTTCCAAGCTTACTTTTCTTCTCTTGATTCCACTTAGCCTAAAAATAAAATTATAACATTAATCATCATATAATTCTTTCATATAATCATCCATATATCAATTCACTCAATTGCCAACTTATTTATACAAAACTCTTACTGTTGCGCTCTAATTAACTCTACTACAGAGCGTCACTCGCAAGTATACGAGGTAGCTGTAGCAAAGGTGATCGCCCCAAGGTCGTCTCACAAGGAAGCTAGATTAGCTAATTGATTATCAGATTATAAATAACAAATTATCAGTAAATTTAAATTGCTAACAACTAATGAAGAAGATCGATTGAAGTTTAAAACAATAAAAGTAAACTGACTTGATGTATTGATTCACTTATAGAAAGGTCTAGGGTTTGCATTTCTCTACTACTTATATGTATGAATGGTTATTCCTCTCAACCAATTTAATTTCAAAGATTAGATCTCAAGCAACTTAATTAATTGAATCAAGGAAATAAGCTCTCGCATTTAAACCTCTTTCAAATAATCTTGTTACAATTGAAATAATCTTTTTCTTAGGTTATATCTCTAATTCACCTAAGTCCCTAATTGAATTATTCCAGCATTAGACTTCATCTCTCAATCCTTCATCTAATACCTAAAACACATAATTGGTGGCCAATCAATTATATATTAACAATAATCCATTCAATCAAGGCTAAATAAATAATTAAGTTAAGAGCAATAACCAATTCATACAATCATAGCAGATCCATACAAACCCTAGACTAGATCAAATTAGTTCATAATAATGCTATCAAACATACTCATCTCATTAAAATTCAAAGAAATCAATTTAGACATAATAAAATTCATGAATACAATTCCAATGAAATTAAAGAGATAAAGTTCGAGAACAAAACCAAATTACAAACTCCCTTAAGCTTCTGAAGAATCTCTTGATCAGAATTTGCTCGAAGAATGTTGCAATGGCTAGAACAGATTTAATCTAATCAGTTTGAATCAAAGTAATCAATAATCTCTAAGAAAATAAAATTAGAAACCCTGAGTTCTCTTTGACGGCTGAAAAACTCAAAACTCTCAACAACTCTTTTTGAAAACCCTAATTCTATTATTTATACGAAACCTCCGCTCCAAAAATCCACGTTTTCTTTAGTCCATGAGTGACACGGCCAAGCTCAAGTGAACTTGGCCGTGTTTGAGGTGCTTGGAGAGACACGGCTACAAGCTTGGTCGTGTCCCCTGAGGGTGTCCGCTTCTGTGTGATTTTCATCTCTTCTCTTTGGACTTGAGTGTGACACGGCCAAGCTTAGACAACTTGGCCGTGTTTGTCATGTTTGGAGGGACATGGCCACAAGCTTAGCCGTGTCCCTTGAGTGTGTCACCTTCTGAACTCTTGGTCTTCTTCCTTAGCTTGGTATGGGACACGGTCATAAGCTTAGCCGTGTCCCCTGAGTGTGTCAATCACTGCCCAATTTTTCCTTCTCTCTTGCTCCTTAGTTTTGCCCTTAACATGGTTTCTTGCATATTAACCTAAAACAAACACTTGAAACAACTTTAAACAAGAATCAAATAAACATTAACCAACAACACATAAACACCACACTAAAAACTAGGACAAAAATAACATAAACACTGAAATAAATTAAAACTACCAAAATTAATGAAAACACTAAATAAATAGATTAAAACTACCAAAATACCTGAAGAAAACAATAATCATAATAATAAATAAGATACAAATCTATGAAAAAAACTAATAAAACACTTACTCTTTTTCTTATCATCCTTTTTCCCAATTTCACTATCCATCATCATCTCTCACAAATAATAATATTTTCATCATCTATGCATCAATTCAATATATATGCTCCAACATATCATACTTATCATTTTATTCAATTAATCATCACTTTCTCTCACTAACCATATCACACATATACTCAAAATCACACCAAAAATAGGCTAAAGAAAGGATACTTGTTTTCTTTGCCAAATCTTCTATATCCACCTTCAAATGTCTTAAAACTCTATTGTATTTGGTGTGTACATGAACAAAATCAAGCTCTCCTTACACTCTCTCAATTCTCAAGTCCAAAGAGGAAGAAGAAGAAGGAGTAAGAAATATGTCTCTTCCTT
Organism: Garcia nutans; assembly: GCA_947685225.1. Taxonomy (NCBI): domain Eukaryota; kingdom Viridiplantae; phylum Streptophyta; class Magnoliopsida; order Malpighiales; family Euphorbiaceae; genus Garcia; species Garcia nutans. Next base: position 44,050,256 of record CANTUV010000037.1, read on the forward strand.
TAATTTCCATCTTTATCTATATATATAAAATAATATAATTAATTTCCACCTAAATTTTCCACCAATAATCTTTTTCCTTCTTTTGACTTTCCACTTCTTCTTGTCATGATCATCATCATCATCATCATCATCATCATCATCATTATTATTATTATTATTATTATTATTATTTAATTAAAATTAACTTTCCCTACACCAATGTATACCTCATGTATATGTGGTGTATATGTTGGTATATGTAGATATCTTATATATTCTAGTTATATCTCACATATATTTCAAATACAAATATTATATATATAATATCCATTATACACATCCATCTCATATTTTCACTACCTATTACACCAATATACTCTTCCATAATTATTAATCCAAAGTACATCAAAAATCAGAGTATTACAATTCTCTCCCCCTTAAATAATTTCATCCTCGAAATTATCCATTACGATAATAATCCATCATAACAAAATATCATCTTAAATTTTCATATGAAATTAATCATATAATCAAATTATTATTTCATCAAATCACATAAACTCTACTCTCCCCTTTAGGATCAATCATCTTCTCCCAATTTCATAACTCATCACTATTTTTTTTTCTAAGCAAAACAATCATGATAAATCATAACATCACCAACCAAATTGTCATTAGACAAAATTCAATTCATCTCATCAGTATATATGTCTCACACATCTATTATACTCAAGATATTTTATCACTTCATAATTTTATAAATATACTCTCTTAACCATAAATTTAAAGGTTATTGAATTATTTCTCAACACTGACTATCCAATCACCACATTCATTTTCAGGATTGTACCTCTATTCATCCATCTCTTTCCTATTTTTACAAAGAAGTATTTGTAAAATCATAAATGATAACAATTTTCAATCCCTATGTTACAAGTCTCATTGCGATAATTTATGGATCCCCACCGTGATTTTATCATTTATACAATTATGACATATTATTTCAATACAATCAATATATAGTACTACAAAATCTTATTTCTATCATTAAAATTCATTATCATAATTTATTCATCAAACCAACATGTATATGCATTCTAATCACACATAACTAACATCTTTCTCAAATTAACCACTATTCTCTTAAGCAATTCTCGTATTATTTAAACTGATATTCCTTAACTCACTTCATGCCCATACACATATTAGGACATTGCATCATACTTGCTATCACATATCTCTCACATTCTTAATATAGCTATACATATTGAATCTCAATAATTACTCGTAACCCTTACCACATGCCAGTTTAATTGATCTAACAATCACAATATCAATATCACAATCTTATTTTCTTCTAGTAAGCTTTTGGCTTGTTTAAACTCATCATTCTATCTCAATTCATGATCTAACTCTATTAGGTCAAACTTATTTTTAAATTTCAATTTTGTTCAAATCCATCACCAGTAATACTCATTTCGACTTATTAGAGCTAATGACTGTATACAACCAATATACATCATTTCAATTTTTTTTACATTTCTTTTTCTATTATCTTTTTATTTTCTATTACACATAATATCAATTTCATTACCAAAATATTCTTAATTCATCAGCATGTTCATTATAAATCATATATCTTTAATCACATCATATTCAATTAATCATATTTTGAGCCATAATCACAATGTGATTAGTAAATCACATTCTTTAGAGCTCATGTGATCATGTCAAATTATGATCACCATCGAATATCTCATTAATCATCACATTACACACACACGCACACACACACACACACACATATATATATATAACATACACATATACAAATGCATTATTGAGCCTAACACTTCTATAAAATTATCATGTGCAGTTAATACAATATCATGGTCCAACTCTACTCGGAACCATCACTGATCCCAATCACATGACCTTGCATAGTTCAGGTCAAGACATAGCCCTGCTCAGGTCTATCAATAAATGCATCTCTAGTCCTAGCTATGCTAAGGACCTCTCATGCATATCCAATCAATCTCAACACAATAGGACAAGTAATTATTTAGGATACACATATATAACATCACTTTACATTTTTAATTCGATATAACATTTTTTTAGTCCTACATTGAAGTATTGCAAACATAATTTCAATTTATTACTAATTACTTTGTTTAACACTCTTTCAATAATTGTATAATCTATTAAAGCAACACTTTAATGATTTTTCTTTTCAACACAATTTATGTCATTACTTTCCACTGTTACAGATATATATCCTTCCCTCCTATACTGAATTTTAAATCCTAGTTCTGGATAGCGGATCACTGATGGCAAATAAATGCTCACTGTATAAATATGGCCAAAGGCCCACTATGGCATAAATGCCCAATGTAATGAATGGGATCAAAGATCCTCTACGACGCAAAGCATCCACTGTTAGCATAAAAGCTAATATCATTGGGACATATATAAAAAAATGTCCTCTATGGCATAGAGTGCCCACTGTAAATAATGGGATCAAAGATCATCTATGACGCAGAGCGTCCATTGTTAGCATAAAAGCCAATATCACTAGGACATATATAAAAAAATATCCTATATGGCACAGAGTGGCCACTTTCACTATGGCATAAAATACTCACTGTCACTTTGAACATTTACCCTTTAGCTAATCTGGAAATAAGATTTAACATCAGTATAATCGGGCAATACATTTATTTCATTATTACAAATTATTTTTAATCATAATATCTTTTGGTGTATAATACTTCCTCAATCATTGTCTTTTCAATTCAATTTTACATTTTCACTATAATAATGAAATCTAAATAGATTTCCACTACTATTTGTTTAATTAATTCTTTAACATATTAAAACTCTACGAACTCTTATTTCACTTTCAGATTTTGTATACATATGTATAATGTATTCACCACGTTTAATGCATGCACATACATAGATCATTATGTGCATATTTCTATATGTATAGATATATTTCACTAGTAATGCATTTCCATGTTATAAACTTTGATTAATTTCTTTGCAACATAATGTTTACTTTCTTAAATATATATATATATATATATCATTAACTTAGTCCTTAAGATATCATTTCCTTATCTAACTTTATTCTCATGTGGAATTTCATTTTTCACACTATCCACTAACCCATATAATTCAAGCATACCAAATCATAAGCCACATATTGCCACATCTGAGACCAACCTAGGTGTTAATGCATATGCATGTATTACCACTCATTTCACATTTAAAAATTTCCACTTTCTTTTCAAAAACCCACTTAGGCTGAGAATCTCAAATCTATGCTCTAATACCAAAAATTGAATTTTTCCCAAAGACATAGGCGTGTCACTGACCGTATCATTTATCCACTTTATAGAAGCTTTGACATGCCCAGTGACATGGGTGTGTCACTGACCTTGTCAATTATTCATTTTATAGAAGCCTTGACACGCCCAGTGATAGGGCGTGTCACTGCCCCTGTCATTTATATTGAAAAACAGCATCTATGACATGCCCAGTGACATGGGCATGTCACTGCCTCTGTCAGGCTAAATTTCTTAGTATAAAATCTGAACTGAATTACAAATTAGGCACCCAATATCCATACCCATGGCATTCCAAAATCACACTTTTACACACTTTTTCATCAATACAATACTCACATATCACATAAGCAACTCCGAATCATATTAAATCAAATATATACAAACTCAAGATCATATGTATAAACCTTTGCCACTTCCAAGCTTACTTTTCTCCTCTTGATCCCACTTAGCCTAAACATAAAATTATAATATTAATTATCATATAATTCATTCATACAATCATCTATATATCAATTCACTCAATTCCCAACTCATTTATACAAAACTCATACTCTTTTCCTGATCATCCTTTTCTCCAATTTCACTATCCATCATCACCTCTCACAAATATTCATATTTTCATCATCTATGTATCAATTCAATATATATATACTCCAACATATCATACTTATCATTTTATTCAATTAATCATCACTTTCTCTCACTAACCATATCACACATATACTCAAAATCACACCAAAAATAGGCTTAAGAAAGGATACTTGTATTCTTTGCCAAATCTTCAATATCCACCTTGAAATCTCTTAAAACTCTATTGTATTCGGTGTGTACATGAACAAAATCAAGCTCTCCTCACTCTCTCTCAATTCTCACGTTCAAAGAGGAAGAAGAAGAAAGAAGAAGAAATATGTCTCTTCCTTTAATTTCCATTTTTATCTATATATATATAAAGTAATATAATTAATTTCCACCTAAATTTTCCACCGATAATCTTTTTCCTTCTTTTGAATTTCTACTTCTTCTTGTCATGATTATCATTAGTATTTTTATTATTATTTTATTATTATTATTATTAATTAATTAATTAAAATCAACTTTCCCTACACTAATGTATACCTCATGTATATATGGTGTATATGTAGATGTCTTATATATTCTAGTTATATCTCACATATATTTCAAATACAAATATTATATATATAACATCCATTATACACATTCATCTCATATTTTCTCTACCTATTACACCAATATACTCTCCTATAATTATTATTCCAAAGTACATCAAAAATTAGGGTATTACATTAAAGGTGATAAATTTCTCCCAATGCAATTTCTTCACATACAATTCAAACTTTTCTCTACTTTTCAAAACATCCAAGGACTCATCACTTACATACCTTGAGGAAAAAAATCCCCTTTCTTGTATAGCCAAGGTACAAGGGACATGGCCAAGCTTGACTGATCTTGGCCATGTCAGTGTTTTGGGGACACAGCCAAGATGCTTCGCCACGTTATGTTTTGTGAGAATTTGTAAATTTGATGAAATTGCATAGACATTGCCAAGGCTTGTGGCACTATGCTATTATGTGTTTGGAATGCATTTTTGAAGGAGCAACATGGGCAATGACACGACCAAGACCTCTGACCGTGTCTACTACTACCCAAATTCAATGTTTTTGACAATTTGGTTGTGTCTCTTATGACATGGTTGTGTATGCTATTGCCCAAAATTAATTAAGCTCTCCTCTTCTTTTTTTTTTCCTGCAACTTAACTAAAATAGAGTAACCCATCCTAACATCTATTCCAGATAAATTTATTCAAACTCTTAACAAACTAGCATGGAAAATTTAGAAATTCAAAATAACTAAATATAATTAAAACAAAGAAATGCAAACCAGTGGGTTGCCTCCCATCAAGCGCTTCTTTAACATCGTAATAGCTCGATGTTGTTGTTTCATACATCAGCGAATACCATACTTTCAATGGCTCTTGCAACCTTCAGCTCCTCCAGATAGGGTTTCACCCTTTGGCCATTTACTTTAAAAGTCTCATTGGTCTTCAAATTTAATAATTCCATAACTCCATATGGGAACACTTAAACAACCTAAAACAATCCACTCCAAAGGACTTCAATTTTCCAGGGAATAATCTCATTCTTGAATTAAACAAGAGGACCTTCATCTCGAGCTTAAAGGTTCTTCTCAGGATCATTTTTTTATGTATCACCTTAGTCTTCTCCTTATAGATCCTTGAGCTCACATAAGCTTAATTTCTAAGCTCATCTAGCTCAGAATTTTGTAACATTCTCTATTTGTTTGCCCCATTTAAGTCCATATCTGTAATCTTAATTGCCCAATAGGCCTCCAATTCCACTGGTAAGTGGAATACCTTGCCAAAACTAGCTTGTATGAACTCATTCCCAAGGGAGTTTTAAAAGCTCTTCGGTATGCCCAAAGTGCTTCAGGAAGGCAGACTGCCCAATTCTTCTTTTTGCATTCACTATCTTCTTTAGAATTTCTTTGATTTGCTTGTTGGAAATCTCAACTTGACCAGATGTTTGGGGATGATATAGAGTTGCCACTTTGTGTCTAATACCCATTTTAGTCAATAACCACTCAAACCATTTATTGTAAAAATGCCTTCCTCCATCACTGACTATTGCTTTGGGAGTCCCATACCTGCTCAAAATATACTCTTTCAAGAATTTAAAATAATATGAGCATCATTAGTCTTAGTAGGAATAGCTTATACCCACTTAGAAACATAATTTACAACAAGAAGGATATATTTAGAACTAAAAGATTTGGAAAATGGCCCTATGAAATCTATCCCCCATACATCAAAAATTTCTACCACAACAAAAGTAAAGAGAGGCATTTCATTTCTCTTACTTGTGTTTCCTACTCTTTGGCACCTATCGCATCTTAAACAAAAATTATAAGCATCTTAAAAAGAGTATGCCATTACAAACTGTAACACCCCTATATCCCGTATACGTACCAAGCATGCTTAAATGATCGTAATATACGTATACTGAATATAGTAAATGCCACAGTTTAAAAAGAAAACGCAACAAAGATATTTGTAAATAAATGAAACCAATCTCAAACATTTTATAGAAATCCAAAAGACACCATATATAAAACTGTTTATCAATTCACAGCGGAAGTTATTACAAATATGTTATAAATCAAAGTTTACAAAACATAGAATATATACATGATTGGCAGTTTTTCTCCGATCTTTAAGTCCCAAAATAACTCTTCAACGTCTACTCTCACTCGGTCTCGAGGAGCTCTCAGGTTCAACTCTGTTACCTGCGCGATCAAACACTATCGCGCTAAGCCATCGACTTAGTAGTACAAAATATACCAACATCATACTTTAAGGCAATGCAACGTTAAACATCTAAATCATAAAGTGAACATCATGAGTGAAAAGCTAACATCACACCTTTATATTTCATAAACCAAGCACATAGAAACATATCACATTACCACATCATACTATGTTCAATATCATAACAATATTTATATTACATCTTCATAGTTCCATTGATCTTATCATTCAAGAATCACATTATATACAAAGACAAGCATGGGCCCAAAACACTCTAATATGCCATTCCATTTTCAGAGTTAATGCTTTGGTTTTGTTATCACATTTATCATTATCATATACCCAACTAGGCTTCAAGGATTTAGATTCAACCAAGCTTCAAGGGGAACAAAGCATGCTAAGTATCAACCCAACTTGGCTTCAAGAACCAACCCAACCTAGCTTCAAGGGTTGTAACATCTCAATTAGGCTTCAAGGATCAAATCCAACCTAACTTCAAGAGAATGTTACCAATAGGCATGCCACCAATAACAAAACTCTGAAAATGAATAACACATTAGACACACAATTCATTTATTATTTCATTCTCACATCTCATCATCAATTAGGCAAACATGCCTTATGTTCTTCCAATAGAATCATCATAGCCAATCACAATGGCTTCATATCACATTTGAGTTATCATAGCCAATCACAATGGCCTCATATCATGTTATATCTCAAATCATATTATTCATATAGCATCATTGATACAACATTTCAAAATACATTATTATTGAAATGTACATAATCAAACACATTAAACATCCATTAAAATGATCATCATTGATATATATACACATATATAATTCACCTTATTCTTACATTTAGAATCCTCAATACACATTTGTTTAAGTCATCTTTGTTTTAAGTATGTTCAAAGTGTAAATACAAAAAGACCTTGGAAGGATTCAACAATATGAGAAAAACAAGAAACAAATCACAGTAAGGGACACCCTCAAGGGACACGGCCAAGCTTGTGGCCGTGTCTCTCAACCAAAAGCAACAGAAGCAGACATGGGCAAGGGACACGGCCGTGTCCTCTCCAAAAATCACCAAACACGGCCAAATTTCCATGGACTTGGCCGTGTCTCTCAAAAATATTTTAGGTTGGCCGTGTCTCTTCTTTGGTTTGGCCGTGTCTCTCATGTATACAAACCCTAACTATGGCCAACTCTCTTTTGATTGAATAAAAACACAATATACACAACATAAACTCATTCAAATGGATGTAATCAAAGTCATTAACACTTATTTTGCATGTTTAACACAATATTCAATTAACCATACATCAACAATCCATTTAATCATCTACCATTTCAAAACCCTAAACCAAACATCACTCTTAACTTATCATCTTCCAACTAAAACCAATATCAATCCAACCTTTTTAACTTATAATCAATCTCAACACTTATAAACTCATTTCAAACACACCTATTCATAATCTCAACACATCACAACCCACCTCAAACATAACTTCAAAATAACAAAGATAAACAAGAGAGTACTTACCTTAAATGAAGAAATTTCACAAATCTCCAACCAACTCCTTTGATTTCTCCTTCAATTTGATTCTAGCATCAAGAACACCTCTCTTGCTCTCTCTTCTCTTGGATAGCCAGCACACAAATGAGAAGAAAAGAAAAATAAACACAAGTCAACTTCTTTTCTTCTTTAAATCTCCACCAAGCAATTCTAACAAAGCAATTACCTAAATGCCCTCATCCATTTAACTTAACCTTTGTCACTTATATGCCCATTAAAGTAATTGCACATATCCCACATAAATATCCTCTTCCATTGACCATCCCTTTTGACTAATGTATATGTTATATATATAACCATATACCAAACATATACACTTTCTCTCTACACATTACTTTCCTTTTTAAACAATACATAAACATTCTCTTTTCAATATCTTTTCTCTTTTAAATCAACATATACATTCAATCCAATTAAAACAACAATAATATTCAAAACTTCTAGGGCATACATTGGGATATTACACAAACCACATTGAAGAATCTTCTTACCTCTAAAATGTCCTCTACAATACATGTTGTGGCAAAATTGCAATACTTGCAATTGTTCTTCTTTTGGCACACATCTTCTAATGATCTCATCTCTGTAAATTCTAACTAATATGGTTCATCCCAAAAATAATACTTACAAGAATGTAGAAACCTCTTATTTTCCTGAAAGTTCAAATCCTTCCTCAAAACACCACAAGAAAGATAATTAGCAATATCCACATACCATGGTACTTGTCTTATGGCAAATAAGTATTCATCGGAAAATCTTTCAAAAGCATTTTGAAGAGAAATATATGCATCATCATCGTATGAGGGTGGCCTAGAAAGATGATTGGCTGCTAAATGTTCACTACCCTTTCTATCCCTAATTTCCACTTCAAATTCTTGTAACATAAGAACCCACCTAATGAGTCTGGGTTTAGCTTGTGGTTTAGTCAATAAGTATTTCAAGGCCGTATAATTTGAAAATACAATGACTTGGAATCTATCAAATGAGATCTGAATTTATCAAGTGCAAATACCACAACTAACATCTCTCTCTCAGTGGTTGTTCAATTTACTTATGCATCATTTGAAGACAAACTTGCATAATAAATTACACACAAAAGTTTATTTACCCTCTGGCCTAACACAACCCCAATAGCATAATTTGAAGCATCACACATAATTTTAAAAGGCAAATCCTAATTAGGAGCAAAAACCACAGGTGCAGAAGTTAATTTTTCTTTTAAAATGTTAAATGATTCTAGGCATTTATCATTATAAACAAATGGAACATCTTTTTCTAGCAAATTAAAGGACGTGAAATTTTTGAAAAATCCTTTATGAATCTCTTATAAAGCCCAACATGTCCCAAAAAAAACTCCAAATCCCTTTTGCTGACGTGGGAGGTGGTAAATTAGCAATTAAAACAACTTTAACCTTATCCATCTCAATGCCCTTATGAGATACAACATGCCCCAAAACTATACCATGATCTACCATAAAATGACTCTTTTCCCAACTCAAAGTTAAATTGCATTCAATACATCTTTCAAGCACAAGAGTCAATTTATGCAAACAATCATTAAAGGAAGTGCCAAAAATAGAAAAATCATCCATAAATACCTCAGCGAACTTATCCACCATGTCAAAAATTGGATAGCATACATCTTTGAAACATACCTAGTGCATTGCAAAGTCCAAATGGCATCCTCCGAAAAGTGAATGTCCGAAAAGGAAAAGTGAAAGTTATTTTGGGTTGGTCCTCTGGTGCTATAAGTATTTGGTATTAACCTAAAAGGCGATCAAGAAAATAATAAAAAATGTGCTCAAATAATCTATCTAGCATTTAATCATAAATGGCAAGGGAAAATGTTCTTTCTTGGTTACACGATTTAACTTCCTATAGTCTATAACATTTTCCACTCAGTTTGTGTGTGTATTGGTATCAGTTCACCTTTCTCATTTTGAACCACAGTTAGTCCAGTTTTCTTTGGGACCATATGTATAGGATTAACCCACTCACTATCAGCTATAGGGTAGATTACCCCATCATCAAGGAGTTTAAGAACCTCCTTCTTAACTACTTCACTTATGTTTGGATTAAGCCTCTTCCAGGCCTCTCTCACCGGTTTAGCTCCCTCCTATAAAACTATTCTATGCATACACATGGAAGGACTACTACCCTTAGTATTGATCAATCCATAACCAATGGCTTTCTTAAGTTTCTTCAACACTCTCATAACTTTCTCTTCTTCCTCAAAACTAAGAGTTGAAGAGATGATCATTGGTTATGTATAATTCTCCCATAGAAAAACATACTTTGAATGTTTTGGGAGTTCTTTAAGCCAAACCAATTTTGATTGATTCTTCTCTTCCTCTACCTTAATATGATAGAACCCATTCTCATCAATCTCACCATTTAACATCAACTTGCACTCCTTAATTTCTACATCAGAAATTTCAACCTCTTCTTCCAAGGTTAAGGCCATCTCAAGCTTGTCTTTACTACTTTCCTGCAAGAAAACATTTTTAACCATAAGATTAGTACAATCGATAAAAGAATAATTTTCATGAACAATAATAGTGGGAATAGGGAACATTTTAAAAATTGAAAATACCACAGTTTGTCCTAAAATAGTCATGGATAGTTTTTCATTCTTAACATCTATCAAGGTGTTAGCTGTGGCCATGAAAGGCCTTCCTAACAAAGTGGTGTGTTCAGTATCCCTAGGGATCTCTTCCCACATATCAAGCACTATAAAGTCCATAAGAACTATTAAACCCCTAATATGAACTAGGACATCCTTGTGATTCTCTTAGGGAATCTAAGAGTTCTATCGACCAATTGCAAGACCATCTTGGTTGGTTTAAGTTCCTTAAGTTCTAACTACAAGTAAATCGAGTAAGGCATCAAATTTATGCTAGCTTCTAAGTCACACATGCCAGTTGTTTCTCTCCCATTCCCCATAGAGATGTCAATTATAAAACTTTCAAGGTCCTTTAGCTTAAGATGTAACTTATGCTGTAAAACAACACTTGCTACCTCCGAAACCATCACCTTTTCATTTGGCTCATACCTTTTTATCTCGGTATTCAATTCCTTGAAAAATTTGGCATAAGCTGGTATGTTTTTAATCACATCAAGTAAGGGAAGATTTATACTTATCTTTGAGAGTATTTCATAAATTTCAGAAAAGTGCTTATCTTGCTTCTCTTTTTTCAATCTACTTGGGAAAGGAATTGGTGGCCTATAAGGGTTGGAAAACTTGTGCAACTTTAGTGAAGTCGATGCTTCCATGTTCTCCTCCTTTGATTGACTTGGTTGCTCTTGGTTGGCTTGTGTCTTCTCTCTATTCTTTTCTTCATTTGTACCTACATCCAAAGAATTACCAACTTTGTTATCAATTACCCTTTCACTTCTCAAAACTATTATTGTATTGGCTTGCTTTGGTTGGCTTGGAAAGTTTTCTTTTTATTGTGCTTGAATTTGGTTTGCCAATTGCCTAGCTTAAGTTTCCACTTTTTCTTAATAATGCCTTCAAAGAATTAAACCTCTTATTATTAACCACTCGATTTTGTGTGCTACTTTGAATAAAAGAATTTAAATTATCTTCCAATATGGCTTTCTTTATCTTGGTTTAAGATTGTCCTTGAAAGTGAGGACCACTTTAATAAGGCTGACAAGGTTGTTAAGGTGGAAATTATTGCTGATTTTCTAAGAAAAATTTAGATGGCTCCTCTAACTTGGATTAAAAGTGTTAGAATATGGATCATTTATTCCTCTTTGCTAGAAACCCCCTAAGGCATTTGCCTACTCCTGTCCTTCTTGATATTGTTTAAAGCTTGCATAACATATATTTGCACTATGTTATGCAATGCCACATACTACACATATTTCTTGGCTAGGCATAGGTGGGTTTCCTCTTGCTTTTAGCATTTTAACTTGTCTTGTTAATTTTGCTATTTGCCTTACCATTTCAAAATTTGAGTTCACATCATAAACTCCCTTGCGCCTTTCTCCTACACTTTTTTGTTGCAAATCCTAGCATCTGAAAAAACCTTACAGTTACTGCATTTGTGTTCTTACTCATTTCACCTCTTGCTGCATTATGTACTGAATTTTGGCTTTGTTGTATGAGCCCATCATAAAAGAATTGATTAAGCAAGGGCATTAGAAAAATAAAGACCTGAAGTGATCTCACACCTCGTGGAATGTCTCACCATCCATTTGAGTTAACGTTGCAACATTCCCCCAAAGCTCCTTTGTCTTCTAATACAAATAGAACTTAGTTATAAACTTATTATAAACTTCAGTCCACGTAGTCAATGAATTTTTTGGTAGGGTCATCAACCATGCCTTGGCCCTATCCTTCAAAGTGTATGGGAAACACCATATCTTAAGCTCATCCTCCTATAATGTTTACAAAAGGAATGTGTGCAACGTCGAATAAAAATCACAAATGAAATTGAGAGGGTCTTCATTTGAAATTCTATGAAAAGAGGGCAACCTACTATAATGAGTATTCTTTAACTCATAGTTTCTTGCTGAATTGCTCAACCGTATGCAAGATGTGGTTAACCCAATAATTGGTCGGGAAAACTCATTTATGGGCGGTTCTTTTGCTTCACACATGTTGGACAATTAAACTCTATTTTGATTATTGATAATCAAATTGATATGAACTAATGATTTCAAACAAGTTTTTTGTAGCAGGCATAAAACCCTAACTCTTGTTCAACCGCCGGAGCCCACCAAGCAACTGCACAAGCATATATGGAAAATGTATTAAAGACACAGAAAGAATAGCGGGCTTGTTGAGTGGTGAAGATGAAATGCAAGGTGGTTATGCAATCTCCCAAGCCAACCGAGTGATCACACAACAGATTGAGCTAAAATTAACAAACTTACAAAGAAGATAGCGATCTTACCAACCGGTGAAGGTGGAACAACAGATATATCTGCAACCACTTAAGATACCAAGCAAATGCATGAGATACAAAGCTAAATCCATAATCTTACAGATAAGGTCGTGATCTTAGCGCACAGTGAAGTCAGGAAGAATGGTAGGTGTTTGATTGCTCATGAACCTCGAGCGAACACACAACCCAATGACCCAAAATCTAAAGATGGTAAAAGTGATAGCGGTCAGCCCATACGGTGCTTCTTCAATGCCCAATCATTTGTGTGACTAGCCGATACAACTGAGTGACCGCACAAGTTCAATACATTTGAATTTTAGTACTAAATACCTTTGATTAATGGGAATTAGATATGTGGATGAAGAAATTCAAATCAAATAGTAACATTATGTCATGCAACCACACAAAGTGTTATGCGGCCACAAGACATGTGATTATGGGCAGTTAAGATCCTACCTGACAACCAAATCTTACCGTTGGAGTTAGCCATTAGAGCAATATTTGAATTGTGCGACTGCACAAGTGGTAGTGCTTTTGGACAAGGTGTCTCAACCACCAAATTAGTGGAGACAAGCTCTAAACATGTGGGAACAACTTCAAATGGCTAGTTCAAGTCCAAATGGCTATAAATACCTTAAGAAACCTCTTGTTTGATAAAAATTGTGATTCCAATTGCCAAAGCAATATACTTTCAATTTCATATACAACAAATAACATTTATATTGTTTGAGCATTTGGTGTAAGCATTAAAAACACCATTATAAGTTGAGTGCTAGCTTTGAAACACTTAGGTTTTAGAGTGAGCCTTGGGAAAACTCTTATAAAGGTTGTGAGGATTGATTCAAACCTTGTTAAAGTTTGGTGTGAGCTTATGAAAACCAAGTTAGAGTTAAACTTGTAAAAACTCAAAATTAATGGAACCTTAATAAGTTGTTAAGGAAGTGGATGTAGAATTGAGATAATCCAAACCACAATAAACCCATTGTGTTAATTATTCTCTACTCCATATCCATCTAAACCATCTTCATCTTCTTGTTGCTCAAAATTTTTAATTTATCATCACTACACAAATCAACCAATTTACCCTCCGTCTTGGTTGCTAATTTGGGACAACAATTGGTATCAGAGCCTTCAAAATATCAATAAACTTAATTGTGAAATTTAATCCAAAATGACATCCATTCCACCAACAAAAACCTCTACATTAATATCTACTTCCAACTCCACGACTTCTACATATGGAAACCTAAATTTCTTCTTTGGACCTTATTTTAATGGAGCCAATTACTCTTATTGGAAACATAAGATGTATTTGTTCCTTGATAGTGAAGGAATTGGGCTTTGGAAATTTGTTAAAAATGAGTGAAAAGCTCCCACTCATGAAGTTGATGGTGTCCAAGTTTCTCTTCCTAGAGCACAATAGACAAGTGATAAGGTGAGAGCTCATTTCAAGAACAAGAAGGTAGCCTCTATCTTGATGAATTCAATATTAAGAGAAGAAGGTGGGAGAGTTTAACATCTTACTTGTGCACATAGTATTTTGAAAACTCTTAAGAACTATCATGAGGGAACTACCCAAGTGAGGTTCACCAAGAAGCAAATGTTTGTGCATGAGTATGAGCTTTTCAAGATGAAGCCCAATGAGAACATCACTGATATGACAAACTGTTTACTTGCCATTGTCAATGAATTAAAGAAATATGGCAAGGTCTATGATCAAGGTGATGTTAATAGCAAAATTTTGAGAGCACTTAGAGCAAAGAGGAGTTTTGAGTCTAAAGTGTCCTTAATTGAAGAAGCTCATTACCTTAGCTCCTTGAGAATCGATGAGCTCATGGGAAAACTACTCACCTTTGAATTGCACACCGAAAAGGAAGATGGACAAGGTGAAAAGGATAAAAGAAAAGCAATAGCTCTGAAAGCAATCAAGGAAGTTGAGAGCTCAAGTGATGAAGATAGTGATGATGAAGAAGAAATGGCTATGCTATCCAAAAGGATAAGTGATTGACAGAGAAAGAGAAGACTATAAACTAACAAAGGTACATTTCCAAAATCATCCTTAAAAGATGAAGAGAAAATAATAAAGTAAAATGTTATGACTGTGGAAAAATGGGTTACACCAAATCATATTGCTTCAAATTAAAGAACAAAAAGAAGTGGGATAAGGAAAAGAATAAATCACTCAAAGCCACATGTGATGATGATTCCTTAAGTGAAGAAGAAGAGGAATAAGAGCAAGGAATTGTTAATCTATGTCTGATGGTTATTGGGGATGATGATCATATTAATGAGGTAGGTACTCAAACCTTGAATTTGATTGCATATGATGATAATGTTGATGATGCCTTAAATGATAATGATTTAATTGAGCACATGATCTTAGAGTAAAAAAATATTTCTCTAAAATGAAATTCTATAAAGACAAATGCTCTAAGCTAGAAAAAGACTTTGTATCTCTAAAGAATTCCGCCTTAGAATTAAAGAATGAAAATGAACAATTATTGAAATCTATGGAGGATATGTTAAAGAAATCACCTAGCCTAGAAAAATTTGTAAAGAAAACAAAATTTTGAAAGGAGAGATAAATCAACTTACAAACTTTATATCTAAATTTCATAAAGGAAAAGAAGCCTTAGTTACTATGATTAGTAATTAAAGGTCACCCTCTTTGAAACCTAGTTTAGGGTTCAATGGCTCATTTATCACTACATCTAATGTACCTTCATTTATAAAAAAATCTACAACTCAAACCTCTAGTGTTGAAGTTGTAAGGAACACTAATGCACACACCAAACCTAAAAATTCAAAAAAAAAATATATTGGGTTTACAAGGCTCTAAAACTAAAATTCCAAGAGCAAACCATGCATATATGTATACAAAGCATGCACATAAACATAAAAATGCACAAAAAAAATTTCACTCAATATACACTTGCAATTATGTACATAGTTCTTTAAATTTCAATAAAAGAGTGCATAAATATAAAATTTTGTATCAATACACTTATTGCATGAAATTTGGACATAACAACACCTTTTGCTATATTAGGAAGGCTCATCTCAAATTAGAGGATCCTTCTACCACTAACCCCATTTGGGTACCTAAAAGAAGATAAACTTTATTGTCTTATAGGTATGCCTAAAGTCTACTATCAATGAAAGTGTTTGGCTTGTGGATAGTGGATGTTCAAGGCACATGATGGGCAATGCAAAACTTTTTACAACTCTCACCTAAAAATAAGAAGGTAATGTGACTTTTAGGAATAATGCTAAAGGTAAAATCATAGACATTGGAACCATTGGCATGCTTGGCAAAAATATGATTGATAATCAAATGGTTTGCTGATGATTTAAAATATAATTTGCTTAGTGTGAGTCAATTATGTGATAAAGAACATAGTGTAAATTTTAACTCTAAAGGATGCAAAGTTACTTCTTCCAATGGTGAACATGCATTCAAGGGAGTTAGAATTGACAATACATATAAACTTAACTTGCATTCTAATAATACATTTGAATGCTTGATTACCATTAGTAATGATGCATGGATTTGGCATAGGAGACTAGGACATGCTAGCATAGATCATTTATAATGCATTAGTAAAGAATAGCTTGTAAATGGACTCCCTAAGATAAAATTTAATAAAGACAAAATATGTTAATCATGCCAATTTAGAAAACAACACAAAAGTTCATTCAAAACCAAAAAAGTTATAAGCACTTCTAGACCACTAGAACTAATTCATTTAGATTTGTTTGGTCCAAATAGAGTTGCTAGCTAGGGTGGCAAGTTGTATGTATTTGTGCTTGTTGATGATTACTTAAGGTTTACATTGGTTAATTTCTTAGCTTAAAAGAATGAAGCTTTCAATCATTTTAATTTTTTTGCAAAAAGAGTTCAAAATAAAAAAAGCTATTTAATCACATCTATTAGAAGTGATCATGGAAAAGAATTCGAAAATGAAAACTTTAAAAATTTTTGCAATGAGTTTGGTATTTTACATAACTTTTTGGCTCCTAGAAAACCACAACTAAATAGTATGGTTGAAAGGGAAAATAGAACATTGGTAGAAATGGCTAGGATAATGCTCAATAAGTATGATTTACCATCTTACTTTTGTGCGGAGGCCATAAATACCGCATGTTATATTTCAAATCATGTTTATAAAAGACCTTTGATTAAAAAAACCTCTTATGAGCTTTGGAATGGTAGAAAACCCAAAATTTCATACCTTAGAGTGTTTGGATACAAATGCTTTATATTAAATACCAAGGATAATCTTGGAAAATTATGATCCAAATCGGATGAAGGCATATTTTTAGGGTATTCATCTTCTAGCAAAGCATATAGAGTATTTAATAAGAGAACACTAGTAGTTAAAGAATCAATGCATGTTAGTTTTGATGAATCCTCTAAATTTGATCAAAGGAAATGTAGTATTCTTGATGATTTTGTAAGTACATTCGAAAAGTAAGAAATAAACAATGTTCCAAAGGATAATCACAATGAAATTGAGATAGGAATGGAACAAGAAGAAGAGTATCAAGAACTACCAAAAGATTGGCAATACAAGAAGGACCATCCAAAAGAACTTTCCGTTGACACATCAAATGGAGTAACTACTAGATCTAAGCTTAAACACTTAGATGCTAATGTTGCCTTTGTTTCTCAAATTGAGTGTTGCGCTCAGATAAACTCTACCACAAAGCGTCACTCGCAAGTATACGAGGTAGCTGTAGCAAAGGTGATTGCCCCAAGGTCGTTCTCTCAAGGAAGCCAAAGTGGTTAATTGCTTATCAGATTATGTTTAACAAGTAATAAAGAGATTTATAAATTGCTAAATAATGAAGAAGATTGATTAAAGTTTAAAACAATAAAAGTAAATTGAGCTGTGTTTTGATTCACTTGATAGAATGGTCTAGGGTTTGCACTTCTTTACTACTCATATGTATGAATGGTTATTCCACTTAACTAATTTAATTTCTAAGATTAAATCTCAAGCAACTTAATTAATTGAGTCAAGGAAATAAGCTCTCGCATTCAAACCTCTTACAACTAATCTTGTTATAATTGAAACAATCTTTTTAATAGGTTATATCTCTAATTCACCTAAGTCCTTAATTGATTTTTCCAGCATTAGATTTCATCTCTCAATCCATCATCTAATACCTAAAACACACAATTGGTGGCCAATCAATTATATGTAACAATTTTTCATTCAATAAAGGCTAAAAAAATCAATAGTTAAGAGAATAACCAATTCATACAATTCATAGCAAATCCATACAAACCCTAGACTAGATTAAATTAGTTCATGATGTTATCAAGCATACTCATCTCATTAATAATCAAAGAAATCAATTTAGACATGATAATGTTCATAAACACAATTTCAATGAAACTAAAGAGACAAAGTTTAAGAATAAAACCAAGTTACAAACTCCTTGAAGCTTTTGATGAATCTCTTGATTGAATCTTGCAAAAAGGATGAAACAATGGCATGAACAATCTAATCTAAACTAGTTTAATCCAAAGTAAAATCAAAATCCAAGAAAACAATTGTTTAAACCCTAAGATCTCTCTCAGACGACTAATTTGCTCTCAAAATCGTCAAAAAACTCCTAAACCCTAACTTTCTTTTCCTTTTATATGAGTCGTACGCGTTAAAAATCTGATGCGGGCTTGGAACATGAGGGACATGGCCAGGTGATGAGGGACACGGCCGTGTGAGGGCTTGATGGAGGGACACGGCCAGGTGACACGACCGTGTCCCCTGCATGTGTCCTCCTCTGTTGCTTTTGGTCTTCTTTTCTTCTTTGTTGAGTGACACGGCCAAGTGGAGCTTGACTTGGCCGTGTGAGTGAGTTGGGAGGGACACGGCCAGGAGACACGGCCGTGTCCCTTGCCTGTGTTCGCTTCTGTGTAATTGTTGATCTCCCTTTCCTTTGGTAACAAGTGCGACACGGCCAGGTGATGAGGACTTGGCCGTGTTGCTCTTCTTTGGAGGGACACGGCCAGGTGACACGGCCGTGTCCCTTGCTTGTGTCTGCTACTGGGACTTGTTCTTCCTTTTAACTTGGTATGGGACACGGCCAGTGACTTGGCCGTGTCCTCTGCCTGTGTCAGCTACTGCCCATTTCATCTTCAATTCGTTTCCTTGCCTGTTTTAACCTAACACAAAACTCAAAATAAACTTAAAACACGAAGTAAATAAACAATAACCGACAAAACATAAACACAAACTAAAAACTAGATCAAAAACGACATAAAACTAAAAATAAACTAAAACTACACAATTAAAGAAAACACTAGACAAACCGATAAAAACTAACAAAATACCTAAATAAAATAATAATTAACCTAATAAACAAGACACAAAACTTATAACAAAAACTAATAAAACAACTACCCCACACTTAAAACTTTGCTTGTCCTCAAGCAAATTCACATGGCATAAATTAAAAATTCAAACAACCTTAACTATAATTCCAGAACATAGATGAAATACTTTAAGACATCAGACATAAATAATTGCAATTTCCTTCAATCAAGATATTCTTAACTCATTCATTGATCCAGACATACAAATCTTATCTCTCAACTAAGTGTTTCACTCGATTTCAAAGGTTAATCACTCATACCACTCATGAGTGCATACTTCCATAAACTTGCTTAATTATCCAATCTCCCTCACTGATTTTCTCAAGAAATAATCCGAAGGTCTTTTATTTGGATGTAATGGGGCTAAGGTAAGGTGTGAGAAAAGACATTTAAGTGGAGCATCAAGAAATGGAGTATCTAAATTAGACACTACTCTTGCTAAGAATTTCATAACTCCTTCAAATAGCATACTCACCAACCCTTAGCAATCTTACATACTTGCACACTAAAAGAAAAGTACACGAGTCAAAATTCCTCTAAGGCTAGAAAATATATGAACTTTATATATATATATATATATATCTCTTTTTGTTTTATTTTCACTTTTTTTATTGAGTTTATATTATATATATATATATACAAAGTATAAACTTAATGGAACATCTAGCTTAAAATGTAGAGGAAAAGAATACTGACTCTCAATCAAATACAATATGCAAAGTATGCATTTCAACCCTCAATTAGGAATTCCATATTATTTTTTTTTTACTTACCCCACACTTGAAATAAACTACCCTATTGTCTAATCATACAACTCCATTCCTTAATGCATAGGTATGATGATAGTAAGAACATGTTAAGTTGAGAATTGTGTTAATCAAACAAGAAACAGTCAATGGCTCAACTTGGCTCACTAAGGAAATCAATATAAAGGGAAGTCTCTTTAAGCTAAAGGGGCTAACCTAATTTGCCTTCATCATTTTAAAACTTGAGATTAAATCATAATGTGAGTTCAATAAGTATGCAAAAGCAAACTCTAGAGATGCAACGTCATGAAGGTGCACACTTAAGAAAAGAAAATCAATTGACAAAAATATCAAATTTTATGAGGCTCAAAGCTCACACAGGTGGGTTCACAAAGATTTACATGTCAAGAATTGCAGAATGCGAAAATTAATCCCGAATGAATTCAAATGCTCATTTCTATGCTGATACCAAAGTCTCAACTATAATGCTAGAATCAAAGAAAAGATCAATAAATTTTCAACAATTATACCATGCACAAAAAACACAATAAACAAAACAACCACAATAAGCAAAACAAGAATTAAAGGAAAGCTTAAAGAGTACCCCACACTTAAAATTGACATTGTCCTCAATGGAAAACAAGAATAATAAATAAAAAGAGTTAAAGGACAACCTGTCTTCCATCGTACCTGGTGAGGCAAAATCCTAGCTTTCCATCACAAACACAAAAGTTTTATAACAAAAGTACAAGAAAATATCCAAACACAAAAGTTTTAACATAAATAACAAAAACAAAAAATAAAACAAGAGTACACTAAATAAAATAAAGCAAGGACTGAAAATCTATGGAAAATGTGGGCGGGAAGATGATGCAGCTGAGGGATGGAGACTCAAGATCGTTGCAAGGTTACTGTTAATTTGTTCCATCTGCTGTAAGATCTCAGCATGGTTACGATCCACCTTGCTATCCAATCGATCCACTTTGCCCTCCAGGGCCTCAATCCTCAGAAGTACCTCTTGATGTTCCGAGACCGGAGCATCCTCATCTAAGTCAAGAGAATCCGAGTCGGACTCCTCTTCAACCCGGGCTCTCTTCTGCCTGTCCCCCGGTGCTTCAGGCTCAGCTGACGGCATCACAAAGGTCCCTCTTCTATGCACCACCATGTGCATCTTTGCCAGTATAGCTAAATCCAAGGAATCATTACCCAAAATTCGAGTCATCCGAGTAGTACTCGGGTCAAAATCCTCCACAAGGGCTACTGCTAATGTAGTGATCAATCCTCCAACACAAATAGCCCCCCTCCTTTTATTAGCTACAGAATAAAATATCGGCTAACCAATAGCCGGCACTAATATTCATTTCATTCAAAACACAGTCCAAGAAAAATAGCTCACTCGACTCAACCACACCCGGGCTCTCCTTCCTTGCAAAGAACCCACATGACATAAACCTGCGCAAATATCTCAAGGTAGGGTTCCGTAATTTAAATGCTTTGGCCGATTTGGCCACATAAGTACCCGAGCCTAAGGCACCCCAAGCAAACTGTTGTCTAAAATCTTTGGGTATCGATCTTTCTCCATGGTGATGAAAACCATATATATCATTCAACTGATCAATAGTAAGCACAAATGATCTACCCATTAATTTAAACATCAGTCTCCTGCAAATTTTCTTATCATCTCTTTCCACTTTAAGAGTTGCCAAAAATTCTAGGGTGAGCTCCTCAAACTGCAGAGGTCTCAATGAAACGAATGTCTCCCACCCAAGATATTGCACATATCTATAAAAAGCAGTTCTCATTTGCAAAGCATCTAGAGATTCGTCATTCACATACCTTGTCGAGAAAAAACCCCGAGCCAAAAGACTTGCCCTCTTGTGAGATAAGGTGGAGGAAGATGACGAAGCTCCTTCGGCTCCAGATTTCTTCTTCTTTCGGTGTGGTACAATTTTAGTTCTCGGCGACATGAAATCTGAGAAAATAACACCCAAAACTGAATTAAATCAAAATAATATGAGCAAAGAGCAAGTATTAAGTGATAATCTCAAGTGTTGTTGGAGTAATTTGAAGTTTTAACGGAAGAGATGGAGATTTGAAAATAAAAATCAAGGGTTTGGTGTTGCAGAGAACGAGAGAGCGAGAGAGAAGAAGATAGAAAAGTTAGGGATTTATGAAATAAAACTGGGCAAAATCAGGCTTTTTAAAGGCAAAAATTAAAGGACACGGCCGTGTGTGTGCTGACTTGGCCGTGTCTGTGTGTGAAAGTGAAGGGACACGGCCAAGTGGAGAGCACACGGCCGTGTCTCATAGTTTTTGGGGGACACGGCCAGGTGACACGGTCGTGTCCCCTGCATGTGTCCAAAACTATATGGAATTGCAAAATCGTTCAAATATTTGAAGGAATTGTGGCCGTATCCAGTGTGTGACACGGCCAAGGGACACGGCCAAGTCCTTTGGCCGTGTCACCTACTGCCTTTTTATAAACTTTAAACTTTTTTTTTCAATGATTTTGCAACCCTTCTTCCTTAAACACCCTGAAACACAAAGTAAAGAAAAACCGATCAAAGCACAGTCTATTTATTGAAACCGAACATAAAGCAAAACTTGTTAAACTTAAAATTACAACTATGAAAAATAAATGCAAACCGATGGGTTGCCTCCCATTTAGCGCTTCTTTAATGTCATATAGCTGGACATCATGCAAGGTCTAGGGTTCATGAATCAAAGTACTATCAATGACCCTTACTTCCTGAAATCCTTCATTGTATGGCTTAACTCTCTGTCCATTCACTTTGAAAGTCTCACCTGTTCTAGAGTTATGTAATTCAATTGCACCAGAAGGATATACCTGAGTTATCTCGAAAGGACCACTCCATCGAGACTTGAGTTTACCTGGAAAAAGACGGAGTCGTGAGTTAAAAAGTAAAACCTTCATACCTGGACTCAATGTCTTCCGCACTATAATTTTATCATGAAGTGCTTTAGTGCGATCCTTGTAAATTCTCGAGCTCTCATAAGCCTCATTCCGCAGCTCATCTAACTCTGAAATTTGTAGAAATCTTTCTTTCTTCGCTTTGTCCAAGTCCAAATTCAGAGTCTTGATTGCCCAATATGCTCTGTGCTCCAACTCCACTGGTAAGTGACAAGCTTTTCCAAACACCAATCTATATGGACTCATACCTAGAGGAGTTTTGAAAGCAGTCCGATATGCCCATAGTGCATCGTGCAATCTGCTTGCCCAATCCTTCCTGGATGTGTTGACTGTTTTCTCCAGAATTCCTTTTAGCTGCTTGTTGGATGTTTCCACTTGTCCAGAGGTCTGTGGATGATATGGGGTCGACACCTTGTGCTTCACACCGGATTTATGCATTAATTTCTCAAACAGCCTGTTGCAAAAATGGCTCCCCCCATCACTGACTATCACCCTTGGTGTGCCAAACCTGCTAAGAATGTTTTCCTTCACAAATTTAACAACAATATTAGCATCATTAGTACGGGTGGGGATTGCCTCCACCCATTTGGAAACATAATCAACAGCAACTAAAATGTATTCATAACCAAAGGACTTGGGGAAAGGACCCATGAAGTCTATTCCCCACACATCAAACAATTCAACAACAACATATGACTGAAGGGGCATTTCATTCCTCCTCCCAATGTTACCTACTCTTTGGCAATGATCACAGTGCTTACAATAATCTTGAGCATCTTTAAATAAAGTGGGCCAGTAAAAACCACTTTGAAGCACCTTTTCTGCAGTTTTTCTTCCTCCAAAATGACCCCCACAGTGAAGGTCATGACAAAATTGAAGAACACTCAGTTGTTCTTCCGCAGAAACGCACCTGCGAACTATCTCATCTTTGTAAATCCGGAATAGATAAGGTTCATCCCAAAAATAAAACTTACTCAAGTGTAGAAACCTTTTCTTTTCCTGAAAAGACATGTTAGATCACAAAATTCCACAGGCAAGATAGTTAGCAATATCTGCAAACCAAGGTGCATTAATTACCACAAACAAATGCTCATCAGGAAATGCTTCTAAATTTTTATGAATGCTATCAGATGCAAGATTTTCACTAAAGTAGGGTAATTTGGATAGATGATCAGCAACAACATTCTCACTACCCTTAGTATCCCTGATCTGGAAATCAAATTCTTGCAGTAACAACACCCATCTAATTAAGCGCGGTTTAGCATGCTGTTTTGTTAAAAGATATTTAAGAGCTGCATGGTCAGAATGATTATTAAATATGCTCTAAATTTGTCTAAAGCAAAAACAACAGCTAACATTTCCTTCTCAGTTGTGGTGTAGTTCATTTGTGCACTGTTCAGGGTTAAACTAGCATAATAAATTACCCTTAAGTATTTGTCAACCCTTTGCCCAAGAACAGCTCCTACTGCATGATTAGAAGCATCACACATGATTTCAAAAGGTAAAGACCAGACAGGAGCTACAATCACAGGTGCACTAGTCAATTTTTCCTTAAGAGAATTAAAAGCTTGCATGCATTGTGCTGTAAATTCAAATGGAACATCTTTCCCCAATAAATGGCACAATGGTTGGCTTATTTTGGAGAAATCCTTAATAAACCTTCTGTAAAATCCTGCATGCCCTAAAAAACTTCTTATTCCCTTAACAGAGGTAGGTTGGGGTAACTTAGCAATCAATTCAATTTTAGCCTTATCCACCTCAATCCCTTTACTTGACACCACATGACCTAAGACAATGCCCTGAGTAACCATAAAATGACTCTTTTCCCAACTTAAAGTGAGGTTACATTCAACGCATCTCTCAAGCACACGAACAAGTTTATCGAGGCAATTATCAAAAGAATTACCAAAAACAGAAAAATCATCCATAAATACCTCAATAAAATCGTCGATCATATCCGAGAAGACAGACATCATGCATCTCTGAAAAGTTGCAGGTGCATTGCACAAGCCAAAGGGCATACGTCGAAATGCATAAGTCCCAAAAGGGCAAGTAAAGGTTGTCTTTGACTGATCCTCTGGAACTATTGGCACCTGATAGTAACCTGAAAGGCCATCCAGAAAACAATAATGTGAGTGCCCAGAAAGTTTATCTAACATCTGATCAATAAAAGGAAGAGGAAAATGATCTTTCTTTGTAGCATTGTTCAACTTCCTATAATCGATGCACATTCTCCACCCAGTAGTAGTCCTAGTAGGAACCAGCTCATTATTCTCATTTTTCACCACAGTGATTCCAGATTTCTTAGGAACTACATGTACTGGGCTCACCCACTCACTATTAGCAATTGGATAAATTACTCCTTCATCCAGCAATTTGAGCACTTCCTTCTTAACCACTTCACTCATATTTGGGTTAAGTCTCCTTTGGGTTTCCCTCACAGGTTTAGCTCCCTCTTCTAAAGTGATTCTATGCATGCACATGGAAGGGCTAATACCCTTTATGTCACTCAATCCCCATCCTATTGCTCTCTTCAATCTTTTAAGCTCACTCACTAACCTCATCTCCTCCCCTTCACTAAGTTCACTAGATATTATTACAGGTAAAGTATTGTGATCTCCCAAAAACACATATTTCAGGTTCTTAGGTAACTCTTTCAGCTCTAACTCTAGTGAGGGGTTCTTCTCTTCTTTTTCAATGGGGGAAGGTTCAAAAATTGGGTCCTCCTTAAGCTCCTCTATTTCAGCACCCTCTAAAGTCTCAAGGCAACTGGCTAGTTCTGCATCAAAAATTTCCAAATCACTATCCAAAGTCAATGCCAGCTCCAATTTATCAGAGGAACCTGTCTGCAAGAAAACATCTGAAACAACTGCATCAATACAATCAATAAAAGAACAATCCTCATATAAAGCAGTTGTAGGAATATGAGAAGTATTAAAAATAGAAAATTCTACAGTTTGTCCCAAAACAGTCATTGATAATTTTCCATTTTTATCATCTATCAAAGTGTTGGTAGTTGCCATAAAAGGCCTACCCAGCAGAATGGTGTGTGCAGATGGTGAAGAATTACCTACTTCCATGTCAAGAACAATGAAATCAACAGGAACTATCAAACCACCAACTTTAACTAACACATCTTCTATAACCCCTTTCGGGAATCTAAGAGATCTATCAGCTAATTGCAACACCATTTTTGTTGGCTTAAGTTCCCCTAATTCTAAGTCAAGGTACACAGAGTAAGGCATTAAATTCACACTAGCTCCCAAATCACACATTCCATCAGTACATTTTCCATTCCCCATAGCAATTTGAATAATAAAGCTTCCAGGATCCTTTAGCTTAGGAGGTAGTTTATGCTGCAAAACAGCACTAGCTACCTCAGAAACTATCACCTTTTCATTCGGCTCATACCTTTTTTTTCTTGGTATTCAATTCTTTGAAGAATTTAGCATAAGCCGGCATGTTTTTAATTGCTTCAAGTAATGGTAAGTTGATACTTACCTTAGATAGCATGTTGAAGATATCTGAAAACTGCTTATCTTTTTTATCATCCTTCAACCTGCTAGGGAATGGTATAGGTGGCCTGTATGGATTGCTTGCCCTGTGCAAATCTGGTGTAGGGGTCTTCTCCATTGAACTTTCTTCAGCACCTTTGTTCTCTAATTCTCCTTCCTTTTTCTTCTCTTGCTCACCTGCATTCACAGAATTATTTTCAACATTGTTATTAATTACCTTGCCACTCCTAAGAACAGTCACTGCTTGTGCCTGCTCAGGTTGACTTGGAAACTTCCCCTTTTGTTGAATCTGCATCTGTTGTGCAAGTTGCCCCACTTGGGTCTCCACCTTCTTAAAAGATGCTTCCAAGGAATCCAGCCTCTTGTTGTTCATCTCTTGGTTTTGAGCACTGACTTTGATGAAAGCTTGTAAACTGTCCTCTAAACTCTCTCTTTTATGCTAACCTTGATTTTGACTTGAGGATTGGCCCTGCTGCTGGTTCTGTCTCTGGAGCAAATGGAAAGGCTGTTGAGCATTATTTGTCGTCCAGGAAAAATTGGGGTGACTCCTCCAACCAGGATTGTAAGTGTTGGAGTAAGGATCATTTCTGGCCCTAGGTTGGAATCCTCCCATAACATTGACCTGCTCAGCTTCATTCCCAAAAGACTCATATGCAGAGGGACATATATTTGCTCCATGCCCTAATGTCCCACAGATTCCACACACTTCTTGAGTAGATGAAGAAATATTGTTCTTCATGTTTAGCATCTAAACCTGTCTTGTCAACTCAGCTATTTGACTAACCATTTCAGTATTGGCTTCCAGTTGATTCACCCCCTTGCTTCTTCCCCTTACACTCTTTTGTTGAGAATTAGGTCCCAACATCTCAAAGATCTCATAAGTCTCATCAGCTGTCTTTTCTCCCATGGCTCCCCCAGCTGCATTATCAATAGTGTTCTGAAATTGCTGAGTGAGACCATCATAGAAAAACTGATTAAGGAGTTGAAGTGGGTAATGATGATGTGGACACTGGATCAATAGCATCTTGAATCTGTCCCAAGCCTCATGAAATGGCTCTCCTTCAAATTGAGAGAATGTAGCAATCTTCCCTCTCAACTCAGCTGTCTTTTGGTGTGAATAGAACTTGCCCATGAATTTATTGTAAACTTGCTCCCAAGTTGTCAGTGAATTTTCAGGCAACATCATGAGCCAGCTCTTTGCCCTATCCTTCAAAGTATAAGGGAAACATCTCATCCTCAACTGATCTTCTGTTAGTCCTCCCAAAGGACAAGTGTTGAGGGTGGAGTAGAAGTCCCTAATAAAATTCAAAGGATCTTCATTTGGAACTCCATAGAATGATGGCAGCATGTTATAGTGAATATTCTTCAACTCATAGTTCCTTGCTGCATCTGTCAGTCTTATGCAAGAAGTGGAAGTCCCAATGACAGGTCTAGCAAAATCTCTCATGGTTCTTTGTCTTTCTTCAGCCATTTTAACAGATTTTTCAGATTCTGACTCAAAATCTGAAATGTCTTCCTCTGAAGTATCAAATCTTGTGAAAAGCTCAAACTCCTCTCTGCTCCTTTTTATTCTCTGAATTTCTGGAATGAATGGGTGCAATTCTCCTTCGAGTGATCTCCTGCCTTGCATAAACAAAAATTTATAGAAAAGAAATATCAAAAGCAAAAGACAAATAAAATAAAACAATGAAAATAATCTGAAATGTGATTTTTTTTTATTTTTAGAAAAATAAACAATTACGCCAGTTAGCTTCCCCGGCAGCGGCGCCAAAAACTTGTTGCGCTCAGATAAACTCTACCACAAAGCGTCACTCGCAAGTATACGAGGTAGCTGTAGCAAAGGTGATTGCCCCAAGGTCGTTCTCTCAAGGAAGCCAAAGTGGTTAATTGCTTATCAGATTATGTTTAACAAGTAATAAAGAGATTTATAAATTGTTAAATAATGAAGAAGATTGATTATTGATTAAAGTTTAAAACAATAAAAGTAAATTGAGCTGTGTTTTGATTCACTTGATAGAATGGTCTAGGGTTTGCACTTCTTTACTACTCATATGTATGAATGGTTATTCCACTTAACTAATTTAATTTCTAAGATTAAATCTCAAGCAACTTAATTAATTGAGTCAAGGAAATAAGCTCTCGCATTCAAACCTCTTACAACTAATCTTGTTATAATTGAAACAATCTTTTTAATAGGTTATATCTCTAATTCACCTAAGTCCTTAATTGAATTGTTCCAGCATTAGATTTCATCTCTCAATCCATCATCTAATACCTAAAACACACAATTGGTGGCCAATCAATTATATGTAACAATTTTTCATTCAATAAAGGCTAAAGAAATCAATAGTTAAGAGAATAACCAATTCATACAATTCATAGCAAATCCATACAAACCCTAGACTAGATTAAATTAGTTCATGATGTTATCAAGCATACTCATCTCATTAATAATCAAAGAAATCAATTTAGACATGATAATGTTCATAAACACAATTTCAATGAAACTAAAGAGACAAAGTTTAAGAATAAAACCAAGTTACAAACTCCTTGAAGCTTTTGATGAATCTCTTGATTGAATCTTGCAAAAAGGATGAAACAATGGCATGAACAATCTAATCTAAACTAGTTTAATCCAAAGTAAAATCAAAATCCAAGAAAACAATTGTTTAAACCCTAAGATCTCTCTCAGACGACTAATTTGCTCTCAAAATCGTCAAAAAACTCCTAAACCCTAACTTTCTTTTCCTTTTATATGAGTCGTACGCGTTAAAATTCCGATGCGGGCTTGGAACATGAGGGACACGGCCAGGTGATGAGGGACACGGCCGTGTGAGGGCTTGATGGAGGGACACGGCCAGGTGACACGGCCGTGTCCCCTGCATGTGTCCTCCTCTGTTGCTTTTGGTCTTCTTTTCTTCTTTGTTGAGTGACATGGCCAAGTAAAGCTTGACTTGGACGTGTGAGTGAGTTGGGAGAGACACGGTCGTGTCCCTTGCCTGTGTTCGCTTCTGTGTAATTATTGATCTCCCTTTCCTTTAGTAACAAGTGGGACACGACCAGGTGATGAGGACTTGGCCGTGTTGCTCTTCTTTGGAGGGACACGGCCGTGTCCCTTGCTTGTGTCTGCTACTGGGACTTGTTCTTCCTTTTAACTTGGTATGGGACACGGCCAGTGACTTGGCCGTGTCCTCTGCCTGTGTCAGCTACTGCCCATTTCATCTTCAATTCGTTTCCTTGCCTGTTTTAACCTAACACAAAACTCAAAATAAACTTAAAACACGAAGTAAATAAACAATAACCGACAAAACATAAACACAAACTAAAAACTAGATAAAAAACGACATAAAACTAAAAATAAACTAAAACTACACAATTAAAGAAAACACTAGACAAACCGATAAAAACTAACAAAATGCCTAAATAAAACAATAATTAACCTAATAAACAAGACACAAAACTTATAACAAAAACTAATAAAACATTGAGCCAAGGACCATTGAGGAGGCTCTTATCGATGAATGTTGGGTGATTGCTATGTAAGATGAACTCAACCAATTTAAGAGAAACAAAGTATGGGAACTAGTTTCTAAACCCAAAGATCATCCAATCATTGGATGTAAATGGGTATATAGGAATAAGCTTAATGAAAATGGTCTCATCACTAGAAACAATGCTAGATTGGTAGCCAAAAGTTGTAACCAAGAGGGATGCATTGACTATGATGAGACATTTGCTCTCGTTGCTAGGTTAGAAGCTATTAGAATATTGCTTGTATTTGCTTGTTGCATGAATTTTAAACTTTTTCAAATGAATGTCAAAATTTAATTTTGAAATGGATTTATAAATGAGGAAGTTTATGTTGAACAACCTCCCAAATTTCAAAACTACAAATTTTTGAATCATGTTTTCAAACTTACCAGAGCACTTTATGGATTGAAACAAGCTCCAAAAGCTTGGTATGATAGACTTAATGCTTATTTGCTAGAAAATGGTTTTTCGAAAGGCAAGGTTGACATGACACTTTTTGTTAAGAAGAAAATGCATAACATCTTGATTGTGCAAATTTATGTTGATGATATTATATTTGGTGCTACTAATGAATCTTTGTGCAAATAATTTGCTTCATGTATGATTAGGGAATTTAAAATGAGCATGATGGATGAACTCAAATTCTTCCTTGGACTATAAATCAAGCAATGCAAGGATCGACTTTTGATCAACCAATCCAAGTACACAAAGGACCTACTCAAGATGTTTGGAATAGATGGTTGCAAAGTAAGTAAAACTCCAATGAGCATATCTTTGAAACTTGACAAAGATGAAAGTAGTAAGGTAGTGGATGAGAAGAAATAAAGAGGTATTATCGGATCACTACTTTACTTAACTGCTTCTAGACTTGATATAATATATAGTGTTTATTTGTGTGCTAGATTTCAATATTGTGCTAGGGAATCATGTTTGAATGCCACTAAGAGAATTTTAAAATATTTGAATGGTACATTGCATTTAGGTCTATAGTATCATAGAAACACATCATTTGACATATTATAAACCCTTAATTTTGGCACGAATTAAATTCAAGAAGCTTAAACCTGGTCCATTAGAATTAAAAAAAAAAAAGCTTAACTATAGTTTAATCAAGTTGGTCTAATTTATAAAGGCCCAAATTAAATTTATAAAACATGTTCGGTCCGAAAATTATAAAAATGGATTCAGCTTGAGTTGGATTAAACCCAAATTGACATGAGCCTTGACTCATGTCAATTCGGACCTTCCAAATCGACATGAGCTAAGGCTCATATCGATTTGGCAACTCCAAATTGATATGAGCCTTGCTCATCTCTAGCTCATGTTGATTTGGTATGGCTCATGTCGATTTGGACATACCAAATCAACATGAGCTTCCCTCATGTCGATTTAGATGCTTCAAATTAACATGAATCTTAAGTTAGCCTTTAATCCGAGTTTTAATTGGGTTTAAATTTGAATAAAATTCGGATAAACAAGGGAGAGTTTGAGTGGGATGTGGATTGTCGAGCTAAGGTTGCCCTAGTTGTGCCTTATAAAATAAGGTTACATTCAGTGAAAAATGGGGGAACCAAAATCATCAATTAGGCAATTAAGAAACAAAAAAAAACAGAGAGAGAAGCTTGAGTGTTTGGCAGCCACAATCATCAGAAAAGAACGAAAAGGAGAATTCATAAAAGCAACCAGTAACCAAAATACATAGAGAGGCAGTAGAAATTGCCTTGAAATTGCTTTGCTCAATCAAATCAAAGTTGATCCAGGTAGTAAACAAAATGAAGAACTTGGTTCAACACATTCAATTTGGTGGAGCCAACAATGCAGGTTTAGTTTTTCACACTCAATTTGATTTAATTATCATCGGTCATTTTTATTCTTCAATTATACTAAATAATTGTTATTTGAGATTAGTTATTTAATTGTTAATCATTCATTAATTTTTAATCATTTATACAATAGGTTTAATCTTGATTAATTATTAAACATTCACATAATAGGTTTAATCTTGATTTCAAAACACTAATTTGCATATTTAGATATTAATTTAGAATTAAATCCTAATTCCACAACTAAACCCTAATTCCACAACAAAACATTTTTTTATTTCAAAACTTATTTAGCAGGACCACCATAGCCGCGACTCGTGTCTTCGCACATTATATTTCCTTAATGGATAATATTAATATGTGTTTGTTTATTTTCTTTTTACTTATTCAATTATTTTCATGTGTCATGTGTTATTTTTTCCTTACTTTATTCTTTTCCTTAGATTTATATATATTTTTAAAGGGAATTGTAAAAGGCATGTTTCCATCTAGTGTGGGTGCCTTGTTTATTTAATTTATGTAATTTAATTTATTTTAAGGTTTTTGGGACTATTGTAAGGGACATGTTTCCTCCTATGGTGGGTATCCTATTTTATTTATTTTACTTTCTTTGTGGATATTGGACATTATTATAAGGGCATGTTTTCATTTTGTATAGGTTCCCATTTTATTGCTTTGAACTTTCTTGATTTTAATGAATATTTCTTTATTTCCATTGCATTTAGTATGGATAATATTATAATGCTTAAGAATTTAATAATTTTTAGACCTGAAAAGGAGGCCTGTTCTAATGAACCAAGCGTTATGGGGGTGTTGGGTGATTTCTCACCTTTCTTGTGTGTACCCAACTTTCCAAACTCAATAGAAGGTTGGGAATTCCTTGAGTCATCCACCCCTTTCTTTTACCCGGCCCATCTGGGTTACGAATCTATTTTCTCTGGGTTTAGACCTGTGTTCTCTAAGGCCTTGAGCCTAATAGTGCCAAAGTCTCAAGAACCATTCCACATGGGATGAGTGGGGGCAAAAATCTCCACTCACACATATTAGGTTTTTCGGATGTGAATTTTTTCAGTAGCCTACTAGATAGGAAAAGCACCATTGGAGCATGTCATTTTCTTGCTAAAGGCTTAGTTTCTTAGTTTAGCAAGAAATAAGTGTCGGTTGCTTTATCTACCACGGAAGCTAAATATATTGCTACTTGTTTTTGTTGCACACAAGTTCTTTGGATGAAACAATAATTGCTATATTTGAAAAAAAAATTTGATCACATTCCTATTAGGTGTGATAACATGTTTAGGTCATTTTTGTACTAGTTTTTAGTATGATTTTATGTGTGTTTTAGTTAATGTTTTGATTAATTTTTGTTTTAAGTGTGTTTAAAGTGTCGTTTTTAGGTTTAGGTGCAAAACACCCTTGGAAGATCAAAACAGTGCAAGAAAAGCATGAACCAAGTAAGACATGGCCAAGCCAAATCAAGCTTGGCCGTGTCCCTCAAAGAATGAAGTTGGCAAAGCTTGACACTGCCAAGAGACACGGCCAAGCCTCTGGCCGTGTCTCATTCAAAGAACAAAACAAAGAACAAAGCAAAGAAAGAGCAAAAATGAAGAAACAGGAAGAGACACACCCAGGTGACACGGCCAGCAAGCTTGGCCATGTCCCATTTCATGCCTAAGACACTTGAGCAAGCAAAGAAGGAAAGAAAAGAAGCAGAGACTGACACCATCAAGGGACACGGCCAGAAGCTTGGCCGTGTCCCAAGAAAGAAAAACATGAGACACGAAAAAGCTCCACATACTTGGCCGTGTCACCCCTCATGACCAAAGAAAAGAAAAAAAAGAAAGAAAGAGCCAGTGAGGAACAAGGCCAGCAAGCTTGGCCGTGTCCCAAGGAAAATAAAGAGACACGGCCAAGCCACTCTAAGCTTGGCCGTGTCACCTCATGGAAAGAAAGAAAAGAACAAGAGACACGGCCAAGCCACTCTTGGATTGGCCGTGTCACACAAAAAATAATTGATTTCTTTTGCACGAAGTGGGGAACAAAGTGGGGAACAAGACTTATTGCTTGCTAAAAGAAATATTAAACAAAGAAATAGTGGGGAACAAACTGAAATGGTGTGAGTTGGAAGGCATGGGTGTTGAGTTTTGAATGAATTAAATAGAGAAGAGGAGGAAAATGGAGGGAGTTCTTGGTTGTTCTTGAAGAATTTCTGCAAAAACGTGGGAGAGGGAGAGAGTGACACTCTCCCTTGTCCCTTCATCTTCAACCTCCATTTCTATCCTCTCCACTTTCTCCATCTTCCATTGACAGGTTCTTTAA
This sequence comes from Garcia nutans, assembly GCA_947685225.1. Classification (NCBI taxonomy): domain Eukaryota; kingdom Viridiplantae; phylum Streptophyta; class Magnoliopsida; order Malpighiales; family Euphorbiaceae; genus Garcia; species Garcia nutans. The sequence continues at coordinate 44,084,658 of CANTUV010000037.1, forward strand.
GATTCTTTGGGATAAATTGGGTTAAACAAGCTCTTGAAGGTTGAAGAAGCTTCATTGAAGGGATTGGTGACTTGATAAAGCTCCATTCCATCTTCCAAAGGCACAATCAATTGAAGGCTTGGTGACTTGAGAAAGCTCCATCCAAAGGTTTGGTGACTTGATAAAGCTCCATTCCACATTACAAAGGGGAATCAACCATTGAAGAGGGCTTGAGTTCTTCATCAAATACATCAAGTGGAGCTAGGAGGAAGACTAGCAATCCTACTCTTGGCATCTTCACAAGGGGTTTTTCTATTCTCTCTTTTAATTCATTTCTATTGTTGTTGTTGTATTAAGAGATTGATATTGCAATGGACAATTTGTATTTGTTTTATATTGAGTTGAATGAATGTGTTAAATTGATGATGTTGAGCTAAATACCCATGCCCAAGGTTTGTAGTATATTTGGTTGAATGTCTTGATTTGATATTTCCATTGATGTTCCTTGTTGATTGGTTGATTGTATTGTATTAAATGCTAGGTTGATAGATTAGCTACCTATTGATCTTTGAATATTGGATGACGGACCGAGAGGTGAAATCCGATATCGGAACTATATAATCGACCACCCTATGAATGAATTAGAAATATAAGTTCTAGGGTTTCATTAATTTGGTAATGTAAAAGAATTGGTCATTGTTAATTCATGAATGTGAGAACTAATGGATTGGTAATTGACTAATTAACCTTAAGGAACAAATTAATTACAAGGTTATGTTAATGGATAATTGAGAATTGAGCTTTGATTGAATGGACCTATGACTCTAGGTACCTTCCCAAGAATTGATTTGATCTTGTACAACCATCACACACAACTCTACGCACGTTAATTTTAGGTTTAAATTATTGTCGCACCATCCCAAACAACAAACTCTCGTATTTAAATAATTTGTTAATCAAGCTATTACGAACCACACCTTCTTGGGGAAACGACCTTGGGGCGATCACCTTTGCTACAGCTACCTCGTATACTTGCGAGTGACGCTTTGTAGTAGTACTTAATCCGAGCGCAACATAACACAAGTGCAATTAACTTATCCAAGAACCTCATTTAGCATTCTAGGTCAAAATATATAGACATTAAGCATCACTTTTCAAGAGATAATGTTTAAAATCATAATGTCGTCTTAGAATTCATAGATACTCAAAACAAACTTGCCGATATCTTTACAAAACCTTTAAGTGATGAAAGATTAAACTTCATCAAACAACAATATAAGGCAGACACCTTCTTTCTCTCCTCTCAAGTTACCCAACTTGCTAGACACTTAGGGCTTCTAAAGCCTGACAATGTTGCAACCTTAAGTGATCCCCCTTGATCTAGCCACTAACTCCATCAACCTAAACTACCTTAAGCATGCTAGATGCATCCAAAAGGTTGATGACTACTATGAGTATACCTTTAGCAGCGAGGGAGTCATTCAAAGAGTGAGGAAGAGGCCTAGGTATCATATTACTGAAGAAGAAGGAGAACCAACCTATGTAGAAGTTGAGCACCCTCCTAGACCTTCCAAACCTCCCAAAGAAAAGGGTGAGTCCTCCAAAACCATAAAGCTTATCCTCAAGGCCATAACCTCCCATCAAAAGCAATTCACCCATTTTAAGAAGGATGTAACCAAGAGGATCACTAAGCTCCATAAGAAGGTTGACCTCTTATCTCATATTCACCATGACATATATGAGATATAAGGGAAGCTTGACCTTACCCAATATGAGCTAAGTGAGTGGGATGTGAGTGAGCATATTGATAGCCCTTGTGAAGAATCCTCCCAATCATCTCATGGTTACTCTCCCTCTCCTTATCTTAATGGTTATGATGATGAAAACACTCCAACTCCACCTCCACCATCAAGAAAAGGAAAAGAAAAAGTTTTAGACTAGTTACTTCATTTGTACTTTCTTTTATTTTTCACATGTTTTTTCCTTGTATTTGTTTCCTTTTTGCATTTCCTTTTTATCTTGTATTGAAATTTCTCTTTAATGAAATGTTGCTTTTCCTTACATGAATTATCTTACTTTAATTTCCTTTTTTCCTTTGTCAAAGAGGGAGAAGTTGTATAAACTTAATTGTCCTTATATAAGGGTCATACAAAAGGGAAGAAAACTTAAAACTTAAATTAAAAATTGAACACACCCCATACACTAAGGGGGAGAAGAAACCTAACTTGAATTTAATGATCATGCACATTTAAGGAAGAATGTTTTAAGGGGGAGCAAGTAACAAAAATCAAACAATAATTAACCATTTGCATTTGAATTACAATTGAAGCATGCATTTAATTATTTCTAAATTAAATTCCATTTGATTTCCAAAGTCAAAAAGGGGGAGAATGTTGAACAATTAAACTATATTTTGATCATTGACAATCAAATTGATATGAACTAATAATTTCAAACAAGTTTGTTGTTGTAGGCATAAAACCCTAACTCTTATGCGACCATCCGAGCCTACTGAGTGACTGCACAAGCATATAAGGAAAAAGTACTAAAGACACAGTAAAGATAGTGGGCTTGCCGAGCAGTGAAGATGAAACACAAGCTGGTTATGCTACCGCCTGAACCAACCGAGTTACCGCATAACAGACGAAGCTAAAACCAACAAACTTATAGAGAAGATAACGATCTTGTCGAGCGGTGATGGTGGAATGTAAGATATCTGTATGAACGTCCAAGATACCTAGCGACCGCACGAGATACCAAGCTAAATCTATAATCTTACAGACGAGGTCACAATCTCGGTGTACGGTGAAGTCAAGATGCATGGTAGGAGTGAGACTGCACCTAAACCCTAAGCGACCGCATAACCTAAGGACCTAAAAACCTAAAGGTGGTAGAAGTCATAGCGGTCAACTTGTGCGGTGCTTCCTCATTGTCCAATCATTTATGGGACCACCCGAGACAACCTAGCAATTGTACAAGTTCAATACATTTGAGTTTTAGTGCTAAATACCTTTGATTAATGGGAATAAGACACATGGATGAAGAAATTCAAAGTGTTGTGTGACTGCAAGACATGTGATTATAGGCAATCAAGATCTTGTTAGACAACCAAATCTTACCATTAAGGTTAGTCGCTAGAGCAATATTTGAATTGTGTGACCATACAAATGGTAGTGAGACCGCACAAGGTGTCTCAGCCACTAAATTAGTGGAAGACAAGCTCTAAACATGTGGAACCACTTCAAATGGCTAGTCAAGTCCAAATGGCTATAAATACCCAAAGAAACCTTATGTTTGATAAAATTGTGATTCTAATAGCCAAAGCAATATACCCAAAGAAACCTCTTGTTTGATAAAATTGTGATTCTAATAGCCAAAGCAATATACTCAAAGAAGCCTCTTGTTTGATAAAATTATGATTCTAATAGCCAAACCAATTATTATTTGTATTATTTGAGTATTGGATGTGAGCATTAAAAACACCATTGTAAGTTGAGCGTTAGCTTTGAAACACTTAGGTTTTAGAGTGAGTCTTGGGAAAACTCTTGTAAGGGTTGTGAGGATTGACCTCAATCCTTGTTAAAAGTTGGTGTGAACTTGTGAAAATGCCAAGTTAGAGTTAAGCTTGTGAAAACATAAAATTGGTGGAACCTTAATAAGTTTTTAAGGAAGTGGATGTATGATTGAGGTAATCTGAACCACTATATACTCATTGTGTTAATTCTTCTCTACTCCATCTCCATCTAAATCATCTTTATCTTCTTGTTGCTCTAAATTTTTAATTTATCATCACTACTCAAATCAACCAATTCACCCCCCTATTGGTTGCTAATTTGGAACAGCAATCCATCTCTACTTTTATTTCTTCTTCGAATTGCTCTTTTATGTCTTCTCCTTTTGTCCCAAAGGATATATTCTTCCAATTCTAGGAAGTCTATAAATGTTGTTTACAAAGGAAACAAGTTCATTGCCTTAAGACCCGCGTCCTTGCATAAAACACTTAACAATTCAAAGAGAATACTCAAACAATTAAATTAAAAAATCAAACTACTACTATTTAAATAGCCTTCCTTGGCAATTGCACTAAAAACTTATTGCGCTCTACTCAGCACTACTAAAAAGCGACTCTTTTAAGTATACGAGGTTATTATAGTAATGGTGAACGCTCCAAGGTCGTCTCTCAAGGAAGTTATTTATATATAACAATTTGATAAAATAAAAAATAAAAATGAATTAAAGAATAAATTGGTAATATTGAAGCTTATTGAAGAAATTTAAAATGAAATGTAACACCCTTAATTTTAAATATAATTAAATAAATAATTTAGAGGGTTAAATAAAGTTTTGAAAGTGAGAAAATATGAGGAGTATATGTAAAATATAAAGAAAGTTTACATAACATATAAAGTTAAATAGTAAAAAGAAAAGACAAAAGTTGAATAGTAAAAGGGGCATAATGGTAAAACCCCAAAAAATTAAAATAATAATAATAAAATAGATAGTGAAATATGATGGAGAAATTTAAATATTTATTAAATATTAAAATAAAATATTTTTTAGTGAAAGATGAAAATTAAAATTTTAAAAATAAATAATTAAATAAATAATTAAAATAATAAAATATTATATATATATATATATATTGTTGGCATTTGAAAGAATAAGAAAAGAGTTAATTTTAAAAATTAAAAAAAAAAAAACCCATCTTTTATCTTCTTCTTCTCTCTTACCCGAGAATCACCATGGCTAAGGATGATTTGCATATCCAAATACTAAATTTTAAAAGGATTTTCAAGTATTAAAGAGAATTTTGGTGGATTTTCAACAAATTGGTAAGCTTTCTTTCAAAATTTTAACAATTTCTTTAGTATTTATGATTGTGTAAAATATGAAATTTTGATGGGATGTTTTTTAATTTGTTATATGGGTGTGGATGGAGTTATTTTGATGAGAAGACTAAGATCTTGTAGTTAGATAGTTGATTTGTTTAAGTTTAGATGAAGTTTAGAAGGGTTAGTGATAAATTTAGGGTTTTAGAAGAATTTTGTTAAGGAATTAATGCTAATTGGATTACATTGTTTAAATCATGTTATAAAGTGATTTTAATGATGAAAATGAACTTAGAATACCATTTGGAATTGATTGGAATATTGTTTCAAAATTAAAGAATGTTAGAGCAAAATTTAAAAAATTGAAGGAAATGTGCTAAATTGATTTTTATTAGTTAGAATGTATTAGAATGTGATTCTAATACATTTTATATACTTATATTTTATATAGGAATTGAATGGTTGGTTAGTGCGCAAACCTACTAGTGAAGGGCATCTTGGAAGTTAAGGGGAGAGTGATGATTTTTAGCTTGAAAATTGCCAAAACCAAGGTCAGTGCATACTTTAATTAAATGTATTTATAGGCATTTGATTGGCATGTTTCATTATATATAAAAGGGATGAGTATGCTACTTTGATGTGTGAATACACATAAAAAGAGTGCAAATATATGTTTATGTTATGTAGTGCATAATGTGTGATTGAATGAGCCATTATAAGATGGCTAAATGCATTTATTGATGTGTAGACCCCTAATTTTTGCCCAAAGTTAATCCGATCTCAATTAAAGAAGGCCAAGCTAAATTTGGTCTGATTTTAAAAGCTTAAACATAGTTATAGCTTTGAAACATGTCAGCCTAGTTTTAAAAGGCCTAAATTAAGTTTGTTCAATTTTTAAAACCCAAACTGTCTGATTTATTATTTAAAAATTAAAACACGTTTGATTTGATTTTAAAATATAAAATTAAGTCAGACTGGACCAAAAATGTGAAACCATGATGAATTGGCTTCGCCAATTCGCCATGGAGGGCCTCCAAAGCGAATTTGCTAAGGCCAATTTGCCATGGTGTGGTGACCATGGCAAATTGGCAAGCCAATTCGCCATCAACATGCCAATTCGCCACACCATGGAAAATTGGCAATGCCCAATTTGCCATGGATGGCATACCATGGCCAATTGGCTAATGCCAATTCTCCATGGTCCATTAATCCGACCATACTTAGTTTATTAATTTTCTACTTAAGAATGGACTTTATTTTAACTGTTGGATTAGCGTATTAAGGTTTTATATTAAACCTTCTTTGCCTATAAATACTAACAGTTAATACTAAAATAGGAAGGGATTAGCAAGAGACTTTTGAACAGCCACAATTATTAAAAACCAAGCAGTAGCAACAATTAAGCAGAGATCAACACATAACAATTGCCTAGAGGCAATTGCTTCACTCAACCAACACTCTCAGTTTTGGTGGAGCCAACAAACGGAGGTTTAGTTTTGTCACTTAATTTATTTAAATTTATAGTAGATTCTCTCATTATTATTTCATCCTTTAAATTATCTTCCTCCATTAATTCATTCTTTTGCCTTTGATTTATATAAAACATCCAGTGGCTTATTTATTCAAACTTTATTTTGTCCAATAGTCCCAATAGCTTGTATTCATTGGTTTCAAATTCACAATAGTTTGTTCATTCAACTTTATTATTGTTCAATAAGTTGTTTAGCTAATATCCACTTATTTTAAGTGTCTAGCAGCTTAAGATTTAACCAAAACCCTAGTTTAATTACCCAAAACCTCATTTACATGTTTTAACAACCAAAATCTCAAATTGTATTTTAAAACCCTAATATTATAAAAACCTTTATTTTTAATATTCAAAACCTAACTCCATACTAAACCTTAATTTACATTTTAAAAAATCCCTAAAACCCTAATTTGTATAAATATAAAATTCTAGCTTAGATAGAAACCCTAATTCTCTAATAAAATCATACCATATAAACCATCTACCTTTTGAGGCGCTGCCCCCTTGACCCCCGCCTAATAACCGACTAGCAGGACCGCCTTACATGACCCCTCATCAATGGGGTCAATATTTATTTATGGATTGTAAGTCTTTATAATTAACCTTAATTTTCTTTTATTAAACTCTAATTTCTTATTATTATTGTGATGATTAAACTACATGTTTAAATTATTTATTTTGCTATGAATGGTTGAGTGGTGTTAATTTTATCATTTAGATTTTAAGGATGTAAAAGGCATGTTTCCACTTGTGGGTGCCTTATTTGTTTAATTAATTTATTTTTTGTAATTTAATTTATTTAAAGACTTTGGAAAAATTGTAAGGGATATGTTTTTACCTTTTAGTGGGTGTCCTATTTTATTTATTTTCTTTGTAGACATCTAGACATTTGTAAGGGCATGCTTTCATCAATTGATTGGTGTCCATTTATTTATTTGTTTGGACCTTCTTTGATATTAATATGATGAATGTTTATTTATTTTAAATTGCATGTAGTATACATAATATTATAATACTTAAGAATTGAATAATATTTAGACCTGAAAAGAAGGTCGGTTTTAATGAACCAGGTATTATGGGGGTGTTGGGCCACTTTTCACCTTTCCCATGCGTACCCAACTTTCTGAACTCAATAGAGGGTTGGGGATTCCTTAGGAATCAAGCCCCCCTTTTTTTTTCTCGGCCGGTCACATGATGTGTTTGTGAAAAGTGTATAATTATGCCAAATATATGCATAATTCAGCCACATAGAGGATGTCGTAAGTAAATTGATGGGATTGATGAAAATGTATTGAAATAATGAAAAAAGATAGAAAAAGTGCAAAAAGAATGGAATTGGTGTAATTGCCAAAGTTTAAGCAAAATATGAAATTATTTGTGTTATGTGAGAAACCTTATGTTATATCAATTTTCAGAGTATTATATTTTGTATTATACGGTATACCAATTATTTATCTTTGGGCTAGACACTGAGCGTCAATATTATTTGCCTTCAGGCCAGATGTCAGGCATCACTTTTATTTTCCTTCGGGCCAGACGCTGGGAGTCACTATTATTTGCCTTCAGGCTAGACACTGGTGTCAAAAATAGTCCAAAGTAATATATTTGGAACTTGAATATTATATAGGGTCATTTGGGCCCAATGCATGTTAATATGACATGTGATGGTTTAAGATGAAAAATGCATAAGATTTAAAACATAGTTGCATGACATATTATTATTTATGAAAGAAAAGCATTTTACATTATTGTCTTTAAATTTTTATGATTATCAAAGCATGTACCACTAGGCAAAAAATTTAGTGCGAATTGTCCATCATGCAAGTGATAGTGTAGAGGTGGAGAACTCTAATTAACCTAACTAGATCTAGAGTCTTTGGATAATTCTTGAAGTTTATTAGGTTGCCACTAGACCAGAGGCCACTGCATAGCATGTAGATGTTTATTTGTTTTAATAAACGTTTTATGTTTTGTATACATTATGGATCTTATTAAATTGTTATAATTTTAGTGCAAGTCAAGTAATGTGAATCTTCAAAACACCATTTGTGTAATAAAATGAACATGTGACACCAAATATGTTGGATTATGGAAATGTTTATTTAGAGATGTGAATGAGTCAATATGTTTTAGGAGTGTGAACGTTTAGTGCAGGTTGTGTATGTTTGAATTTTGAGATTACCCAAATTACAGACAAAACTCTGGCGAATTTTTTCTAGAGATTTTCCCCTAAAATATGTGTTTTTAGTAATTTAAACTATTAATGAATATTTATATATAATTATTAAAGTACATTTTATGGTATAAAATAGTTTTCTTGAAATTATAAAAATTTTGTAATGACAGAAACTATGACATCTTGTATTCTATATGCGTATTTCATATATACCAAGTGTATGTATAATATGTATATAGGGTATAAGGGTATTACATGAAAAGTAAGATAAAAACACTAGGTTATGCAAGAATTAATGTAAAGCTTTCAAGAGAATACCTAGGATTTACATATTGATTTAATCAAAGTTTAATTCTTAAATTTTTCCACTAATATAACCTTGTAACTTAATTTCTTTCTTAATATTAATTAGCAATTACCAATTCATTAGATTTCACATTCATGAATTAATAAAAATCAATTATTTTGAGTTGAAAATTAAGAACACCCTAGAACTTACATTTTTAATTCATTCTTAGGGTAGTTGAATGCAAGGCTCCAATGTCAAGTTTCATCTCTCAGTTCTTCACTCAATATCAATAGATTAATAGGTGGCCAATCTACTAACCTAAAATATATTTTAGTGTAATCAACTCATAAATAAGGTATATTAATGGAAAATATTTAATTAAAACATTCAATAAAATCTACTGTGTAACACCCCGATACCCTATATAAGTACTGTACATATACCTTGTATACATACAGTAAGTATATAAAGTATAAGGATGTCACTTTTTGTTACCTTTTAAAAACCTGTAACAAAGTGCAAACCATAATACATTAATTTACATAATATCTACAAAATCATTGTCTTTATCAAAACTTCATTTATACATATACATATCCTCTTGTCAAAAATACATCAAAATTAAAAGTTATACATGTATGCATTACCCTCTAGTTGGTCTCGACAAACCTTTACTCTTCTCGTGGCATAACGAAACACTTGTATATTCCACCAAGCTACCTGCGCGATTATACATCCGCGCTAAGCCCAAAAGCTTAGTAGTACAAATATAAAATATAAACATACATTATAGATATGCTAATAGATAATAATATATCAATTCAATGTACAATTAGTTCTTATCATGTTTTTCCTTCTTGATTGCACCTTTCATACATATTGACAAATTTCATATATTATATACATTTAAACAAAACATTACCACCAACCACAATCCATTACTAATACTCATATTCAATATATCAATATACATACATTATATATCATACCAATCAAGAGTCACATTTCCAAAGAAGACAATTCTTATCACCAAACACAATTCATCATTACCACTCACAATCAATACACACACCACATATCATACTTCAAAACATTAGTTTGTTCACAATTCACTAATCATAAATCATATTTCCCACAAAGGCAATTATTGCCATCAACCATCATCCATCATTCATCACTAATATCCACAATTTATATATCTCATTTACAACAAATGACAGACTCGGGCCCAAAAGACACTAATATGCTATTCGACTTTCAGAGTTAATGCTTTGGTTTAATTATCACATTCATCAATATCCCAACTAGGCTTCAAGGATTAAGTTCAACCAAGCTTCAAGGGGAACAAAGCATGCTAAGTATCAACCCAACTTGGCTTCAAGAACTAATCCAACCTAGCTTCAAGGGTTGTAACATCTCAATTAGGCTTCAAGGACTAGACCCAACCAAGCTTCAAGGGGAGTAAAACATGTTAAACTTCAACCCAACTTGGCTTCAAGGATCAAGCCCAACCTAACTTCAAGAGATTGTTACCATTAGGCATGCCACCAACAACAAAACTCTGAAAATGAATAACACATTAGATACACAATTCATTGATTATTTCATCATCAATATCATTTTTAATTCTCATCATTATTTAGGCAAACATGCCTCATTTATCACAATTGATTCATCCTCTAGGCAAACATGCCTCATTTATCACAATTGTATCATCATAGCCAATCACAATGGCTTTATATTCCATTTAAGTTATCATTGCCAATAACAATGGCTTCATATCACAATATATCTCAAATCACATTTCATGTTTCATCATTGATATATGCAACATTAATTACATTGCTAAACAAACATGTCATTAATCAATCATACCATATAGGCATACTTCAATTATGTCACTCAATCATACATAATCCATTTCATTACACATATATCTTAAATTCATTGTCATATAATCCATGTGTCTATTTATTTCATTTTGACCATCATTATCAATCATGATAACATCACATTTCATCATTTCTCAAACACATTAACACCATTCATTATTCAAACATTTATCATAACAAATTGCATTGCACGTACCTTTCTTTTTGGATGATCATTATAGCTTTCACACTATACCAATGACAACATTAGTAACATTGAATTAATCAATATAATAATCTACTTAACACATTTATACTAAGGGTGTTAAATCTCAAAATCATATAAAAGATTACATCTATGTAAGTTTGTACTTACCTCAAGAACTACTCCCATCACCTATATCTTTCCTTTCCCAAGAATTCTTCACATTAGGTTAATGTAACACAATTTCTTCAAAACCTAATCCAAAGATAGTTATTTCCATAAGAACATAAGAATGATAATCAATTAGAGCAACCTCAACACAAGACACGCCCACCAACACGGGCACCAACACGGCCGTGTCCATCAATTACCTTTCACACAGTAGCTAACACACTCAAGGGACACGGCCAAGCTTATGGCCGTGTCACCCAACACATGCTCCAACACGGCCAAGACTCCCTTAGCTTGGCCGTGTCTCTCAACCAAAAGAGGCAGTGACAGACACGGTCAAGGGACACGGCCAAGCCAGTGGCCGTGTCTCTCAACACCAAAATTCCAGTAGCAGACACGGGCAAGTGACACGGCCGAGACAGTGGCCGTGTCTCTCCAAATCGATCCAACACGGCCGTGTCTACCCCAATCCTGGCCGTGTCTCACAAAGAATGAAGATTTCCAACGAGGCCAAAATCATATATTCAATGTATTTCAACTTCAATAAACCTAAACACACATCATTCAATCAACTCTCCATCTCATATATATTAAACCTTACTAGCCAATTTCAATAATCCATTATCAACCTCACAATTAACCTTATTAATATCATCTAACTATCAATTCAACATATCAATACTCTTAATCTTCCATTACATCACCATCACACCAACCATATCAAATCCAACTCAAACAATAGAAATCAAGACAAAGAATTGAATACTTACTTGAATATCTTGTCAATTCTTCAATCTCTACCTTCAATTCTCTTAAAACCCCAAGATTTTGATGAAGATCATCACCTCTCTTTAACTCTCTCTCTCTCTCTCGTGCAAGAACCAAAAGGAGAAGAAGAAGAAGAAAGACAAATCTCTTTTCTCTTCTCACGATAGCCACACAAATATAATAATAATAATAATAATAATAATAATAATAATAATAATAATAATTTCCAAAAGAAAATTACCTCAATGCCCTTTAACCATTTATTCTAACTCTCTTATTACTCAAATGCCAATTTAAGTACTTTCACACTCAAAAAGATAAATATCTTTTCCCCTTGACTCTCCATTTGACCAACTTATATGTTTTATATACTAACATATATACAATATATACATTCCAATTACACAATCATTTTCTTTGCACAACATATATATACCTTTAATTCAAATCACACAACAATTGTATTAAAACTCCTAGGCATATATTGGGATATTACAATTCTCTCCCCCTTAAATAATTTCGTCCTCGAAATTATTAATACCATAAAAATCCGCTTTTAAGAAATTACTATCTTAACTTCCATATGAAGTTAATTATATGCTTAAGTTATTATTTCATCAAATCATATAACTTCAACTCTCCCTTTTTGAATCAACCATCTTCTCTAAATTCCGAAGTTCATCATTCTATATGTCTATACATCTTATTACTTTCTTGATCAAACATTCAAAAGATCTCATTACATTTCCTATTAATATCTTTATACAAAAATCAGATCATCATATAACACATTAATACTTTGTCAAATCTTTATATTTAATAAATATATTGTTTCTTCATCTCTTTAATATTACTTTTATAGCTTTAACCTTAGAACCCATTGGTTTATATCTGAGCATTAACTATCTTGTCATTACTATCACTATCTAAATAGACATTTATCACACCCCAATGGATAACAAATTCCTTATTTTTCACAAATGGGATTACTTCTTTAGCATGCTTTTCACTTAACTTACATAATAATACATTATCTTTCAATTTATTTCATACATACTTAACCTTTTCCCTTTTTATCATGATTAACAACTACTATACTCTATTCATTCATGTCCAAACACACTTTAAAATTTTACCTCATATACATTATCATGTAAATACTTATTTTCTTAATACAACTATACACATTAAATTTTAATAATGATTCATAATCCTAGCCAAATCCAGATCAATTGATTTATCTGTCACAATATACCCACGTTCCAATTTTGTTCAATTCCAACCAACGATTAAGTAATCTAACTTATCATGAAATTTCACAATTTTCATATAAGTATAAAAATACCTTAAGTCCATAGGAGCAAACTTATATTCAATTTCTAATCTCTTTCAATCCATTTTCAGTCAAATCATCATGATAACAAATCACTTCCCATTATCTTTAAATATACACATAGTTTACTTTCTATTATCTTAGTAATAATTTCCACCAATTCTCATAAAAATGTTATATCATGCTTAATATCCATAATTCATTCACTCAAACCTTGAGTTCATTCCCTTAAACCTCAAGTTACATATCATAAGCATATTCAGTATAACTTTCATTCATATCTTAGAATTTCTCCTTTTTTTTAATATCTCTTCACGTTTCAAATCATTGTTATACTTATTTCAATTACCTTTTTATCATATTATTCATATCTCACCACATTTCCATAATTTCCCTTTTTCTTTCTTTATCTTCACCATTATAACCAAATTCTTAACATAAAAATAATAATAAGGTACAACCTTATCCATCATAACTTTTAACTATACTTTTTAAACAAAATTGTCAACCTCACCAAATCCGTATTACAATCATTATATTTAAGATTCAAATCCATAGATAACAAATTAACCGATCCAATATACTGAACAAAACACATGGCTTTAAGAGATTAATATTCAAGCCTGGGACTTCCAAATCAATACTATTCTTATATAATTTTATTCTCAATCTTTACAGATACAAAGCTAAGATGTATCTAAAAAAAAAAAATTACATATTCCTACTTTACACTTTTGCAATATCAGAAGTTGACACATTCCAACTCCGTTTCAACCCAATTTGCACTCAATTATACAATCTTAATCAACTTAATTCAAGTTTTAACAATATTACTATAAACATATTTAATCACATACAATTCCCATATCATTTCTATTCGTCACTACATTTCTAATCCATTTACAATCTCTTAATATATATTTACATAGAACTTTTCATATATGAATACTTTGGAAGTCTAAATATCACATAATCGTCAAGTTCAATGCTCATCATGACAATTTCCACTATTTACTGTTATTCAAGTCTATGCCATTCTCACTTCCATCATATAATTCATTTGGCTTTACACAGTTCAAGACCTAATCTCTCTTAGGTCTACTAATACATACAACATCATTTTCATATCACTAATTCCATAATAATACCACATACATTTTCATGGGTCACCCTCATAATGTGATTCACCCATTTGTTTATATGTCATAATTTCATTCATATCGAAAACTCAGTTCACATATCATATACATGTATACACTTAGTTAGATGCTCTTATTTATCATACATTCAATACAAATTTTCCTTTATAACTATAACAACCATCCCAGTCCACCTGCTGAGCCATTCCTATTCGGAGAAACCCTCAGGGCCTCTAGCTGGGCTGCTACAGTACTAAACTGCCCTCACAGCCTTCCAACAGGATTCGCTTATTTGACTTACACCCAAGACACATGAATGCAAGTCGCCTCTCCGGACCGAACACCTGACCTCCCCCTTAAGAGAATCAGCGAAATTCATCCAGTACCATTTCTTCCAATATGATACAAAGTATCTATTCACACAACACACATATATATATATATTTTTCTGACTATAATAGCACTTTATATCCATCTTAGCCACATTTCCAATGTAACATCTCTTTCACTTCCATCTTTAAAAACATTTAATATATATTTCCATATCCATTTTTACCCTTCTCAATTAGTGACTTAAAATAGCTTATCCACTTCCCTTTTTACTTCAAGACAAATCCTCATACTATCAATTACATTACTCCATTTATAATACTTCCATATGCAATATTAATCATTTCATCTAGTTCATGTATTGCATATACACTAAACCATCAACATTCAAATAATCTTTATCAATTTCCACTAAAACTTTAACTTTTCAACTTACTACTTCACTTAAACTTCAATTTGCCAAACTCATCTTTTCTTAATATTACTTAAAAAAAACATCATATATATTTATATATCACAAAGCAATATCAAAACATATAATTTCCACAATTACCAAGCTCATTTCAGAATCTCAAATATCGTATATTACCACCATTACGATGAGCTTTCACCATATTCAAACATCTCACATTTCTAATATTAAATTCACAATGGTTGCATTAAAATAACAATACCAATCTATATTCTTACTTAACCAAACAAAACCTTAACTGTATATACATCCCCAACTTTACATAATCACACTTTGTCTCTACTAATCAACTCATTCAATATTCCACCATACTCTCCGCATTTAAATAACATAACTTTCAATATTAACAATTCGATATTATTTCCTCTGTCTAACAAACTCAACATTAACAAACCCAACATAAGTTTTATTATAAAGAGGTTCAAATTATAGAAGAAAGAGTACATACTCTTATCTTGATTTAATTTTCAACTTTATTCTACTTTTCATTTTTTTATGTTTCAATTCATATTATGTCCTACATAATATTGCTCATAAACATCAACATTACCTTCCATGTTGCACACTACATAACATTTTCATATTCATCATCAATATGCATATATCACATTACATTTCGCAATTTGTTTCTCATAATCAATTAGGCACTATGCCTCAATTATAATTCATTTCCAACATCATTGCCAACAATCATGGTTTCTCATCACATCAACATAGTATACACATATATCATCAACTATATTGAACATTTTATATAACACAAATATTCTACAAGTCATATTATGCCACATCCAAGACCAACCTAGGTGTAAATGCATATACATGTATTACAAATTACATTTCAAAACTCTTCTTTGTAATTCATTTTAAACGTTTCAAAACTTTTTCTTTTTAATTTCACTTAGGCCGAGAATCTCGAACCTAAGCTCTGATACCAAAATAATTGTAACACCCCGATACCCTATATAAGTACTGTACATATACCTTGTATACATACAGTAAGTATATAAAGTATAAGGATGTCACTTTTTGTTACCTTTTAAAAACCTGTAACAAAGTTCAAACCATAATACATTAATTTACATAATATCTACAAAATCATTATCTTTATCAAAACTTCATTTATACATATACATATCCTCTTGTCAAAAATACATCAAAATTAAAAGTTATACATGTATGCATTACCCTCTAGTTGGTCTCGACAAACCTTTACTCTTCTCGTGGCATAACGAAACACTTGTATATTCCACCAAGCTACCTGCGCGATTATACATTCGCGCTAAGCCCGAAAGCTTAGTAGTACAAATATAAAATATAAACATACATTATAGATATGCTAATAGATAATAATATATCAATTCAATGTACAATTAGTTCTTATCATGTTTTTCCTTCTTGATTGCACCTTTCATACATATTGACAAATTTCATATATTATATACATTTAAACAAAACATTACCACCAACCACAATCCATTACTAATACTCATATTCAATATATCAATATACATACATTATATATCATACCAATCAAGAGTCACATTTCCAAAGAAGACAATTCTTATCACCAAACACAATTCATCATTACCACTCACAATCAATACACACACCACATATCATACTTCAAAACATTAGTTTG
This sequence comes from Garcia nutans, assembly GCA_947685225.1. Lineage (NCBI taxonomy): Eukaryota > Viridiplantae > Streptophyta > Magnoliopsida > Malpighiales > Euphorbiaceae > Garcia > Garcia nutans. Next base: position 44,101,390 of record CANTUV010000037.1, read on the forward strand.
TTCACAATTCACTAATCATAAATCATATTTCCCACAAAGGCAATTATTGCCATCAACCATCATCCATCATTCATCACTAATATCCACAATTTATATATCTCATTTACAACAAATGACAGACTCGGGCCCAAAAGACACTAATATGCTATTCGACTTTCAGAGTTAATGCTTTGGTTTAATTATCACATTCATCAATATCCCAACTAGGCTTCAAGGATTAAGTTCAACCAAGCTTCAAGGGGAACAAAGCATGCTAAGTATCAACCCAACTTGGCTTCAAGAACTAATCCAACCTAGCTTCAAGGGTTGTAACATCTCAATTAGGCTTCAAGGACTAGACCCAACCAAGCTTCAAGGGGAGTAAAACATGTTAAACTTCAACCCAACTTGGCTTCAAGGATCAAGCCCAACCTAACTTCAAGAGATTGTTACCATTAGGCATGCCACCAACAACAAAACTCTGAAAATGAATAACACATTAGATACACAATTCATTGATTATTTCATCATCAATATCATTTTTAATTCTCATCATTATTTAGGCAAACATGCCTCATTTATCACAATTGATTCATCCTCTAGGCAAACATGCCTCATTTATCACAATTGTATCATCATAGCCAATCACAATGGCTTTATATTCCATTTAAGTTATCATTGCCAATAACAATGGCTTCATATCACAATATATCTCAAATCACATTTCATGTTTCATCATTGATATATGCAACATTAATTACATTGCTAAACAAACATGTCATTAATCAATCATACCATATAGGCATACTTCAATTATGTCACTCAATCATACATAATCCATTTCATTACACATATATCTTAAATTCATTGTCATATAATCCATGTGTCTATTTATTTCATTTTGACCATCATTATCAATCATGATAACATCACATTTCATCATTTCTCAAACACATTAACACCATTCATTATTCAAACATTTATCATAACAAATTGCATTGCACGTACCTTTCTTTTTGGATGATCATTATAGCTTTCACACTATACCAATGACAACATTAGTAACATTGAATTAATCAATATAATAATCTACTTAACACATTTATACTAAGGGTGTTAAATCTCAAAATCATATAAAAGATTACATCTATGTAAGTTTGTACTTACCTCAAGAACTACTCCCATCACCTATATCTTTCCTTTCCCAAGAATTCTTCACATTAGGTTAATGTAACACAATTTCTTCAAAACCTAATCCAAAGATAGTTATTTCCATAAGAACATAAGAATGATAATCAATTAGAGCAACCTCAACACAAGACACGCCCACCAACACGGGCACCAACACGGCCGTGTCCATCAATTACCTTTCACACAGTAGCTAACACACTCAAGGGACACGGCCAAGCTTATGGCCGTGTCACCCAACACATGCTCCAACACGGCCAAGACTCCCTTAGCTTGGCCGTGTCTCTCAACCAAAAGAGGCAGTGACAGACACGGTCAAGGGACACGGCCAAGCCAGTGGCCGTGTCTCTCAACACCAAAATTCCAGTAGCAGACACGGGCAAGTGACACGGCCGAGACAGTGGCCGTGTCTCTCCAAATCGATCCAACACGGCCGTGTCTACCCCAATCCTGGCCGTGTCTCACAAAGAATGAAGATTTCCAACGAGGCCAAAATCATATATTCAATGTATTTCAACTTCAATAAACCTAAACACACATCATTCAATCAACTCTCCATCTCATATATATTAAACCTTACTAGCCAATTTCAATAATCCATTATCAACCTCACAATTAACCTTATTAATATCATCTAACTATCAATTCAACATATCAATACTCTTAATCTTCCATTACATCACCATCACACCAACCATATCAAATCCAACTCAAACAATAGAAATCAAGACAAAGAATTGAATACTTACTTGAATATCTTGTCAATTCTTCAATCTCTACCTTCAATTCTCTTAAAACCCCAAGATTTTGATGAAGATCATCACCTCTCTTTAACTCTCTCTCTCTCTCTCGTGCAAGAACCAAAAGGAGAAGAAGAAGAAGAAAGACAAATCTCTTTTCTCTTCTCACGATAGCCACACAAATATAATAATAATAATAATAATAATAATAATAATTTCCAAAAGAAAATTACCTCAATGCCCTTTAACCATTTATTCTAACTCTCTTATTACTCAAATGCCCATTTAAGTACTTTCACACTCAAAAAGATAAATATCTTTTCCCCTTGACTCTCCATTTGACCAACTTATATGTTTTATATACTAACATATATACAATATATACATTCCAATTACACAATCATTTTCTTTGCACAACATATATATACCTTTAATTCAAATCACACAACAATTGTATTAAAACTCCTAGGCATATATTGGGATATTACAATTCTCTCCCCCTTAAATAATTTCGTCCTCGAAATTATTAATACCATAAAAATCCGCTTTTAAGAAATTACTATCTTAACTTCCATATGAAGTTAATTATATGCTTAAGTTATTATTTCATCAAATCATATAACTTCAACTCTCCCTTTTTGAATCAACCATCTTCTCTAAATTTCATAGTTCATCATTCTATATGTCTATACATCTTATTACTTTCTTGATCAAACATTCAAAAGATCTCATTACATTTCCTATTAATATCTTTATACAAAAATCAGATCATCATATAGCACATTAATACTTTGTCAAATCTTTATATTTAATAAATATATTGTTTCTTCATCTCTTTAATATTACTTTTATAGCTTTAACCTTAGAACCCATTGGTTTATATCTGAGCATTAACTATCTTGTCATTACTATCACTATCTAAATAGACATTTATCACACCCCAATGGATAACAAATTCCTTATTTTTCACAAATGGGATTACTTCTTTAGCATGCTTTTCACTTAACTTACATAATAATACATTATCTTTCAATTTATTTCATACATACTTAACCTTTTCCCTTTTTATCATGATTAACAACCACTATACTCTATTCATTCATGTCCAAACACACTTTAAAATTTTACCTCATATACATTATCATGTAAATACTTATTTTCTTAATACAACTATACACATTAAATTTCAATAATGATTCATAATCCTAGCCAAATCCAGATCAATTGATTTATCTGTCACAATATACCCACGTTCCAATTTTGTTCAATTCCAACCAACGATTAAGTAATCTAACTTATCATGAAATTTCACAATTTTCATATAAGTATAAAAATACCTTAAGTCCATAGGAGCAAACTTATATTCAATTTCTAATCTCTTTCAATCCATTTTTAGTCAAATCATCATGATAACAAATCACTTCCCATTATCTTTAAATATACACATAGTTTACTTTCTATTATCTTAGTAATAATTTCCACCAATTCTCATAAAAATGTTATATCATGCTTAATATCCATAATTCATTCACTCAAACCTTGAGTTCATTCCCTTAAACCTCAAGTTACATATCATAAGCATATTCAGTATAACTTTCATTCATATCTTAGAATTTCTCCTTTTTTTTAATATCTCTTCACGTTTCAAATCATTGTTATACTTATTTCAATTACCTTTTTATCATATTATTCATATCTCACCACATTTCCATAATTTCCCTTTTTCTTTCTTTATCTTCACCATTATAACCAAATTCTTAACATAAAATTCTTAACATAAAAATAATAATAAGGTACAACCTTATCCATCATAACTTTTAACTATACTTTTTAAACAAAATTGTCAACCTCACCAAATCCGTATTACAATCATTATATTTAAGATTCAAATCCATAGATAACAAATTAACCGATCCAATATACTGAACAAAACACATGGCTTTAAGAGATTAATATTCAAGCCTGGGACTTCCAAATCAATATTGTTCTTATATAATTTTATTCTCAATCTTTACAGATACAAAGCTAAGATGTATCTAAAAAAAAAATTACATATTCCTACTTTACACTTTTGCAATATCAGAAGTTGACACATTCCAACTCCGTTTCAACCCAATTTGCACTCAATTATACAATCTTAATCAACTTAATTCAAGTTTTAACAATATTACTATAAACATATTTAATCACATACAATTCCCATATCATTTCTATTCGTCACTTCATTTCTAATCCATTTACAATCTCTTAATATATATTTACATAGAACTTTTCATATATGAATACTTTGGAAGTCTAAATATCACATAATCGTCAAGTTCAATGCTCATCATGACAATTTCCACTATTTACTGTTATTCAAGTCTATGCCATTCTCACTTCCATCATATAATTCATTTGGCTTTACACAGTTCAAGACCTAATCTCTCTTAGATCTACTAATACATACAACATCATTTTCATATCACTAATTCCATAATAATACCACATACATTTTCATGGGTCACCCTCATAATGTGATTCACCCATTTGTTTATATGTCATAATTTCATTCATATCGAAAACTCAGTTCACATATCATATACATGTATACACTTAGTTAGATGCTCTTATTTATCATACATTCAATACAAATTTTCCTTTATAACTATAACAACCATCCCAGTCCACCTGCTGAGCCATTCCTATTCGGAGAAACCCTCAGGGCCTCTAGCTGGGCTGCTACAGTACTAAACTGCCCTCACAGCCTTCCAACAGGATTCGCTTATTTGACTTACACCCAAGACACATGAATGCAAGTCGCCTCTCCGGACCGAACACCTGACCTCCCCCTTAAGAGAATCAGCGAAATTCATCCAGTACCATTTCTTCCAATATGATACAAAGTATCTATTCACACAACACACATATATATATATATATATTTTTCTAACTATAATAGCACTTTATATCCATCTTAGCCACATTTCCAATGTAACATCTCTTTCACTTCCATCTTTAAAAACATTTAATATATATTTCCATATCCATTTTTACCCTTCTCAATTAGTGACTTAAAATAGCTTATCCACTTCCCTTTTTACTTCAAGACAAATCCTCATACTATCAATTACATTACTCCATTTATAATACTTCCATATGCAATATTAATCATTTCATCTAGTTCATGTATTGCATATACACTAAACCATCAACATTCAAATAATCTTTATCAATTTCCACTAAAACTTTAACTTTTCAACTTACTACTTCACTTAAACTTCAATTTTCCAAACTCATCTTTTCTTAATATTACTTAAAAAAAACATCGTATATATTTATATATCACAAAGCAATATCAAAACATATAATTTCCACAATTACCAAGCTCATTTCAGAATCTCAAATATCGTATATTACCACCATTACGATGAGCTTTCACCATATTCAAACATCTCACATTTCTAATATTAAATTCACAATGGTTGCATTAAAATAACAATACCAATCTATATTCTTACTTAACCAAACAAAACCTTAACTGTATATACATCCCCAACTTTACATAATCACACTTTGTCTCTACTAATCAACTCATTCAATATTCCACCATACTCTCCGCATTTAAATAACATAACTTTCAATATTAACAATTCGATATTATTTCCTCTGTCTAACAAACTCAACATTAACAAACCCAACATAAGTTTTATTATAAAGAGGTTCAAATTATAGAAGAAAGAGTACATACTCTTATCTTGATTTAATTTTCAACTTTATTCTACTTTTCATTTTTTTATGTTTCAATTCATATTATGTCCTACATAATATTGCTCATAAACATCAACATTACCTTCCATGTTGCACACTACATAACATTTTCATATTCATCATCAATATGCATATATCACATTACATTTCGCAATTTGTTTCTCATAATCAATTAGGCACTATGCCTCAATTATAATTCATTTCCAACATCATTGCCAACAATCATGGTTTCTCATCACATCAACATAGTATACACATATATCATCAACTATATTGAACATTTTATATAACACAAATATTCTACAAGTCATATTATGCCACATCCAAGACCAACCTAGGTGTAAATGCATATACATGTATTACAAATTACATTTCAAAACTCTTCTTTGTAATTCATTTTAAACGTTTCAAAACTTTTTCTTTTTAATTTCACTTAGGCCGAGAATCTCAAACCTAAGCTCTGATACCAAAATAATTGTAACACCCCGATACCCTATATAAGTACTGTACATATACCTTGTATACATACAGTAAGTATATAAAGTATAAGGATGTCACTTTTTGTTACCTTTTAAAAACCTGTAACAAAGTTCAAACCATAATACATTAATTTACATAATATCTACAAAATCATTGTCTTTATCAAAACTTCATTTATACATATACATATCCTCTTGTCAAAAATACATCAAAATTAAAAGTTATACATGTATGCATTACCCTCTAGTTGGTCTCGACAAACCTTTACTCTTCTCGTGGCATAACGAAACACTTGTATATTCCACCAAGCTACCTGCGCGATTATACATCCGCGCTAAGCCCGAAAGCTTAGTAGTTCAAATATAAAATATAAACATACATTATAGATATGCTAATAGATAATAATATATCAATTCAATGTACAATTAGTTCTTATCATGTTTTTCCTTCTTGATTGCACCTTTCATACATATTGACAAATTTCATATATTATATACATTTAAACAAAACATTACCACCAACCACAATCCATTACTAATACTCATATTCAATATATCAATATACATACATTATATATCATACCAATCAAGAGTCACATTTCCAAAGAAGACAATTCTTATCACCAAACACAATTCATCATTACCACTCACAATCAATACACACACCACATATCATACTTCAAAACATTAGTTTGTTCACAATTCACTAATCATAAATCATATTTCCCACAAAGGCAATTATTGCCATCAACCATCATCCATCATTCATCACTAATATCCACAATTTATATATCTCATTTACAACAAATGACAGACTCGGGCCCAAAAGACACTAATATGCTATTCGACTTTCAGAGTTAATGCTTTGGTTTAATTATTACATTCATCAATATCCCAACTAGGCTTCAAGGATTAAGTTCAACCAAGCTTCAAGGGGAACAAAGCATGCTAAGTATCAACCCAACTTGGCTTCAAGAACTAATCCAACCTAGCTTCAAGGGTTGTAACATCTCAATTAGGCTTCAAGGACTAGACCCAACCAAGCTTCAAGGGGAGTAAAACATGTTAAACTTCAACCCAACTTGGCTTCAAGGATCAAGCCCAACCTAACTTCAAGAGATTGTTACCATTAGGCATGCCACCAACAACAAAACTCTGAAAATGAATAACACATTAGATACACAATTCATTGATTATTTCATCATCAATATCATTTTTAATTCTCATCATTATTTAGGCAAACATGCCTCATTTATCACAATTGATTCATCCTCTAGGCAAACATGCCTCATTTATCACAATTGTATCATCATAGCCAATCACAATGGCTTTATATTCCATTTAAGTTATCATTGCCAATAACAATGGCTTCATATCACAATATATCTCAAATCACATTTCATGTTTCATCATTGATATATGCAACATTAATTACATTGCTAAACAAACATGTCATTAATCAATCATACCATATAGGCATACTTCAATTATGTCACTCAATCATACATAATCCATTTCATTACACATATATCTTAAATTCATTGTCATATAATCCATGTGTCTATTTATTTCATTTTGACCATCATTATCAATCATGATAACATCACATTTCATCATTTCTCAAACACATTAACACCATTCATTATTCAAACATTTATCATAACAAATTGCATTGCACGTACCTTTCTTTTTGGATGATCATTATAGCTTTCACACTATACCAATGACAACATTAGTAACATTGAATTAATCAATATAATAATCTACTTAACACATTTATACTAAGGGTGTTAAATCTCAAAATCATATAAAAGATTACATCTATGTAAGTTTGTACTTACCTCAAGAACTACTCCCATCACCTATATCTTTCCTTTCCCAAGAATTCTTCACATTAGGTTAATGTAACACAATTTCTTCAAAACCTAATCCAAAGATAGTTATTTCCATAAGAACATTAGAATGATAATCAATTAGAGCAACCTCAACACAAGACACGCCCACCAACACGGGTACCAACACGGCCGTGTCCATCAATTACCTTTCACACAGTAGCTAACACACTCAAGGGACACAGCCAAGCTTATGGCCGTGTCACCCAACACATGCTCCAACACGGCCAAGACTCCCTTAGCTTGGCCGTGTCTCTCAACCAAAAGAGGCAGTGACAGACACGGTCAAGGGACACGGCCAAGCCAGTGGCCGTGTCTCTCAACACCAAAATTCCAGTAGCAGACACGGGCAAGTGACACGGCCGAGACAGTGGCCGTGTCTCTCCAAATCGATCCAACACGGCCGTGTCTACCCCAATCCTGGCCGTGTCTCACAAAGAATGAAGATTTCCAACGAGGCCAAAATCATATATTCAATGTATTTCAACTTCAATAAACCTAAACACACATCATTCAATCAACTCTCCATCTCATATATATTAAACCTTACTAGCCAATTTCAATAATCCATTATCAACCTCACAATTAACCTTATTAATATCATCTAACTATCAATTCAACATATCAATACTCTTAATCTTCCATTACATCACCATCACACCAACCATATCAAATCCAACTCAAACAATAGAAATCAAGACAAAGAATTGAATACTTACTTGAATATCTTGTCAATTCTTCAATCTCTACCTTCAATTCTCTTAAAACCCCAAGATTTTGATGAAGATCATCACCTCTCTTTAACTCTCTCTCTCTCTCTCGTGCAAGAACCAAAAGGAGAAGAAGAAGAAGAAAGACAAATCTCTTTTCTCTTCTCACGATAGCCACACAAATATAATAATAATAATAATAATAATAATAATAATTTCCAAAAGAAAATTACCTCAATGCCCTTTAACCATTTATTCTAACTCTCTTATTACTCAAATGCCCATTTAAGTACTTTCACACTCAAAAAGATAAATATCTTTTCCCCTTGACTCTCCATTTGACCAACTTATATGTTTTATATACTAACATATATACAATATATACATTCCAATTACACAATCATTTTCTTTGCACAACATATATATACCTTTAATTCAAATCACACAACAATTGTATTAAAACTCCTAGGCATATATTGGGATATTACATACTGTAAATCCTAGGCATAAGGAATTTTAGCTCCTCATCATAACAATATTGAAAATCACTTCAATAGAATTCAAATTATAAAACTTCATTGAAATATTAATGTATTTAACAATCAAATTCTAAAAATTGAATAAATTGAAAGAGTAGAAAATTTTGTTTTGAAAATGACTAGAGTTGTTCCTTCTCTTGTCTTTCCTCTAGCTCCACTTAAGTTGATGAAGAACTCTAAAAACTCCTCCAAAGATAGCTTTGCCGAGAATTTTCTCTTACAAAGTAAGTCCTTTCTTGCTCTCCAAAAGAACTCCCTCCTCGTGTCTGTATGTGTGTGTATGATGGCTCTCCCTTTTCTCCCTAAAAGTCCCCTTAAGAACTGATGTCGTTTCCATTTTCAAAAACTGATGCTCTCTAAAAAATTCTTTTCTTTTCCTTCTACTAGCTTGTTATGTTGAGTCTGCCACTCCTTTCTGTCTCCCTTCCAACTCATTTTACTAGTGTTAAGACATTCCCCATTCCAATCCTTTTTATTTGCTTCCACATCTATCGAAATAAACTTTTAAAAGTGAAACATGTGTATCTCTTATCTTATACAGACATAGCTACTTTTTAGTTTGTCTTTGCCTTGTCTCCTAAGCTTCTCTTTAGACACGACCAAGACTACTAAACATGATCAGTGTTGCTTGTTCTCATTCTTGTTTTCTTGGAGTGGAACACAGCCAAGCTTCAAATTATCTTGGCCATGTCATGTGACACGGCCAAGCTCTCTCCCCGTGTTCAATTATGTTTATACTCACTTTTTCTCTTATGTGAGACATGGCCAGGATGTGTGGTTGTGTCCCATTCTGCAAAAATTTCCACTTATTGTAGGGAACACGGCCAAGCTTGAAGTTGTCTTGGCCATGTCATGTGACACGGCCAAGACTTATAGGTGTATTCAATTCTGCTTCCTTTTGTGAAATTGTAACCAAGAAACACTGCCAGGCATTATATAATTGGGTTGTGTTCAATATTCTTCTTTCTAAATTGTTCATTTTAACTCTATTTTGTAAGTGTTCATGCCTCACCCAAAACACAAAAAACCTTCAAATAAACTTGAACAAACATCTTAGAAATTAACTAAAAAGAAAACAAAATTACCTTAAAAACACATATAACAAATGATCATAACAATTTCAACATAATTGGTCAAGCAAATAGGAGATAGTTCTCAGATCTAGGGAGAACTTTGTCTTGGGTTTTCAATAAGTTGTAGAAGAAAGGGCTACTACAGTCATTGGCTCCTCGACATTTGTCGAATCCTTTACCACCAAATTTTGATGCCAAATCATTCTACCAATTTCATCAGACATGTGGGAGGTGCTAAATCATTCTACAAATTATGAAGAGGAAGAGGTGCTAAATACTCACTCTGGAAAGCCTTGTGAGAGGGCTACACCAAAAGAAGTAGAAGCTGACAAAGCAAAAGATCCTGAAATAAGAGGGAAAAAAGAGGAAGATGATGTTATCCTTGAGCAATTGAAAAGAACTCAAGCTGGTATAAGTATTTGAGATTTACTAGCTGCATCCAAGAATCATTGGGAGACTATGGCTAAAGCTATGGCTAGCATACAGATTTCTACTTATGCAACACCAGAGGATGTAGTTAATTTTACGAGTGTAAATAAGGCTGAAGAAGTGAAGAATACAAGAATAATAAGTTAATGAAGTTTAGGCAAAAAAATGTGTTCGTTATATTAGGAAGGCTTACCTCAAGCTTGAGGTATAACACTATTATACCCCATATACATATAATACATACTCCTTATGTATGTAAAATTCATATATAAAATACAAGAATTCTATAGTAATTAACTATAGAATTTCTCATACTTGCTACCAAATATAATTATGAGTTAAAAAATTTAATAAATAAATACATATATGCGTAGCGATTAAATAAATGTAAATATAAGAAAATATCTGAAAAAAATTCGCCAGAATAGTTTTGTTTGTAATTTTAAGGAAACTCAAATCAATAAAACTTAACCTATGATAGAAAATACAGTCACAAAATATAATTTCTCCAAAATCCATCATTTCTTTCAACATTACCAAGTATTTCACAAATATATATAATATACTATGTTTATATTTACAAAACTTTACAATACTATAATTATGTAAACATATTTATAAAATGTTATAAAGTGTATAAACATAATGTATTTTAAAAAATATATCTATAGGATATTGAGTCAAGCACCGATTTAGCAAGTCTTGTGACAAAAGCCTTTAACTTTAGAGTCTAACTCAAAATCTAGACCTGCTTAGGTCTATTAGGGCTCCCTCTTTCAGTGACCTTGTCACCTGCACGATAAAATTAAAACCGCACTAAGCTAGAAGCTTAGTAGTACATACTTTGATAACACAAAATATTTCAAAACCAATGTATGCTTCCATGGCACACAATGCATCATGCTACAATTATGATGCACTACTTATTTAAAACGTTCATTATCTCCTAACATTTATCAACACATCACAATCATAATCACATAGATTTGGCCCAATAAATCCCTACATAATATTCAGGTTCTGGAAAGATTGATTTGTCCTATCGTAACCCAAGGGTCCAATATCAGAGATCTAAGTGTCATGTGATATTAGTGTATCACTGTCACCCGAAGGCTATCTCCTTGATACAAAATGTCTGACACCAACTCGTCTCACTTGAAGGCATAATAATAAAAGTGATACCAGCGTATCTTGCCTAGAGGAATAATAAAATATCATGACGTATCATTAGCATGCAAACTCAATAGTACCAAATTCAATTCTCTAGAACAAGTAATTGTGCAGAGCAAACAAACACATTATTATTATTATACATTTTCACATTCTCATTTTTTTGTCAATTTCCCATATTTTATCACATTCCATAACTATGTCCACATTTTTCATTCACATTGAACATAATTTCTTTAATTATATTCACAATGTGTCTCACTTTTATATTACCTATGTATTATATATGATATTACCATTCACCATAAAACATTAATCTTTAAGTTCAAACTAATGTACAAATCACATTTTTGGCAATAATGTATAGGTTATATGAATAACCACCTTTCAAAGTAACATAACTAAATTTCAAATTGTCAATATAGTTATGCCAAAATATGTATAATTTAAATACAAGTTATCAAAGTATCTACTAACTTTGTTCAGCTCCAAAACCAACTGAAACTCACTTTCCAAACCTTACTTTTAACGAACCCCAAATTCCTCCACTTGAATAATTATGGTCTATACACTCCTAATCTAAAAAATAATTAAAATCATTCAAATAGAATCATTCACATACTCATTTTATTCAAAAGAACCCCTAGTTATACAAATTCTAACTAAACTTCTAATAAAAACCCTAATTTCATTACTACCAAACTCAATCTTCACCATAACAAGCTTACTTCCATCATCAAACCATAAAATCAACATATACTATACTCATCAATATAACTTCAAAACAATCCATTTCACTAATTAAAATAATTTCCATCATGTGAGCTGGGATTTTCGCCCCCACTCCCGGTGGAATGGTTCTTGCGACTTCGGCACTGTTTAGGCTCGGGGCCTTAGAGAACACGAACCTAAGTCCGGAGAAAATGGAGTCTCCACCCGGATGGGCCGGGAAAAAGAAAGGGGTGGATGACTCGATTCCTAAGGAATCCCCAACCCCTTAATGGGTTCGGAAAGTTGGGTACGTGTGGGGAAGGTGAGAAATGGCCCAGCACCCCCACAACGCCCGGTTCATTGGAACCAGCCTCCTTTACAGGTCTTAATATTATAAAATTCTTAAATATAGCAATATTATCCATATTACACACAACAATTGAAATAAAGCATCGATATATTAAAAATCAAAACAATGTCCAGGCAAAACAAATAAATGAACACCCATCCGAAGATGGAAACATGCCCTTACATCATAATTAAATCATTCATCAAAAATATATAATAAACATTCATCCATGTTAAATTAAATCAAGCATTGCAAATAAATCAAAGTATATAATGAACTACATAATTAAATCTAAAAATAAATCAAGTAAAGATACAAATTAGGGTTATTGTTTCTATTTAAAATTCTTTAATTAATATTTTAGGGTTTTAAAATTTTAGTATTATTATTGTTATTTGTTTAACCTACTGTAAAGGTTTTGGAAAATTGGAATGAATTATGGTTTCATGAATCAAATTAGGGTTTAGGGGTAACATTATGAAATTAGGGTTTTACGATATTAAAACATTAGGTTTATAGCTCTTGGTTACTTGATTGTTGTTTTGGATTTACTGTATTGAGTTTGAATGTTTAGGTTTATAAGGTTTTAAGGATTAGGGTTTAGGAAAACTAGGGTTTACATATTAGTTTTGAGGGAATTAAGGTTTTTAATGTTTTGGAAAATATATTTGGTTTTTTTAGTAGAAGAAAATAGTTTAGAGTTTTATAAAGTTTTTGTGATTCTTAGAAACTGTAAGGTAAGTTTAGACTTTGGATATTTAACAAAACATTTGAAAATTTTGGAAAAGAATTAGAAGAAAACAGTTTAGGGTTTTTAAGAGCTTTTGAAAATAGGAAAAACGATTTAAGGTTTTTGGAAATAAAAGAGTATTTTTTAGGGCTTTTGAAAATAGAAGGAACAATTTAGGGTTTTAAGGTTTTGAAGAAATAGGTTAGGGTTCTTAAGTTTTAGAAGAAATAGAAAAGTAATTTTTAGGGTTTTTGAAAATAGAAGAAATGATTTAAGGTTCTAAGGTTTAGAAGAAATAAATTAGGGTTCTAAGATTTTTAGAATCAAAAGAAACAATTTATTAATTTTTAGTGATTGAAGCTACTGTAAGAAAATAAAACAAAAAGAGATTAGAGATTCAAACCTTCGTTCGTTGGTTTCACCAAAAATTGCTTCTTGGATGAACAAGGACAAAGGCAAGGTTGCTGCCTTTGATAAATTCTGAGTTGCTTGCTTATTACTCCTTTTAAATCTGAAGTTCCACAATTTGATCTTAGTTCAAAGTTTTCTTTTTTTCTCCAAAAGTTTCTCTCAGTCCAATCCCCCCTTTTCTGTGTTTTTCTAGTGTTATTTATAGGAAATTTTGGAAGCTTCATTCCAATTGTTTAAGGAAATTATAATTAATTAGGAAAAGAATACCGAAATCAAATAGAATTTGGTTTCGAAAAAAATTGCGTTGGAAAAATCACGCTGGCAAAATTTGTGACGGGCTGTAAGGAATTGCAAGAAACTACGTGGAAAATTTGCGGGCTGCGGGCTGCCAGGCCATTTCGACCAATTGGTCTGGACCCGAGCGCGCAAATTTTCCACGTAGTTTCTTGCAATTCCTTACAGCCCGTCACAAATTTTTTCATCGCCGATTTTTTCGTCGTCAATTTTTATTTTTATTTATTTATTTATTATTATTATTAAAAAAATAAATACTAAAATAAATATTATTTAATTAAGATAACACAAAAATTATTTTAGACTAAATAAAATATATTAGACCAGACCGGGTCAAAAATTAAGGGTCTAGAGTTTGCCCCCTGCTTGAACGATCTGAGACTTTAGTAAAAGAGAGTGAAAAGCAATAAGACTTAATTTTTCTGAGATGGTTGAGGTTTTGGGTTCTGGACCCGGTTTGAGTTTTGGACTCAAAGAATAATTTTAGGTTCTGGACCTAAGGGTAATTTTGGGTTCTGGACCCGAACTAAGAGATTTTAGGTTCTGGACCTAAGGATAATTTGGGTTTTGGACCCGAGCTAAGTTCTGGACTTAGGAGGAATTTTTGGTTCTTGACCTAAAGGTAATTCGGGTTCTAGACCCGATATAAGTTCTAGACTTAAAAGAGATTTTAGGTTCTTGACCTAAGGATAATTTGGATTCTGGACCGAGCTAAGTTCTGAACTTAAAAGTGATTTTAGGTTCTGGACCTAAGGATAATTTAGGTTCTGGAACCGAGCTAAGTTTTGGATTTAAAAGAGATTTTAGGTTATGGACCTAAAGATAATTTGGGTTCTGGACTCGAGCTAAGTTCTGGACTTAGGAGGAATTTTAGGTTCTAGACCTAAGAATAATTTGGGTTCTGGACCCGAGCAAAGTTCTGGACTTAAAAGAGATTTTAGGTTATAGAACTAAGGATAATTTGGGTTCTGGACCCGAGCTAAGTTCTAGACTTAAAAGAGATTTTAGGTTCTGGACCTAAGGATAATTTGGGTTCTGGACCCTAGCTAATAGAGATTTAATTATCTGCAAAAAATAATTATAGTGAGTAGCATATAAATTTTGTTTGCAAAAAAAAAAAATTAGCTAATTTTTATGCACATATCTTCTCCTTGCCCCATGCGTGTAAAAATATTTTAATAGTGCAAAAAATATTTATATATACGCAAGTATTTGAATGATTAAATTGAATGATTGAATTTACTGTTTATTTACTATGTAGTCACTGTTTATGCACTATTTACTATTCATAAATAGTAACCTACCATTGTAAATAGTAACCTATTATTTGTAAATAGTAATTTACTATTGTAAATAGTAAAATTTACTATTTATCAATAGTAAATTTTACTTTTTGAATTTTGTTTTTTCTTTGCCGTTCCTCTATATAAACGAACGATTTCTTCATTTCATTCACAACAACATCGTTAATTTCGTTCATTCATTACTATAATTCTCTCAATTTTAGTATATAGTTTTAAGAAAAAATGCATGCTTCAAGATCAGGAACTCATTCTAATGCTGAGTTATTAGAGTTTATTTCGTATCATGAAGATGAAAATATAGGTCTATTAGCCGGGATGACGCTTCATCGTAGTTCAAATCAAAAGAGCACGGTAATTTTTTTTCTTTTTTTTCTATTTTCTTCGTGTTTTCTGTTATTTTTCTTTTGTTTTTATTTTTTTTGTTTGTTCTTCTTTTTTTTTCTTTTTTTACTTATTATTATTATTTTTTTAGAAAATTTAGGAAAAAATGTATTAATTTAAGAATTTAAGTAGATAGAATAATGATATACTTACCTGGTGTTAACTTACATGGCTCCGTGTTAGCATGATCGTTGTGTTGTTCGGGCTGGAGGGTGTATCTACAAAGCCTGACAATGGTATGATGTAGCACCTTCTCGGGTAAGGCAGATTATCCGAGATTGCGGCTTTGAGAGCTTCATCTTACAATTACCATCCGAGGAGTATTTGATAGACCGGAGCGTAGTCCAGGCGCTTACAGAACGATGGTTGGACACAACTCATACTTTTCACTTGCCCATTGGTGAGATGAAAATTGGTCCGGTCGACTTTGCTGCTATAATTGGCATTCGGTATGATGGTGTTCCGGTTCCTCTTACCAATGATATTTTGACATTTGAAGAAATTCAACAATTAATTGGTATGGAACCATCATATAAAGGGCCTTTTAAGATAAAAATTGAGCCAATTCATAGTTATTGGATGAACTATGAAGGATGGGTTCATAGAGACATGGCCCAATAGTATGCTCGAGGATTTTTATTATATTTGCTTGGGTTGACCATCTTAGGCAGCACTGAATCCACCATTCATTTGTCAGTGTTGAGGGCCCTTTCTTATTTTAGGAAGGTACCACTTTATTGCTGGGGTGAAGCTAGTCTCGCCTGTCTTTATCATGGTCTTGAAAAAATTTGCCGAAATAAGAAGTCTTTTGTCGGCTTTATAGCGGTTGTCGAGGTACTCTTCTTCCACCAATGTCAATTCCATTCTTATTCTCACATGAATTTGATCTCTATTGTTGTTGTAGGCATGGGCATACGAACACAATCTTGTGAGGGTGCCTGGTATTTTCCGAGAGAGAGTCGGGTATCCGAGATTAAAGTTCTGGTTGTCAGATCGCATGAAAGTTCTCGGCTCGCACCATGTGCATACCCAATGCTTCGTGCTGAGCCGCTTAACCTGGGACCAGGTAAAATAGCATTAGTATGCTTTAAAATTTATGTGAAAGTTTACTTACCTTATGTTATGTTGGAAGTGAATTTGTCCTGGTGGGACCCAGAAGAACAGACAAACTAGACTTCCTCCATGAATGCTGCACTATCTTTCTAACATACTCGCTGAGTCATCGCTGGCCCTGTGTCTAGTAGCTGGTTTCTTGGAGAGAGAGTTTATGAATGGCTTCTTGGTGCAGAGCAGCGGAGGGTCCCGATGCATTGCCCAGAATATACTTTAAATATTACATCAATGCCGGAGGATGCATGGTGGTTGGGCTGGCACGGTTATGGTGTTGAAACATTTCTCTATCCGCCGGGTGCATCTTATGCCCGTTTTATTCAAATGAGGCTCTTGAATTTTAATGTATCTCTTATTGGTGTACGGAAAATTCCTGAAGAAAGTGAGGGTAGAGATGAAGAGGAACATCATGGAGAGGCAGGAGAATTTGTTCCACATCACGGGACTAGCACTTCTTAGGTAAAACTTTACCATTTTTCCATTGCAATCGCTTTTTTCTTAACTTATTTTGATTCTTTAATGATTTTTTCAGGCTGTTGGCTCATTTGATCATGAGGTTGGACCTTCTTTTACAGCTCCTTCATTTGCTCATTCTAGTCCGCCAAATATGCCATCTCATCCTTAGGGCATTGATATGAATTACCTGGTAAGTTTTCTTGTTTCATGGTAATTTATGCTATATGTAGGCATGATTATGTATGCTCTTACTTTTTTCCTTTCTGGCTCACAGCGGATGCTTGAAGAACAAAATAAGAAACTTCAAGAAGAGTTGGCCAGTAGTCGTCCGAGACTTTCGATTTCAGGGGATGAGGGTTCTTGGTGCTTCTTCATCTAGAGGCCCCCAAACTGATGACCATGAGATCCTTTCTTCTACATCTGATGAGGATAGTGACAAATCGAAACTCCAAGGTAATAGGGATTCTGGTGCTCCTGCTTCGGGCGAACTCGAGATGAGTAATTTGCCTCCTCCTCCAACAGGCGATGATTTTTTCAGGGCTTTATTTGATGACCTACCACCACCTTCTTAGTGATGTATAAATAGTGTATGAATTGTATAAACATTGTAAAATAATAATGACAATATATAATTTCTATCTTTACTGTAACTCTCTTATATATATATATCACATCATAATCATTGCACCACAATTTCCTTTTCACAATTCACAGCCGCATCACTTAGCTAAAACCAAATGCAACATGGTAAAGTAATTTCGTCGCTAATTCTTTTCCTCATGCATCATGGTCTCATGTTTTTTCCTTATCATCTTTTCCTTATCAATTTTGGAAAAGGATGTTTCTACTATATAAATTACTCTTCACGCCATAATTTCATACAGAAACCAAAAACTCCTTTTATCAATTCTAATTTTCGTTCATCCTTCAACAATGACCGAACTTCACTTAAAGAAGATAAAAACTCTATTTAAGAATATGGATGCTATTCACTGGAAGCAAATGTCTTGGTCAAAACTTGATATTTTAAAGTGTTTTCAAAATGTTAAATTGGATCACTCCTTTTTACATGCTATGGCTTCTTTTTGAAATGTGGATTCTAGGACATTTAAAATTAATGGCTTTGAAATATGTCCCTTGATTGAAGAATTTGAGGTCATCCTTCGATATCCAAATAATCAACAAATGGTGTTACCCATATTGATTTCCAAGACTCAACAGAAGATGCAAATGTTATTTCAAATCTCAAAGCCCGAAGTTCTTCAATTGATGAGAGGTGAGAAAATTCTACTTGCTCCCTTGATTGATTTTTGTCTCTCTCATTTGGCTCCTACTAAGGCATGGGGACGCATGCTCTGTCTTTGCTTGGCCAATTCCTGCTTGTTTCTTCCGACGGTGATATTGATCCACGAGTATTGGATATCATGGACCAAATGGAAGGAGGCCTGTCACCAATACCTGTGATCTTAGCCGAGACTTTAGTTGGATTAGACCAACTTAAATCAGGATTGACAAAGAGACTGACCGGGAGTCCGTTGCTGCTTTAGGTAATTACCTAAACTGCCCTTTCGGGTTTTCAATTTAGGTTTTCTTTTTCTTCTTCTTTTTTATTTTATTGCTCTAATTTTTGCCTAGTCTGCCCTTGCGGGTTTTCAACTTAGCATACCTCTTTTATTATTATTATTTTTTATATTGCTCTAATTTTTTCCTAGTCTGCCCATATGGGTTTTCAGAGCTAGCGAACTGTCCTAATTTTTGCCTAAGCTGCCCTTGCGAGTTTTCAACTTAGCGGACTGTTTTTTTTTTAATTTAATTCTTTCCTCACAGATTTGGCTTTAGGAGCATCTCTGCTTGCTTGATACTCCATCCATGGATTTTGCCAAAGGATTAGGGTTTAGGAAAACTAGGGTTTACGTATTAGTTTTGAGGGAATTAGGGTTTTTAGTGTTTCGAAAAATATATTTGGTTTTTGGAGTAGAATAAAATAGTTTAGAGTTTTATAAAATTTTTGTGATTCTTAGAAACTGTAAGCTAAGTTTAGACTTTGGATATTTAGCAAAACATTTGAAAATTTTGGAAAAGAATTAGAAGAAAACAATTTAGGGTTTTTAAGAGCTTTTGAAAATAGGAAAAACGATTTAAGATTTTTGGAAATAAAAGAGTATTTTTTAGGATTTTTGGAAATAGAAGGAACAATTTAGGGTTTTAAGGTTTTGAAGAAATAAGTTAGGGTTCTTAAGTTTTAGAAGAAATAGAAAAGTAATTTTTAGGGTTTTTGAAAATAGAAGAAATGATTTAAGGTTCCAAGGTTTAGAAGAAATAAATTAGGGTTCTAAGGTTTTTAGAATCAAAAGAAACAATTTATTAATTTTCAGTGATTGAAGCTGCTGTAAGAAAATAAAACAAAAAGAGATTAGAGATTCAAACCTTCGTTCGTTGGTTCCACCAAAAATTGCTTCTTGGATGAACAAGGACAAAGGCAAGGTTGCCGCCTTTGATAAATTCTGAATTGCTTGCTTATTGCTCCTTTCAAATCTAAAGTTTCACTATCCGATCTTAGTTCAAAGTTTTCTTTTTTTCTCCAAAAAGTTTCTCCCAGTCCGATCCCCCCCTTTTCTGTGTTTTTTAGTGTTATTTATAGGAAATTTTGGAAGCTTCATTCCAATTGTTTAAGGAAATTATAATTAATTAGGAAAAGAAAACCGAATCCAAATAGAATTTGGTTTCGAAAAAAATTGCGTCGGAAAAATCTCGCTGGCGAAATATGCGACGGGCTGTGAGGAATTGCGTGGAAAATTTGCGTGCTGCGGGCTGCCATGCCATTTCGACCAATTACTTTCGGCGACGAATTTTTTCATCGCCGATTTTTCCGTCGCCAATTTTTATTTTTATTTTTATTATAATTAAAAAAACAAATATTATTTAATTAAGATAACACAAAAATTATTTTGGACTAAATAAAATATATTGGATCGAACTAGGTCAAAAATTAAGGGTCTACATATCACAAACCCCAAATTCACATAATCTTATAATTAAAGAAAAACTTACTTGAATTGAATAATAATCACTTAAAATCTTTAAAATTCTTGTGAAATTTGGTGTATGTACTTGTGAAATTTGGTGTATGTGATGAAGTGAAGCTCTCCCCACACTCTCTCTAAAAATCAGCCACCATAGGAAGAAGAAGAAAAGCTTTTTAATTTTTTAATAATTTCCAACCTTACTTTATATATATATAATTATTAAATAAATTAATTATTAATTAATTATTAATATATTTTCATTCTTTTCCATCCAAAATTAATTTTAATCTTCCTTTACCTTATTTTTTATTATTATATATATTTTGAACTTTTAACTTTTTAACTGACTTTTTTAAGTGAAAATGTATATGTTAGGTATATACCATGTATACACTATGTATAACTTACGTATATATTATGTATATCCTTCTTCTAACACATTAATTAACCCTCCATATTAATTATTTAATTGTACTTAATAGAAATGTGGGTGTTACATGAGGGCCCTTCCAAGGCTAACCCTTTAGAAAGCATATTTCTTTTCCAAGGCTAACCCTTTAGAATCTAAGTAAATTTGGATGCCAAAGAAAAAGTGAATACTTTTATTTTATAGGTGTGCCTCAAAACTATAACAAAAGAAAGCATATAGCTACTAGATAGTGGATGTTCAAGGAACATTATGGGCAATACAAGTCTCTTCACATCCTTGAAGGCCAAAAAGGATGGAGTTTTCACCTTTCAAAATAATGCCAAAGGTAAGATTATTGGCATTGGTTCCACAGGTGCTCCTGGTAAGATTCTTAATGAAAATGTTTGGTTGGTTAAAGGTTTGAAACTTAACTTGTTGAGTGTAAGTTAATTGTTTCACAAAGGATATAAAGTCACCTTTGACCCCAATAGATGCCTTGTCTCAACCCTTGTGATAGACAAGTAAGTAGAATTCAAAGGTGGAAGGGTTGAGAATACCTAAAAAATTGACTTACATCATGATACTAATGAGAGTTTCGAGTGTTTGTTATCATTTAATAATGACACTTGGCTTTTGTATAGCAGATTAAAACATGCAAGAATGGATCAACTTTAATACCTGAGCAAAGAGAAGCTAGTAGATGGGCTATCCAAGATGAGGTTCAACAAAGACAAAGTTTATGGACCATGCTAACTTGGGAAGTAATACAAGAGCTCTTTCATAGATGCCTTTGACCCCAATAGATGCCTTGTCTCAACCCTTGTGATAGACAAGTAAGTTGAATTCAAAGGTGGAAGGGTTGAGAATACCTAAAAAATTGACTTACATCATGATACTAATGAGAGTTTCAAGTGTTTGTTATCATTTAATAATGACACTTGGCTTTTGTATAGAAGATTAAGACATGCAAGAATGGATCAACTTTAATACTTAAGCAAAGAGAAGCTAGTAGATGGGCTATCCAAGATGAGGTTCAACAAAGACAAAGTTTGTGGACCATGCTAACTTGGGAAGTAATACAAGAGCTCTTTCATAACCAGAAACCAATGTAAACACATCTAGATCCCTTGAACTCATTAATTTAGATTTGTTTTGACACAATAAATTAGCTAGTTTCGGGGCAAGGTTATACGTATTTGTACTTATAGATGACTGCTTTATGTACATTTGGGTCTTTTTCCTAGCCCATATGAATGAAGCTTTTAATGTTTTAAAAATTTTTGAAAAGAAAGTTTAGAATGAAAAAGGATATGTGATTTTTAAAATTAGGAGTGATCATGGTAAAGACTTTGAAAATGAATTTTTCAAACACTTTTGTAATGAACTTGAAATTTTACATAACTTTTCTACTCCTAAGATGCCTTAACAAAATGTTGTTTTGGAGAGGAAAAATAGGGTGTTGCTTACTATGGCTAGAACTATGGTCAATGAGTATGAGCTTCTTTCATATTTTTTGGAATGAAGCCATAAATACCACATACTATATTTTCAATAGTCTTCAAAAGGCCTTTGATAAACAAAACTTCTTATGAGCTATGGAACAGTAAAAAAACAAGGTATCATATCTAAGAGTATTTGATTGCAAATGCTATGTATTAAACACCAAGGACAACCTTGGAAATTTTTTATCCAAATTAGATGAAAGACTATTTTTAGGCTATTCCACCTATAGCATAGAATATTGGTCTTTAACAAAAGAGCATTAGTTGTGGAAGAAAGCATGCATGTTATATTTGATGAATCCTCTAAGCATGATCTTAGGGAAGGTAGTGATGTTGATGACCTTGTAGGCTCAATTTAGATGCTTGAGAGAAGAACCATCCTAATAACAAGTGGAGCATCAAAAGAAGCCCCAAATGGAGGCAACCAAGGAATGAAAATATCGTAAAGACCATCCAAAGGAGCCCATTATTGAAGATACCTCTAAGGGTATAAGTACTCATTCCAAGCTTGAATTTAACATAGCATTTGTCTCTCAAATTGATAGCTCTACAATCTAGTCTTTTATCTCCTGAAGAACTCAGTCCTGATGTTTAATCCATCATGGAAAATTGGGTTGATCGATCGCAGGGTTTGGTATCGGGCTCGGGGTATAAAAAATATGTTAGAACTTTTTAGTTAGGAAAACAAATTCTTCTACTTCCTATTTTACCACAATATGATCTTTGCCTTCATTGTTTTCTTATAGACAATGTTAGAGGGATGCGAAGACACTTAAAAATTTAAATAATTCAGCTTTCTAGAAAGAAGTAATGTTATTTTTTTCAACAGTGAGATAGTCTAGTAAAATTATGCCAATTTCTAGACTAGAAATGTTCTAAAGTTGCTCCTTAGACTAATCTTTTGCCCTCCTTTCTTATTCAATAATGTCCATGAATTTCCAGTCCTTATGCAATACATTTTGAGAATAAAAAATGTCCTTGCTATGTTACAAGCTACCTTAAAAGCAACAATCCAACAATTATACAATGAAAATAATTCACATATGCATGAAGAGGTGAGGCAAATTTCTAATCATTGGAATGTGGACCGTTAATTTTTGCTTAGACTTCATATGTTGCTCATACCTTTTGCATTGCATTTTTATTTTTTATATTTTACTTTTTCTAGGCTGCCCTAATAGGATAATTTGCATGTGCATGTAGAGAAGAAAATCTTACAATTATAGTCTTATAATTGTAGGATGAAAAGGACTTGATGCTTCAACATATAGTTTATATACAACATAATCAAATTGTGATCATACTTGTACATTCGTAAGTATATTTAATTTTATTAATACATTTCAATTTATATTTTTTTGTGTTATAAACTAATATTATTTTTCATTAAATAGGAGTCTACCATGGGTCGGTCGTTGAACAACTATGAGCTATTTGTGCATACGTACATCGAGGTCATAATGGGCGTTAATTTGTGGATCGATCCCAGGATGTAAATGTAAGTAATTCAATAATTTTTTAAATATTACAAAATTTATATTTAAAATATAAAGTTAATAATCTTTTTTATATTACATAGGATCGTTTTATTGTATCTCGGAATGAGGCCTCTCAGTCCGACATGCCTGTTGACGATGATAGTTTATTTAGATCTGTTGTGGGCGGAGAGAAGAAGAAGAAACTATATGGACTTGGCTCACAGTATGTCAATATAACTTTTTCTTCTTCAACTAGTTCATCTGCTTTACGGGAAGAGATCGAGTATTTGAAGGATCAATTGGCGGAGCGTGATCAAACTGTTCAGCAGCAGATCTAGGAGCAGGTGCAGATGGTGGAGGAGCAGGTTCAATCTCGGATTCATGCGCAGATGCAAACCGAGGTGCAGAGGTTGTTCCAGTAGCAACTTAATAAGTTTATAACCAATTTCATGCGAGGAACCTTCTATCCATCACGACAGTTTTCGCCTAATGGTGCTCCTCCACCTCCACCACCTCCTGCCATTTGATTTTAAATTTTTTATCTATGTATACTTTATATTTTAATTTCATATGGTTATATACATTTTATTATTTTTATGTCCACCTATTTTATATTTGAATATTTATTGCATTTAAATATAAATTTTATTTTTATGTAATTTTTTTATTTTTTTCTTTTTAATATAAATTTATACATATATTTATATATTACAAAAATTAAAATGAATAATTATATTGTAAAATTTAAAAATAATTTATTTTTACCGACATATTATATTTTATGTCGGTAATTTATTTTGAGAATACCGACAAAAATATTTGGTCAGAAAGTTTTAGAGAATACCGACAAAAATATTTCCGTCGGTAATACAGACTACGTATTACTAATATAAAATTACCGACAGAAATTTTATGCCGGTAATACTGATAGAAATTTTATGTCGGTAATACGTAGTCAGTATTACCGACGAAAATATTTCCATCGATAAATATTATCCACTATTTATCTGTCGAAAAATTGCCGAGAGATTAGTTTCTGTCGGTAATTTACCGACATATTATTTTTTTTCTCAGCTTTTTGATTACCAGAGAAAGATATAGCGACAGATTTTTTTATCGGTTATCGGTCAGTAAATATTATTATCGACAAAAAAATAAGAATTACCAACGGATGTTTCCGTCAGTAATCAAGTATATTCTTGTAATAAAAATAATATAAAGACATAAAAAGCTAAATACATATGGAGATTCCTAAACTTTACTCATTTAGGTAATTTGCTCCTTGAACTTTCAATTTAACTAAATAACCTCCTAAACTCATGTTTTTCATAACTTATATATAAATTTGTTGTGTCACATTGTTAATTTTATTCTGAACTTTACATTAGTAACCTCAATTGTTATGTTCATTAATTAAAAAGACCTCAATTGTTTTATTCGATAAGATCAAGCAATTGCAGCTCTACAAATGCAGAGAAGTGCAGAGCCCAAAATCATATATTCTAGCCATCTTACATAAATTTTCAGCATATAAAAGGAGTGCAGATGGTTAATTTAAGATTAACTAAGAATCACTTTAAGCTTTCGTGTTTATATAACCTTTAAAAAACACAAATTATTGTCAGTCGTTTCTTCATCAAGCCTTCGTCATACATTATGCAGCTCTCCCACCACAACATCAGTATCTTTAACAAAGTTAAAGCATCCAAAAACTAGAACCTTTCATTTCATATACTGACATCATCATAGTTTTGTCTGATGAAGAATAACTAGAAATTAGGGGGTTTAGAGAGAAACAGATATCAGCTCCTTTCCTTCATATTTTTGAAGAAGGGAAGCATAAAAAATAGAATAGAAAGGAAGAGGGAGTGGAAGATGAAGAAAAGGCACTGTATTTTTAAAAAGTAAAAGTGAAGGAAATGTAAAATTGAAAAAGTAAAAAGGGCAGAGAGGTAAAATTGAAAAAAACAAAAGTTGAAAAAGTAGTAAAAGATATAATTTCCTCTAAAATGAAAAAAAAAAAAAGTAATAAAACTTGATAAGAGGCATAATTGCTAAAAAAAAAAAGGGTTTTAAAAAATAAAAAAATTTTAAATTTACTAAATTTTTAAATATATTTAAATTTATAAAAAATTATAATTAACTTTATTAATTTATCTTATTTACATAGATTCTTATTATAGATTTATTATGAGTTTATTATATACATGATAATTTTTATAAGTTTATAATGAGTTTATTTTGAATTTAGTATATACTTTAATAAAATGATTAAAATATTTCTAATAAACATCAAAAAAAATTTATAGCTAAATTATAGAGAAAGTAATTTTTTAAAAAAAATAAATAATGTTTTCTGAGTTCAAATCAATCCACAATTAGACCTAATAGAAAATTGGTAAGGCCATGCGAGGATATGAATATTTTTTAAACATTTACATAACTACCTAAGAAAATAAACTTTATTCTATCAATTCTATAAAAAATAAAAGTATTTATATTTTTACCAAAAATTGAAGTAAATTTTTAAAAATATTTTATTGGTCACTAAAACAAAGAATTTTTTTAAAAAATATATATTCTTTCTTACTATAATCAATATTTTACTTCAATTTTTATTTTTTTTAATTTATTATTAAATAAAAATATACTAATAAAATAATTAAAATTAATATTTTAAATTATATTTTCAGCATATAAAATTTATTAATTTTTATAAAGAAAAAAATTTTAATTTTGATTAAAAATTAAAATATATAAAAATATATTAATAAAAATTATTAAATTTATTTTTAAACAAAATTTATACATCATACACTAAAAAATAAAGTTAAAAAATATTAATTTCATTATGTATATCTTATATAGGTGTTTGATAGATATTATGTGTATATTTAGATATGTAAATATTTGATAGATATTATGTGTATATTATATATTTATTATATATATTATGTGTATTTTATGTAGATTTGTGTGATTGTTATGAGAATCGAAGATTAAAAAAATAAAATTAAAAAAATATTAAATGTTTAGCAAATGTTTAATAAATATTTGGTGGATATTTGATAGATGCGATAGATATTTATTTTATTATATGTGTATTTTATATATATTATGTATATATTAATTTTTTTATTTATATATTGAGAATATAACTTTAAAAAATTATTTTTGAATAAAATCTAAAAATATAGGAAAAAAACAAAAATCACCGTTTAAAAAATAAAAGTGAAAAAAAATTACGCACGTTTAGCATTTTGAAAACGAAAGCCTTCTTCAGTATAAAAAAAAAAACAAAAAAAAATAGGTGCTCCACAAAAACGTGTACAATCTAAATTTCTCATTATTTTTAAGAATCCAAAGAGTCCACATATATTTGTAGTAAAATAACAAAGTCAATATAAATATCATATAATTTCAAATTAAAAATCAAAATCTGTGAACATAATTGTTTAATATTTTATGTACTTTTTAATTAAAATATATTTTATTTGATATAAATGAAATAATAATTATTATTATCTAAAAAAATTTTAATTCAACATCAAATTTTTTCTTTTTTTTTAATTGATACAAAATAAGAAAGAGAGTCCTGTTTTTACCCCTTTGAAAATTCTTTGTAATTAAAATTCTCTCTTCTTAGAAAAACCTTCAGGCCAAAGCAAATGGCCTACCATTAATTTCAAGTGTTTATACACCAAGCACCAACCTTTCTTTCTTGTACAACTTAATCAAGTCATACAAAAAAAGTCTAACCTAAAGTAAGAATATATGAATACAAACCATTCAAAGTAGAACAAAAATTTCAAAGCACCAATAAATGAAAAAGG
Organism: Garcia nutans; assembly: GCA_947685225.1. Taxonomy (NCBI): domain Eukaryota; kingdom Viridiplantae; phylum Streptophyta; class Magnoliopsida; order Malpighiales; family Euphorbiaceae; genus Garcia; species Garcia nutans. The sequence goes on from CANTUV010000037.1 coordinate 44,129,333, forward strand.
ACTGAAAAAAAAAATGAAAAGAGGATAAGAATCAACATCAATTTCAACCTTAAGATTTACTGAACATTTTGATTTACAAGTAAAGAATCTGACAAAGAATAAAAAAAAAAAAACATAAAAGGCATGGAAGCAAAATTAGATGGTCACTGACTGAATCTTGAGATTCTGATTTTCATTATTATGAAACCAAAATATAAAAGAAAAAAAAATTAAGAATATTTGTGATCTGTAGACTGTAATATACAAATATAGTATTTAGAACAAATAGAATCACTTAGCAGGTACTTGGTGCTTCTGAACGTCATCTTCACTTGAGAAAGAACTTCCAAATATCTCTCTCTGTCATCTCTTTAACTAAATGCGCTCCGAAAATGCCTTCTTCGTCTACTAGACTTTTCAGGTGCCGTGCTCCATTATTAAAGCCAACATAATTTCTCTTCGTTGCCAAGTATAATACCCCATAAGGTGGCCTCAAGCACTGGTTATCCAAACATAAGTAAATAACTATAATTATAAATACAACCATAAAAAAAATTACTAAAGGCAACATCAGTTGGTCATCTATCCATATATATTATTGGCGTAAACTTTCAACTTAATCAAATACTAAATGGCACTTAAAATCAAATTGTTACAATATACAATAATCTAAATTATTTTTACAATTTAGACATGATCATCAGCATATCAGAGGATCAGAATTGTTAGACAAAATAATGCACTTGTAACTTATCTGATTCAAAATCCATTCATGATTTAGATACATCAACTACAAAGAGAACTTGTCACTACCAAGGACCAGCGTGCACAACACCGGATCCAGAGTGACTTTATGATGAATTCAGCAATAATAGATAGTAAGGACGGGAAAAAAATTCGGTGTATTTTTGCCAATATTCTGTTATTATCACAACTACTTCATTGAAAATTGCATGATTCTTTTGACTAAAAAATGTATAATTCTTCGTCAAGATCCAAAATCTAAGTCATCAGAATATTAACCAACTACCTTCATTATCTTCAATGATGCATGAATCTTTGACATATTTACCCAAAAATGGGTATTGAATCCAAGTTTACCCTTTTCAATGCTTATCCATATTTCCTCTATTATCTCAAGCCCCATTTTTTGTCTTATCACCTTAGTCAATGGATTGGTGGCACAAATGGTTCTATTGATAAAAATAAAATGAAAGAATTATAAAACAAGAAAGCAACCAACTAACCTTTTTAATAAGAGCATATAGCTTCTTCAAGGAGGTCACTGAGTATGGGATGTCTGTCATCAGAATAACATCATACCCGCCTTCTCCATGATCTGTCTCATTAGCCCTCTCCCATGCCTGACTTCCTGAAAGCTTTCTGGATCGCCTTGAGGAAGTTTCCTGTCCTATGATGCTACCATCTTGACTACTACATCCATCCATGAAATCCTCCTCTGAGAAGCTCAGGCTCATCCCTGTTGTCGCTTCAAAGGCATCATTCCTCACAATAGATAAGACTGTTGGGAGTTCTTCCCAGTCCCCAGCATAGAAGTGCACTGACGGGGACAGAGTATATCTTGATGAGGTAAGAGGGCTCTCTGGCTGTCGGCTCTGCCTGTCCCGGGCTTGCTCAAGATTAGCAAGGACATTTGGTATGGTCGCACACCTTATGGTTTCTGCATTCAAGTCTTGAAAGTGCATGGTACCAGCCCCCTGTAAAATAGATTGTTAGCTTCACTTGGCACAATGTAAAAAAAATATATATATATTTCTATACTCTTTTAACATATTCTTGAAGAAAGATAAAAAAAAGCGAAGAAACAAAATATATTTCAACCCCATTCAGTTTGTTGGTTTTTACAAGGTCAGAAATCAACTTTAAAACAGGCAATGAGAGCTTAAAAACTTCTCAGTCTCAGCTTAAAGGGATCGCAGAAAAGAACATCAGGTAATATTCATTTGGAGCATATGCAATGTACAAGTGCAAGATCCTAGCAGTATTACATATTTATTACAAAAATCAGAACAGCCAATGATTTTCCATCTTAATAGGAACATAGTAAAATAAGTTGTTCACACACAAATAGTACTTTAATATTTAACAACAGCAAAATCTCTGCATTTAAATCTCTGACTTGAGTACCAGTTGCTCCCACATAAAAGTATACAAAAGTGAAAAACAAAAATAAAAGCATTGAACTTCCTAGAAGTCAAGCTAGATTTGACAGAAAACAAGTCAGCATGCACATGTTTTGATGTAATAATAACTTAAGAATGATAACAAAAAGGATAGTGATGTGGTGAAGGGAATATACCTTCAGGCAAGCAAAAATCCCGGGAAGTCCATAGCCACAGCCAAGCTGTAAAAACCACCAAATAGAGGATAAAGTTAAGTACTTCAAATGAAAAAAAAAAAAAGAGAGTTAAAATAGTAGTATGATATCAAGGAAAGCTTACAGGTCTTAGATCTCCTAAGGAAAGGGAAAATAATAAGGTTACTTGATTGTTTAACAACAAATGGACAAGGGCAATCAGAAATTTTAAGTGAAAAAAATAAGGTCATAACTATGATGCTGTTCTGAATTCAAAAGTCATCTAACTAAAAAAACACATTAAACATATTTTTCTAAGCAGGTCCATTAAAGTTTTCTTTCTTTCTTTCTTGTTTTTCTGAAGTTGGATCCCGATAATAAATACTGCATTCTCAATAAGCTAGTCTTAATGTCAGCCCACCTCTTTCATTCTATTATAACACCACAACAAAAGATATCCAATTAAAAAAAAAGTGCAGATCTCCCAAAGTTTTTTTTCCTGTTAGAAAGTTTTTCAATTCGGGTGTAATATAGACAAAGCCAACTGAATTCTTCTCCATGTAATACAATCCCATAGAAGAAAAAGGTTTTTTCTGTTTCTCATAGTATTTGTCCAATAAGAATAATATTGTTAAATGATAGCAGCCCATAATATCCAATGTAATATCAAATTGTGGCTCCTACTAAATAATATAAAAATCCGTCTGTTGTGCACAAACATCTATATATGAATGTGCATTGCAGATCATCAGAACTATCTAAACCAGGAATGCAACCAGGAAGACTTTAAAACAAACATAAAAAGCATACAAAATGTAAGTAGCAGAAGCTTTTCATTAACTTTATTACCTCAAGTACCCTCTTGCCTCTAAAGCTCAGTTGTCCATCTCGACTCTCGTGCTTTAGGACATTTACGAGATCAATAGAGCTGTCCAAGGATTTCAGGGACCCTGCAAAACCAGAAGGGAGTAGTCACCAGCACCAATCAATTCAATAATTTGAATCTTTTCCAATAAAGTACATCATTGCATGCCAAGTTTTCCTATGTATAGTACTTCCAAATTGAACTGAACAATTTCATTTTGAAGCACATGCTAGAAATTTATATGCTTACCATCAGTTTTTGAGAATATCATTTCAGAACCAGTGAAACCAATATTATCTGCAACACTAACTCTTCCCTATAAGAGGTTAAAGAAAGAATTAAGTATGTAAACAGGTAGATATATGTGAGAGTGAAAGAGAATTTCTGTTTAGATTTTAATTCACAGAGTCATAAGTTGTGAAAGAAAGGTTTTGTAACAACTAAAACACATAAAGGCTGGTCAACTAAAAAGAAATAAACTCCCATTATTTATATAATCTTTGGAACAAATGACAACCAATTGCTACATAAAAAAGAAAAAAAATCAAAAGATGATTTTACATACCTTGAACACATTAAGTCCTTGCAATTCTACATTTTCACCAGCATATTTATAAGGGTGAGCTATCTGCACAGTACAAAATAGTATGTGTATTAATTTTAAGAGCATACCTTAAGCTCCCACTACCCACCTTAAAAGATGAAATTAAACATCTCGGGAATAAAAAATTTAACCTGCATTTCCTTTATCAGGCGATACTCAAGAGGTTTAGGTTAACAAGGGTTGATAAAAACAATAATAGTACCTTGGAAGGGAGAATCTCAACTGCAGGAGAGGGGAGATGCACATCTCTGTCCGAAACACTGGAGTTGCTGGGACTTCCTCGGTCATTAGGAAGCAAGCCAGGTAAGCATTTAGCAAGCAAGGATGGTGCACGCATTGTAGCTGCTTTTAGAAAAGAGTTCTTGAGAAAGAACGAAACCTGCAAATATCAACATGTCCTATCATCAATTCTTGAAGGTATTTCAGCTCAAGGTACCAACCACATGATTCTTAGAAATTCATGTAATCAACCATTCAATATCATCCAGTAAATTAATACTAATAAACAAGAAGGGAGAGAGAGAGAGAGAGAGAGAGAGAGAGAGGCAAAAAATAGAAAAGCAGATTATTCAAAATACCAAAAAGAAAAGTAAAAAGAAACAAACGTATAAAGTAGGCAATCCCAACCCAACAAATGTAACTCGGGCAGGTACATAACTATATAAGCACTTTAGAAACACTAGGATATACTCAGAATTTTGAATATTTAATAAAATAATTAGGAAAAAACATATACAAACTCTGTAGTTTTCAGATATCCATAAGCCAAGCAATACAACATCATTATACGATCAATAGAAAATATATATGTGTGTGTGAATTCAAGAACAAAAAGAAAAGAAATGAGAGAATCTGAAGTTAATCAATGCAGATAACCCAGAAACTTCAATATTCAATAAAAATTGAAAACAATAGAAATCTACAAAAATTATAAACAACCCACATCTTGAATTACCTCTAAGAACAAAACCCAGAAACAAAAATCAAATCATAAGCAAATAAAACACAAAATTTAACAATTTTCAAACACATTAAAAACTTAAAAGACCCAAGAAAACAAAAAGAAACACTCACCAAGAAAGAAAAAGACAGAATTTCTATATAGAAAATTTAATTGTAAGAAGCTGCTCTTATATTATAAGGGATAAAGTGCAAAAGCAAAAGAAGATCAAGCAAATTCTGCAATTTCATAGAAACGAGATCGTTTCCATTTAAAGTCAAAAAGAGGACCCAATACCAAAACCCGAGAGGGAACACAAAGAACCTTCTGATTCAGCCATTCAGGACTCAGAACTCCAACAATTGTTTGTTTCCCATAATGCCCTTTGTTTTTTCTATAATAACGTGATTGACCATTCTAATTTTTGCTTCTTTAGTGTCATTTTGGTAGATATTGGAAAACATAGGGTATTTTCTTTAGAGGATTTTTTTTTTGAGAATTTTAGAGGATATTTTAATTATTTCTATTTTTGGTAATTTCATTTTTTTTCTTATTTTCGTGCTTAAATCTTAATTCGTTGAAAGATCAAACTACGTATATGCCAGTTCACATCATAATTCATAAGTCCTTTGTTTTTAATTAGATTTGGGTTATAATTATCATATTTGATATAATTATTTTTAATAGTTGAAATTTCATTTATTTTGACATCATAGTTTATAATTTAATTTATAATCCATGTAATTTATGCTAAAAAAAACTCTTAAAATTTAAAAGATAATATATATAACTATTAAGGTATAACATAGTAGCTAAAAAGGTATGTTATTTCTGTTTAAAAGTTTAAAGTTTGAGTCTTATATGTATGTGTTCTCCACATATAATTAATCAAATATGTGTATTAATAAACAAATAAAATTATTTTCATATGAGTATATACATATATAAATTCTTATTAGTTATTTTATTTTATTTTTAACAGAAAATAAATAAAAACATGATATTTTTCAATTAATGTGGAATCCGAAAATAAAAAATAATTAAAGATATTAGATGTAAACATTTGGTTTTTGAGAAAAATAATTCAATTAGTAATTTGATTCACACTATAATATTAAGTTGACAAAAATCAAATTTTTTATTTATTTTCTATTTATTTGATATTTTAATCTTCATAAATGAAAGTGTATTTTTATTTCACAACTTATCTTTAATTTTTGAGATTTTACTAGAAAAATACACCTGAAGCATGTTTAACTAATTTTAGATTTTATTCATCTTAAATAGATATCTTTTGAACATTATATCTTTTCAATTGAAAAGAAAAAATATCCCTATATACATTAGAGTCTCATTTCATTTTGAAAATCTGGAGATCTCTGACCTTTATTTACTGATTAGACCTAATAATTGAAATCTTTCTATTTTCTAATCTTACTTAATTTTCTTCGTCATCTATATTCATAAATAACAAGCATTGTCTTTTAATAGAAGTTTTAAAGAAATAGAGGAGTATATGTAATATCAATAAGTTTTAAATATTCATGTTTAAAATATAAAAAGTATGCGTGAATTCTCATTAAACTGTTTTTATATGTTTGAATTCTCATTAAATGATACTTGAGCTGCTATTTTTGAAGGAAATATCAAATTTTCATACATAATTGATATTTTTAGGTGACAATTGTGATACAATTTGACATGGGCATGGCTCATATTGAATTAAACCAAAATGAACACATTTTAACTTTGGATCGAAACTCTTTAGGGTTTTAAAATTTGAATCGGTTTATTTTTAGGCCTTTTAAAATTGGACCGATCTAATTTAGGGCTTTAAATTAAGTTTAAACTTTTAAAGTCGGATCGAGTTTGACTTAGCCTCTATTAATTGGGACCAGACTATCTTAGTCAAAATTAATGGTCTACACCAGGTTTGCACTCCCTATGTCCTTGATAGCTCTACAATCTAGTCTTTTATCTCCTCAAGAACTCAGTCCTGATGTTTGATCCATCATGGAAAAACAGGTTGATCGCTCGTAGGGTTTGGTATCGGGCTCAGGGTATCAAAAATTATGTTAGAACTTTTTATTTAGGAAAACAAATTCTTCTACTTCCTAGTTTTTGCCACAAGATGATCTTTGCCTTCATTGTTTTCTTACAGGCAATGTTAGAAGGATGCTAAGACAATTAAAGCCCTAAAGAAATTCGATCCGAAGTTAAAATGGGTTCGGTTTGATTTAATTCAATATGAGTCATGCCCATGTCAAATTGGACACTCCAATTTGGTATGAGTCCATCTTTAGTTTAGCTAAGACACACATGTGAACACGTCCTTGTGTATAAAACACAATCTTTGTATAATATGGTCATATGTTATACATTCACTGTTGTGTATTAGATATATATGGTTATATGTTATACATATATGGTCATATATTATACATATACAATTGTATATTATACATACATGGCCATGTGTTACATACATATTTTATTAAAGCAAACACTGCACTTAAATTGATTTACATAGCTCATTTGTCTTATTAGATACAATGGCATTAAATTCATCAAACGCATCAAATACATCAATGATATCGAGTACCAATAGAAAATTAGAAGACAAAAAAGTCCTTGGTCCAAGTATTTATGCATCTGTTATTAGTGATTTCATTTTCACAAGAAGAAAAAATGATATTGAATTAAGTGAAAATCAAAAATTAAAAAAAAAGAAGAGAAAGATAATTTTATGTTCTGACCCTAAAAATGAGGGTAAAGATGTTGATTTAAGAGAAGAAGAAGATATTTTAGATGCAAGTAATACTTACAACTCTTGTAATTTGCTAATTGGATACGATATATAATAATTAGAAATCTAAATATTTTCTTTGCTACCTCTATTGTAGGAAATTTTGTATGTTATCCCTATTAAGCAGTGGAGGTAAAACATGGCCACGCCTATACACAATATTGTAATGTATTAACAACTATTTTCATAATATGTTATGTGACACAAATCAAATATAAATGCAGAAATACTATTATCATTGGGTTAGTTATGCGAAGATGTGTTATCCTTATGAAGAAGGGGGTCTCGGATTGCGATCTCTTTTGGCCTTGCAAGAAACTTTTTCACTTAAGCTATGGTGGAGATACCATGAAGCAAAATCTGATTGGGCCATTTATATGAGGGCAAAATACTCTAGAGGTGGTAGTATGAGAGCCAAAAGCTATGACTCACCCACCTGGAAAAGAATATGCAATATCCAAGATATTGCGTTGGCCTTGATTAAAGTGGAAGACACTGTGTTGCGATGGATAAAGGATGGTTCAACGAGTTTCACAATTAAAAAAGCTTATAATGAGATTCGCGACAGGCGATCGGAGACATTGTCTGCTCGTTCTATATGGCATACAAGGATCCCAGCAAAAACATCTATATTCACATGGCGGATAATGCAAAATGCAGTACCTGTTCCGACACTGTTGCAGCGAATGGGGATACAAATGGCTTCTCATTGCCCTTTTTGCTTGAATGCTAAGGGATCAATCAACCACTTATTTTATCTTTGCTCTCGTGTACAGCAGGTTTGGCATTTTTTCAGAGCATCTTTCCTCGGAAAAAATTCCACATCTCCGACACTTAGACAGGAGCTCCTTCAATGGTGGATTTCTGCCTCGACAACATCGCCTGCTGGCATTGTTCTTAGGTGTGTTTCTCAAACAATTCTTTATTTCATATGGAAAGCCTATTGTGGTATGATTTGGGGAAATGAGAATTATCATCCTGCTATCATAGTTGAGAGTATTCGTAATTGGATTTTTAAGTGGGGGGTCGCTACTTCGGATGCAAAATTGGGCAAAGTCTTTAATCGTTACCCAGAATTTCTCCCATCTTTTCACGGAAAAAAAATAAAAATCACACTGGTTCGTTGGTATAAGCCTCCACACGGGTACTACAAAGTTAATGTGGATGCCTCTTTTTCCTCATCTTCAGCAGCTGGAGGAGCAGTGGTGCGGGACTCAAATGGAAATTTTATCGCAGCATCCTATTTTCCGATCGTGGCAGCCGATATTCATACAGCTGAAACTAAAGCAATCCAATTCAGTGTAGTTTGGTGTACTCAGCTACAGGTGTTCCCTCTAATCCTAGAGACTGATTCACAAGTGGCACTAGATACTATTATTGGTAGAAATCATGGGTGGCTTTCTCAGCTCATTGGTCTTACAGCAACATCAAATATATCTTTCCGCCATACCTTTCGTGAAGGCAACCAGGCAGCAGATTTTTTGGCGCGTTACGGCCGTTTCAATTCCATTAATTGTAGTTTTAATTCATTTACTTCTTTGCCTCATATACTTAGAGGTAATATAATCTCGGACTCACTTACTTCTCCATATATAAGATTTAATAAAATATGATCGCTCTGGATCTCCTAATAGTTTCGTATGCTGCCTATTAGGAATCCCAGAGTTGGTCGCCTTTATAAAAAAAAAAAGACATAATACAATGGAAAACATAGTAATATAAACATAAAAACTAAACATATTACAGTGATGATGTTAAACAATGTATTCCAATATCAATTTATGTATGAGGACCAAGTGTACAACAATGAATTATAACAATAAATCTTTTTAATAAAATAAATTACAACATCATGAAAGTTCATATTCCATCATGGATTTATGAATTACAATAAATACATCAATCAAGAAAGTTCATATTCATATATAGTTATTGCGTGGATTATTAAGTTCTTCATTTTATGATTACTGTAGTGGATCTGTTATATTCTCACTCTCTATATCAATTGCATTTAGGATGTGATTTTTCGTCACCTATAGAAGTGATCCTCCATTTTTTTTCCTCCTACTAATAGTCATACGAACATATTGAGGATTTAGCCTTAAAGTAAAAAAGTCCTTCCTCCTTAGTTTTGAACTACCTAAAACTTTGCTTAGATGTTGCTTAATTAAGTTGGCTTTATTTAATCAAATTGGTAACTTGAATTAAAATTGACCAACTCTTTAAACATCTTCACCAACCCTTACTTTTTAGAGTTAAGTTGGGCCCAAGCCCATCTTTTGATCAATTTAAGGCTCAATCCTTCCATCAAGTTAAGCCTAAGGTATAAGGCTTTCAAGTCAAGCTTTCTCAAGGTGGAATTAAGAAATGAAAGGGCTCTTTAACCCATTTCAAGGTCAAGCAAGAGGAGATCATCCAAAGTACATACCTAAAATCACCTTTTTTAAAGTTTGATAACATAACCAACTAAAAATTATTGAAACATTATAAATCAAATAAACTTTAGCCCATTGCATCTAATGGAATGAACTACTAAGGCTCTGATTTCTATTTAAAGAAATATATAGGCACACTTAGAATATGACCCCAAATAGCGAGCAACTAAAAGCCACAAAACTAGGTTTCTCTCTATTTACTTTTCTTCTTTTATTACTGTTCAAATTATCTTTTAAGGAATGTATGTCTATCCTAGTATCCATAAAGGCTAGAGTTAAGATCCCCTTCTTTTGGAATTTTTTTAATGCAAGTAATTAATTACGAAATATACGTCTATAAATGGATGTCATACTTAACTTGCTCATGTATATTAAATTTTCATTCATATTATATTTGTCATTTCATGAAATAATAATATTTTTAAAAAAGTTAAAGTTCTTTAAAGTCCTATCATTTGTTACTTAGACTTGACAACCTAGTCCGGGATCCATCCTTTGGTTCAAGACTAGTGTATTTTTTAGCACATAAATATTTTTTGAGTCAAATCAATGGGTTTCTTAATTTTTTCCCAAACTAAATAAACTAAGGTGGTGACTCTTTATCAAATTGGTTTTCAAAATAAAGTCACAAAAAAAATACTTTTCAAAATAAAAGGCAAATTTAAATTCATACTTACCAAACTGAATGGAACTGTATGTGGCAAATTTATATGAAACTAAGTCCAAATGAGCATTTTGGCTCTTTTAATAGGCCAAACTAGTGCTCGAGTAAAGCCTTCCACCTTACTCTTTTTAGATAGCCTCAATGATAGAAACATATACATTACTTTGTTCTTTAGTAAAACTAGAAAGTAGACTTTAGTGCTTTCTTGTTAAGGTCATCTTATCGTAATGAAGTTCATCTTAAATATATTTGCCTTGGCCTTCTAAAATAATTATTAAATTTGGATAGGGTAAGTAAGGAAATCTATAAAACTTTTACCATTTCTTTATAAGACCTTTTCAATTTCAATATGAGTATATCTCTTTAGTTTATCATTGTTAAAATTCAAATATGAAAGCACAAATAAAAAATTTAAAAATGATGTGATCACAGGATCATATTAGAGCTATTTTATTAATGTAAAGATGGAAGTCAATGTCTTAGAAGAGAAATTCTTTGCTATATATATTGAAGACTTGAAGATTAGCTTGATTCAATCTAATAGCCCATAATGCAATACTTTTCGAAAGATCCATCTACTATTAAAGAATGCAAGGAGAACTTCAACTCTAAGCTTGGGCTCCTGCAATTAGTTTAAGGCCTGGTTCACCTTTGTATAGTCCATAAGATATAGCGGATGTACCATAGCCATACCTATGTCGTTCGTAGTCGCACTCACCATCACAAACCCTATTGTGATGTTACAAACTAGTTTTTGTAATCAGTCCAATTTTGATGTTTTTACTTAGCATTTATAGTATTTTACTGGGATATTACTTATTAGGCATAATACTAGTTGTAATAATGGGCTAGATTTATATGGTGCCCAAAGATCTACCTAAATTCACTTAGTTATCCTAATAGAAAAAGGAAAGGAAGATCTTGTTAACAAATATCCTAATTTAGGATTTTTGTTTTCCTTATAGCAAAGGGATTTTCTTTATAGCCTATATATATGCCTCTTTACTTTTTAAGACAAAATTAAGTTGTAGTTAATAAAATTTTAAGAACTTTGTGTAGACCCTTAATTTTGGCTCTAAGCTAGTCCGATTCCAATTAAAGAAGGTCTAGTCAAGATCGATCCATTCTTAATGGCTTAAATCTAGTTTAAAGCTTTTAATTAGATTGGTCAAGTTTTATAAGGTCTAAAATAAGACGGTTCAATTTTTAAGTCCTAAAATGGTTCGATTCAAAGTTAAATGGGTTTGGTTTTAGTTTAAATCAATATGAGACATGTCCATATCGAATTGGGGGAGTCCAATTCGATATGGATATGGACCATGTCCATATCGAATTGGTTTCTTTCCAATTCGATATGGATCACTTCCATATTGAATTAGAAGTGGCCATATCAAATTGGAAGTTGGTCCATATCAAATTAATTTGATTTTAATTCGATATGGACTACTTCTATATCAAATTAAGACTTCTGATTATGGTCTATGTTGAATTAATTTAATTTTAATTCAATATGGACACGGTTTCATATGGAGCTAATTTCATTTTAATCTGATATGGTTACTGTTTGGGACTTATTAATTTGAAAATCTGGATTAAGCTCTGATTTACTTGTTTTGACCTAGCTTATTGCTTGTTTTGCCCTAGCTTATTTCTTATAAATAAGGGGCTTAACAATTATACGGAGGGACGACAATTAATATTAAGAACCTAGCAGCCAAGAGAGTAATACAGACACAACAACCAAATAAACAAGGCATTCTCCAACTAAAACTTAAATTGGTGTAGGCAAGTTAGAAAGCTTGGATCAATATATTCAACTTTGGTATAACCAGTAAACGGAGGTTTGGCTTTATCATTTAATTTGTTTAAATTCACAGTAGCTTCATCCATTTAATTCGTTTAAATTCACAGTAGTTCATCCATTGATTTACAATTATTTAAACATCCAGTAGATGTGTTTTCTTTTAAAAATATCATTGAAAGATTTGAAGGTTTTGAAATTATTTTAGTCCAGTAGTTAAAATTCCAGTAGCTTTAAATGTTTCGATCACTTGATTTAAATGTTGTAATTTTAATTCAATGAACAAATAATCCAGTAGCAATACTATTATTAGCTTCAAATACAAACTAAAACATCAAAACCGTAAATCTTATTAACCCTAATTCATTCTTAGTAATTCATATATTAAAACCCTAGTTTTTGTATATCTAATTCCTATATGATGTTAAAACCTAGATTTGACTATTTAATTCATTACATGCTTATAATGGATGGCTTATTTTATTTGGTTTACAATGGATGGTTTGATTTTAATTATTGTGAATGTTTGAATAGTTTAATTTATTTGGTTGAATATTTTAATTGGTTTATCTTGATTTTAAGGATGTAAAAGGCATGTTTCCACCATGTGGGTGCCTTGTTTATTTAATTTGTTTCTTTTCTTTTATTTAAAGTTTTGGGATTTATGTAAGAGGCATGTTTCCACCAATTGGTGGGTGTCCTATTTTGTTTGATTTAGTTTTGGATATTGGACAATTATTGTAAGGGCACGTTTTCATCTTTAGATGGGTGCCCATTTTATTGATTTGTTTGAACTTACTTTGATTTTAATATAATGATTATTTATTTCAATAATTATATGTAGTATGGATGATTTTATAATATTTAAGAATTCAATAATATTTAGACCTGAAAAGGAGGTCGGTTCTAATGAATCGGTCATTATTGGGAGTGCTGGGTTATTCTCACCTTCCCCATACATACTCAACTTTTCGAACCCATTAAGGGGTTGGGATTCCTTAGAAATCGAGTCATCCACCTCTTTCTTTTTCCCAACCCATCCGGGTGGCAACTCTATTTTCTCCAAGGTTAGACCTGTGTTCTGTAAGGCCCCGAGCCTAACAGTGCTAAAGTCGCAAGAACCATTCCACATGGGAGTGGGGATAAAAATCTCCGCTCACAGTGACGACTCCACTAGGGATAAGAGAAGTTGATTTCATTGGTCTTTATATTATTTTATTCTTTCTTATTATAATATTATCAATTACATTATTTAGATTGCATTGTGTGCATGAGTTAGGATACCCGTGTAACCCATGTTATGTTATGTAAGGGATACCATACTTTCACTCAAGGTATGGAGATCGAGCATGGAATATTTAATAATAGCCTCGTACCTTTTGATATATACTTGCTATGAGAGCCTAAACTTTTCAACTCAGATATTAAAGCTCATGTAATTAGCCTAGTTACTTTCCTTAGGTTTTTTCCCAAATGCTTATTGTTTGACTATGATTGATATATCTTGGTTTGAACCATGGCCTATTTGGTTTGTTCTTTTTCTAATATGACCTAATTATAATGTAATCCTAAAATAGTTTTATTCTTTTAAGCCCAAAAAACCAAAATTATTTTTAAAATGTTTTAAGATGTTCTTTGGACATAAAACCTTTTAAAGATGGATCAAAAATTCTTTTTTACCTTATAGCCCAAGCTCAAAGCTCAAAATCCATTTTTTTTTCAAACAAATATGTTTACAATGGGCTTTGATAAGAAATAATTTTTCAAAAAAAACCTTTTTTATGGGCTTTAAAATACTTTTTAAGTAGGATCAAAATTGCTTTTCACTTCATAACCCAAATTTCGGATTTTTGTTACTAAAATATTTTTCTTAAATGGGCTTACAACTATTTAGGTCAATTATGAAATTCTAAAAATCAATTGTGGGCATAATTTATAATAAGAATTATTAATCATGGGCTGTCTGTGGCATAAATCATTAGTTATTTTTTCAATTGGAAAATATATTTCTGATAAACTCTTTAATTTAGTTTTAATCCCAAATATGCATAAAGGTTATTTTTAGTTAATCTAATGGATTAAGGCTTAATTAATGGAAATTATCATGAACTGATTTCTAAGTTTGAAAATACAACTATTGGTTAAACCGTTCGAGTGAATTTTTTAAAAATAAGATGTCCCATGTTGATATTTTGTTGACCATATACCTAAGAAAAGAGACTCGCCACTTTTGTATGGAATATATAAGGTTGAAAGAGACGTCCTGACTTTACTTGTTTGTTTCTTTATTTGTTTGATTGCTTTACATGCATACATACATTGCATTACATATGATTAATTCTTTCTGGCTCAAATACCTAGAGTATAGCAGTTCAAAGATATACGACAACCCAACCTACATCGGTGACTCAAAGTTCAATGAGAATTTAGTCAATTTCACATCAAAAGCAATGGATCCTGAGAAAGTTCAGAAGCTGGTGAATGATGCCTAAACTCCAAAATGGAAGAATTGAAGGAGGCCCTGGCTGAGACTATGAAAAGCCAACTGGCTGCACTATTGGCAAATACCATCGAAGCATCCGCTAGTACCAAGAAGCAGAAGGATAAGGAAAAAGCTAAGGTTAGTGAAGTGGTCTTTGTTGATGACAAAGTAGTAGTTGATGATGATGATGATTGAGCTCTGGTTTTCAAGATCCTCAAGATAAGAAGAAAGAAACAAAGATTATGGAGACATCAACTGTGGAAAAGACTGAAACTTCATATGTGGAGAAGATGATTGTTGATTTAGAAAAGAAGTTTAAAAAGAAGCTAAAGGTTGATGAGATGTCAGAGGTAGACAAGATGTTTGAACAAGATGAGGAAGTCCCTTATAAGTTCAAGATGCCTTCTTTTGCTAAGTACAATAGTACAGTAAATCCTCACTTGCATGTTAAGCAGTACATCACTGCTATGCAATCTGCTTGAGCTACTAAAGCCTAAACTATATGGTATTTTATGCTTTCTTTGGGCCTTATTATGCAAAATTATTTTAATACTTTGGAGGAAAGTACCCAAAAAGATTGGGATATATTGTACAAAGCTTTCATTCAGTAATATGGGTAAAATATCAAATTGGAAGTGACCCTGATGGAGGTAGAAACTATCAGATAGAAGCAGAATGAGAATTTTATTAACTATATGAAGAGATGGAGGAATAAGGTTGCACTATTTAAGAAGAGGCCAGATGAGTCAGACCATATTAGGATGATAGTGAGAGGTGTCCTACCTAATCTGCATGAATGGATGTCTCATACTCTTATTAGGGATCTCAAAGATCTTTTCCAAGCTGGCTTGCAAATAGAATAATGGGAAAGAGAGGAGAATTAATTTTTTAGAAGAAAAAATGAGAAGGGGAATTATCAGTCTGGCAGTCAGGGTACACAGAAATCAGGGGATATCAATGCAACAATTGGTCAAGCAAATAGAAGACAATTTTTAAAGTTGGAAAAATCATTGTCCTAGATTTTCAATAAGTTGTAGAAAAATGGGCTATTATAGTCATTGGCTCGCCGACCTTTGCCGAATCCTTTACCACCAAATTTTGATACTAATGCCTTTTGTTAATTTCATCAGACACAAGGACATGAGATAGACAAATGCTTACAACTAAAACATGAGATCCAAGATTTGATTGACAGTGGAAAGTTTTCTGAGCCAAATAAACCTAACACCAAGAGTAATCTTTTGCCTAAATTTGGAAGAGTACCTCCACCAGGAACCTTGATGATAGAAGAAGGATTGATGAAAAGTTATGTCTTGTCATCTTTTCAATATGAAGATGGAGGAATTGCTAAAAATGAGGTGCTACTAAGCAAGCTTGGACCAACTGTGGATGATGAAGCAATGATTATCGATGATGGAAAAATCCTTACCCCTGATATACCTAAATGAAGCATCTTCGACTCCAACTCAGCCAACTTCTCTTGGCTTGTTTGGTTTTTACTTCATTTTCTTTATTTGGTGTTTTCTAGAAAAATTATATTTTTTTAAATTAAGATTGTTTGAATAAATTACTTTCATTAAAATTTTTATTGGTCTTTGTTCATTTTAGTGTTCAACCAATGATGAGTCTAGCTTGATATTCATAAATTAGTGTATCTATACATTATAATTTGAATGACTTTATTAGGCGAGGGAGTTGTTCTATAGCATTGAGTTGTGTATGTTTACTTAGAGAGGGCTCCTACATAATTATGAGTGTCTAGGTCCTAGTCAATCTTAGAATATGCTTTGACAAACTTTCGAGGTAAAATTAAACTCTGTTTATTTAAGAGAGAGATGATCTAAAAATTATTTGATGAGCCGACAACTAGTATCAATCCTATTGATATCAATATCTAGTTTATCCCTTTGAGCCTTCATTAGATTTTAGCTTATTTTTTATTGGCTTGTAAAGCCCGATAACCTACCTTGAGTTGTTGTGACACTTATGATAAGTTTGATGATCACTGAGCTACTAAGAAGCAAGGAGATTGAAGAAAGTGATGTTCAGTCAAGACTATAAGGATAGTTGAAGTATGCATGAACTAGACTTAATATCATAGAATGACATTAGGGCAACAAAGGATTCATCCTCATTAAAGTAGACTCAACCTACTCCATTCATAGCCAGAAGCATAAGATGATACATATAAGACAACTCTCTCAGACCTTGTAAAAAAAATAAAACAAAAAAACAAAACAAAAATAAAAAAAATCAAGAATAAAAAGAAAAAAGAAGAAAAAAAGGAAAAGAAAATAAAACCTAAAAAGGCAGTTCAGAAAGGCAACCAAGTTTTTTTTTTTTACCTAAAGCAAGTGGAAGACTTTCACTTAGTTTACGAGGACGGATTGACTTGAATTGGTCTAGCCCAACCAAAGACTCAAATACATAAGGGAAAGACCATCTTTCATTTTATCCAATATAGCCCCAGGTCTGTAATCTTGAAAGACTTAGACTTAATATTCAAAAAAGGAAATGGACGAAAAGAAAAAAAAAAAGAAAAAGGGTGGTCTAAAGATCGAGATAGTACTTATTGGATCCAGATTTCATCCAAGGAGATGAAAGGACATTCAAGATTTACATTTTCATGAAGTCAGAAGATAAAAGTGATGCCTAAAATATGAAAATGGAATCTCTAATAGTATATAGTTCCAGCATAAAGTTTGTATTGTGAAGATTTGTCTATATTATTACATCCGCTCTAATCTAAAGATGGCATTCACTTAACCCATATCCTTTATTGACCTCATTTAAAGCTTATTAAAGACTTGTTGATCTCTCTTAGTAGACGGAGTCTATTAGTGGAGATAGTTTGAATAAGCATGCATATGAGATAGACAATATTTAAATTCAATTAAACCTTTGGCCAAGTAAAGTATATATGTCTATTTGAAGTGCAATAGTTCTTGCTTAAATGAAAATGATTCTCAAGTTTAGTATGGTAACTAGGGTTATGTTATAGATATATTGATTTGGGAAAGTCGAGTCCTAAGGTAAATTGACACTAATTTGATAAAGTCAACATTTGATTTTTAAAATTTAAAAAAAAAACTGTTTTCTTATTGCATAAGCCTTCAAGTTAAGGAAAGTATATTCCACCGTTGGGCGTCGAAGGAAATATTAGGCAAATGTGGCTAATGAAAGGATCATTTGTAAGGTCATGTGGTAGAGAAGTTGCCAACCAAATATGTTGAAATTGGTATCTCCCATGTCTTTGACTACCATGTTTGGGCCCCCACTACTCATATTTCCAATATTTTAGAAATAAAGTCATAGATGTGAAGACTTTTATTAATTCTAATGCAATACTTGAACGAGCATCTGGAAGAAATCCATGAGAACACTTCAACTGATCACCTCAGTCTATGAGTCAATAGAACCACTGTAAGTATTATTCATGCATATCATACATATATAAGTGTAGACCCTTAATTTTTAACCAAGTCCAGTCCAAATATTTTAAAATAGTCTCAAATAAGTTTTATAGCATTTTAATATTTATTATTTATTTTAATTATATAATATTTATTTTTATTTTAATAATATTTATTTTTTATTTTTTAAATATAATATTTATTATAATAAAATAACATTTATTATTTATTATTTATTTTAATAATAATATAATTAATTATAAATATTTTAAATATAATATTTTTAATAGTAAAAATAAAAAATAAAAATATATACATATAAAAATGATGAAGAATAGGAAATAAAAAATCGGACGGTAGAATTGATGCGCGCCACGCGGTGGCGGCGAATTGTCCTGCTGCAGGCCAATTCCCTGCAGGCATTGCCTGTGGCGAATTGGAATGCCAAAGGCCAATTTGCCCCAGGCAACGCCTGCGATGAATTGGGGTTCACCCAGACACCTTGCGCAGCAATCCCTCACAGCCCGCAGGCCCATTCGCTCGCGCTGCCGATTTTGTCAAAACCTTCTTTTACTTGGTTTTAAAGTTTTATTTCCTAAACAATTTTATTTTCTTAAACAATTTTATTTCCTTAACCAATTAGTATTAGATTTTTTTATTTTTTCTTATAAATACCATATTAAATAATTAAAGAGGAGACCTTTTTTTGGGGGACCTTTTTGACGGGGGGGGACTTGGAATTTTAGAATTTTATTGGGGTAAAAACACAAAAAAAAAAAGAGGCAGAGACTTTTATTGTCTTCGGACTTTTAGTAATTAATTGAGATCTTTGGACTTTGGAACTTGGGTTGGCTGTTGGAACTTTGGAGAATTTAGTATCCATCAAACAAACCTTAGCAAGCTTGATAAAAAAAAAAAAAAAGAAACAGTAAGTTTAGACAAGGAAAATCAACAACACAAAAAACCCTACAAAGATAGTGAACTCACTGTCTTGAACAAACTCACCCAGAGTTCTCATTCAAACAATTTTGGTGGAGCCAACAAACGATGGTATGCTTTAAATTAAATAAATACTATATGTTTTGATTGTTTTAAATATTGGATGAATTCATTATTCATTTAATTAAAGTCACAATAGGTTAATTCTTTTAAAATCAATTAATATATTATTTTATATGAAGTGCATATTTTTGCTATTGTTTTTCTAAATCATATAAACTAGAACCAGTAA
Source organism: Garcia nutans (assembly GCA_947685225.1). Classification (NCBI taxonomy): domain Eukaryota; kingdom Viridiplantae; phylum Streptophyta; class Magnoliopsida; order Malpighiales; family Euphorbiaceae; genus Garcia; species Garcia nutans. Next base: position 44,148,870 of record CANTUV010000037.1, read on the forward strand.
ATATATTAGCTCATGGCTCAGGGTATTTATTTGTTTTCTATTGCATGGTTATTTAATCAATATGTTATACAAATTTGCTTAAGGATTTTCCATATAAAACTTAGCAGTAGCTTCATTAAGCTCTTAAAAATATTATCACAGTAACTTCATTTAAATTCTTTAAAAATCATTACAGTAGCTTAATAATAAAAATTATAACATTATTAGTTTCTCAAAATCACAAAACCCTAGTTTTTAAATCTAAACCTTTTAAACTCTAAGGTATTAATTTTATTTAAAACCCTAATTTAAGATTGTAAACCCTAAATTTATATACTTATTGCTTTATTTAATTATAGATTTGATTATGTAGTTTATTATATATCTTGATGATTAATTTATTTAATTTTGATGTTTGCTTTATTTAATTTATCATAGATGAATATTTTTTAATTATTATTTATTTATTAAAATTGTGAGAGGTATGTTTCCATGATTGGATACCTCATTAATTGATTTTTATGTAATTTAAATTATTTTTATATTTTGGAATTAATGTAAAAGACATGTTTTCATCTTTTGGTGGCTGTCCTATTTAATTTTAGACATTGAACGATGTAATGACACATTTTCATCCTCGGATGGGTGTCCATTTATTTATTTTGTTTGAACATTTCTTTGATTTTAATATAATGATACTTTATTTTAATTATTGCATGTGGTATGGATAATATCGGTATATTTAAAAATTTTATAATATTAAGACTTGAAAAGGAGGCCGGTTCCAATGAACTGGGCGTTGTGGGGGTGCTGGACCATTTCTCACCTTCCCCACACGTACCCAACTTTTCGAACCCATTAGGGGGTTGGAGATTCCTTAGGAATCGAGTCATCCACCCCTTTCTTTTTCTGGTCTGTCTGGGTAGCGAATTCATTTTCTCCTAGTTTAGACCCATATTCTCTAAGGCCCTAGACCTAACAGTACCGATGTCGCAAGAACTATTCCATCGGGAGTGGGGGTGAAAATTTTCGCTCACAGTGGCGACTCCAGTTGGGATAAGAGAAGTTGATTTCATTGGTCTTTATATTATTCTATTCTTTTTTATCATGATATTATCCATTGCATCATTTAGATTGCATCGTGTGCATGAGTTAGGACGCTCGTGCTATTCGTATTGTATTATGTAAGGGATACCATACTTTCACTCAAGGTATGTAGATCGAGCATGACATGACCACTTATAGCCTTGTACCTTTTTAGTATATACTTGTTATGGGAACTAAAGCTTTTCAACCTAAAGACTAATTAAAGGTCATGTAATTGGTCTAGTTACCTTCCTTAGGTTTTACCCCATATGTTTGTTGTTTGACTATGGTTAATTTATCTTAGTTTAAATCATGGCTTATTTGGTTTGTACTTTTTCTAATATGACCTACCTATATTTTAAGCTCAAAAATAATTCTTTTCCTTTATGATCCAAAAGACCAAAACTATTTTCAAAATTTTCAAGAAGGTCTTTGGACATGAAAACCTTTTAAAATGGGTCAAAAATCTTTTTACACCTTATGGTCCAAACAAACAAAATTATCTTTCACTTCATCCAAAAATACAACCTTTTCTTAAAAAGGGCTTACAAATATTTAGGTTAATTATGAAATACCAAAAATCAATTGTGAGCCTAGTTTATATCAAGAATTGTTAATCATGGGCTATTTTTTTCATGAATCATTAGTTACTTTTTCTAAATAAAAAATCTATTTATGATAAACCTATTAATTCTGCTTTAATTCAATAGAGCATAAAAGCTATTTTAATTGAGATTCAATGGATTAAAGCTTAATTAATGGGAATCATCATGAACTGACTTCTATATTAGAAAATGCAACTATTGGTTAAACCGTCCGAGGAAACTTTTCGAAAATAAAATATCCCATGTTGATATTTTGTTGACCATATACCTAGGAAAAGAGACTTTCCCTCTGTGTGTGGAAGTTATAAGGTTGGAAGGAACATTTTTTTTGTTATTTATGCATACATGCATACATACATTTGCATCTCATATCATTAATCCTTTCTAGCTCACAGTCCTGGATTACAACAGTTCAAAAGCCTACGACAATCCTCCCTATGCCGGAGATGAAGAATCCAACAGTAACTCAATTACTTTCTCACCAAAAGCAATGGAGCCCGAACAAATTCAAAGAATGGTGGACGACGCCCTCAATGCTAAAATGGAAGAACTAAAGGAGACCCTGGTTGAGACCATGAAGAACCAATTGGCTGCAATTTTAGGGAACAATACCGAAGCATCTGCTAGCACCAAAAAGTCAAAGGACAAAGGGAAGGCTAAGGTTGGTGAAGTGGCTTTTGATGATGACAAGGTAATGATTGATGATGACGACTGAGAATAATATAGATCCTCAAGATAAGAAGAAAGAGCCGAAGGTTGTGAAAAGAGCAACTATCGAAAAGACCGATACTTCTTATGTCGAGAAGCTAATTGCCAATTTGGAAAAGAAGTTTAAAAAGAAGCTAAAAACCGACGAGATGTCTGAAGTCAACAAGTTATTCGAATAAGATGATGAGGTCCCTTATAAGTTCAAGATGCCTTCTTTTGCTAGGTACAACGGTACAGTAAATCCTCACTTGCATGTTAAGCAGTACATCACTGCCATGCAGTATTCTAGAGCTACAAAGGCCCAAACTTTAAGGTACTTCATGCTCTTATTAGACCATGTTGTCCAGAATTGGTTCAATATCTTGGAAGAAAGTACCCAAAAAGATTGGGATATGTTGTACACAGCCTTCGTTCGATAGTATGGGTACAATATCGAGCTGAAAGTTACCTTGATGGAGGTGGAGACCATTAGGCAAAGACCAAATGAGAACTTTTTTATTATGTAAAGAGATGGAGAAATAAGGTTGCTTTACTCAAGAAGAGGCCTGATGAGTCATATCATATTAGGATGATTGTGAGAGGGCTGTTGCCTAGTCTTCGTGAAAAGATGTCTCATACACTCATCCAGGATTTTAAAGATCTTCTCCAAGCTGGTCTACAAATTGAAGAATGGGAAAGGGAGAAGAATCGCTTCTCGGCAAGAAGGAATGAAAAAGGAAACTACCAGTCGGGTAATCAAAGCATGCAAAAGGAAGTTGATGTTAATGCAACTGGTCAAGGAAATAGAAGACAGTTCTCAAAATTGGGGAAACCTCTATCTTGGGTTTCCAACAAGCTATAGAAGAAGGGGTTAATACAACCGTTGGCTCCTTGACCATTACATAATCCTCTGCCACTAAACTTCAATGCTGAGGCCTTCTGTCAATTTCATCAAATGTAAGGGCATGAAATGGATAAATGTGCTCGTCTAAGGCACGAGATCTAAGATTTGATTGACAGTGGTAAGCTACCCGAGCCAGATAAGCTCAATACCAAAAGCAACCCTTTGCCTAAATTTGGAAGAGTGCCTCCACCGGCAACTTGTATGGTAGGAAGATGATTGGAGGAAGATTTTATCTTATCCTCCTTTCAAGATGAAAGTATCAAAGATGTGAAGGGAGAAGAAGCTTAACTCAACAAACTTCTCTTGGCTTGTTTTTTTTTTTCTTATTTGGTGTTTTATGGAACAATCGTATTTTTCAAATTTAAAGTTGCATGAAATAAATTATTTTTGTCAAAATTTTTGTTGGTCTTTATTCATTTTCGTGCTCAACAAATGATGAATTTAACTTGATATTTATAAATTAGCATATCTATGCATCATGATTTGAATTACTTTACTAGGTGAGGGAATTGCTCTATAGCATTGAGTTGTGTATGCTTACTTAGAGAGGGCTCCTACATAATTACCTTTGTCTAGGTCCTAGTCAGTCTTAGAAAATGCTTTGAAGGACTTTCGAGGCGAAATTGAACTTTGCTTATTTAGGAGAGAAATGATCTAGGCATTATTTGGTTAGCCAAAAACTAGTATCAACCCTATTGATATCAATCCCTAGTTGTCCCGTTGAGCCTTCATAAAATTTTAGCTTTCTTTTTATTGGCTTGTAAGCCCAACAACCTACCATAAGAAGTTGTGATACTTAAGACAAATCTAATGATCACTAAGATGAAGAGGCAATAAGATCAAAGAATGGAATGCATAGCCAAGACCGTAAGGATAGTTGATGTTCTCAAGACCATAGGGTAGTTAAAGTTCACCTAATATCTCCAATCTATTAAGATAACATCAGAGTAACAAATGATTTATTCTTGTTAAAGAAGATTTATGCCACTCCACTCATCCATTATCAGAAAAACAAGTTGGTACAAACATGATAACTCTTTTAGAGCTAAAACCAAAAAAAAAGAAACAAAGAAAAAGAAACAAAGAAAAGAAAAGAAAAAGAGAAAAAAGAAGAAAGAAAAAAGAAGAAAAAGAAAAGAAAAGAAAATCCAGAATGGTTCAAAAAGCTAACTGGGTTTTCTTTTACCTAAAGCAGCAAAAGACTTTCATTTGGTTTATAAGGACAGTTTGACTTGAATTGGTCCAACCCAACCAAAGATTCAATCAAAATTGGAGAAAAAAGAGAAAGGTCATCCAGTTCTTGAAAGTCCTGTACTTTACAGTCCTACATGAAAGAAGGACAAAATAATAGTAAGAAAAAGAAAGAGAAAGAAAAGGGAAAAGAAGAAAAGAAAGGAATGTGGGTATCAACCTTTTTGTAAGAGAAAAGACTATCCTAATCGAGATCCAGATTAATGCCAAGAAGATAGAAGAATGTTCAAAGCTCTATCTTTTCATGCTTCTAATTGTCTAAACAAGAAATTTATGGTGTGAAGGTTTGTCAACAGTTTCACATCAGCTCCGATCTCAAAATGGCTTTCATTTAACCCATGTCCCTTATAGACCCCATTTCAAGCCTATCGAAGACCTGTTGATCTCTCTTGGTAGGTAGAGTCTATTAGTGGAGATAGTTTGAATAAGCATGCATATGAGATAGACAATATTCAAACTCAATAAGACCTTTGACTAAGTAATGTGTATGTGCCTATCTGAAGTGCAATAGTTCTTGGTCAAATAGAAATGATTTTTGAGTTTAGTACGGTAACTAAGGTTGTCATATTATAGATATGTTAATTCTAAAAATTGAGTCCTAAGGTACAATGACACTAATTTGACAAAGTCAACATTTGATTTTTAAAAAAAATTCTTTTCTTATTGTAAAAAGTCTTTAAGTTAAGGGAAATATGTTGAACAGTCGAACCTCGAAGGACACACTGGGAAAAGTAATTGATTGTTGGCAAGGTTATGAAGAACCTAACAATTGACATGCTGAAACATAGTTTGAAATGGATGTATCCCTGACTCCGCTGCTTGGGCCTCACCACTTATGTCATCGACATCTAAAAGATAAAAGCCATAAATGCAAAGCCTTCTGTCATTCCAATGCAAGACCTGAACAAGCGTCTGGAAAGAGTCACTGAGAATACTTCAGCTGATCACCTCGGTCTATGAGTCGATGGAACCACTGTAAGTACTATTCATGCATATCATTCATACATGAGCATACACTGTATTTTTCTTTATCAAAAGTAAACAGCAATACTCTATGAAGCAAACATGAAGAAGATATGGAATCAAGGGGCATGGAAGGACTATTGCTTAAGGAAGATCCAGTCACTTTATAAAGAAGAAATGCATGCTTGTGGGAGGAGCTAAAAACACAAACATCAATCAGAGACTGCATGGGAACAAAATCATTGGTTTGAGCCTACACAAGGGGCAAAGTCTCTCCTTTTCAATTTTTGAGTTTATGCGTGTACAAAACATTTTCAAAATCACTTTCAAATATTTTGTCACGCAGGGGGCAAGAAAAAGATATAAGGGCGAGCTAAAAAATAGCTGAATTGGCCAGCTAAAAAGCTAAATTTTTTGCAAATGAAAGAACAAATAGAACGGAACATTAGAACTATTAAAAGAATGAAGATGCAAAAGATAAAAGATCAGTCCAGCTAGAAGAGCTAAAGCCAATATAAGCTGAAGTCCAAAGGGTGAAGATCCATTTTGAAGGGTGAAGACCCAATGCCAAGGATGAAGATCCACTTTGAAGGGTGAAGACCCGATGCCAAGGAAGAAGATCCAGCTTAAAGGATGAAAATCCAATTTCAAGGGTGAAGATCCAATTTTCAAGGATGAAGAACCATTTTTGTGAGTGAAGACCCGATGTCAAGGATGAAGATCCATTTTGAGGGTGAAGACTCATAATCCATTAAAGAATGGAACAGTCAGTTAAAAGGAAGCTAAAATTCTCAATTGATAAAAGGTCAATCAAATTTAATCTCAGGTCCAAGTACCCAAATCAAATCCAGTTTCGGGTCGAGCACCTAAAATTTAGTTTCGAATCAAGCATCCAAAATCCAGTTTCGAGTCATGAATCCAGTCCAGTTTTGGGTCGAGTATCTAAAATTTAGTTTTGGGTCGAGCACCCAAAATTTAATTTCGGGTCGAGTACCCAAAATCTAGTCTCGGGTCCAAGTATTCAAATTAAATTTAGTTTCGAGTTGAGCATCCAAATCCAGTTTAGGATCGAGAATTCAGTTTCGGGTCGAGATCCAAACCTAAATCCAATTCAGTCTTGAGTCCAAGTACCCAACCTCGGGTCCAAAACCTAAATTATTTTTGAGTCCAGAACTCACCTCAGGTCCAGAACCCAAATTATTTTTTAGTCCAGAACTCATCTCGGGTCCAAACCCAAATTATCTTTGAGTCCAAAACTCATCTCGGGTCCAGAACTCAAATTATTTTTTAGTCCAGAACTTACCTCGGGTCCAAAATTTAATTTATCTTTGAGTCCAGAACTCACCTCGGGTCCAGAACCCAAATTATTTTTTAGTTCAGAACTTGCCTCGGGTCCAAAATCCAAATTATTTTCGAGTCCAGAACTCATCTTGGGTCCAGAACCTAAATTATTTTTTAGTCCAGAACTCACCTCGGGTTTAGAATTCAAATTTTTTTTTTAGTCCAAAACTCACATTGGGTCCAGAACCTAAATTATTTTTGAGTCTAGAACTCACATCGGGTCCAGAATTTAAATTATTTTTGAGCTCAAAACTCACCACGGGTCCAGAACCCAAGTTATTTTTAAGTTCAGAACTCAAACCAACCTCAGATACGGAGTTCCATCTAACTCTAAAATCCGATTAAAAATCATATTATTTTTCACTCTCTTTTACTACAGTCTCATATCGTTCAAGGAGGGGGGCAAACTGCAGACCCTTAGTTTTTTACCAAGTCCAGTCCAAATATTTTAAAACAGTCCCAAATAATTTTTATAGTATTTTAATATTTATTATTTATTTTAATTATATATTTTTTATTTTTTATTTTTTAAATATACTATTTATTATAATAAAATAACATTTATTTTATTATTTTATTATTTTAATAATAATGTAATTAATTATAAATATTTTAAATATAATATTTTTAATAGTAAAAATAAAAATATATACATATAAAAATGATTGAGATCTTTGGACTTTGGAACTTGGGCTGGCTGCTAGAACTTTGGAGAATTCAATATCCACCAAACAAACCTTAGCAAGCTTGATAAACAAAAAAAAAAAAACAGTAAGTTTAGACAAGGAAGATCAACACAAAAAACCCTACAAAGACAGTGAACTCACTGTCTTGGACAAGCTCACCCAAAGTTCTCATATTAAATAAATACTATATATTTTGATTATTTTAAATATTGGATGAGTTCATTATTCATTTAATTAAAGTCACAGTAGGTTAATTCTTTTAAAATCAATTCATATATTATTTTATATGAAGTGCATATTTTTGCTATGTTTTTCTAAATCATATAAACTAGAACCAGCAAAAATATTGGCCCTTGGCTCAGGGTATTTATTTGTTTTCTATTGCATGGTTATTTAATCAATATGTTAAACAAATTTGCTTAAGAATTTTCCATATAAAACTTAACAGTAGCTTCATTAAGCTCTTAAAAATATTATCACAGTGACTTCATTTAAATTCTTTAAAAATCATCATAGTAGCTTAATAATAAAAATAATAACAATATTAGTTTCTCAAAATCACAAAACCCTAGCTTTTAAATCTAAACCTTTTTAACCCTAAAGTATTAATTTTATTTAAAACCCTAATTTAAGATTACAAACCCTAAATTTATATACTTATTGCTTTATTTAATTATAGATTTGATTATGTAGTTTTATTATATGTCTTGATAATTGATTTATTTAATTTTGATGTTTGCTTTATTTAATTTATCATGGATGAATATTTTTTCAATTATTATTTGTTTATTAAAGTTGTATGAGATATGTTTCCATGATTGAATATCTCATTAATTAATTTTTATGTAATTTAAATTATTTTTATATTTTTGGATTAATGTAAAGGACATGTTTTCACCTTTTGGTGGGTGTCCTATTTAATTTTAGACATTGAACGATGTAAGGACACATTTTCATCCTCGGATGGGTGTCTATTTATTTATTTTGTTTGAACATTGCTTTGATTTTATAATGATGCTTTATTTTAATTATTGCATGTAATATGAATAATATCATTATATTTAAGAATTTTATAATATTAAGACTTGAAAAGGAGGCTGGTTCCAATGAACCGGGCATTGTGGGGGTGCTGGGTCATTTCTCACCTTTCCCATCTGTACCCAACTTTTCGAACCCATTAGGGGGTTGGGGATTTCTTAAGAATCAAGTCATCCACCCATTTCTTTTCCCGGCTTGTCGGGGTGGTGACTCTATTTTCTCCGGATTTAGGCTCGTGTTCTCTAAGGCCCTAAGCCTAATAGTGCCAAAATCACAAGAATCATTCCATCAGGAATGGGGGCAAAAATCTTCGCTCACAATAAGCATATCACACTGAATTTTTTTTATCTTGAGTTGTCTATTTTTTTTTATCAAAGTGAACAACAAAACACTATGAAGCAATCATTGAGAAGCAAATACGGAATCAGGGGGCATAAAATGCCCATTGTTTGAGGAAGATCCAGTCACTTTATAAAAATAGAGATGCGTGCTTGTGCAAAGAACTAAACAAAATACAAACATCAATCAGAACCTATATGGAAAAAGAAATAAGAGGTTTGAGCCTACAAAGGAGGAAAAGTTTCTCTTTTCAATTTCTTGAGTTTATGCGTATATAAAATATTTTCACACTTTTAATATTTTGCCACCCAAGGGGCAAAGAGAAGATATAAGGGCTAGGCTAAAAAATAATAGAATTTTTGCAAAAGGAAGAATAAAAAGAACAGAACAAGAAGAAAGTAAGAACCCCAAAAGAATGAAGATGCAAAAGATAAAAGATCAGTCTAGCTAGAAGAGATGAAGCCAATATAGGACAAATGTCCAAGGATGAAGATCCATTTTGAAGGGTGAAGACCCGATGTCCAAGAATGAAGATCCATTTTAAAGGGTGAAGACCCGATATCCAAGGATGAAGATCCATTTTGAAGGGTGAAGACCCGATGTCCAAAGGATGAAGATCCCATTTGAAGGGTGAAGACATGATGTTCAAGGATGAAGATCAATTTTGAAGGGTGAAGACCCATGATCCATTAAAGAATGGAACAACCGGCTAGAAGAAAGCCTGCAATCTCAAATGATAGAAGGCCAGTCCAGCTAGAAGAGCTGAAATCAATCCATTGGAGAATGAAACAGATGGCTAGAAGAAAGTCTACACTTTCAAATAACGAAAAGTCGGTCTAGCTAGAAGAGTTGAAGTTAATCCATTGAAGATGGAACAAGTGGCTAGAAGAAAGCTAAAACTCTCAACTGATAGAAGGTCAGTCAAATCTAATCTCAGGTCCAGAATCCAAATCCAATTTCGGATTAAGAACCCAAATCTAGTGTCGAGTTGATAACCCAATTTCAGTTTTGGGTCCAGAATCCAAATCCCAGTCTCGGTTCCAGAATTCAAATTCCAGTCTCGGGTCCAGAATCCAAATTCTAGTCTCGGGTCTAGAACCCAACTAATTCAGTCTCGGATCGAGATTTCAAATCTATTTTTTGGGTCCATAACCCATCTTTATCCAAGATCAGCTCAAAGTCATGTTGCTTTTCACTCTCTTCTACTGAAGTCTCAGGTCATTCAAGCATAGGATAAACTGTAAACCCTTAATTTTGGCTCTAAGCTAGTATGATCCCAGTTACAGAAGGCCTAGCCGAGATCGGTCCAATCTTAATGGCTTAAACCTAGTTTAAAGCTTTTATTTAGATTGGTCCAATTTTATGAGGCCTAAAATAAGCCGGTTAAATTTTTAAAGTCCTAAAATGATTAGATTCGAGTTAAAATCAAATTTGGGGGTGTCCAATTCGATATGGACCACTTCCATACCGAATTGGAAGTGGCCATATTAAATTGGCCTTCCAATTCGATATGGAAGTTGGTCCATATCGAATTAATTTGATTTTAATTCGATATGGACCACTACCATATCAAATTGGGACTTCTAATTGTGGTCCATGCCAAATTAATTTGATTTTAATTTGATATGGACAAGGTTTCATGTGGAGCTAATTTCGTTTTAATCCAATATGGTTACTATTTGGGACTTATTGATTTGAAAATCTGAATTAAGCTCAGATTGACTTGTTTTGACCTAGCTTATTACTTGTTTTGCCCTAGCTTATTTCTTACAAATAGGGGGCATAACAATTAAACTGAGGGACGACAATTATTATTAAGAACCTAGCAGCCAAGAGAGCAACACAAACACAACAACAAAACAAACAAGGTGGTCCCAACTAAAACTTAAATTGGTGCAGGCAAGTTAGAAAGCTAGGATCAATATATTCAACTTTGGTAAAACCAACAGAGGTTTGGCTTTATCATTTAATTCATTTAAATTCACAGTAGCTTCATCCATTTAATTCTTTTAAATACATAGTAGTTTCATCCATTGATTTACAATTATTTAAACATCCAGTAGATGTGTTTTCTTTTAAAAATATCACTGAAAGATTTAAAGATTGTGAAGTTGTTTTAGTTCGGTAGTTAAAATTCCAGTAGCTTTAAATGTTTTGATCACTTGATTTAAATGCTATAATTTTAATTCAATGTCAAATAATCTAGTAGCAATGCCTTTATTAGCTTCGAACACAAACTAAAACATCAAAACCATAAATCTTATTTTAAAAACCCTAATTATATTCAAAACCCTAATTTTATATTTAAAATCCTAAAATCATATTTTAAACCCAACTACCAAAGTTTGATCATCAAAACCCTAATTTTCATTTACAAATCCTAATCATGTTTTTCAAAACCCTAAAATCCTAAAACTCTAATCATATTTTCTAAAACCCTAGTTTTCATTTAGAAACCCTAATTCATATATTAAAACTCTAGTTTTTGTATATCTATTGTCCTATATGATGTTAAAACCTAAATTTGATTATTTAATTCATTACATGCTTATGATGGATGGTTTATTTTATTTGGTTTATAATGGATAGTTTACTTTTAATTGTTATGAATGTTTGAGTGGTTTAATTTATTTGATTGAATGTTTTAATTGGTTTATATTGATTTCAATGATTTAAAAGGCATGTTTCCACCATGTGGGTGCCTTGTTTATTTACTTTATTTTTTTTATTTTATTTAAAATTTTGGAATTAATGTAAGGGGAATATTTCCATCAATTGGTGAGTGTCCTATTTTGTTTTATTTAGTCTTGGACATTGGACAATTATTATAAGGGCACATTTCCATCTTTGGATGGATGCCCATTTTATTGATTTGTTTGAACTTTTTTTATTTAATATAATGAATATTTATTTCAATAATTGTATGTAGTATGGATGATTTTGTAATATTTAAGAATTCAATAATATTTAGACCTGAAAAAGAGGCCGATTTTAATGAACCGAGCGTTATGAGGGTGCTGGTCATTCTCACCTTTCTCATACGTACCAAACTTTCCGAACCCATTAGGGGATTAGGGATCCCTTACGAATCGAATCATCCACCCATCTTTTCTTTTTGGCCCATCCGGTGGCGACTCCATTTTTTCGGGTTTAGGCCCTTATTCTCCAAGGTCCTAAGCCTAACAGTGCCGAAGTCACAAGAACCATTCCACATAGGAGTGGGGGTGAGAATCCCATAAACTCTTTGTCATCATCTAATAAGCAACATAAAATATAACATGCCTCTTTAAATAATGGATATAAAATACTATTAATAGCCTAAATAACCTTATTACATAATGCTAGCTGATAAAGACATTTTGAAGATAGTGAGCACATTAGAGCCAATCTCACTACAAAACACATCTTGCAACCCCTATAAGGAAAGTGGCCATGTGACTCATCTGACAAGCATTGAATGTAAGAGATTTTCATTGGTAAGGGTATGATCTTTTGGTACTCAACTTCAACAACTCTGTGGAGTTACGAAGGCTATAAATATCTCACCAAACGATGTTTAATGATATTTTTAAGCATTCAATGGCCAAACTCTTGCAATTTTTATTTTTCAATTGCATTGTGATCTTTTTATTATATTTCCTTGAGTGTTTGGATATAAGCACTTGAAAACACTTTATTGTAAGTTTGGTGTCAGCTAAAAACACTAGGATAGAGAGTGGACCCGAGAAAACTTTTATAAAAGTTGTAAAGAAAATACAAACTCTTATGATATTTCGGTATAAGCTTGCAAAACACTAACTTAAGGTTAAACTTGCAAAAACACATAAAGATAGTAAAATACTCAACTAGTTGGTTGAGGAGTAAATGTAGGATATACTTATCTGAACCACTATAAATAGTAGTGTTCATCTTTCTTCTTTTTATCCCTTTTACTTTAAAAAGAAATTTTAATTTCACCTAAACCTTCAAAATACGCCAATTCAACCCCCTCTTGGTGGCCTAAATGACAACAATGTTCAATAAATAAGGAAATGCATTTCTAATTATTACTAATTATTATAAAATAAAAAAATTAGAATTAGAATTCATTGAAAAAAGAAAAACTCATCGAATACCCAACTTAATTTACATAGGAAATATGTGAAGAGTTGAAAATGAAGAGTTTTAATTCAATAAATATACCTAATTTAATTTGCATAGGAAATGTGAAGAGTTGAAAATGAAGAGCTTTAGTTTAATAAATAAGCAATTTTTATGTACCAAAAAACAATAAAGCAAATTAATTTACATAGGAAATGTGAAGAGTTGAAAATAAAGAGTTATATAGAAAATATGAAGAGTTCTATTTTAATAAATAAACATAATAAATTTTAATTGCTCTATCATTAATGTTTAAGGGATTAAATTTTAATCACAGTAATTAATGATTTATTATATAATATAAATAACAAAGCCTTCGCAATTTAATTTTTAAGTGATTAAATTATTTATATTTTATTCAAATTAATAAATAATTACTAAAACAATTTAATTAATCCTTAAAATTATTATATGATTCATATTATTTTGTATCAAACATTTAAAATGTATGTGTACTATTCATATTAAATAACACATTTAAAGTGTGTGTGTATTATTCATATTTCAATAACACTTTTAAAGTGTGTATGTGTTATTTATATTTAAATAATATGTTTAAACTGTGTGAATGTATGAGTTAAGAAATTATTAAGACAAAAATCTGTTGAATTTCATACTTTATGCTGCATTTAGGATGGTTTTATTTATTGGTTTTAGATTTTTAAGAAAATAAATAAAACACATTTGATATATTACTAAGTTTTATTTTTTTATTAGACAAAAAAAAGTTTTTATGCTAAATATGGAATCTATAAAACATAATTTTGAAAGTTTTGACTCTAAGAAGGCATTTATATCAACAACTCTTTTTTTCTATTAAGAAAATAACAGTAATGGAAGAAATTAATCAAGATAACATAGAAAATTAATCAAAAAAATAACATAGAGATTTACGTGGTTTGATCAATATGATCTACATCTACGGGTAGGGAGAGAAGAATTCTTATTTCTATGAGAACTTAATACAAAGGTTTATTAACCCTAACCCTAACACAAGGTGTGTATATATATATATATAATCTATAGACAAATTAAGTTGCTCCAAATACCTCATATAAAATAGATTATAAAAAAATCCAAATCATTTAACAATTTTTCACCTTGATTTGAATTTTTCCAATACATTAGGATCAAGAATTACAACTTCCTACCATGCATGCTCCTAAGGTCTTCAAGCTATGTGAATGTTTGCAAAGTCCAAGCAATGCTTGAACCTTTCTATAGGCAGTGACTTCATCAACATAACTATTAGATTATCTATTATGGCTATTTTCTGTATGGAAAACACATTAGTCTTAATGATATCCCTAATGAAGTTCAATATGATATCAATATGTTTTAGTCTTTCATGATAAATGAGATTCTTAGCCAGGCTCATTGCACTCTGACCATCACAATAGATGATAAATTTCTTCGCATTGAACTGCTTGCAACACTAATAGCATGTCTTGGATCAGGCCTAGTGCACACCATGGTGTACCTCAAGCTCCTAACTGCACTGTACGAAACTCGACTCATGTAATCTTTCTCTTCTTCTGTACTAGGTGAAGTACTAGTATCAAATTTAAAATGTGCCACCAATAAAGTACTGACATGCTTAGACTATTCCATCTGAAAAGACTGCAATATCTTTTCAATCTATTTTTGTTGTGATAAGTATAATAAGCATACTTTCCTTTCATTCCAAATCTCCAAGCCAAAATTTTCTTGGCTATGCCTAAATCCTTTATTTCAAACTCACTGCTCCATAAAGTCTTCAACTTGTTAATTTTAGCTTTGTTGCTAGCTACAATTAATATATCATCAACATATAGCAACAAATATATAAAGAAATTATCAAACATCTTTCTCGAGTATAGACAGTTATCAAACTGATTGAGAACAAAGTCATGAGAAGTCATAAATGCATCAAATCTCTTATACCACTGCCTTGGTGACTGTTTCAAGCCATATAAAGATTTCTTCAGCAAACACATATGATCTTCCCTTTCAAAATCAAGAAAACCCTTTAATTAATAAATAGAATAATAATTAAATATTAAATATAAATAGAATAATAATTAAATAGAATAATAATTAAAAAAATTATAAAAATAGAATTAAGAATATTAAAATATATATAATTAATAATTAAAATAGAATTTGAAAATCGAATAGAATTAGAATAATAAATAATAAATTTTATAATATATAAAATTGAAATAATATTTACATATTCTAATTGAAAATTTCTAAAATTCTTTATAAAATCTATTGTGACATTTAAATCTATTCCTCTAGATTTCCATGAAAGAAAATAATTTTTACATTAAGTTGTTCTAACTTAAGGTCAAAAGCACTTACCATGGCTAAAACAACTCGAATAGTCTTATGTTTCAAAATTAGTGAGAACACTTCATGATAATTAATTCCCTCCTTTTATGAGAAATCTTATGTTATAAGTAAAGCCTTGAACGTAACTGCTTCAACCCTAGGAATAGCTTTTTTCTTTTTAAAAACCCATTTGCATCCCACTGGTGTTATACCTTTTGTTAATGTTACAAGTTTCCAAGTTTTATTCTTAGAAAGTGATTGCATCTCCTCATTCATGGCAATTAACAATTATACTACTTCTTTACTGTTCATTATCTCTTTTGTAACTGAGGTTCACTAGAATTTCTACTTTCTGCTGTTGCCAATACATAAGTGATCGGATTAAAATCTATGACATTAACATAATCTATATATCTGGCAGACTTTTTGATTTCCCTTTTTTCTCTCCTTATTGCTATACTTTGTGGTTCTTCCTCTTTCACATCTTTGGACTGATCTATATAATTTTTTTAACATCCTATTTGAAGTTTCAATTTCAAACTCCGCCTTATTTTTAGCCCCATGATCAATTTTACTTGATCATCAAGCTCTCTTTTTTAGTCAATCATAGCAGATTTATCAAAAGTAACATCTTTGCCAATAATAAATTTTGGATTTTATCCTCTTCAATACAACACAAGCCATATCATTTAACCCCAACAACATACCCTAGAAATATGTATTTTATTGCCCAAGGCTCAAGTTTACTATTATTGACATGAGCATAAGCATACAACTAAATATACATAGGCCAGAATAATAAGAGGAAGTACTATATCATGGCTCTTAGGGAGTCTTAAAATCAATTGCAGTTGATGGAGATCTATTCACCATATAACTAGAAGTATTAACTACCTCAACCCAAATTTCCTTTGAAAGTCTAACCTTTAACCACATGCATCGAGCATATTGCATGAGATTTGGTTTATTCATTATGCAACTCTATTTTGTTATGGTGTGTATTGTATAGTGTGATGCCTCACTATACCTTCTTTTTTGTAGAACTCATCAAACGGTTCATTACAGAATTCTAACCCTCTATCTGTTCTCAATGTCTAGACTTGTTTACAAGTATGTTTTTCAACCATGGTCTTTCACTCCTTAAACCGCCTAAACACTTCATCCTTTGATTTCAAAAAATACACCTAAATTCTTCTAGAGTAATTATCAATAAATGTAATAAAGTAGCTGCATCCATTAGGGGATTTAACTCGAGAGAGACCCCACAAATCTGAATGAATATATTCAATGATATATATGGAAGTATGCTTACATAAACTGAACTTTAGCTTACACTGCTTGCCTATAACACAAGTCTTAAAAAATTTCAGCTTGCCAATTTCATTCCTATTCAACAATCCTTTGTTACTCAATATTTCAAGCCCCCTCTTACTCATGTGACCCAACCTGTAATACCATAACTTTGTACAATTAATATCTTACTCTAAAGAAGAAGAGAAAGCCACAGTTCCCATCACTATATTTCCTATCAAGGTATAAATGTCATATTGGTGTTTTCCCTTCATCATAACAATAACACCTTTTAGAAATTTAATCAACCCATTACCAATGGCAAAATTGTATGCTTGATTATCAAGAGTATCTAAAGAAATCAGATTTTTCAGTAGAGTAGGAACATATTAGGCATAAAATGTTCTGACAATTCCATCATACATTTTGATATGCAGTAAACCACTACCCAAGAGAGGAAGTACCTCATCACCACCTAACTTGACACTATCTTTCCACTCTTAAAAAGATTGGAACCAGTTCTTATTAAAAGTCATATGATAAGAAGTACCACCATTTAACAACTATGTATATGAAGAACTAGAAGTACCAACTATCAAAACATCACTACCTTTAAGTTCACCTTCATCAAAACTTTCATGCACTACTCTAGCACTTGCTCCATTTGATCCCCTCTTCCCTTTAACATTTTTGCATTATTGGCAATCCCTTCGAAAGTTCCCCTACCTACTCTTTACAGCGGTGGCGTCGAGGTCCTTTGGACTTTGATTTAGAGCACGACTTACTCTTATTTTTGCCATTTCTTTCCTTGCTCCTACCTTTACTAATGATAAAACCTGATTTTGATCCACCTTCATATGAGCTAGAGTTCTTTCTCTTCAATTCCTTAGACTACAATTCATCTTTTACATCACCAATAGAAATAGTCTCTCTTCTCTACAATATAGTATCAACAAAGTTTTCATATGAATAAGGTAAGGAACACAAGAGAATTATGGCTTGATCTTCATCATTAATTTTAACCCCAACACTTAGTAATCAAGGATGATTCAATTAAAACTATTAATATGATATTTAATAGGTGTACTTTCTGTCATCCTCTAGGTATAAAAACATTATTTTTGATATAAATGATTTATTAGAAATTTCTTTTGATATTTACCTTCAAGCTTTTTCCATAACAATGATGTGTTTGTTTCATCAACCACCTCTCTTAAGACTTCGTCACCCAGACTCAACAGAATTAACTATGTGCTTTAGACAAAATTATAGCCTTCTCTATAGCATCCATCACTATTGGCAATTTTCCTTCTCCTTCCAATGCTATTGCACATCCCTACTGAACCAGAAGAGCCTTCATCTTCACTTTCCATAAAGTGAAATCATTTGATCCATTGTATTTTTTTTTTAATTTTGAATTTATGGAGTGACATCTTTAATAGCAGTACCCTAAATTCAAATTATCTTGGGCTCTAATATCATTTGTTAAGAAAATAGCAATAATGGAAGAAATCAATCAAGAAAAATAATATAAAGATTTGCGTGGTTTGGTCAATGTGACCTATGTCCATAGGCAAGGAGGGGAGAATTCTTATTTATGTGAGAACTAAATACAAATTTATAGTAACCTAACCCTAATACAAGGTAGGGGTGTGTGTGTGTGTGTAACCTATAGACAAACTAGGTCACTCCAAATACCTCAAATAAATCGGGTTATAAAAAAATCCAAATCATTTAACACTTTCCTTTACTAAAGCCTCACACATGTTTCTTCATCCATCAAAGGTTAATTATTTTCTCTTTTCATCATAATTCTATTCTTTTTTTCATCATAGTTTGTGTAAATTTTCTTCTCTATACCTTTTTTTTTTGTATTTTCTATATGTATTTTTGCTCTCTTTTATTCTAAAAATAAAATTATGAAGGTTGTGATTAATGTTGGTCTTTTTTTAGAAAATTTTTATTTCTTTATTTCTTTAATTATTTTATTTCATTTTAATTATTATTTATATAATCTAATCAATATTATGATGCATCATTAAAATAAATTAACACAATTTTTTTAATAGGTGAATAAAATCGTAAGAATGTTGTAATTATGAAAAGTTGGGTATCACTAGTGAAATAATTGCTACATAAGCTAATTTTTATCATTTTACTAAAAATCCTTCAATTAGTGAAGATGAAGAAAATAAAGAAATTGATAGCTATAATGAATAGTAGGAAGACACGAATAAAAAAACCCAAAAAAGTAAGTAAGTGAGAATATAATCATGGAAAGATAAGAGAAAATTTTCAAAAAGTAATGATTTTAAATCTTAGTTAGAATTGGAGAAAATTTGGGGGGAAAAGTAGAATAGTCTATTGTGTTTGATCGATTTACTATACTCAATATCGATTTTTTTTAGATTTAAGTATTGTTAGTTATTTTTAAAATATTATTGTTGAAATTATAAATTCTATATTTTTATATGTGTAATTAAAAATTATAATATGATTTTAAAAAATATAAAATAATTTTTTAATAGTATAAAACAAAAGCTAAAATTAATTATTAATTTAAAAAATAAAAAACTAAAATCTTACGAGTTAAACAAACGCAGCGATACATTTTGAGGATGAGTTTAACACCAATTTTCAGTAAGTCACGTCAACAACCTTTAAATTTATTTTTATGAGCTATTTTTCTAGTTTTTGTTTTTATCTTTTATAACATATATATTAATAAATATATATATATATACTTAATATTATCTAAAATGCTTAGTTTTTTTCTTTTTTTTTTTTGAAATTTTATATCTTTAATATTTAAAACTTTAAATTTTAGATATTCCTAATTTTAATTTAATAATTTTTCATTTTATTTATTGACAGAGGTGGAACAATGTGTATGGCTGGAGGAGCGTAAATATTTTAATTTCTCATATATATATTAATATTTTTGAATAAATTGGTTTTGGGCCCCCAAATTCTAAAGACTATACTCAATTATGTGATTGATTATTAAAAAAAAAACTCAATATTTTTAAATATTTAGTCACATAATTAAAAAATATTTTGACAATATTAATTATTTAGCCATACAATCTTAAAATAATAATAATAAAAGATACCCTCTTCAATCAAAAGAAGAAATTTTATTTTATTTTTTGATAATAAAGGCAATTTTATTAATTAGGGATAAATAATTGCCATCACATGATCGGGGAAAGAATCAAGCCAGTCCCCTACAAGAGAATGATTACGAGACGCTTGAGCTAAGTTGTGAGCGAGCTCGTTACAAGAACGACGAACATGAGAATAGCAAACAACCCCAGGAAAGGATGCAACTATAAATTGAACATTGTGAATCAGATCAGCAAAGCAAGAAGATTCTGAAGAACTTCTCTCGTGCAAAGCCAGAATAGCAAGCAAACTGTCGCTTTCAATAACAATGTTCTGCCAGTTTTTGCCGAAGGACCAACTAAGAGCCTCCTTGATTGCAAAAGCCTCCGCTTCACGAGCATTTAGAGAGACATTTGCCTTCCCAATCTTGACACCCAAAACTGAACCATAATTGTCCCTAGCAACAATTCCATACCCTGTGCAATGATCATCAACTTTAGTAGCGGCGTCAACGTTTAATTTGATCCAGCCTGCATGAGGAGGCTGCCACCCAGAAACCGCATCAGTCGCAGGATTTGGAGCAGTCTGGAAAGCTCGCCTCCATTCCTGAATTAACCTCCAGGATCTGTACCAGACAGAAGAAGCCGACACCCATTTTTGTTTCCAAATCACATCATTCCTACTGCACCAGATTTGCCAGCAAATGGTGCAAATGAGACCAAAATCCTTATCATTAAAAAGACCCCCAATACGTTGCAGCCAACTGATGAAAGTGATGGAATTTGGCGAAAACCAGCCAAAGATAGAAGCTTGCCATACTCCTTTTGCAAAATCACAGCCAACAAGCAGATGATAAATGGATTCATCCAATCTACCACAAAGAGGACAAATAGACGACACAGCAATTCTTTTCTTTTGCAAATTATCTTTAGTGGGCAAGATCCCTTGCAAAGCTCTCCACATAAAGTCTTTAACTTGCGGCAAGGATTTCAGTTTCCAAACTTTCCTCCAAAGAGCAGTAGGAGCTGATTGCTGCATAATAATTGCAGGCTCCACCAAGAAATTGTAGGCTGTCTTCACAGAATAGGAGCCCCTTTCATCAAGCTTCCAAACAATAGCATCTTCTGCATTGGCAATCAAAGGCATTGATATAATAGTATTGGCATCATGTTCATTGAAAATTTGCCGAATTCGGGGTTCTTTCCACCTGTAATTTTCAATTAAATCACAAACATTTTGTTCAACAACCGAATTACCCAAGGTACTGGTGATATAGGGAAAGTCACGCCGTAACCAAGGATTGTTTCTAATCGGAACATGAACGCCATTGCCAATCTTCCACAAGCAGCCACTCCTAATCAAAGATTGAGTCTCTCTTATACTTCTCCAGATATAACTTGGATTCGAGCCAATGGGAGCGTCAAGAAAATGGCAAAAAGGATAGTACTTTGCTGTAAGAACCCTAGCCATAAGAGAATCAGGATTCACAATAAGCTTCCAACCAATTCTTCCAAGCATCGCCACATTAAATTCCCGAAGGTGTTTGAAAGCAAGACCACCCCTATCTTTACCAAGACATAATCTATCCCAACACATCCAATGAATTTTCCTTTGATCATTATTGCTACCCCACCAAAACCGACTCATTATTCCTTCAAGCTCATTGCAAATATTTTTAGGTAAAAGAAATAATTGCATAACATAATTAGGGATAGACTGAAGTACCGTCTTGAGAAGAACTTCCTTGCCTGCCTTGGAGAGGTGTTTATGTTTCCAGGAATTTAATTTCTTCCAAACCTTGTCTTTGATAAAAGAGAAAACCTCCTTTTTATTACTCCCAACAGATAGCGGAAGGCCCAAGTAGTGTCCCAAATCATTATGCTCCGTAACACCCAAGGTATTGGATACACTAATACGAGAAGATGCTTCTGTGTTAGGGCTGAAAAACACAGAAGATTTGGCGAAGTTGATGGCTTGCCCAGAGGCTGCTTCGTAATCAGCAAGAATTCTCTTAATAGCACAAGCTTCACTCACAGAAGACCTGAAAAATAATAAACAATCATCGGCAAAGAAGAGATGAGAGATTACAGGAGCATTGGTGGCAACTGAAACCCCATGAATAAAGCCAGATCTTGAATGAGCATCAATGAGTCTAGAGAGCGCTTCTGCACAAATAATAAAAAGGTAAGGACTAAGAGGATCTCCATGGCGAATACCTCTGCTAGGAGTAATTGGTCCAATCAAACGTCCTTGCTGAATAACTTTGTAACTAACTGTTGAAACACAGAACATAATTCTTTCGACCCACTGCAAGGGAAACCCCAATTGAATCATAATAGCCCGCAAAAAACTCCATTCAATCCGGTCGAAAGCCTTACTAATATCAATCTTCAAGGCCGCATAACCCATTTTTCCATATCTGCGATTCCAGATGTAATGCAAAGATTCAAAAGCAAGGATAGAATTATCTTGAATTTGCCTACCCTGAACAAAAGCACATTGATTGTGTGAAATAATCTTGGGTAAAATCAACTTCACACGATCCGCATAAAGCTTTGAAATAATTTTGTAGATTACTTGGCAAAGGGCAATGGGTCTAAATTCAGACATAGATTCTGGGTTTTGCTTCTTAGGGATGAGAGCAATACCAGTTTCATTCAATTGAGGAGGGAACATACCAGAATTGGCGCAACTCAAGCAGAAACTCGTAACATCCTCGCCAACCAATGACCAATATCTTTGGAAGAACCCCGGATTGAACCCATCCAAGCCAGGCGATTTCTCCTTCCCCATTTCAAAAACAATACGCTTGACCTCGTTAGCAGAGAAAGGGTCATTGAGAAGATTAATATCCTCAGCTTCGATTGATCTTTGAATATTCTGAAGAAGAGAATCTGGGTTTACAGCCTGCGACAAGTAAAGGTCACTAAAATAATCAGTAATTAGTGAGCTTAAACCAGAATCCCAGTCCCTCCAATTACCATCAACATCCTTAAGCTTCTCGATTCGATTCTGTTTTTGCCTAGCCGTGGCTTTCGAGTGGAAAAAACTGGTATTCTTGTTACCTTCTTTAAGCCATACTTCCTTTGCCCTTTGTTTCCAGAAGAGTTCTCTTTGGTCATAAAGCCGACCTAGAGTTTCTCTAGCCTCCAAAAAAGCTTGCCTATCACTCCGGTTTCTTGAACCCCTAAACCGAACCAAAATCGATCTGCAATCTTCGATTTGTTTTTTGAAGCGGTTTCAAAAATCCTGTCCCCATCGTTTGAGAATATTACCGCAAGCCTCCAGTTTTACTAATAAATCAGAATGACCTTCTTCAGCCCAAAAATTTTGTATGACAATGCGACATTCCTCTTCGGTATTCCACATGTTTTCATACCGAAAAAGATAAGCCCTTTGTTTTGGAACATAGGCACGAAAAGAGACAAAAACAGGAAGATGGTCAGATGTGGATAAGTCAATCACCTCACCTTTTGTCATAGGAAAGAAACTTCGCCAACTACCAGAGATCAAGCACCTGTCAAGCTTTGATTCGACGTGATCAGAGTACTCTCTTCCATTATCCCAAGTGTATGAATAGCCAGATAATTTTAGGTCCATTAAACCTGAATTAGTAACAGCATCCCGAAAACCATTTAATAAATAGTTCGGCTGAGGAGGGCCCCCCCGTTTCTCATAATTGAAAAGAATATCATTAAAATCACCTATGCAAATCCAGGGTAAATTGGACATAGATGCAAGACTTTGAAGAAGATTCCAACTTTCAGAATGCCTATTACGATCAGCATGACCATAAAAACCAGTGATACGCCAATCACCAATATCACAAATAGAAACATGAACATCAATATGATGAATAGAAGAGCCAAGAAGAGAAACAGAATCAACGTTTTTCCAAAGTAAACATAAACCACCACTGTGACCAACACAATTGACTACATGAACACCATCATAACCAAGAATATCTTTTATTTCATTAATACGAAAGGCAGAACATAAAGTTTCAATCAGAAAAATAAAACTTGGCTTCTTGTCAAGGACAAGTTGCCTCAAATTCTGAACTGCCCGTGAATTATTAAGCCCACGGCAGTTCCAGCTCAAGATACTCATTGATGTAGGCGGGTCTGAAAATCAGAACCCGCCTCTAATCCGTTTTTTGACAAGATATTTGCATCAATGTCATTTTCCATTCCAGACTTGGGCCCACTAGTCCCAACCACATCCAAACCCGTTTTTTTTCTTTTCGGGTCAGTAACCACAAAGCTTCCCGAATTATTGGTGTCATTTTTGGCAAACAAATTTTCATTAACTGTAGCCTTATCTCGTTGACCAAATCCATGCAAATCCCCATGTATATTTGGTATATTATCATTATTCAAATTACCATCTTTATCTGCAAAAATCACTCCTTCTTTCAAGGGATCTTCCTGTGATTGAGTTTCATTAAAATTCCATCTTCTGTCACCAGTCAAACCTCCGATCACCGGTCCACTGTAGGCTTCATCGCGTAACCATCATGACCCAATGCTAGGCTGAACTTTCCTCGATGCACGTAGCTCAGGTCCGAATTTTCTAGGTAAAGTTGCAACATTATTCATAACCGGTAAAGGACACACCCTTTCTCCATGACCGATGAAACCACAGATGAAGCAGAATTCTGGGATTCTCTCATAAACAAGATTGACATCAAACCAATCACCATCTTCACGCCGAACCATAAGTTTATCTTTGATCGGTTTATTTATATCCCAATTGACACGAACTCGAAAGTATTCTCTGCCTTTCTTGATGAAATTCTCTGGATCGCTTTTAATGAAAGAACCCATTCCTGCAGCAAGGGATTTGATAATATGTTCACTTCGAAATCCAGCCTTCAATCCATGCAATTGCACCCACAAAGACAGATGGTTAAGCTCTACCTCATACGGGTTTTCGATTTCTTTCCTAGAACCCAACAGCAAAGTCTGCCCATTGAACGTCCATGGACTCATATCTAGGGGTGTTCATTGGGCCCGTGGCCCGACCAACCCGGCCCGGCCCGAAGGGTTTCGGGCCGGGTTGGGCCGGCCCGAACCCATGCTAGGGTCGGGCCACGGGCCTCAAAATCCAACCCGAGCCCAGCTCGGGTCGGGCCTCGGGTTGGGATAAAAAATCTCGGGCCGGCCCGACCCGGCCCGAGATATTTATTTTTTTATATTTTTTAATTTTTTTAAAATTTATTTTTTGATAATTTATTTTTTTAAAATATTATATATAAAAAATTATATAATAATTTATATATTATTAAATATAATTTAGTATAATAAATTTTTAAAATAATATTTATAAGTAAATTTTATTAAAATTTGTAAAAAAAAATTATTTTTTTTAATTTTTAAAAAATCGGGCCGGCCCGAACCCGGCCAGGCCCGGCCAAGCCCGAAGTGGCCCGGCCCGACCGGGCTTCGGGTCGGGCCACGGGCTGCAAAACTGCAGCCCGAAAAATTTCGGGCCGGGCTTCGGGCCGGGGTCAAACCCGGCCCGACCCGGCCCGTGTACACCCCTACTCATATCCATGACTCTTTCCAAATCTATCATATTATAGAATTGCAGAAGAAAGAGACCACCTTCAAGTTTGCTAATTAACATTCCCATTACTGGTTTCATAAGAGCAGCAAGGGTCTGCTTCATAGCATTAAAGTTCACAGGCCGATTATTGATAAATTTACCAACCAAGCAAAGGTCATTGTTTGGTCTCTCTACTTCGTCTTCAATCTCCCCCAAAAGAAGAAATTTTATTTATTATTATTTCAATTTATTATTCTTTACCATTATAATTAAGTTTATAAGTTTTTTTTTTTTAAATTGCAGCTCTGAAAATCTTTTAGGTTCAATTGTAATGTATTTTTTTATTTTTTGGGTGTCATGCATTCAATTACCATATCTTTTTTAGCAATTGCAATACGTACAAATAGTATTAAGAAGTGTAAATATTTTATTTTTTTACTTTTTTTTTTAAAAAAAATATTTTAATGGGTAGTTTTATAAAAATCTCTTTATTTTTCTTGAAAGAATTAGCTTTGCTCTCACAAAAAGTGATGAAGGTTTCAGGACGGTTGCCTCCACCTCTCTGATGGGTAGCAAAGATATTGATTTCTATACTTTCATCTTAGCAATAACAACCCCTTCGAAGAAGAAATTGAAGCAATCAATAGAAATCAACACACGTCTCTCTCTCCCTATCGCCCTTTTTCTCTCTCTATCTTTCTGTGTATCTGATATAATAATAATAATGATGATAATAAAAATGGTTTAGTAATATTGTAATTAGAAATTTCTTTTGTTAAAAACTAGTTAAATTTCCTCTTTTTAGATCAATTCTTATAGGCATCATATAAAATTACTTTTTTTTATCTTAAAATATATTTTTGCTAGTTGATTTCATAATATTTGACAATAGTTGAAATTTTATCTCATTTAATTCATTAGTGTGATAATAAATTTTTTTATTATTTTTATAATAATAATTATTAGTTAAAATAAAAGAGTGATAAAATATAGATAATTATTTCTGTCACACTTAGAAAATAAATAATAATTTTTTAAATTTATAAATGATTAATTTGTAAAATTTTTTTTATAGATGTTTGACCAAAAAGTAAAATTAAGTTAATAGTAGAATAATTATATTGCAAAATGTTCATATGTTAAGATATATATATATATATATATATTTATTTTTTTAAAAAAGATTCGATCCCCAGAAAATATTTTGGGGGATCGAATCCCGCACCTTCCCCTAGTGGGTTGGGTGCTAGCCCGCTGGACTACCCCAAATGAGTTTATGTTAAGATATATATATATATATATATATATATCAATAGATATGAATAATGACTCTAATTAGAGGATGTTTGGCCTAACTTAAAAAATTTTAACTTATAAAGACTAATATAGACTTATAATTATTTAAAATTTTAAAGAATTATATATTTATTTTAAATGTTTATAGGTGGTTGATAAATATCTAATTTGTTTAGTAAAAAATAACTTATAATTACTTTTACCATTAAAATAACTAAAAAGTATATAAGATTATATTATTAAGAGCACTTATTAAAATAAAAAATAAAATATAGTAAATTATTTAGTTAAATTAATTTATAAGTCAAATAATTATAAGCACCAATATAATAAACTAGTTTCTCTCTATTTATTTATTTATTTATTTTTAATTTATAAGCTAGTCAGAGCTTATAAATTCATAAAATTATCTAAATAAATATATTAACTTAAATTTAATATTTATAAATTTATTTGATCAACCTATAAATTAAAAATAACAAAAGGCAAAAAATAATCAAGACAATATCAACAATACATAAGGTTATATTTAATTATTAATTTATTATATTATTTATTATTACTGGAGAAATTTAAAAAAAAAAAAAGATTGAAAATGCGAAGTTAACAAAGATAGTCAATTAACTGAGTAGGAGCAGACTTAATGGATTGGACTTATTCATAATTCATCCTCCCAACTACTAGTCAATACACGCAACTAATTTAAAACATAGATTTCTGAAAAAAATTTCATTTTTTTTTTCTCACCAATGTCAACAAACAATGATGCTTTTTTTTTTGTTTCTTATGTAGTTATTTAAATCGGCCTAATTAAATCTATAAAAAAGAATTTCGTCATATAAAATATATAATAAATTAATATTATTTAATATTAAATTTAAATTATGAGTCTACCACTAATTTTTCAAATTAATGGTTAAAATCTTAAATTTAAAAAAAAAAACATTTCTGGAGTTTCAATAGCTCATTCAAGCCAACTCTCATTCATTTACAAGAAATTTATTTAACAAACAAACTAAATTGATAAAAATCAACATATATTAAAGGACTAATGTTTAATCAATTTATACAATTCGACCAAAAATTGCTAATGCCTCAAGTTAATCCAACTTTGCACGATCGGTTGTGAAAGTAGATGCATATTACTGTTTTATTCGATTTTATGAATCTTTTGAATTATAATTGATATAGTTATCGAAATTTCTCAATTTTTGTTTTTTCTTAGCTTTTTTGTAAGGGAGTTAAATGGATATAAAAAATAAAAGAGGCATCAACTTCAATTTAGTAAAAATTTATAATAATTTGAAAATTGATCTTATTTTACTTTACAATTGAATAATTTTTAAGAATTATGAAAATTTTTAAATAATTTTTTTTTCTAAAATCCAAATATTTTATTCAAATATTAAACAATAGTAAATGGACCTTGATTATAAACAAATGTGTAATTTTACTTAGGCTAAAATAAAATTTTTTGAATTTAGTTAATGTCAATCAATATTAAAGAGTATTAATGAGATTAATTCCTTTTGAGTTTTATCAATAAAATTTTTTCCTTGATATTAATTTTTAAAAAATAAAATTAAAATAGAGAATTGGATGGCATTTTAGTAATATAATAAAATAGAGGGGCCATTTCATTTGTACTGTTAGTTTTGGTAAATGTTAATGAGAAGTAGGCAGGAGGAAAAGCAGAGAAGTAGGAGGAAAAACGGCGCGTCGACATGGAGAGGTCCTGTCTACCGACGTTATCACGCACAACGGAGCTGCCCAACACGCACAACACGTGTGGAGGTTATTGGTCGAAAATGATTGTAATTATTTTTATTTTTGTAATTGCTAATTGGTAATTGGTTCTATTCTAGATGGCTCTTAACTATTATATAAAAACTATAGGAGCTTAAAATAGTTCTGGGCAAATGAACATTAATAATCAAATAAATTGGGATGAAATCTCATCTTATATAAAATTAATTAATTTATATTAAGATTCGATCTATATCACATATATTGCTATATATTTTTTCTTATAGGCTTTTAATACGAAATTTAATTATATTTAACTGAGAGAAAATACTTATTTTTAATGGTTATAGGCTGTTCTAAATAGTAATTTGGAGTTAATTATTTTTTATTTAATTTTTTTTTAAATATCATTCTTAAGGACTATGAGAATGAGGAATCGATGTCTGGTTGGGTTTGTATTTATCTATGAGGAAATTACACAGATGACAAAATGTA
Source organism: Garcia nutans (assembly GCA_947685225.1). Taxonomy (NCBI): domain Eukaryota; kingdom Viridiplantae; phylum Streptophyta; class Magnoliopsida; order Malpighiales; family Euphorbiaceae; genus Garcia; species Garcia nutans. Next base: position 44,177,681 of record CANTUV010000037.1, read on the forward strand.
GTGTCTCGCTGTTCAAAAAAAAAGAAAAGAAAATGTAGTGTCTCTCTTTCAAATCTACAGAGAATTTTTTTTTAATTTTACGATTTTCAAAGGTATTTTTGTTTTTTATTTATATTTCCATTTTTTTTGTATTTTTTATTTATGTATTTTTATTTATAAATAATTTTTTATTTTCGTATTCTCGATAAATATACAAAAAACACAAATATTTACATAAAATATACATATTATATATAAAATATATACACAATAAATAACAACATTAATACAACAGACACCAAATATACACATAAAATTTACTAAATATCAACATAATTTATTTAATATTTTTTAACTTTATTTTTAAATTTTTTATACACACAATATCTATATAATATACAAATAATTTATAAGATAAATACATAATATATACATAACATCTACAATTTCTACATATATTTACCTAACATATATAAAAATATACATGCAACATCTACATAATATCTATATAAAGAAATTAAAGTTTTTTTTTAACTTTTTTATGCTATAATATATAAGATCTATTTAAAAAATAAATTAATTGATTTTATTAATATATTTATTAATATATTTATATTATTTTATTTTAGTATTATTTGTAATCAAAATTAAAAATTTTTTATTATAAAAACTAATATATTTTATATGTTTAAAATATTAATTTTATTATTTTATATTAAAATATATTTATTTAATAGTAAAATTAAAAAAAAAATAAAATTTAAAGTAAAATATTATTTATAGTGAAAGATGAATTTTTTAAAAAAAAAAACTCATTTTAGTAAAATTTAAGATATTTTTTTAAAAAAATTTGACTCAATTTTTTTAAAAGTTTTATTTTTTTCAGTACTTTTGAAAAAAAAATTACTTTTATGGATAATTTTGTTAAAATCCATTTATCGACTGCTTATGATTTCTGAATTATGGATGATGAAGTTAATGAATTTGTGTTTTTGGTGGTTGTTGGTGTGTCAATTTGAGGGTAAAATGTTGCTTGGAATAAGGGAAACAAAATAACAAAAATATTATTTATCATCAAAAGTTATAATAAGTGAAGCCATCTATCTGAAATTGTTTAAAGATGTTTGACCTTCTAAAAAATCAAGTTTATAATTTTAATTCAACAATTTTGTTATAGGTTCATATAGTCAAGAATTAGATTAATAAGAAATTATTTCATTATTTTTTAATATTAAATATTTCTATAAATTTTAATTAAAAATTTTATATACGTTAATATATGTAATTTTTTTATTTATAAAGGAAAACATAAACGAATGTAAAAAAAAAAAAAAAGCATTATCTAGTGATCTTTTTAGAAAAAAGTCTAAAGGCATTTTCAAACAAAATCAAATTTAATTCGGGATGAATTGCATCATATCAATAAAATAAACTATGTAAGTTTAGTATTCAGTTGGCTAAGAAATTAGGAGCTAAAGTAGCATGATGATAAATTATAAATCTAAACATTATAATCGCACTTTAATAGATAGGTAAATAATTATAAAATTTATGAGTTTTTGCATATTATATTAGTCAGTTTATATATTTTTAATATATAATTTTTGTATCATTCAATTTTTAAAAATTAAACTGTTTATCCTTTCTAGTCAATTACTTTGATATTATAAAATAATTTATTTATTTTTTCTTTATATATATATATATTTTGTTATTTGTTAAGTCATATTTATTTTTAATTTAATTTATATTTCTTATACATAATTTATTTTAATTTTATAAATATTTTAATAAGTTATTTTAATTTATATATATTTTTATAAAGATAAATATATTATTAATTTATATATATTCTTACAAAGATAAATATATTATAAAATAACTTATTTGCTCTTCATTTATATATATTTATCTTTGTTATTTATTTATTTTATTTTATTTTTAATTTTATTTTATATATAGATCATCTGTAAAATAATAAAAAATATTATTTATATTATTTAAAATTATTTTTTTAGTAATACCTATAAAATTAAAATAAATGATATATATAGATTGTCTACAAAATAATAAAAGATATTTTTCATATTATTTAAAATAATTTTTTAATAATATTTATAAAATTAAAATAAATTATGTGTAAGAAATATAAATAAAATTAAAAATAAGTATGATTTAATAAATAATAAAATATATATATATATATATAAAGAAAAAATAAATAAATTATTTTATAATATCAAAGTAATTGACTAATATTTTTAGGATGAAAATATTAACAAAATGACTAAACAGTTTAATTTTTAAAAACTGAAGGATGTAAAAATTAAATGTTAAAAATATAGAGACTAACTAATATAATATGTAAAACCTCAAAAATTTTATAATTATTTAGCGTATGTCTAACACGAAGAATGAAAATACTATAGGCCGACTAAGTCGAAATATATGTACATTTTTTATGTTATTTTTCATTTGATTCATAATAAAATTAACTCATATTTTTTATTGATATTCAAAATTATTGAAATATTCTAACTTAAATTTAATAAAAAATAATGAAATATTTTTTTACATTATTCTAAACAAATATAAATTAAATAAAACATTAATCAGCAGAATCCGCATAAAAAAGCAAGCCTACAACTAATGTCAGGGTAAAAATACAAAATAAGCAATAAAAAAAAACGGAACAATAGTCCGGCAAATGAAGAAAAAAAAATCCTATGAGGAATTATTATTTTTTTTTAAGCCATGGGGAATTAAAATTTGGGATGCATTGACTATGAAGATTTTTGTTTTCAATCTTTTACCTCCGTATCAAGGTTATTGTCTTTTTTTTTTCTTATTTAAAATTTTTAAAAATTATATCAAATTGAATTTAAATTAAATTAAATTTTATCAATTCTCAAATTTGAAAACCAATAACCAATATAATTTAAATTTTCAAAGAAAAATTTATTTTTTTTGAGTTAAAAAATGACTTATTGTAAAATCATACCGAACTAAATAAGAATTTAATTTATTTAATGAAACCCACAATTGAAAAATCTAAAATATCCTAATATAAAGAGAATATAATTATTTTATATGATAAAAATAAATAATTATATTTTCATTTTTAATTTCTTAAATAATGAAATATAAATAAAATTTTTATCATTAATTAGATTAAGTTGTATTGATATATTCGACAATAAATTTTACTATTAATTAAAAATAATTTTTATTTTTTACATATTATAGGTAAAGTCAATTCGGATTTTTTTTACGGAAAATTAATTATTGGCAGTTTAATCTTCAATTTTTGGCGAAACAAGTCAAACAGTTTTTAAAGTCAATTTGGCCGAGTCATTCAACAATTTGGTCAACCCTGGGGTAGAACTTCGTGTGAGACTTTGACCATTCAAAACCATGTGATATTTGACTAAATATGCGGCGAAGTTGACTGTTCTATTGGTGCGTACAGAAAGTGGGGCTCCTCTATTTGTGATAATAGAAAATTGAAATTAAAAAAAAAATGAACTTCGCTTTGTATTTCTAAAAGTAGTAAAATATCTAATTCATAAAATAAAGAAAGTGTTTAGCTATTTTAGAAGTATATACAAGCCATTACCTAGCCCCTACTATGTTGCAGCTTAAAAAATATTTTATATTATTTTAAGTCAAAAAATAATTTATACATTACTACAATAAGTATACAAAGAATAATATTTTATATATAAATACACATCGTGTAATATCCCAAAGTGTGCCTAGAAGTTTTGATACAATTATTGTTTTGATTTGAATTAAATGTATATATGTTTTTGCAAAGGAAATGAGTTTGTTAAGAGAATGTATATGTTGTGTATATTGTAATATATATAACATATAAGTTGGTCAATTAGGGAGTCAAGGTAAGAAGATATTTTAACTTGTGATATGTGAAATTACAAAAAAGGGCAATTGTTTTTAAAGGAGGTTAAAACAAAGTAAAGAAGGGTGTTTAGGTAATTGCTTAATGTGAAATTCTTGGTGGAGATTTAAAGAGAAATTGACTTTGATTTTTGAGGGGATTTTCTTCTTTCTTTCTTGTGTTGGCCGGCTCACCCAAAGACAAGAGGAAGCAAGAGAGCAAGAGCGGATTGTGATGTTCTAAGCTCAAATTGAAGGAAGAATCAAGGGATTAAGTTGGAGATTTGTGGAATTTCCTTAATTTTGGTAAGTACTTTCTAGTTTTCCTTTGTTATTTTTGAAGTTGTGTTTGAAGATGAGTTGTGATTTGTTGATATTATGATTTGGTATGTTTGAGATGTGTTTATAAGTGTTGAAATGGATTGTAAGTTAAAAAGGTTAAATTGGTGTTGGTTTTGTTTGAAGATGGTAATTTGAGTGGATGTTGATATTGAAAGAAGAAGATTGATGTTGGTTTTAGGGTTTGATGTGGTAAGTGATTGAATGTATGGTTGATATAGTGTTAATGTGAATATTTGTGATGAATATGTGTTAATAAGATTGATTACATCCATTTGAATGAGGTTGTATTGTGTATAATGTGTTTTTATTAAATCAAAAGAGAGTTGGCCATAGTTAGGGTTTGTATACATGAGAGACACGGCCAAACCAAGGAAGAGACACGGCCAAACTAAAGAATTTTTGAGAGACACGGCCAAGTCTATGGAAATTTGGCCGTGTTGGATGATTTTTGGAGAAGACACGGCCGTGTCCCTTGCCCATGTTCGCCACTGCCTGAATTTTTGTTGAGAGACACGGCTGTGTCCCCTGCCCGTGTTTGCCTCAGCTTGATTTGGTGTTGAGAGACACGGCCACAAGCTTGGCCGTGTCCCTTGAGTGTGTTTGCTACTGTGATTTGTTCCTTGCCTTTCTCACATTGTTGAATCCTTCCAAGGTCTTTTTGTATTTACATTTTGAATATACTTAAAACAAAGATGACCTAAACAAATGTATATTGAGGATTCTAAATCTAAGAATAAGGTAAATTATATATATGTATATCAATGATGATCATTCTTAATAGATGTTTAATGTGTTTGATTATGTATACTTGAGTGATGAAGTATTATAATGTAACTAGTATTATGACTTGTATAGTGTGGAAGAGATGAGGATCATTCAAAAAGGTATGTGCAATACAATTTATTATTGTAAATACTTTTATGATGAATTGCCTTAATGTAAATTGAGACATAAAGAGTTGTGTAACTAATGTTTTGAGTTATAATGAGGTGAATGATATGATTGAAGCATGCCTAGATGATTGAATAATGATATGTTGGTTTAGTTAATGTAATTGATGTTGTATATTAATATGATGATTCAAATGATATATGAAGCCATTGTGATTGGCTATGATGATTCAAATGATATATGAAGCCATTGTGATTGGCTATGATGATTCAACTGAGAATGAAATTGATAAATGAATTGTGTGGCTAATGTGTTATTCCATTTTCAGAGTTTGTTGTTGGTGGCATGCCTAATATTAGTAACAATCTCTTGAAGTTAGGTTGGAATTGATCCTTGAAGCCAAGTTGGGTTGAAGTTTAACATGTTTTACTCCCCTTGAAGCTTGGTTGGGTTAAATCCTTGAAGCCTAATTGAGATATTACAACTCTTGAAGTTAGGTTGGAATTGATCCTTGAAGCCAAGTTGGGTTGAAGTTTAACATGTTTTACTCCCCTTGAAGCTTGGTTGGGTTAAATCCTCGAAGCCTAATTGAGATGTTACAACTCTTGAAGCTTGGTTGGGTTAAATCCTTGAAGCCTAATTGAGATGTTACAACCCTTGAAGCTAGGTTGGATTGGTTCTTGAAGCCAAGTTGGGTTGATACTTAGCATGCTTTGTTCCCCTTGAAGCTTGGTTGAACCTAAATCCTTGAAGCCTAGTTGGGATAATGATAAATGTGAGAATTAAACCAAAACATTAACTCTGAAAGTTGAATGGCATATTAGTGTTTTTGGGCCCGAGTCTGTCTTTGTTTTCAATGTGATATACAAATGTTGAAATAAATGAGTAATGAGATCTATGGTGGCCTTTGTTGGTAATGTGATTCATGATTGGTGAATTGTGAGTAAAATAATGACATGAATTGTTATGAAATATGATACGAAATGTGTGTATTGATATATTGATTGTGAGTATTAGTGGTGGATCTATGGTTGGTGATAATGATATGTATATATGTAGATAACATACGAAATTAGACAAGATATATGAATGGTGCAGTTAAGAAGGCTAATAAAAACATGATAAGAATTTAATGGTATATGGTGTTGATATAACATTATAGGTTAGAATTTCTATAATGTATGTTTATATTTTATATTTGTACTACTAAGCTCTCGGGCTTAGCGCGGATGTGTAATCGCGCAGGTGACTAGGTGGAAGATATGAAGTCTTTTGTTGCCACGAGAAGAATAAGAGTTTGTCGAGACCAACTAGAGGGTAATGCATACATGTATAATTTTTAATTATGATGTATTTCTGACAAGAGTATATTTATATGTATAAATGAAGTTTTAATAAAGATAAGATTATGATATATTTGTAAGATCATTAAAAGTATAATGATTTTGTAAATGTTCTTTAAGTTTATGCTTTGTGGTTTGAACTCTGTTAAAGGCTTTAAAAATGTAACGAAAAGTGACACCTTTATACTTTATATACTTACTGTATGTATACCAGGTATATGTATAGTACTTATATGGAGTATCGGGGTGTCACACATAGTTTAAAGTCACTAATTTAATTAGACTGGCTTTTCAAATTTTTATTTTTATTTTTATTTAATTTTAATAGATTTTGTGAGTCATTATTTAACTTTTAAATTGACAATATAAATTTATTATCTCAAAAAATAAACATGTTTTTAATTATAATTAAATTTAAAATTTTATATCATTTGAATATTATTTTTAATAGATCTTTTAAATGCTGAAATACATTTTTATAGTATCAATTTAGTTCTAATTTTAATATATTTATTTATTCTTTTACTATTTTTGTATTTTTTTTACTAAAATTATTTTTTAGGTATATTTATACATTTTTCTTTCTCTTCAAAAAAAATTAAAGTAATAAATTTTTACTTATTTTTTATTCAAATTACTACTTTCGATTATTTTTTTTCTAATTTTTCTTTTTAATTAAAGTAATGAATCACAAATTAATATCTTGAATATTTTTGTCATGAATTCTTGAGTCAATTCAAAAAATTATAAATTGAGCAGAAAAATTATAAATTTATTTTAAAACTATATGTGTAAAAAATATATAATTAGCAAAAAAAATGAAAAGATTTAAATTAAGTTGATAAAATAATATATTTAAGTAGGATGAAAAATGTTATTTGCTAATATTCGGATGCACTAACTATTTTTTAACTTTTAATTTTTCAATTAAAAGTGGACAAAAAATTTTAACAATAAAGTTAAAAATATAAGACTCTATATTTGAAAATAATTAATAATATAATTATTTTAAATTATTTTTAGAGTAATTAATTGATATTGCAAATTTAAAAGCTAAAGTAAAATAATAAAAAATTATTATTTTAAAAATTATAACTCAAGTAATTAATTAAATCAGAATAAAAATAAAACATAAAAATTTAAGAAATCACTGTTATTGAAATAGTGACTTGTAGAGCATAATAATAATAATAATAATAATAATAATAATAATAATAATAATAATAATAATAATAATAATAATAATAATAATAATAATAATAATGAATTATGAGTTATAAGGAAAATAAAAAATCAATAAAGGGCAAAATATAATGGTTAATCAATTAAAAAGAAAAAGAAAAATTAAAATATTTAATTAGTTAATTATTTTGAGATAATTTATTTTTGTAGAGGAAGATTAAAGAAGAGTGGGAAAATCATGTATTTCAAAGGAAAATAAAATTTGAAAAAACAAAATTAAAAAATTAAAAAAATGAGAGAAAAGCAAAATAAAAAATTAAAAAAGAAAGAAAAAAGAAAGAGAGAACAATTAGAAATATAGAGCAATGATGTAGTGAAAAAATCACTATTCATTATTATGAGTGTTTTAGTATATTAGAAGTGAAAAATTCACTTGCATTATACCGCGGATTATGATATTTTATATCATTTTTAATAATTATTTATTAATATAAAAAATAATATTATACATATAAATATAAATAATATTAACTATTTTCATATTCATTTATTATAAATTATTTATAGTAAAATATATTTAATGTATTAAGACTTGTTTGAATCAACTGAAGAATTCTTTAATTTAAAATAATGATTAAAATATTAATTTTTAATTTTATTATTTTAAGAAAAATAAAAGAAATAATTAAAATTAATAATTTTAAATTTTGTTAATTAATTTTTCAAGAAAAATTATAAATTTATTTGTAAAATAACATGAGTAAATAAAAATGTAAAAGTGATAAAATAAGTAAAGAACAAAATTGAAAATAAAAAAGAAAAGAAAACATAATGACGTAATGAAAATAAAAAAATAAAATATGATTTAAAAGAAAATTTAATATTCATTCAGGGACGAGTTTTAATATATTATATAATTTCGTCAATATGAAAGTAGTATGCAGAAAAAAAAATAATATGGGATTTCTTTAAAAAATATTTAAAAAAAATATGAATAATTTAGCCGAGTAACCTCTCATTCTTTCTCTTCCTCGCATCATAGCCTCTTTCTCTCTCTCTCTCTCTCTTCCTCACCTCTCTGTGCATTGCATGGACTGCTCTATCCCTCAAGTCCTCTTTGTTGTCTATCACTCCATCTCTCACTAACTATCATCGATCTCTTACCTTGCACCTCTCGCATCACTGCTCTCTCTCCATCTTGTGTCACCATTCTCTCTTGCTCTATCGTCTTCATTTCTATCTAGCCTCTCATTTTCAACGCCATCCATGTTCATCTATGATTTTCTGATTTTTTTTTAGTTTATTTATTTTTCTGGTTTATTTATTTTTTTGAGTTGTTGATTTTCTGAATTTTGTTTACTTTTCTAGATTTGTTGACTTTCTAGTTTGTTATTTTTTATGAATTTTATTTTGGTTGGTTTTACCTTTCTCTTCTATTAATTAATCACTGCCATCTTATCTTCTTTCTAATAATTAATATATGTTGAGAAGTTGGTCCGAAGTGGCCTGAGAGTATCTAGGCCAATAGGGCCTGGGTCGAGCTTCAAACATAATTTTTAGATTTGAAGCATTATTGACTCAAGTTGGTAAAATCAGACCTAAACTGGTTTGAGTTTAGCCCTACAAAGATATATCTTATTAGGAATGACAATGAGGTAGGACAAGGCAAGGGAACGATCCTCATTCTTGTCCCCGCTTTGACAGAGAATTATCATCCCTATCCCTGCCCCATAAATAGGGACAAATTAAGCCTTATCCTCATCCCTACGGGGATCCGCACATGGCTAAAACTTTTAGTGAAAAATCTATTTTTTTTAATTAAAACATTAAAAAGCCTTAATTTAATAAAAACTATAATGATTTTCATAATTAAGAAAAGAATATACTCTTTCTTATATATATTACTCATAGTTTTTTATATTTATTAAAATTTTATATTATTCTAGAAAATTCAGCCTTAGCATCTAATCAATAATAATATTATGAAGTATTTTTAATTATAAAACTTTTATATGTAGAATGATTTTATACATTAATACAACAAATTTCCATCCACGGGGATAGGGACAGGAATCCTAGCAGAACGGGGAGTATATTTTCCATTCCCACCTCACCCTAGACAACAAGGAGAAAATTCTCCCCGTCCTCGCCCATATAAGAAAAAATACGAGAAATCCCACTCCGTTTGGGGCAAATCTTCATAAAGAATAGGGATTCGTTACCCTGTTACCAGCTCTATACCTTATCTATATATAGTATATTAAATATATGTGAAAATTATAGGATACTTTTGAAAATGCCGATATATAGTGTAATTTTTTTAAATAATATTAACATTTAAAAAATATAGCCATAATTATGATAATTTTTAAATCAATAATTTAAAATTGATTGGGTGTGTAAAGAGATATTTTAGCTGAAAAATAATTAAAAAATATTATTGTTTCAATACCAATGATGTTTGATTACTTAAAAAAATGATAATATTTAATTCCAACTAGATTTTGTTTGCACCCAAAATTAAAATAATTTTGGTAGTTAAAAAAAGTGAAACCTTGGGAAAAAATGAGGCTAGATTCTTTATATGGAAGATAATAAGCATTAAGTATGGAGTAAAAAGCGGAGCAATTATTTAAAAAAGGAAGTTGGTAGAGACATGAGCTTTGCACAGAAAAAGTGGCGATATAAAGTTATGGCGTCTTAAAAATAAGGAACCATCACTCTTGCATATAAAAACGAAAATCGATCAAGAAAAGGTATATAACCATCATAACAAACAATCAATCAAAAGAAGAAGCTAAATCTTTCCAAAATACTAGAAATTCAAAATGCAAAAATTTCAATTCCATAATAACAAATTTCCAAGCTTTCTAATTAATTTAGTTTGTCCAATTTAATTCTATTTCACTTAGTTTTAGCTTGTTAAGTTCATTATTTTTCAAGTTTAGTATTATAATTAACTATTCATATTCCATATTTAGTTAATTTATTCAATTATGTTTCATTCTTCAGCTCAACAATATTTTTTCACAACTTTTTTTTCCATAGTCAATTTTCTCAAGAATTCATTTATTAGATTTTATAGCTATATAATCTAAACAAATTAATAAAAGTGAGTTTGAGGATTTTGATTTCTCATTGATTCTTTGAGAAGTTCACACATTCATTTGATAGAAGTCATATTAAGAGCAATCGGTTAAGGAACCTATATCCTCTAGTATGCCCACAACCAAGTTATTTTAAGGTCAATAGGTTATTTCTCAGTCTTGAGGGAAACAATTTTGGCACACCCAATGAGACTCATTCTACAACGATGCATCATAATAGAAAATGTGGTTTGCAGAAGAAGAAATAGCTATGTTTCAAGACATGGAGGTTTGTCACTTTAATAACAAGGGAAGAAGGCTATATTCGACAGATAATAGGGCAAATAAAGAGAAACACCATTATCACTATAAGAATTATCCATTTTAGAAATGGAAAATTCTGTTTCTAAAATAATTTAAATATGGATTTGAAACTAAAAGAATTGGTTCATAAAAAGCTTGTTTCTAATACAATAGAAATGAAAATTTTAGTCTGTTTCTAAATAGAAACGGACTTAAAACTAGCTAAACCGTTCTAGTGTTAAAACGGATCGCATGTCCGTTTTAAAACTAAGTTGGTCTTGAGAACCAAAAATCAGTTTCTAATTGAAACGGATTCCTATCCATTTCTACTAGAAAATGCATTTTATCCGTTCCTATTAGAAACGAAAATGTTTATTTCAATTAGAAACTAATTCCTATCCGTTTCTACTAGAAACACATTTTTGGCGTTTCTATTAGAAATGGAAATGTCTGTTTCTAGTAGAAATGGATAGGAATCAGTTTCTAATTGAAGCGAAAATATCCGTTTCTAATAGCATTTTATTTGATTTGAGGAAAAACGGCTTGGTTGTTTTTATAATGAAATATTCCATTTGTAACATAAACAGAAAATGTCTATTTCTATTATCTGTTTCTGTTACAAACAAATTTTTTGTTTCAATTCATTATTCTCCTATTTTAATAAACAATAGAATTGAAAACTCAGGAGGCACCTACTCTGCAAATTATGTCACATATACCAAAGCTGAAGAAAATTACAAATAGACTGTGAAAATTTTTTCTTTACAGAGATTGAAGAAAATTACAGATAGTTTACGAAAAATCATTATCTGTAAATGCTGAAGGAAATTGCAGAGCCTGTGGATAACTTTCTACCTGTGGAGGTTGAGGAAGATAATAAACTCTACACTATACAATTTGGTTCTGCAAGCCAAATGTTTGTAGGGACATTTGTTTGCACCCAAAATTAACATAATTTTAGTAGTTGAAAAAAGTGAAAGTTAACAAAAAAAGAGAGGTTAGACAGGTATGGAAGATAATGGGCATTGCGTATAGAGTGAAAAGTAGAGCAATTATTTGAAAAAAGAAGTTAATGGAGACATGGGTTTTATATGGAAAAAGTGGGGATTTGGAGTTATGAAGTTCTAAAATTAAGGAGCCATCAGTCTTACATATAAAAAATATGATAAATTAAGAAAGAGTCTCCAACCATCATAATGAGCAATCAATCAAAAGAAGAAGCCAAATCTTTCCAAATACTAAAAATTCAAACTGCAAAAATTTTAATTTCACAGCAGCAAATTTTTAAATTTTATAGTTAATTTAATTTGTCTAATTTATCAATTATATTTTACTTAGTTTTAGCTTGTAAAGTTTATTTTTTTCCAAGCTTAGTATTGTAGTTCACTATTTATTTTCCAAATTTAGTGAATTTATTTAATTATGTTTCATCCTTTAGCTCAACAATATTTTTCTACAATATTTTTTTCATAGTTCATTTTCTTTAAGAATTTTATTTATTAGATTTTATAGCTGTAGAATCCAAACAAACTGATCAAAGTGAGTGTGCAGACTTTCATTTCTCATTGGTGTGTAGACCTTAATTTTGGTCCCTAAATAAATTCAGACCTAATTAAAAAGAAAAAGCCCAAGAATAAAAATTATATGCTAGCTTATAGCGAAGCTAGGGCTTATGGCGAATTGGCCATAACCCATGGGTAATTGCCCTGACTCATGTCTTGGCCAATTTTCCATAAAGTCGATTGTCCAATTTTTATTCCTAATCCGCATTAAACTTTGGGTTTCTTTGGATAATTACAGGGTTTCCTAGCTAAATCAGGACTTTGTAGCCTCATTAACCTTAATATCTCCTATATAAAGAGATTAATTAAATAGCATGGAGATTATCAACCAATATAGGAAAAAAGCCTAAAAGAGAGCATAGAGAGTAAAAATACAAAGAGAGTGAAATATACATAGAAAGCAAAGAATTCAGACTCAGAAAACAATCTTGAGGCAAACTTCTAGATCATTTTGCAAAGGAAATGTGTTGGTTTTCAATTAAGCCTGAAGTAACAATGCATGTATATCTCTTAAAATTATCGTATTTAATACTTTTATTCTAAACATGAGTTAATCATTGTATTCATGTAATACCTAGTATCTTTACTTAATAAATATTCGTGAAATTTAACAAAGAGCCATATTCTTAAAATAAAACCACTTTGATTTAATATTTCTGAACTATGTTTCAAATTGTGTTTTAATTTGTACTTTCACCTAGGCTTTTAATGTATTTAAATAATAAAAGTGTTCTTACTTGCTTACTGTGGTTTGAAGATACCTGGGAATTACTTGAATTTTATGGTTATTGTATATATGCTTTGTCTTTTGAAAAGCCTAATGATCTAGGTTATTAGGATTCATATTGTTTTTAGATCTTACTATTTTAGAGCTCATTTTACTTACTACATTTATTATTAATATTGTTGGGGTTTGCCATTGGTATTTTTAGTTATTGTTGCCTTATTTATTATGATATTGCATTGTTAAATTTATTTGTCACTTTAAGTTGTTATCTTTAGTTGTTAATTTATTGTTTTTATTTATTTATGGGAAATTAATGTAAAAGACATATTTTCACTTATGCGTCCCTTATTTATTGTATTTATTTCTTTATTTTATTTTTATTTCTTTCTGAACCTAGTAGGAGTTGAGGATTTCTTAGAAATTGAGTTATCCATCCCTTCTATCTTCTTCCCTGCTCGTCTGAGTGGTGACTTCTATCATTCGAATTTAGGCTCGTGCTCTCTAAGGCCTAGAACTTAATAGTGCCGCAGTCTCAAGAATTATTCCACATAGAGTGGGAGCAAAAATTTTCGCTCACATTGGTAACTCCACTGGGGATAAAGAGAAGCTGATTCTGATAGTCTTTATATTATTTTATTTTTTCTTATTATAATATTATTCATTACATCACTTAGAATTGCATTGTGTGTATAAGTTAGGATGCCTTGTAAAACCTATGTTATGTATGTGCAAGTGATACCATATTTTCACTTAAAGTATGGAGATCCAGTACTGCATAACCACTTATAGTCTTGTACCTTTTGGTATATGCTTACTGTGGGAACCTAAGCATTTCATCCCAAAGACTAAAGCCCATGTAGTTGGCTTAGTAATCTTCCTTAGGTTTACCCTTAGTGTTTGTTATTTGATTATGATTAACATATTTTGGTTTGAGTTATGACCTATTTGGTTTGTCTTTTCCTAATATGACCTAATTATGGTGTAAGCATAATATTATTTTATGATTCAAAAATTATTCTTTTAAGTCCAAAAAACCAAAGTTATTTTCAAATTTTTCAAGATGAATTTTGGACATAAAACTCTTTTTAAAGATGAGTCAAAATCATTTTCTACCTCGTAGCCCAAGCCCATAATTAATTTCTGAAATAAACTTTTTATAATGGGCTTTGGAATATTTTTAAGATGTGCTCAAAACTATTTTTTCATTTATGGTCCAAATTAAGCTTTTATTAGGCTTTGAAATTAAAACCTTTTCTTGAAATGGACTTTCAATTAGTTGGGTCAATTATGAAATGTTAAAATCAATTGTGGACCTTTATATTAAAACTTGCGAGTTTGGGCTTGTTTATGGCATGAATCATTAGTTACATTTTCAAATGAAAAGCCTATTTAAAATAAACCATTTAATTTAGTTTTAATCCAAACTATAGTAGAAATGTTGCCAAAACTTTTGATGGATAAAAAGAATTAAGCCTTAATTAGTGAAAATAGTCATATACTAACTTGTATATTTGAAAATACGACTATTGATTATTTCATTTGAGTGATTCTTTTGAAACTAAAAATATCCCCTGTTGATATTTTTGTTGACCGTAATACCCAAGAAAAAGACTCACCACTCATGTGTGAAAGATGTAAGGTTAGAAGAAACATATTGACTGTATTTGTTCATTTGCTACACATGAATACATGAATACATATATTGTATTGCATTGTATTGATCCTTTATGGCTCACAGACTAGAAGTACAACAGTCAAGAGCTTACGACAACTAGACCAAGATCAGTGACTTAGAATTTAATGAAGGTTTAATCAACTTCACACTAAAAGCAATAGATCCCGAGCAAGTTTAAAAGCTGGTGAATAATGCCCTCGTCTCCAAGATTGAAGAGTTAAAATGGGCCCTAGCTGAGACCATGAGAAGTCAATTAGCTGCACTATTAAAGAATAACACCGTTGAGGCATCTAGCAATACCAAGGGCAAAAGGACAAAGGAAAGGCTAAAGTAGCTGAGGCAGCCTTTGATGAAGAAAGGTGATGATTGATGACGATGACTCGGATATTTACTTTGAAGACCAATAAGAATAGAAAAAAGAAAACAAGGTTGCATAGAAGACTAAATCTGTTGATGTTGAAAAACTAATTGCTAACCTGGAAAAGAAGTTTGAAAAGAGACTGAAAGTTGAATAGGCTTCAGAAGTTGATAAGCTTTTTAAAGAGGATGAGAATCTCCCACACAAGTTCAAAATGCCAGCTTTTTGACTCAATTTCCTAGGTGGTTGCTCGATAAGATTGGTGTTCTGATTTCACCACTAACGGACACCGTGAACTCTTCTATGAAAATTATGGATTTTCTTCTTTCCCGAGGACTTAGCTCTTTTACTGTAATTGATTTGCTTGACTCAGTATGGAATTATAGTACTTGCTTAGTTCGATTGTTCCATCACCACTGTGCTCAAGTTAACAGATCTATGGCTTAGCTTGGCATTCTAAATGTCCGTTCGATTATGTGCTTTTCACTCGGCAATTCTGTATATTAGATCGACTTTCTGATCGGCAGTTTTGTGCTCAGTAGATCTGTGCTTGGCATTATATATATGTTCAATTTTCCTTGCTCATGTTACATTCTTTGTTTAGTCTTCTGTTTTCTGCTCGGCAAGACTTCTTGTCATATTGTCGTTCAGTTTTGCACTTTCTGCTAAAGTTGTGCAGTCATGCGGTCGCTCGGTAGTTCGGGCAGTCGTACAGTTGCTCAGGTACTAATGCTACAAAAATAAACTTGTTTAAAATTATTAGTCCTTTACCAATTTGATTGTCAAAGATCAAAACAATGGTTGATTGAAATAAGCTCAACAATCTCCCCCTTTTTGACTTTGGCAATCAAATTGAATTTTAAGTTAAACATAATTAAGTTCATGAAGAAATTAATAAAGTTTCTCCCCTATGTAAAATGATTAATGCATGGATATGAATCGGTGTATGCCCTTTTTTTGATACCAATATGTTTTCTTATTCCATGCAAAATTATCTCCCCCTTTATCTAAATTCAAACATGACAATATTAAATTCAATCATATTTTCTCCTCCTTTGGCAAAGGCAAAAAGGAAAAAGGATAAAATCCATGGATACCAATTAAAGAAAATACAAGTGAAATAGATGTTGGATACCAATTGAAATGAAAATACAAGATAATGATTAATCAAATACTTTTTATTTTTCCTTTTCTTGATGGTGAAGGAGGAGATGGAGAACTTCCATCATTATCACCAATAGAAGGAGTTGGAGAGGAGTCATGTGAAGATGGTGACGTTCCTTCATAAGGATTTTCAAGATGCTCACTTATATCCCATTCACTCAAATCACATTGAGGAAGATTAAATTTCCCTTAGAAGTCATATATGTCATGATGAATGTGGGAAATGAGATCAACCTTTTTGTTAAGTTTTATAATCCTCTTTGTGACATCCTTGTTGGAGTGATGAAATTATTTTTAAAGAGAAGATATGGCCTTGAAGATAAATGTTAGGGTTTTGGATGATTCACCTTTTTCTTTGGTAGTTTTGAATGGTGTAGAGATGTGTTCAAGTTCAACAAGGGTAGGTTTACCTTTTTGTTCCAAGATATGGTATCTAAGTCTCTTCCTTTCCCTTTAAATAACTCCCTTGGTACCAAAAGTATACTCATAGTGATTTTCAATCTTTTGGATACATCTAGTATATTCAAGGTATTCTAGATTGATAAATTTTACAGCCGGATCAAGGGGGTCACTAACATTTGCAAGATTTTGGGGGGTTAGCAGCCCTATGTGTCTTGTAAGGTGGGTGATTTGGGAGGATAGAAAGAAGGTTTCAGTTTGAAATTTTCCATGATGTATGAATGTATCAATGAGAAATCTAGCACTTTGTATAGGCTCATTATGCACAATAGCATATAAGAAAAATAAGTCACGTTGAGTAACATTTTCATTTCCATCACTTCTTTGGTGAATGGTATAAGTGATGATTCTATGTAAGAGCCAAAAGAGAAGGGTCCTAAAATGGATAGCTTTGGATGAACTATTGTTGTATTGGGTTTCAATGGATAGTTCACTCCAAAAAGATGAATAATTCTTTGAAGAAAAATCTACATCATTGTAGGATAGAGCTCCATGAGTTTGAAATCCCCAAACTTCACTAAATTCTTCTAAGGAAAGAGCAAAATCTTGATAAAAAAGCCTAAAGTAAACTCTATAGAATCCTATTGGTGCATTGTGGCTTTTCTCTACCCTTAGAGACATTAAGAATTCCCTTGAGAAGCTAGAGTAGCCTAACTCATTTGAAAATGCAAATTGTCTCTACCCAATTCTATCAAGGTAGCTATAGATTTCACCTTAGATGTTTAGAGTTAGGAGCATCCCTTTCATAAGCATTTTGGTTGGTTCAAGGTCTTCTTCTTAAGCATATAATATTTGGTTCTCTCATCCTCATTTTTGTATTTGGGTTTGTAAGGTTGAACACTTTTTCTAGTGAAGTGTTTGGATGTGATTTAAGGTTGAGGTTGGGATTTAGGTTTATGAATCACAATCCCCTTTGCTTTGGTTGTGGTTTTCTTTTTGGTGGATTTAGTTTTGATTTTGGGTGCCATATCCTCAATCAAAAAGACAAAAGTAAAAGAAATGTAGAAAATTGAAAGAAATGTAGAATGAAATAGATTGTTTGTGATGCTTTGAACAAACAACTTCAATTGATATAAAACTTCTTCTTGATGATTAAATTTGTTTGAATATGTGGGTTTGAGTTTGTAAAGATATATTTTTATGCAAAGTAGATGTATTTACAGATAAATCAGTTACACTGGTTGTGCAAGCGCCCAATCCACTGAGCAACTGCAAGCTCAATCTGGCAAGCTCTCTCGACTGTGTGTGTTTGCACAAGCTTCAGGGAAGTGTAAAAAAAAAAGAGAAAAAAATTGAAATCTTGAAAGTGGACCGACCATTCGAGCTATTGAAGCTCGGGCTCGGTAAAACCATAATTTAAAGCGTAGGGAGAATTGTTGTTAGGCTTGGGCTCGGTAAAAGGGCAGATTTGTGCGACCGCTCGGTAAAATGGGGTGCTCGCACTAAAAGAGCTGTACTTAATTTTTGAAAATAGATTTTAGAGTAAATGATCAAAATAGACTTTTAGGAGAGATAAAATTGATTATGCAAGAGTTTGTCTATCAATCTTGTCAATATTTTATTTTATAAAATTTATTCTTTCTTAATTTAAGGGTTTTATAAAAATATCCATAAATTGATTTTGAGTTTCAACAAATTCTAAAACTATATTGTGATTTTGAACATTATCCCTTAAGAAATGATGTTTGATATCTATATGCTTATACCTAGTGTAATATCCCAAATAATATCCAAAATTTTGGAAATATTAATTGTTGAAAATTAATTAAAGGATTTAAAAGTATATATATATGCAATTAAGTGAAAAAGGGAAAAGGAAAGTGTGTATATGTTGTATATATGAAGATATACATATTATATACAAGTCAATATCTTAATAAGGTAAAATGATATTTAATTATTTAAAATAGATATTGATTATGGATAGTGGAAGAGGATATTTGAGGTTAATTATATTATAATAATATATTGCTTGGTGGAGATTAAAAGAGGGAAAATTGTGTAGTTAATAGTGAAGTGGTTGGTTTGTGTGAGTGGATGACTATCTTCATCATCATATCTTCTTCTTCTCCATTGAAGGCCGGCCATCATCGTCATCAAAGAAAAGAGTGAAGTTGCTTCTTGCTAACTCAAGAAATTGAGAGATTTTAAGTGTTCAAGTTGGAGTTTTGAGGATTTTCTCCATATTTGGTAAGTTTCCAACTTGTTTCCTTGAATTTCCTTGAAAGTTTGTATGTGTGAATTGGATATTTGGTGTAATATATTTTTAATGGTTGATTTTGGTATGTTTGAAGTTCTTTTGTCTAGTTAACTATGAATCTGAGGTTGGATTTAAGAAAAGGTTAAGTTTGGTGAAGAGAATAAGAGTTTTAGAATTGTGTAACTTTTGAGTTGTAAAGTCTTGGTTGTGATTTTATATATTTGCTTCTAATTGAGTTGTGTTGATGTTTATACAAGTATTATGTGGTATAATGATGGATTTGGTTGAGTTTGTATGGAGTTGAAAAAGGGGTAATGCAAGATAATCTTTGGATGTGGCATTTATGTCTTGGTTGTGATTGTGTATATTCCTTTGGACGTGTCTATGATTCTATTTTCAGTGTTAGTGTCACTAACAGTGACATGCTCATGTCACTGAGTGTCTCATAGCTACTGTAATGTTGTAGAATTGACACGTGCCGTGACACGCCCATGTCACCAAGCATGTCATAGCTACTGTGTTGGAGGAGAATTGACACGTGAAGTGGCACGCCCATGTCATTGAGCGTGTCATAGCTACTGTGTTAGAGGAGAATTGACACATGCAGTGACACACCCATGTCACTGAGCGTGTCATAACTACTGTGTTGTTGGAGATTTTACACGTGCAGTGACACGCCCATATTACTGAGTGTGTCAAAGCTTCTGTGTTGTGGGTTTAGGGCACAGTCATGCACACGCTTGTGTTGTTGAGCGTGTCATGTGTAGAGTTTGCCCTAGATAGTTCCTTTCCTTATTTTTCTTTGTGTATCACTTAGTAATTATTTATAATCACATTTGGTTTAGGCTTTGAAGAGATTTGAGCTGCCCTAATCCAAATGTTGAGGGATATCTTAGAAGAGGAGGTTGAAGTCGTGTTTGTTTCTCTTAGAGGTAAGTACAAACTTTGAATAATTATTTATATTTACATGACATTGGGACTTAACACATTTGGTTAAAAAATGTGTTAAGTTACTACATGATTGGTACATAAATAATATGCTATGATTTGTATAATGTCACAAATGCATTATATATAATGTGGGCTTTGTGCAAAATATGATAATGATCCAAAATGTGTGGATAATGCAAATTGTTTTGTGTACATTAAATATTGTATGTAAAGTCATTGATAATGACTAAATTGATATAAGTGAGATATTTGAGGCGTTGTGCCTAATGTGATCATGAGAAAATGTGAAAGGATTCGATAATGAAATGAGATATATGGAAGCATAATACAATGAATTGATATCGATATAAATAAGAAATAAAAATAAATTGTGTGCCTAGTATGTTTTTGAGGTCAAATAACCGGATCGCAAGCCTCAAAAATAAATCCTTGAAGCTAGGCTGGGTGAAATGACCAGGTTATAAACTCAGACCTAGTTGGATTAATCCATGGATATATTGCCTATGGGACTAGACATAAGGTGTCATTATAGACTAAAGCAGTAACTCTGGAATTTGAATAGCATATTAGATCCCTGGGCCCATGCTTGTGTTTGTTTTATGTGAATTATGATTTAAGAAACAATTGAATAATATAATGAGATACAATGTTATGAAATATGATATCCTTATGAATTATTTCTAGTTCTTGAAAGTTTGACATTGACATTGCATTTGAGCTATATTATTATCAAAGTTTGTACCACTAAGCTTCTGGCTTAGCGCGATTGTGGCTCATCGCGCCATCGCATAGGTGACAGGGTAGATCCGGTAGAGCAGGAGAGCTTGTCTAGACCGAATCGAGTTTAGTCTTTAGCCTTTGAGTTGCAGAGTTGATTGTTGGACATCAAGATCAGAGACAAACTGCCAGCATGTATAAATTTTATATTTTTGTACATATTAATTTCATGTATTTATGTATATCCTGTAAACTATCGAAAATGTTTTGGATAAACATTTGGTAATGAAGTATATATATGTGTTTTAACAAGTATTGTTTTATTTACTATTTATATGATATCAATTGAATATTTTAAGTTTATACATATTTTATAAATGAGGATTTGATTGCTTAAAATGGTTGTGACATTCTTGTATTCTCTATACGTATATTACATATATTGGATATATGTAGTGTACGTATATTGGATATAAGGGTGTTACATTTGTTTTGATATTAGAGCCTAGGTTTGAGGTTCTCAACCTAGGTGGGTTGTAAGAAAAAGAAAATTTTGATTTTAAAATATGATTTTTAAATAAGATACATGCATTGGCACTGGCAGTTTCTAATATCTGATGTAGCAAATTTCTGCTTTGTTTACAGATATAGGTAGTTATGGCATCTCAGACACGTCAATCTGCTGAGGGTAGTGTGAAAAGTGTAGCTCCTGTTGAGGGTAGAGATGGAGCTAGAGTTGAGTTAGCTGGAGGGGTACCTACTCCTGTACTAGAGAGACCAGCAGTTGATGAGATTTTGTTGGCTTGGGTATGGCATATAATGGAATTATTGAGGCAGGCTCTAGTTCAACAGCCACCGCAGCCGCAACCGCAAGTACCGACGAGGCAATATGATAAGTTGAGGAAGTATGGAGCTGAGGACTTTATGGGTACTACAAACCCTGCTGTAGCTGAGTGGCTTGATAGAGTCCAGAGATTGTTCATCCAACTATAGGCTACTCCAGAAGAAAAGTTTGATTATGCCATATCTCTTTTGTAGAGGGATGCATATGATTAGTGGAAGACGGTTCTACATGCTTTGGCTAATCCACTAGTCCTGACTTATGATGGTTTTTTTGCCAGAGTTTGAGCAGAAGTATACTCTGAGGGAGTATAAAGATGCAAAGATGATAGAGTTTTTAAGTTTGAAGCAGGATACCAGGACTGTGTCAGAGTATGAGATAGAGTTTACCTGGTTGAGTCAGTATGCTGAAGGGATTACTCCTGATGAGATTGACCGGTGTCGAAGGTTTGAGGAGGGGTTGAGACCCTTTATCATGTGCATTATCGCAAGCTCCCGGTATCAGGATTTTTTCCAGTTAGTTGCAGCAGCCAGGAGTGTTGAGAGAGCAAAGGGTCTGGCAGCAGCTGCTAGGTATGAGGAGACCAGAGTTAGGAGACCTCAGAGTGAGGCAGGAACTTCATCTGTGAAGAGAGGCCGAGAATGATATTTTTTGAGGTTCAGTAAGAGCCAGAGACAGTTTGGTAGGTCATTACAAAAGCAGAGGTAGAGATCGAGACCTATAGTTTCTATGGCTAGTGCATTGACTCTAGAGATCTGCTCCACCTATTTGTGTTCATTGTGGTAAAATACATGGAGGTTTCTGCTAGTGGAGAAGTGCTTCGGGAGTGTGTTATAGATGTGGGTTACCAGATCATTTTTATCAGAGATTGCCCAGAGCTACTAGAGGAAAGACAGACAGATACTATAGCTTTTTAACCCTGTGTTAGAGGGGGTCGTGGTGGCAGAGGTGATAGCAGAGGAGGTCAAACATGGTCTGATCAGAGAGGAGGTTCTACCGTAGGTAGTAGAGCAGATGAGGAGGGCCATCACAGTGGGTTTATGTGATACAGAGATAGCCGGATGCTTCAGCTGCTATTGCTGGTACATTTTCTTTATTTGGTACTCCAGTTCTTGCTTTGATTGACCCTGGATCGACTCATTCATACATTAGTGCATCCATCTTGACTGTGACTGATTTGTATTCTGAGTACCTAGGATTTGATGTTTTGGTGACAAATTCTTTAGGGCATAATGTTGTAGTTAGTAAGGTGCACTGTAATAGTCCAGTTGTGGTTCAGGATGAGGAGTTCCTTGGTGACTTGGTTGAGATACCTTTCAAGGAGTACGATTTAATTTTAGGCATGGATTGGTTATCTAAACATTAGGCTGTGGTAGATTGTCAGCAAAAGTGTGTTACCCTGAGAACCTGTGATGTTAGGAATGTGATGGTATCTAGTGAGCAGAGATATTTTTTATCCATGTTTGTTTCAGCTGTTTCAGCTAGGAGGATGATTCGAAAGGGATGTGAAGCTTATCTTGCTCATGTTGTATATGCCAGAGTAGTGGACTCCTAGCTTGACAGTATACCCACAGTTGCTGAATTCCCAGATGTTTTTCCTGAGGAGTTGCCAGGGATACCCCCTGAGAGAGAGGTTGAGTTTGGTATCAAATTGTTGCCTGGTACCACTCTCATCTCTATTACTCCTTATCGTATGGCACCTGCTGAGTTAAGAGAGTTGAAGGTGCAGTTGCAGGAATTGTTGGATAAAGAGTTCGTTCGCCCTAGTGCTTCTCTGTGGGGAGCACCTGTGTTGTTTGTGAAGAAGAAGGATGGTACCTTAAGATTGTGCATTGATTACCGGTAGTTGAATAAAGTGACCATTAAGAACAAGTATCCTTTGCCTAGGATAGATGATCTCTTTGATCAGTTGAAAGGAGCAGCAGTATTCTCTAAGATTAATTTGAGATCAGGATACCATTAGTTGAGAGTCAGAGATGAAGATGTACCTAAGACAACTTTCCACACAAGGTATGGGCATTATGAGTTCTTGGTGATGCCTTTTGGGTTGACGAATGCACTAGCAGCATTTAGGGATTTAATGAACAGGGTATTCAGACCCTATCTAGATCAATTTGTGGTAGTTTTTATTGATGATATTTTGGTGTATTCACGTAATAAGGAGGATCATGATAAGCATTTGCGGATTGTATTACAGACTTTGAGAGAGAAGCAGTTGTATGCTAAGCTGTCTAAATGTGAGTTTTGGCTTGATCAAGTGACTTTTCTCGGTCATGTGGTTTCAGCACAGGTTATTAGAGTGGATCCGAGTAACGTTGAGGCTATTTTGAATTGGAGTCCACTGAAGTCTGTGACTGAGGTTAGAAATTTTTTGGGTTTGGAAGGCTATTATCGATGGTTTGTGAAAGGTTTTTCTATAATAGCTACTCAACTCACCAGATTACTTTGGAAGTGAGTTAGATTCTTGTGGACAGATTGGTGTCAGGTGAGTTTTGAGCATCTGAAGGAGATGTTGACTCAGACTCCTGCTCTTACTCTGCTTGTGGAAGGTAAACCATATGTGATTTACAGTGATGCTTCATATAGTGGTTTAGGTTGTGTTCTGATGCAGGAGGATAGAGTCATTGCTTATGCCTCTTGACAGTTGAAGCCGCATGAGCTAAATTATCCGAAGCATGATTTGGAGTTAGCAGCTATAGTTTTTGCTTTGAAGATTTGGCAACATTACTTGTATGGGGAGAAGTGTTTCATTTATACGGATCACAAGAGTTTGAAATATCTGGGTGTTCAGAGAGAGCTGAATCTTCAGCAGTGATGATGGTTAGAGTTAATTAAAGATTATGATTATTTAATTAATTATCATCCTGGTAACGCAAATGTTGTTGCTGATACCTTAAGCTGGAAGTCTTTGGCAGGTTTGACTGCTTACTCGCTCTTGTTGCTTATTAAGTTGAGAGCGTTGCATGCCAAATTTGAGTCTTGTGATGATAGCACATTGATGGCTCAGTTGCAATTGAGGCCGTTGTTATTGGATCAGATTAGGGAGACTCAGTTGGCAGATGAGAAAATTTAGAAAGCTATATTGGATTGTAAAAAGGGGGAGAGTCAAGACTTTCATGTGAGAAGTGATGGAAGTTTGTGGTACAGAAATAGATTGTGTGTTCCTGATGATGCAAGATTAAAAAAGGTAGTTTTGCAGGAAGCAAATTACTCAGCTTATGCTATGCACTCTGGGAGTACCAAGATGTATCAGGATTTGAAATAATATTATTGGTGGTCAGGTATGAAGAGGGACATAACAGAGTTTGTATCCAGATGTCTCATTTGTCAGAGAGTAAAAGCTAAGCACCAAGTTTCTTTGGGATTACTTAAGCCATTATCAGTGCCAGAATGAAAATGAGAGCGAGTGACGATGGATTATTCTCTTGAGAAGTTGGTTGAACTGTATATCAGTGAGATAGTGAGGTTGCATGGAGTTCCAATTTCATTGGTATCTGATCAAGATCCTCGGTTTACTTCGAGATTTTGGAAAAGTTTGCATGATGCTTTGGGTTCTCGGTTGCATTTTAGCAATGCTTTCCATCCTCAGACGGATGGACAGTCAGAGAGAGTGATACAGATTTTAAAGGACATGTTGAGGAGCTGTATCATCGATTTCTCTGGAAGCTGGGACATATTCTTACCACTGATTGAGTTTGCTTATAATAACAATCATCAATCCAGTATTAGAATGGCACCTTATGAGGCACTGTATGGTAGAAGATGCAGGATGCCTCTATGTTGGGATGAGGTTGGAGAAGGTAAGTTGATTGGTCCCGATTTGATTAAGAAATAGAAGAGAAAGTGAAGATAATTCGGGATTATTTGAAAGCAGCTTCAAACCGACAGAAATCATATTCAGATTTAAAAAGATGAGACATAGAGTTCAGTATATGAGATAAAGTATTTTTAAGAGTGTCTCCTTGGAAGAAAATTTTGAGGTTTGGCCGCAAGGGAAAGTTGAGTTCTCATTTCATAGGACCAACCTTATGAAGTACTGGAGAGAGTTGGACCGGCTGCCTATAGATTAGCTTTACCGCCTAAATTGGATCGAATTCATAATGTCTTCCATGTCTCTATGCTTCGGAGGTACAGGTCACACCCATCTCACGTTCTGTCAGTAGAATCAATTGAGGTGAGTCCAGACTTGACTTATGAGGAAGAACTAGTAGCTATTTTGGCATGTGAAGTGAAGGAGTTGAGAAATAAGAAGGTACCACTTGTAAAAGTTCTTTGGAAGAACCACGCTACTAAAGAGGCGACATGGGAGAGTGAGCGGATGATGCGAAATCAGTATTCCCAGTTGTTCTAGACTTAAGAGAGGTAATTTCGAGGACGAAATTTATTTATAGAGGGGGAGAATTGTAATATCCCAAATAAAATCCCAAAATTTTAGAAATATTAATTGTTGAAAATTAATTAAAGGATTTTAAAGTATATATATGTAATTAAGTGAAAAAGGGAAGTGTGTATATGTTGTATATATGAAGATATACATGTTATATACAAGTCAATATCTTAATAAGGTCAAATGATATTTAATTATTTAAAATATATATTAATTATGGATAGTGGAAGAGGATATTTGAGATTAATTATATTATAATAATATATTGTTTGGTGGAGATTAAAAGAGGAAAAAGTGTGTGGTTAATAGTGAAGTGGTTGGTTTGAATGAGTGGATGACTATCTTCATCATCATCATCTTCTTCTTCTCGATTGAAGGCCAGCCATCATCGTCATCAAAGAAAAGAGAGAAGTTGCTTCTTGCTAACTCAAGAAATTGAGAGATTTCAAGTGTTCAAGTTGGAGTTTTGAGGATTTTCTCCATATTTGGTAAGTTTTCAACTTGTTTCCTTGAATTTCTATGAAAGTTTGTATGTGTGAATTGGATATTTGGTGTAGTATGTTTTTAATGGTTGATTTTGGTATGTTTGAAGTTCTTTTGTCTAGTTAACTATGAATCTGGGGTTGGATTTAAGAAAATGCTAAGTTTGGTGAAGAGAATAAGAGTTTTGGAATTGTGTAACTTTTGAGTTATAAAGTCTTGGCTGTGATTGTGTATATTTGCTTCTAATTGAGTTGTGTTGATGTTTATACAAGTATTATGTGGTATAATGATGGATTTGGTTGAGTTTGTATGGAGTTGAAAAAGGGTAATGCAAGATAATGTTTGGATGTGGTATTTATGTGTGGATATTAGATTTTTGAACTGACACACCCGGTGGCATGACCATTCCTTTGGGCGTGTCAATGGTTCTATTTTCAGTGTTGGTGACACGAGCAGTGACACGCCCATGTCATTGAGCGTGTCATAGCTATTGTGTTGGAGGAGAATTGACATGTGAAGCGACACGCCCATGACACTGAGCGTATCATAGCTACTGTGTTGGAGGAGAATTGACATGTGCAGTGACACGCCCATGTTATTGAGCATGTCAAAACTTCTGTGTTGTGGATTTAGGGCACGGTCATGGACATGCCCGTGTTGTTGAGCGTGTCATGTGTAGATTTTGCCCTAGATAGTTCCTTTCCTTATTTTTCTTTATGTATCACTTAGTGATTATTTATAATCATATTTGGTTTAGGCTTTAAAGAGATTTGAGCTGCCCTAATCCAAGTGTTGAGGGATATCTTAGAAGAGGAGGTTGAAGGTGGTGTTTGTTTCTCTTAGAGTTAAGTACAAACTTTGAATAATTGTTTATATTTACATGACATTGGGACTTAACACATTTGGTTAGAAAATGTGTTAAGTTACTACATGATTGGTACATGAATAATATGTTATGATTTGTATAATGTCATAAATGCATTATGTATAATGTAGGCTTTGTGCAAAATATGACAATGATCCAAAATGTGTGGATAATGCAAATTGTTTTATGTACATTAAAGATGGTACGTAAAGTCATTGATAATGACTAAATTGATATAAGTGAGATATTTGAGGCTTTGTGCCTAATGTGATCATAAGAAAATGTGAAAGGATTCGATAATGAAATAAGATATATGGAAACATAATACAATGAATTGATATTGGTATAAATAAGAAATAAAAATAAATTATGTGCCTAGTATGTTATTCAATTTTTAGAGTTTTGGATTTGGCGGCATGCCTATGAATTGCCTACGGGCTAGATGCTGGGTGTCAATGTGAAAATATTTTTAAGGTAAAATGATCGGGTGGTAAACCTCAAAAATAAATTCTTGAAGTTAGGCTGGGTGAAATGGCCGGATTGTAAACTCAGCCCTAGTTAGATTAATCCATGGATATATTACTTACGGAGCTAGACACAAGGTGTTATTATAGGCCAAAGCAGTAACTCTGAAATTTGAATAGCATATTAGATCCTTTTTGAGCCCATTCTTGTGTTTACTTTTATGTGAATTATGAATTGAGGAACAATTGAATAATATAATGAGATATAATGTTATGAAATATGATATCCTTATGAATTGCTTCTAGTTCTTGAAAGTTTGACATTGGCATTGCATTTGAACTATATTGTTATCAAAGTTTGTACCACTAAGCTTCTGGCTTAGCGTGATTGTGGTTCATCGCGCCATCGCACAGGTGACAGGGTAGATCCAATTGAACCAGAGAGTTAATCTAGATCGAGTCGAGTCTAGTCTTTAGCCTTTGAGTTGCAGAGTTAATTGTTGGACATCAAGATCAGAGACAAACTGCTAGCATGTATAAATTTTATATTTTTGTACATATTGATTTCATGTATTTATGTATATTCCGCAAACTATCGAAAATGTTTTGGATAAACCTTTGGTAATGAAGTATATATATGTGTTTTAACAAGTATTGTTTTATTTACTATTTATATGATATCAATTGAATATTTTAAGTTTTTACAGATTTTATAAATGAGGATTTGATTGTTTAAAATGGTTGTGACATTCTTGTTTTCTCTATATGTATATTACATATGTTGGATATATGTAGTGTACATATATTAGGTATAAAGGTGTTATACCTAGAATGTTGAATGAGATTTTTGGTCAAATTAATTGCACTAGTGTTATCACACTTAATAGAAACGTGATCAAAAGTTTTTCCATAGTCAAGTAATTGTTGTTTAATCCAAAGAATTTGTGTACAACAAAAACATGGAGTGACATTCAGCTTCGGCGGTAAATGAAGCAATCGACACTTGTTTCTTGCTAAACTAAGAAATTAAGCATTCATCAAGAAAATAACATGCTTCGATGGTGCTTTTTCTATCTGGAAAACTACAAGCAAAATCCGCATCGGAAAAGCCTAATATGTCAAAAGATGTGTTTTTAGGATACCAAAGTTCTAAATGCAATGTTCCACTCAAATATTTTAAAATCCTTTTGGTTGCATTCAAATGTAATTCTTTAGGGCAAGATTGAAATCTAGCACACAAACATACCCTATACATTATATCAGGTCTAGAAGCGGTCAAGTAAAGTAGGGATCCAATAATACCTCGATATTTCTTCTCATCTACTATCTTACCACTTTCATCTCTGTCAAGTTTTAATGATGTGCTCCTGGGAGTCTTGCTAGTCTTGCAACCATCCATTCCATACTTGTTTAGGAGTTTCTTTGTGTACTTGGATTAGTTGATAAAGATCACATCCTTACATTGGTTAATTTGTAATCCAAGGAAGAATTTGAGTTCACCCATCATGCTTATTTCAAATTCCCTAGTCATACAAAAAGAAAATTTCTTGCACAAAGATTCATTAGTAGCACCAAATATAATGTCATTAATATAAATTTGTACAATTAAAATGTTATGCTTATTCTTCTTGACAAAAAGAGTTGCATCAACTTTCCCTTTTGAAAATCTAATTTTAAGAAAATATGCACTAAGTCTATCATACCAAGCTCTTGGAGCTTACTTCAATCCATATAGTTCCTTGGTGAGTTTAAAAACATGGTTTGGAAGTTTATAATCTTCAAAATTGAGAAGTTGTTCAACATAAAATTCCTCATTGATAAATCCTCTTAACATCCATTTGAAAATGTCTAGTAACAGGAAAAGAAAGAAGAATTCTAATTGCTTCTAATCTAGTAACAGGAAAAATGTCTCATTATAATCAATGCCTTCCTCTTGGTTATACCCTTTGGCTACCAATCTAGCTTTATTTCTAGTAATGAGACCATTTTCATCAAGCTTATTCCTATATACCCATTTACATCCTATAATTTAATAATTTTTAGGTCTAGAAATAAGTTCCCACACATTATTTCTCTCAAATTGATTGAGTTCATCTTGCATTGTAATCACCCAACATTCATCACTAAGAGCCTTCTCAATGGTCCTTAGCTTAATTTGAGAAGCAAAAGCAATTTTATCATCTAAGTATTTAAATTTGGATCTAGTAGTTACTCACTTTGAAGTTTCACCAATGATGAGTTCTTTTGGATGATCCTTCTTGTATTCCTAATCCATGGGTAACTCTTGAATTTCCTTTTTTTGTTCATCATGATTGTTCTTTGGAGCAACAATCATTTCTTGTTGATCATATGTACCTACAAAATTATCAAGAGCCCTACCTTTCCTTTGATCAAGTTTAGGAGATTCATAAAAAAATAACATGCATTGATTCTTCAACTACTAGAATTTTCTTATTAAATAACCTATATGCTTTGCTAGATGATGAATAACTTAAAAATATGTCTTCATCCGATTTGGATGAAAATTTTCCAAGATTATCCTTAGTGTTTAATATAAAGCATTTGTATCCAAATATTCTAAGATATGAAATTTTGGGTATTCTTCCATTCCATAGCTCATAAGAAGTTTTATTTATCAAAGGTCTTTTGTAAACACGATTTGAAATGCAACAAACAGTATTAACGGCTTCTGCCCAAAAGTATGATGGTAGATCATACTCATTGAGCATTGTCCTAGCCATTTCAACCAAAATTCTATTTTTTTTTCAACCACACCATTTTGTTGTGGTGTTCTAGGGGCCAAAAATTATGTGAAATACCAAATTCATTGCAAAAATTTTCAAAGTTTTCATTTTTAAATTCTTTGCCATGATCACTTCTAATAGATGTGATCACATAGCCTTTTTCACTTTGAACTCTTTTTGCAAATATTTTAAAATGATTAAAAGCTTCATTCTTTTGAGCTAAGAAATTAACCCATGTAAATCTAGAGTAAACATCAACAAGAACAAATGCATATAACTTACCACCTAGGCTAGCAACTCTATTTGATCCAAATAAATCCAAGTGAATGAGTTCTAAGGGTTTAAAAGTGCTTACAACATTTTTAGACTTAAATGAACTTTTATGTTGCTTACCAAGTTAACAAGGTTCACATGTTCTATCTTTGTCAAACTTAATTTTAAGGAGACCATCAACTAGTTCTTCATTACTAATACATTTTAAATAATCCATACTAGCATGTCCTAGCCTTTTATGCCATAACCAAGCATCATTATTAATGAAAATCAAACATTTAAATGCATTATTAGAATGTATGTTAATTTTATATGTGTTGCTAATTCTAGCTCCTTTGAATGCAATTTCACCATTTGAATTAGTAACCTTGCATCCTTTGGAATCAAAATTTACATCATATCCTTTATCACATAATTGACTAACACTAAGCAAATTATGCTTCAATCCATCAACAAGCCATACATTTTCAATCAAATTCTTACTAAGTATGCCAATGGAACCAATACCAATGATTTAACCTTTAGCATTGTTTCCATAGGTAATGCTACCTCCAAGCTTGTAAATAAGACTTGTAAGAAGCTTTGCATTCCTCGTCATATGCCTTAAGCATCCACTATCCACAAGCCATGCGCTTTCATTGATAGTAGATTTTAGGCATACCTACAAAATAACAATGTTCATCTTTTCTTAGGTACCCACATGAAGTTGGGTCCTTGAGGGTTAGTAATAGAAGGATCTTCTAACTTGAGATGAGCCTTCCAGATATAGTAAAATATACTTTTGTGTCCAAATTTCATGCAATATGTGCATTGATATATATTTCTATACCTATGCAATTTTCTATTGACATTCAATGAACTATGCACACAATTGCAAATGTGAGATTGTTTTTGTGCATTTTTGTGCTTGTGTGCATGTCTTGTATACATGAATGCATGATTTGCTCTTGGAATTTTAGTTCTAGAGTCTTGTGATCCTAATGTAGTCCTTTTAGGAATATTAGGTTTAGTTTGTGCAATTATGTTCTTTACAACTTCAACACTAGAGGTTTGAGTTGTAGATGTTTTCACAAATGTTGGTTTACTTGATGTGGTATTATATGAGCCATTGAATCCTAAACCATGTTTCAAGGAGGGTGACCTTTGATTATCTATCAATGTGTCTAATGTCTCTTTTTCCTTATGAAATTTTGAAATTAACCCTTTTAGTTCTTTTAGTTCATTCTTCAAAATTTCATTTTCTTTTATCATAACCTCTAATCTATGTGAGTTTTTATTCATTTCATCAATCAATTATTCATTTGAGGCCTTTAATTCTAATGTAGAATTTTTTTAAGCACACAAAATCCTTTTCTAACTTAGAGCATTTATCCTTATAAAATTTCATTTTAGAGTAATACTTTTCTACTATAAGATTTATGTGTTCAATCATATCATTTTCATCTAAAGCATCATCAACATTATTATCATCATATGCAATAAGATTTAAGGATTGAGTACCTACCTCATTGGAGTCATCCTCAATAACCATGAGACATAGACTGGCAATTCTTTCCTCCTCTTCTTCTTAATCTTCACTTGAAGAGCCATTGTGGATTAAATTTCACAATTAAGTTTAAGAAATTTTCTAGCTCTGATACCAATTGTTGTCCCAAGATGGTAACTAAAAGGGGGGAGGGGCGAATTGGTTGTTTGAGAGTTGATGGCAATTTCAAAAAATTAATGAACAAGAAATATAGAAGATATACAAAAAGATTAAGTAGAGAGTAGAAGAATAAGAACAAGAGATTTATAGTGGTTCAGATTTACCTTGATCCTACATTCACTTCCTTAATGACTTGTTAAGGTTCCACCATACTTGAGTTTTTATAAGCTTAAATCCAACTTGGTGTTTTCACAAGCTCACACCAAACTTAACAATTGTTTGAGATCAATCCTCACAACCCTTACAAGACTTTTTCTAGGCTCACTCTCACAACCTAAGTGTTTTCAAGTTCACACTCAAACTTTAATGGTGTTTTAATGCTCATACCCAACACTCTTAGAATTTATGGTGTTTGATCCTTTGATCTTTTAGACAAGATAATGAAAAATGTTGTTCAATAAAATTACAATATCAATCAAGGTGTTCTCTAACCACAAAAATGAAGTTTAATGTGGTTTTTATAGCATTTTGGTTTATACTAGCTGCTTGAGGTGGTTCCTACATGATTAGTGCTTGTCTCCCATTAATTCTGTGTTCGGAGCTCGGTGTGCGATCGCTCAACTTGGTGCACGATCACATGATTCAAAAAGCTCTGAGTAATGGCTACTTCCAACGATTAAATTTTGTTATCTGACAGAATCTAGTTGCCCATACCTATATGTCTTACGGTTGCCCGACTTGGTGTGCGGTCGCTCGACACAATATTATAGTTGAATTCAAATTTTTCTTTCCATGCATTCGGTTCTCATTAGTCTATGATATTTGGTGCTCAGATTTAAATTTGTCGGACTCATGTGGTCGCTTGGCTCATCTGGGCGGGTGCATAAGATATTGAGCTTCGAGGAAGCACCGTGAAGTCTGACCACTGTCTCTTCTGTATATTTTACCATTTTTGTTGTTTGTCATGTGCGGTCGCTCGATAAGGTTGGCATTCTGATTTCACCACTAACAGACACCGTGAACTCTTCTATGAAAATTGTGGATTTTCTTCTTTCCTGAGAACTTAGCTCTTTTGCTGTAATTGATTTGCTTGGCTCAGTATGGAATTACAGTACTTGCTTAGTTCAATTGTTCCATCACCACTGTGCTCAAGTTGATAGATCTATGGCTTAGCTTGGCATTCTAAATGTCCGTTTGATTCTGTGCTTTTCACTCGGCAATTCTGTATATTAGATCGACTTTCTGCTTGGCATTTATGCTCGGTAGATCTGTGCTTGGCATTATATATATGTTCAATTTTCCTTGCTCATGCTACATTATTTGTTCAGTCTTCCATTTTCTACTCAGCAAGACGTCTTGTCATATTGCAGTTCGGTTCTACACTTTTTACTGAAGTTGTGCAGTCTTATGGTGGCTCGGTAGTTCGGGCGGTCGCACAGTTGCTCGGGTACTGATGCTACAAAAACAAACTTGTTTGAAATTATTAGTCCTTTACCAATTTGATTGTCAAAGATCAAAACAATGCTTGTTTGAAATAAGCTCAACAATGTTAATCAAGCCCTAAGGTATATTGACACTAATTTAACAAAGCCAACATGTAATTTTAAAATTTTTTAAAAAGTGTTTTTTTTCATATGAGCATTCAAGTTTAGAGAAGTGTGTTGTACTATCGAACTTTAAAGGATGTATTAGGTAAATATGGCTAATGAAAGGATCATTTGCAAAGTCATGGAGAAGTTACCAACTAATGTGTTAAATCATAGGCTAAAACAGGTATCTCATATGTCTTTGACTACCATGCTTGGGCCCTCTACTACTCATACTTTTAACATCTTGGAGATAAAGCCATAAATGTGATGTCTTTTATTATTCTAATGCCAAACTTGAATAAACATCCCAAAGGTATCAACAAGAGTGCCTTGATCTATCACCTCAATTTATGAGTCAATCACTGTAATTATCATTCATGCATACATGCATATATAAGCATATCACACCGTATTTTTGTTGTCTTGTATTGTCTATTCTTTATCTAAGTGATCAATAAACACTTTGAGAAGTAAACAATCAAAAGCATATATAGAATCAGGAGGCATGAAAGGCCCATTGCAAAAGATAAAAGAGATGTATGCTTGAAAAAACATTGATTGGAGCCTACATAGGGGGCAGAATTACCAGTCTGAGCTTGCACATGGAGTAAAGATAGAGTTTCCAATGAAAAATAGCCATATTCTAAAAAGCAGAATCTATTAAAGAATGGAACAAGTGGCTAAAATGCAAGCCAAAACTCTTAAATAAATAGAAGATCAATCAAGCTAGAAGAGCTGAAGTTGACACATGATAAAGATACATTCCCAAGAATCAAGAATCAAGATGAAGATCCATTTCTGCAAAGATAGGCATTTTTTTGAATTTGTTGAAGTATTTAGAATTAAGTTTCTATCCATATGAAACCTCAGTAGATTTGTTGAAGCACTCATAACTAACTCAAATTTAGCAAACTATGACGAACTATCTGAATTTATTGAAGCATCCGAATCTTTAGGCTATACTGGAAGTATCCTAATCATACAGCTTTGAGGATTTGTTGAACCACCCTTAAGTGAAATCAAGGTTTGTTCAAGTATTTGAAGCAAAATGGGATTTTTTGAAGTTTCTTTAAGTGAAATCTAGATTCGTTCAAGTACCTGGAGTAGAAGTTGGATTTGTCAAAGTGTCCAAATAATAATTTGACCAAATTTATTAAAGCATCCTTAGACAAAGATGGGTTTGTTGAAATATCTGTATTTTGAACTTAACTAACTCAGATTTAGCAAACTATGACAAACTATCCAGATTTATTGAGGCATCCTAATCTCTAGTCTATACTGAAAGTATCCTAATGACACACTTTTAGGATTTGTTGAAGCAACCTTTAGTGAAATCCAAATTTGTTCAAGTATTTGAAGCAAAATGGGATTTGTTGAAGTATCTTTAAGTGAAATCTAGATTCATTCAAGTACCTAGAATAGAAGTTGGATTTATCAAAGTGTCCAAATAATAATTTGACCAGATTTATTAAAGCATCATTAGACAAAGATGGGTTTGTTCAAATACCCATAATTTGAACTTGGGTTTACTAAAGTACCCAAATTGACTCGGGTTTATTTGAAGCACTAAGATCATCTTCAATTTATTGAAGTATCCACTTAAAATTTTTGGGTTTATTTGAAGCACTAAGATTAGCTCGAATTTACTGAAGCATCCATTCAGAGGCCCTAGATTTATTAAAGCATCCATTTGAAGGTCTTTGGCTTATTTGAAGCACTCAGACCAACTTGAATTTATTGAAGCATCCATTTAAAGGTCCTGTATTTATTTAAAGCATCCAGATTAG
This sequence comes from Garcia nutans, assembly GCA_947685225.1. Lineage (NCBI taxonomy): Eukaryota > Viridiplantae > Streptophyta > Magnoliopsida > Malpighiales > Euphorbiaceae > Garcia > Garcia nutans. The sequence continues at coordinate 44,213,595 of CANTUV010000037.1, forward strand.
CTTGGATTTATTAAAGCATCTATTAGAAGACCTTGGGGTTTATTGAAGTGCCCAAATTGGCTCTGATTTATTAAAGTATCTGCTAGAAGATAATGAGTTGATTTGAAACACCCGAATTAACTAGGATTTATTGAAGCATCTATTAGAAGACTTTGAGATCAATTCAGATTTACTGAAGCATCTGAAAAATCGAATTGCTTTTCACTCTCTTTAAATAAATTTAAGATTATTTAAGCAGGGGTAAATAATAGACCTTTAATTTTAGTCCCAAATAAATTTAGACCCAATTAAAAAGAAAAAACCCAAAAATAAAAATTACGGGCTAGCCTATAGTGAATTGGCTAAGGCTCATGGCCAATTCAATGGCTTATGGCCAATTTGCCATAAAGTCCACCATCTAATTTTTATTCCTAAACCACATTAAACTCTAGGTTTCTTTGGATAATTACTGGGTTTCCTAGCTAAATCAAGACTTTGTAGCCTAATTAACCCAAATATCTCCTATATAAAGAGATTAAATAAATAGTAAGGGGATCGACAACCAAGCAAGGAAAAAAGACTAAAAGAGAGTATATAGAGTAATGATAGAGTGTGTAACATTCGTAAATTCACTGAAATAGAAATTAAATTAAGTTAAGTAAGTAATTTAGAAGGTTAAATAAAGTGTTGGAAGTATGAAGTGTAAAATGTATATGTAAGATATAAAGAAAATATTCATTGGACACATAATGTACACATGATATCTATCTAATATATATATTAGACACATAATGTACACATGATATCTACCTAATGTATATATTTTTAGAAAAAAGACAAAGTTAGGTTAAAAACAAAAAAATAATAAATTAAATAAATAAAAAATTTAAATATAATTAATTAAAATTAAGATAATTATGGATAGAAAAAAATATTACATTATTTTAATATTTAATTATTTAGTAAATATGTATATATATGAGGGGTAAAATTAGAAATGTTGAAAATAAAAGAAGAAAACTCATCATCTTCTTCTTCCAACCATGGAGGTCAAATTTTAAGGGGAATAAGGAGAGGTTTTCTTCAACCAAAACACCAAATTTCACAAATATTTCAAAAGGTTCAAGGTGTTTTTGAAGATTAATCAAGATTTAGATAAGTAATTTCTACTTTAAGCTTAGTTTTATTAAGTTTTAAGAATATGTAAATTTTGAGATTTGATGGGAGATGAGATAATTAATGAAATGGGTATTGAAAGTGTTTATCTGACGAGGAGATAAGGATTTTATAGTTAGACGGTTGATTTGTTTAGGTTTGATACAAGTTTGAAGTGGTTAGTGTTAAATTAAGTGTTTTGGAAAAGTGTTGATAAATAATTGATATATGATGGATTTAATTTCCTAAATGATATTATAATATGATTTTAAAGATATAAATGTACTTAAAACATGCATTAGAATTTGTTGGGATAGATTTCTAGAATTAAAGGGAGTTAGGGCAAATTTTGATAATTTGAAGAAAATATTATAAATTGAGTTTTATTTCTTAAAATGTGTTGGAATGTGATTCTAGAGACATAATTAAGCTTAAAACTTAATTTGGAAATGATTAAAATTAACTTCTAATTTTAAAGTTCATTAAGGCTAGAAAATGGAAACTTAAAAGAGTTTTGTTAAATTGAATTTTATTAGTTAAAAATATTTAAAAATGTGACTCTAATGAATTATGTACAATCACATTTTTATTAGGAAGTGAGTGAAATTAAATTCTCATAAATAGGAGGTGAAAGGCATTAAGAGAATTTGGTGTGGAGTGGAGCTTTGGCTCACATTTTTCCTTATAAGAGGTTAGTACATACTTTGGTAGAATTGTATTATAATGCATTAAAAGTCACATGTTACATTGCATATTGGTATTAGCACTATGTTACTTTAATGTGTGAAGTCACATGTAAATTGCATAGTTATGTATTTAAAAGTATTGATTGCATAATGTATGGATAGTTAAGCCATTTTAAGATGGCTAATTACATTGTTAATTGTGTTTGTGAAAAGAAAGTACTTATGCTTGTTTTGGGGCATAAATTGGCCACATTGGGAAAGTGACAAAGAAATAAATATTTATGATGAAAATATGATAAATTGATGGAAAAAGAGAAAAAAGAATAGAATGTGGCATAATTGCCAATGTTTGAGAAAATTATAAAAGGGTATATAAAATGTGTATTACCTTATGTAATATTCGGTTCCAGAGATTTGTATTTGTTGGCATGCCTATGATGACCTTCGGGCTAGACGTTGGGCGTCACTGATATTTAATTTGCCTTCGGGCTAGATGTTGTGCGTCACCACTATGTATTTTGCCTTCAGGCTAGACGTTGGGCGTCAATGTTGTTTGCCTTTGGGCTAGACACTAGGTGTCAAAATAGTCCAAAATATTATCTTTGGAACTTGAATATTATATAGGGTTATTTGGGCCCAATGCATGTGAATGTAATATGTGATGGTTTAACATGAAAAATTGCTGGAGATTTAATGTAATATCGCATGCTACATTGTTAGTTTCACAAAGAAAGCATTATGCATTGTATTTTCTTTAATTTCACTATTATCAAAGTATGAACCACTAGGCAAAAAGCTTAAAACATTTTGTTTATCACACAGGTGACGAGGTTAAAATCGAGGGCCCTGATAGACTTGAGTAGGCCTAGGGTTTTTGAGTTTTCTTGAAGTTGATGATAGTTGCCACAGACCAATGCTAGTTGTATACATGTAATTATTTTATTTTGAGAAACTTGATATATTTATGTATATTATATTTGTATGTATGAAAATAATGTAGATTTAAATTTTTGGGTTTACTGTGTAATTTGGTAAGTTTTTATATATATTAATATATATACATATATTTGTGTAGTTTGGAGGAACCTTTGAGGAGTATTGGAGTATTGAATGAATGAGAAATTTTGGGAGTGTCTTCTTTTTGCAGGTTGTGTAAATTGATTTTTTGATTTTTGGAAACATCTAAAATATAGATAAAACTCTGATAAATTTTTTCAGAAATTTTTCATTAAAATTTATATTTTTAAAATTTTATTATTAATTGGTATTTTTTGTTTATTTGTTAAAGTATATTTTAAGATTTATACGTATATAGGGTATAAAGGTATTACAAAGTGAAACTTTGATCAATAGTTTATATAATTTTAACCATGATTTTAATTGTTTCCCAATTGAATTTAATGAATTTTGTTTGTTTGAGTTAAAATTATCTTATTTCAACATGAAAAGACAAGATTTAAAGTTTTTAATGATTAGCGGTGCAAAAATTGAAGAAAAGTAAGCAAAAATGAAGAATTATCAAAAGTCACTCCAATGGCCCTTCAAAGCCACAACCCTGGGATTCAAATTGAGTCTGCACAACAAAACTTTTTTAAAAAAAGTTCCAGAAGCATATCCAATGCCATGACTATGGCATTGGAAGGCCATGCTCGTGTACTTCATTTGCCTACTGTCTGAGCCAAGAAGAGGAAGAAAAGTCAAAATTTGTAGCCTACTTTCAAAAGCCATGATTGTGGCATTAAAGCACCATGATTATGGCCCACCTAGCCGCCATTTACAGTTGAAAAATCTTCTCAAAACAACTCATTCCAACCTAGGCCACAACCATGGCACCCATATGCCATGACTGTGGGCTGAAATCTATGACTTTTAGCTGAAAAAGTTAAACATTAAAGATCCAAACAACTGTAGAAAGTTGTGTTCACACATTTGCCAGCTTTCCTCTACTAAGAAGCTTCCAAGCACTTTTTATAAACACATTTCTTCCAAGAATTCAAACATAAAAGTTAGATTGAAGTCAGATTGAGTTAAGAGAGAAGTGAGAGTTTTGATACAAGAGAGACTGTAGTAAGATTAGAAACTTATTTTTAAACTTGTATCAATTAAATTTTAGACTTACTTTTGAGAGAAGAGTGAATTTAGGGTTCAAAGGAAGAGATTCAAGAATCCAAGTGAAGTTCTTCTTCAATCCAAAGAACTAGAGTTTGCTCTTACTTGTTATTATGTTTTCAATTAATGATTTGTTGTGTTTTTATTTCAAATACGAGGCACTAAAATTTAGGTTGGTCCCTTATATTGAGTTTATTATGGAATACTATATACTTATTTCATTTAATTAAGTTTCTACCTTTGATTACTTTGTTATCTTTGATCTTAATGCTTTGATTATCTGGCCAATAATTAATTAAATTGAGATGTTGTGTGAAGGAGCAAGAGTGAAAACATAACATTCGTCCAAGAAGATAACAATCTTAAGGAAGATTTTTACTTAGAGATAATGTTAAACCCTTAAGAGGTTGATTCAAGATTCTCACAAAACCTAATGAATTAGTTTAGTTACTTATGATCACGAGAGTAGATATAAGGATTAAATTAATATTAGTTTTAGTACTTAAGAGAGACTAAGGCTTAATTAAGGAGAATCCAACCATTAATCAAAAGAGAAATTGAACTAAATTAATAATTTAGAAAATCCATAGTAAATTCATAAAGGTGACTTAATCCTAAGCTTAATATCATTAGATTTAATTTCAAAAGAAATTCAATTTATTTAAGTTCTATCATTAATCAAATTTTGTTATTCTAAATTATAAGTAGTTTAATTGTTTGGTACTTAGAATACCCCTCCTCATGGGAAAGATATTTACTTATCACTTTATTAGTTGATACGACCTGTGCACTTGTAGATAGCTAGGCTCGAGTCCTAACAAGTTTTTAGCGCCGTTGCTAGGGAGGCGACCTTACTATTATTAATAATATTAAACTATTATTGCTTTGAATTTTTTTTTGTTTTTATTTCTTTAGTTTTATTTAAGAATTTTCTAGTTTATATGAGAAGGAATCCAAATACATAACTTGAGCCATATAATCCAGAAATTGAATGGTTTTGTAGGAAGAAGAAGAAAGAGAGGTAAGGAAAGCAAACAATGGAAGGAACTTCGGTAGAAACTCTTAAGATCGGCAATCCAACTGATTCATCTGACGAAGAACCAATCATGGCATATCCTTAAAATATGACTCTTAAGCAATATGTTATGTCTTCTGCTTAACCAAGAATTTAGCATAGCCAAACAACCAGTGCAAGCCAACACATTTGATTTAAAGCCATCACTTATTAATTTAATTCAATAATCAATTTTTCATGGCTCACCACATGAGGATGTTTATGCTTATATCTCTAATTTTTTAGAAATGAGTAACACTTTTAAAATTAATAGTGTATCTGATGATGTAATTCATTTGTGACTTTTCCAGTTTCTTTAAAGGATCAGTAAAAGATTAGTTCACTTCCAAACCACCAGGCACGTTCACTACATGGGATCAATTAGCCGCAGCTTTTCTTACAAAATATTTTCCACCAGTAAAAATAGCTAAATTAAGAAATGATATTATAAGATTTATTCAATTTGATAGAGAAAGTTTGTATGAAGCTTGGGAATATTTCAAAAATTTGCAAAGGAAGTGTCCGCACCATGGAGTCCCTGAATGACTTTTAATTCAAAATTTTTATAATGGTCTTCATCCAAACATTAAAGGAATAATAGATGCAGCAACAGGCGGTGTAATAATAAACAAAGCTCCTTTTGAAGCAAATGATTTAATTGAAGAAATGACAATAAATAACTACCATTGGACTTCATAATGAGGTATGCATAAAAGAGTTGCAGGTTTACATGAAATTGATCATTTTTCTTTGCTTGCAGCTAAGGTAGATATAATTACCAAGAAATTAGAGCATGTCAACCTATCATCATCTTCTCTAGCATGTGAAGGATGTGGAGGAAGCCACGATACAAAAAACTACAGAGTTATGGTGCAAGTCCAGTACTTGGGCAATCAAAATAGGGGTCCAAATTTTCAAGGAAAAATATAAAACCCAACATGGAAGAATCATCCAAATCTATCATGGGAAATCAGAATAACTAAAAGGCACCCTATCAACCTTCATACATGAAGAACCAAAATCAAGGATCTACTTCTTCAGACAAGCCAAGATACGAATCTACATTGGAAAAATTTATTGGAGCAACATCAGAAAGATTCGACAAAATTGAAAAGCAATATGACAAACTTGAGCAGAAATTGAATGTCTTTCGACACAAAATCGGAATCTTGAGACTCAAGTGGGTCAAATTGTGAGTTATCTCAACACTCGCAACCAAGGAGCTCTTCTTAGCCAAACGGAGATCAATCCAAGAGAGCATTACAAAGCTATCACCTTGAGAAGCAATTTATAGCTTAAAGGTTCTCAACCACACAAAACTCCAAATTTTAACAATGAAAAAGAGAAGGAGAAAGAAGAAGACGTTAAAGAAAAGGAAGCAGCAAAAGAAATTGTTAACCCATATATGCCTCCAATTCCTTTCCCTCAATGACTAAAGAAACAAAAATTAGATAAACAATATGAAAAAATTTTAGAAATATTTAAATAACTTCACATTAATATTCCTTTTGCAGAAGCACTTGCATAGATGCCGACTTATGTGAAGTTTCTTAAGGAGTTATTGTCTAATAAAAGGAAACTGGAAGATAATGAAAAAATTGTACTTACAAAAGAATTTAATGCAGTAATTTAAAATAAACTTCCTTCAAAATTAAAAGATCTAGGGAGTTTTTTTTGGTCCTTGTACCATTGGTGAAGTTGATTTTCATAAAGCTTAATATGACTTAGGAGCTAGTATCAGTCTAATGTCTAGTTCTATTTGTAGGAAAATTGGTTTCATGCAACTTCAACTAACAAAGATGTCTCTTTATTTAGCTGATTGTTCAATAAAATATCCTATTGGAGTGGTTGAAGATGTCCTTGTAAAAGTAGATAAACTCTATATTTCAGTTGATTTTGTAATTCTTGAAATGGATGACGATATAGAAATTTTACTTATACTAGGAAGTCCATTCTTAGCAACAGCTAGAGCTATGATTGATGCTTGAGGAGGACAATTTACTTTACAAGTAGGAAAGGAAAAGTGAAATTTAATCTTACAAAAGTGGCTAGACATCCAGTTGTTCTTGACCACTGCTTTCTAGTTGATGTCATAGATGAATGTGTGCAACAAACTTGTGAACAAAAATTTGATGATTCTTTAGAAACTTGTCTTGCACAAAGCTCTGCATCAGAAGATGAAAATAAGGAAGTTGCCGAATATGCTATAGCACTACAACAAACTCCACTCATGAACTTTCAAAAATATGAACCACTTGGAAAAGGTAAAACCCTACCTTCCCCTTCTATTGAAAAGGCCCCAAAATTAGAATTAAAGCCTCTTCCCAATCATCTTAGGTATGCATTTCTTGAATCCAATTATACTTTGCCTATTATTATTAATTCTAATTTAATTGAAATTCAATTAAGTCAAACCTTAGATTTGATCAAAAAAAATATATATATATAAAAGCGATAGGTTGGACTATAGCTGACATTCAAGGAATTAACCCTTCAATATGTATGCATAGGATTTTATTAGAAGAAAATTCTAAATCTATGATAGATCAACAAAGAAGATTATATCCAAATATGAAAGAGGTAGTAAAAGCATAAGTGAATAAGCTATTAGATGCATGAATAATTTACGCAATTTCTGATAGTTCTTAGGTAAGTCCTATACATATAGTTCCAAAGAAAGGAGGAATAACTGTTATAAATGAAATAATGAATTAATTCCTTCAAAGACAGGCACCAGATGGCATTTTTGCATAGACTATAGGAAATTGAATAGAGCCACCTGCAAAAACCATTTTCTTTTACCATTCGTTGATCAAATGCTTGAAAGACTTACGTGTAATGCTTATTTTTGTTTATTAGATGGATATATAGGTTATTTCCAAATTACTATAGCACCAAAAGATCAAGAGAAGACAACATTCATATGTCCATATGGCACTTTTACCTATCGAAGAATACCCTTTGGACTGTGCAATGCACCTGCAACCTTTCAAAAATGCATGATGGCCATATTTTCTGATATTGTGGAATTAATTGTTTAAATTTTAATAGATGATTTTACTGTTTATGGTACCACTTTTGATAATTGTTTGTAACATTTGGAACAGGTACAAAAATGATGTGAAGAAATAAACCTTGTTCTAAATTGGAAAAAATATCATTTTACCGTAGAAGAAGGTATCATTCTTAGACACAAGATTTCTAAGAAAGGAATTGAAGTGGACAGGGCAAAGATTGAAGTTATTGAAAAACAGCTACCACCAACCAATGTTAAAGGAGTTCACACTTTTTTAGGACATGCTAGGTTTTACGAACATTTTATAAAAGATTTTTCTAAAATTTCTAGACCCTTATATGAGCTATTAAATAAAGATGATGTTTTTAATTTTTCTAATAAATGCTTTCTTGCTTTTAACAGGTTAAAAGTGGCACTTACAACAACTCCTATTATCTCACAACCAGATTGGTCCTTACCATTGAAGCTCATATGTGATGCTTGTGACTATGCGATTGGTACTGTATTGAGTTAAAGGAAGGATAAGAAAAGTCATGTCATTTATTATGCAAGCCGAACTTTTGATGATACTCAAATTAATTTATGCTACAACTAAAAAAGAAATGCTTGCTATAGTTTTTACTCTTAATAAATTTAAATCTTATCTTTTAGGCTATAAAATTATTGTTTATACTGACTATGCAGCAATTAAATATCTTATGAGCAAAAAGGAAGCCAAACCAAGGTTGATTAGATGAATTTTGCTTTTTCAAGAATTTGATCTTGAAATTAAAGACAAAAGAGGAGTTGAAAATCTAGTAGCAGATCATCTTTCAAGATTGGAGAAGCAAATGGAAAAAGATAGAATACCAATTAATGAATTATTCCCTGATGAACAACTTTTATCTATTAAAACTTATACCCCCTGGTATGCTGATTTTGTTAATTATTTGGCAGGTGGTATTCTTCCATCAAAGATGAATTATGCTCAACTAAAGAAATTTCTTACTGATGTTAAACATTACATATGAGAGAAACCTCTATTATTTAAGCATTGTGGGGATGGAATGATTCATAGATGTGTACCAAAAGAGGAGATGAAAAGTATTCTAGAATTTTTGTTATTCAAAAAATGTGGTGGTCATTCTAGCACTTTTAAGATAGTTGCTAAGATTTGGCAATCTATGTTTTTCTGGCCAACCATGTACAAAGATGTAAAAGTCTTTGTTTAGTCATGTGATCGATGTTAATGGGTAGGAAACATTTCCAAAAGACAAGATTCCACTCAATTCAATTCTTGAAGTTGAATTATTTGATATTTAGGGAATTAACTTTATGGGACAATTTCCACCATCATTCAATAATAAATATATTTTAGTGGCTATAGATTATGTGTCTAAATGGGTTGAAGCAGTTGCAAGTCCAATAAATGATTTGAAAGTAGTGACTAAGTTTATTAAAAAGAACATTTTCACTATATTCGGACTTCATAGGGCTATGATTAGTGATAGAGGTACTCATTTTTGTATTAAAAGTTTTTATTCTATTCTTAAAAAATATAGAGTACACTATAAAGTGGCAACATCTTATCACCTTCAGACTAGTGGGGAAGTAGAAATATCAAATAGGGAACTTAAATAGATTTCGGAGAAAAGGGTTAATCATTCAAGAAAAGATTGATCTACTAAGTTGGATGATGCACTTTGGGCTTACAGAACATCATTTAAGACTCTGATTGGTATGTCACCATACCGACTTGTTTTTGAAAAAGCATGTCACTTACCTGTTGAGTTTGAACATGAGGCATATGGGGCTATAAACCAAACTGAACACAAAGTTGAATAAGGCTAGATAAAAAAGACTTTTATAGTTGAGTGAATTGGATGAAATTAGGTTTTAAGCCTATGAAAATGCCAAAATCTATAAGGAACGAACCAAGGCATGGCATGATAAATTTATCCAATCTAAGAAATTCCATACAGAACAACAAGTTTTATTGTACAATTCAAGGTTAAAGCTCTTTCCTAGAAAACTGAAGTCACATTGGACGAGGACCATTTAAAGTTGTGAAAGTTTATCCTTACGGAGCAGTTGATATACAAAATTAAGGAGGTGAAATATTCAAAGTTAATAGCCAACGATTAAAACCTTATTTTGTTGGTGATCCGATAGATGGTGGGAGTGTATATCACTTTAAAAAATAGTCATTCAACCAGAGATAGTCGAGCTATCGACTATAAACTTAGCTCTTATTGGGAGGCAACCCAAGTTATCTTCCATTTTATTTCATTTTTTAAGTTTAGATTGTGTTTATTTTAAATATTTTAATTAATGTTATTTTAAATTTGTTGTTTAGGTCATTTGCAGTTCAACAACCATAAGAATTCTAATGAAAAAAAGAGCTACGATCATGGTATAGTAGCACCAAGGTCATGGAAATCAATATGAAGCTATGAAATTGCAAAAAGGGCAAAATTTTTGAGGTTATAGAAGAAAATGGAACCCCACGATTATGGCTATCCAAAGCCCATGATCGTGGGATTATTTTTGAGTCCACAATGAAAGTAAGTGAAATGTAAAAGTGAACGAAGCAATCTCAATCCCATGACCATAGCCTTCTAAGGGCCATGGCTTTCCATTCAAGGCTGTCAAAGAGGGTACAACATACCATTTGACTGGTCAAAACAAGGCCTACGACTGTGGCACTCATGGCCATGACCATGGAGCCTCTGATACTATATATTCATCTCATTTTCTCTCTCCCCTCACTTTTGCAAATATGTGAATCCCATGCCTCAACTCCTCATCCCATGACCAAATTGTAATATCCCAAACTTTACCCTAAAATTTTGGAGTGTTAATTGTTGTATTGGATTAAATAATTTAGAGTGCATATTTGATTAAGTGAAAAGATAAGAGGAAGAAGAAGTGTATATGTTATGTAAATGGAGATAAAAACAATATATACAAGTCAATGGGTCTTATAAGTCAAAGAGATATTTTGATTAATTAAATGGATTTGTTTAATGTTAGTGGAAGATGATGTAGTGGATTTAATATTATATTTTTTTATTGCTTGGTTGAGAGTGTTTTGAGGAGAGAGTAGTTGTAGTGGTTGACTTTCTTTCTTTCTTTCTTTCTTTATTCCTTTCTTTCTTCTTCTTCGTTCATCTTCATCTTCTTCTTTTCTTCTCTTTGGTCGGCCACCTTTAGCAACCAAAGGAAAAGAGGTTTTGTTACTTCCAAGCTCAAAAGATTGAAGGTTTTCAAGAGATCAAGTTGGAGTTTTAAGGATTTTCTTCACTTTTGGTAAGTTTCCAACTTGTTTCTTGGTTTTCTCTTGAGTTTTTATTCTTGGGTTTGTTGGATGGTTGTTTTGGTATATTTGAGGGTTGTGTTGTTTTGTTAACTTTGATTTTGGGGTTGGATTGAAGAGAGAAAAGGGATGAGTTTGGTGAAAGAGGCAAGTGTGTGGATTGTGTGATTTTTGAGTTGTGAATATGGTGGTGTTTGTGTTTGATGTTTGTAATTGAGTTGTTTTAAGGTTTACTCAAGTATTTTTGAGTTGTGGATGGTTTTGGTTGAATTATGTGTTGTTGATATGGCTATTGGAAGATGATTGTTGGTTGTGGCTTTGTTGGTGTCGATTTCAGGGTTTTTGGCCTGACACGCCCAGGAGCACGACCATGTCTTTGGGAGTGTCGTTGGTTCTGTTTTTTGGGTTGGTGACACGAGCAGTGACACACTCAGGACACGCTCATGTCACTGAGTGTGTCACAGCTTCTGTGTTGTTGTAGCATTGACACGTCCAGTGACACGCCCATGTCACTGAGCGTGTCATAGCTACTGTGTTACTGGTTGATTGACACGTCCAGTGACACGCCCATGTCACTGAGCGTGTCATAGCTACTGTGTTGCTGGTTGATTGACACGTCCAGTGACACGCCCATGTCACTGAGCTTGTCATAGCTTCTGTGTTGGAGGAGAATTGACATGTGCAGTGACAAGCCCATGTCACTGAGCATGTCAAAGCTTCTGTGTTGTGGGTTTAGGGCATGGTGAAGGACACGCCCATGTTGTTGAGCGTGTCAAGTGTAGAGTTTGCCCTAGATAGTTCTCTTCCTTGTTTTCTTATGTGTGACATTAAGAGAGTGTTGTTTGATCGCCTTTGGATTAGGTTTTGAAGAGAATTGAGTTACCCAGTGAGATCTTAGAAGAGGAGTTGATAGAGTGGTGTTGTTGCTTTAAGAGGTAAGTACAAACTTTGAATGATTGCATACATGTACATGACATTGGGACTTAACACATTTAGTTGAGAAATGTGTTAAGTAAATTGATACATTGTTGATGAATGAGTTATATGTTATGATATGCACGATGTGAATTATGTGGATGTATCAATGCAATTGAGTAATGTATTGTATATGAAAAGAAATATGGAATAATGTGGTAAGACATGTGAAATCATAATGTAACAAATTAATATTGGTACAAAAGAGAAGAATGAGAAAGGTGAGAAAAATGATATTATTATAAGGCAATGTGCCTAGTTTGATTATGAGAAATGAAATGAGAAATGAATTGTGAAAGAGATTGATAATGAGATAAATGAATTAATTGTGTGCCTAGTATGTTATTCAATTTTCAGAGTTCTGGGTTTGGCGGCATGCCTATGAATTGCTGGACAGGTGAAAAGACCGGGTCAAGCCTCAAAAACTGTAACAGTCTAGCCAGGTTGAGGACTAAGATACTGGGGCCCTAGGGTCTAGCCGGGTTGAGGTCCAAGAGACTGGGTCTGTTACATTATCCATGGATATATATATTGCCTATGGCTTGATAAATGTGATTATGGACCAAAGCAGTAACTCTGAACTTTGAATAGCATATTAGTTTCATTTTGGGCCCATGTTTGTCCTTGCTTTAATGTGAATTATGAAATGTGATGCAAGTGATTAATATGTTGAGATATAATGCTATGAGTTGATATATTCATATATATATTGTGCATGAGCATCGCATTGATCTTTATTGAATCAAAGTTTGTACCACTAAGCTTTCTGCTTAGCGCGATTGTGGTTCATCGCGCAGGTGACAGGGTAGATCCGGTTGTGCCGGAGAGCTCATCTAGACCAAGTTAAGTCTAGGCTTGAGTTTGTTAGAGCAGTGTTGAGTTGTGGACATCACGATCAGTGACGAACTGCCAGCATGTATAAATTCTATAATTTTGTAAACATTGATTTTGATATATATACATATGTATTTTTCGCTGCTTATTTAACAAATGTTTTGAACAGACTGTTTTGGATAAACTTTTGGGTACTAATGTTGTATATATATATGTATTTTAACGAAAGAATGTTTTATCTATTACTATTTATAATATAGGTTAAATGTTTTAAGTTTACTCGGACTGACTTATGATAATTATATATTAAAGATTAAAGTTGGTTTGATTTGTTTAAAATGAATCGTGGCACTCCTATATCCGGTATACGTATATCGCATGTTGTGCGGGCGTATGCGGTGTGCGTCTATGGGGTACGGGGGTGTTACACAAACCATCATTTTTCTCCCAATTTTCTTCAAATCTTCTTCACTTTTCATTAAATTAAACACAAAAATGCCTAAAAGCAAAACTTTTGCCAAGAAGTCAATAGGAGAAAGCTCCAAAAGGAGGAGACAAGTGGAATCATCATCATCTTCAACTCCATCTCCAACTTCATCACACCTCCTCAAAGACCCAACAGGTATCCGAAAATTCATTTCTATGATGAAATCTAATGCAAAAAATACCATGAACTAAGTGCTCATAAAATTATTCCATCTAGATTTATTAATAGTAATGTGATTAGAAAATTAGGATGGAATGATTTATTGCTAAAAATATTCTCGGATATACAATGGATAATTTTTGTTAGCATGCACTATCCCACTTATGCCGAATTAACACTTGAGTTTTTGAGTACTTTTAAATTTATTCGTCCAGATAGTAACACTCCATATAATGGGAAGGTAGAGTTTAGACTAGCCAATAAGAACTATAATTGGCTTATGATTGAATTTGGGCATGCTATTGAACCAGTTGATTTGCAAGGCACTAGAGGGAAAACCCCTGGATTTGATGAAAAGGAAACATGGACTAGATTAATAGGAATGGGTCATTTTAATAGCAGGATATCCAAAGTCCCTGATTTTACAAACCCTTTTTATCACTATATACATATTGTCTTAACCAATACCATCTTTAGTAGAGGGGAAAGTCGAGGCACTGTGAATTTCAAAGAATTACATTTCCTTTATTGGAAGAAAAGCCCTTTAATTTTAGTTTTTGGTTTTCTAAATGATGTGAAGAAGTGGTTAAGCAATTCGGAAAAATTGTTATAGGTGGCATGATAACAAATATTGATGAATATCTGAATATTAGTTATGATCATCTTACACATGTACCAGGTAAGACAACAATTGATATGGGTACTGTTTTGGCTATGAGGGTAGCAGTAAAGAGGGGTAACCTATATGTAGTTTTAGGACCACCTGATGTTGATATTTATGTTAATGAGGAGGAAATTTTTAGAGAAGGGGGTGAATTTGACAAACCTCAAGACCAACCACAACCTCCTCCACCTCAACCTTTTGAGGATGGTCCTTCTGCTCCACCACCAAACACATATGAATATATTGCTAACATGCTTGATGCTTTTGAAAGTGCAATGAATCACAGGAATCCAGCTTGGGAGCAATGATTTGATAATCTGGAGCAGTGGTTTGTTGGAATCGAGCATGAAGTTTGCACTATCTCTACCTAGATGAATGGACTGAGCGAGCAGTTCAATACCTTATTTGCTTAGTTTGGATTGTATTATCATCCTCCACAGTAGCCCCTCTACCTGATGATGGCGACCACTGAGGACAGTGGTGATTCAATTTTGGGGGAGTTTTTCCCTCATTAGTTGATAATTTGCAAATTTGTGATACTTTCGTTAAGTCTTATGTGTTTTAGTTTCTTTTTGAAAATTTTATTATTATGTTTGTTTTATTTTGAATATTTAAATTTATTGTTTTAGTATTTGAATTATTTATGTGTGTTCAGTAAGGAACATGAATGACATTTATATATACATTTGTGTTTAAGTAATTAAGAGTACCATAGACTTCTTATATGTGATTTTATATATTAAAATTTTTCAATCAAAATTTTTGAAAATTTAGGTCAAAATTTAGTAAAATAATTATACTTTATGGATTTTTAACCAAATGAGCTCTTGAATTTAGTTGAAAGTGATTGATTATTAAATGTTTAGAATAAGTTTATATTCTTCTATATTATTATTTGCCTAGGCCTAAAACATATTTAAAAGATCTTTTGAGGCAAAATTGAACCTCGCTAAGTAAAGAAAAAATTATTTAGGCATTATTTGTTAAACCAAACTCTTATGCCCACCAATTTTAATATTGTCTCTAGTTGTCCCTTTTGAGCCTGAAAATAATTTTTAGCTTGAGTTTTTCTTTGATTTAATAGCCAAATAAACTACCCTTTTCGAGGTTGATTATCTTTTAAAAATTTTCTTAAAATAAAATTATTCACTCATAGAGAATAAAGTATAGAAGATCTCCTTAAAAATTACAATAGACTCCTAAGTTTAAAGTTTCGGAGAATCTATATACTTGTTATACCTTTGATTTATATATATATATATCAAATCAATCAATTAATCAAAATCCTTTGGAGGAAAGAAAGAAGTCAAGAAAGGAGCAAACCCGAGGATCCTCTACAAAGAGTCACACTTAATGGTGTGAGAAATTTTTGAAAGATAAGTAACCTATTTCATTTAGCCTTATTTTAGCCCTCACCTATATAGACCCCATTACAAGCCAATAAAAGTCTTATTTTTTCTTAAATTAGTGAGGTCTATTAGTGAAGAAAGCTCAATAAGCATGCATATGGTACTTGGCTAGGTTTTCATTAAAAGAATATTTGCTTGTCTAAGGTTTGATGATTGATTGCAATTAATTAAATTTCTTGAGTAAAGAAGGTGAGAATGAAGTAAGTAAAGCAATGAAACTAAATTAAGACCTGAAATTTTGAAGTTTTGATTGTTTAAATTTTTGCATATAGACTCAACATATAAAGGAATCTAAAGTGACAAAACTTCAATTGCTTGAGGACAAGCAATGGTTTAAGTTTGGGAGAATTTGATAGAGTGAAACTTTGATCAATAGTTTATATAATTCTAACCATGATTTTAATCATTTTTCAATTGAATTTAATGAATTTTGTTTGTTTGAGTTAGAATTATCTTATTTCAACATGGAAAGGCAAGATTTAAGGTTTTTAATGATTAGTGGTGCTACAATTGAAGAAAAGTAAACAAAAATGAAGAATCTTCAAATGCCACACCTATGGCCCTCCAAAGCCACGACCCTGGGATTCAAATTGAATCTGCCATAATAAAAATTTAAAGAAAAACAAAAGTTCCATAAGCATATACAATGCCACGACAGTGGCATTGGAAGACCACGCTAGTGTACTTTATTTGCCTACTGAGCCAATAAGAGGAAGAAAAGTAAATTTATCACCTACTTTCAAAAGCCATGACCGTGGCATTCATACACCATGACCGTGACCCACCTAGCCTCCATTTACAGCTGGAAAATCTTCTCAAAACAGTTCATTCCAACCTAGGCTACAACCATGGCACCCATATGCCATGACTGTGGAACTGAAATCTATGACTTTTAGCTGGAAAAGTTGAATATTCAAGATCCAAACACCTGTAGAAAGTTGTGTTCATGCATTTGCCAGCTTGCCTTCACTAAGAAGTTTTCAAATACTCTATATAAACACATTTCCTCCAAGAATTTAAGCATGCAAGTTAGATTGAAGTTAGATTGAGTTAAGAGAAAAGTGAGAATTTTGATACAAGAGAGATTGCAGTAAGATTAGAAACTTGTTTTTAAACTTGTATCAATTAAATTCTAGACTTACTTTTGAGAGAAGACTGAATTTAGGGTTCAAAGGAAGAGATTCAAGAATCGAAGTGAAGTTCTTCTTTAATCCAAAGAACTAGAGTTTGCTCTTACTTGTATTATGTTTTCAATTAATAATTGTTGTATTTTTATTTCAAATATGAAGCACTAAACTCTATTTAGAGTTGGTCCCTTATATTGAGTTTATTATGGAACACTATATCCTTATTTGATTTCACTACAAGAAAATTAACAATTATCGACGGTCGAAATTCATCGCTAATATAATGAAATATGTTGCTAATGACCATTAGCGATGGTTTTGTGACGAAAACATAGATGATGCAATTTCAACTGTCACTAAAAATATGGCAATGGCAAACACTTTCTGTTGCTAAATTTAACGATGTATTACCATCGTATATAAGAACATAAAAAAGTAATTTGATGATAAATTTTGCGATAGTATTTGGTGAAAGTTGGTTGCTAAATTTAATGACACAATTTATCTTCGATAATTGTCTCCTTCCGTCGATGAAAGAAGATAAACTTTTACAATTTGACGTCAAAATTGTGACAGATTTTGGGAAAAAATTGGTCGCTAAATTTGACAACTTTTCCCATTGTTAAATATTTTAGTTGATGCTAATGTACAAACACAATTTGTTCTTTTTCACGACGGATAAGGCTGTTGGTAATATTCTGCGATAAAAATTTCCTTGAAACTTGGTCATTGTATTATGCAACTTATAATACTAATTTAGTGATGAAAATTTCCATCGCTAATTATAAAGTATGTTTTTTTTAGTTCCTTTGTTATATTTTTCAAGAGTTCTATTGCTTACTTCCTTACCGAAATATCTGTTATATTTTTCACAGTATACATTTTCATTGTATATCTCAAAATATGTTCAAAATAACTCAAAAACATTTTCAAAAACACATCCCTAATGTATATTTCAAAGTATCAAAAAATTATGATAAAACATCCATCATAGAGTGTACCTTCCAAATCACAAAAGATAACATAAAAAAAAATCCACCAAAACTATCACAATGGTCATAGCAATGTATATGATCACAAAAAACATGGTAAAATGATATTAGAAATTCAAAAACAACTAACAATATAATTCATTGTTCTCATTCATTAAGATGTGTGTCTGGATTGACACTGGAAGAGCTAAGTTGTTGGTTTGGTTTTGCTGTTTGCTGTTGCTGGCCTTGTTGGAGTAGTGCTAACTGGCGAGTGAATACTGCTTGCACCTCCTGAATTTGGCACCTCATTTCCTCTTGCATCTGCATTCACATTTGCTCCAAATTTTGGTCAAACTAAGTCTGTAACTCTTGCCTCATTGTGTCAATTTGTTGTGAATTATGGCTAGAGGATGAACTCTTAGTGGATGATCTGCTAGACCCATAATAAATAGAACCTTGCGAACCTAATCCATAAACTCGCCCTTTTGATGATCCACCAATTGCATCAAGGAATAGGTATGATTCGTCTATGCTCTCACTACTCTAGGATAGCTGCTCTCGTAAGGAAATCAATCGATCCTATAATCAAAATTACAAATCCTTCAATACAAGTTCACAAATAGATTAACACAAATTTATAAAAAATTATGAAAATAAATTTAGAAATAATTCAATGCAAATTTACCATCAATTATGATAAATTATTAATTTAAATAAGAATGAGAAACAGTTAAAAAACTTACATTCACATCTTTTGATCTTTGGTCAACAAAAGTATGACCATCATGATTACGAGTGTGAGTACACAAAAAAGCTCTTGTGGGGTAGGCTCTGATCCTTTCTTCAATACCTAAAAGCAACATATATAAAATTAATTATAAATAAGTTGTATAATAAATAATAAATTAATAGTTTAAAAATGAAAGTTCTTTTTATGAATTTTAAAATACTTACTAAGAGTCAATAATGCTCACTGTGTGATATCAAGCCTCTAGTGTGAGTAGAAAATACCGGGCCATCAAGATCACCCGTCCTATTCTTCAATCTCTGTCGAGATACAGAAACAACTTCTAGTTTGCTCCAATACTCAATCTAGTGCTCTCAGGTAACTTCAGTAATATAAGACGGTCGCTCCCTTTTATGCTTTAATGTGTTCACCAAGTCTGTACACCTCTTTATAGATTTTCTCCTCCAAATAGTGTGTACATTATCTTCATCCCCATCAGCCCATAAATAATGTTTCTGCACTTGTGTATAGTATTAATAAACCATATAATAATATTACTTTATAGCAAATTAAAAATAAAAAATTATGATTACCTTAAATTCCTCCTAATAAAATATCTTTGTCTCATTAGTAATTGCTGCCCACCTGGTTCCATCAAAATCTATGTGCCGATAAAATATTCTCGTGATTCTACAAATAGCACAATTAGGAAGATCTAACCTGCACATTTTAAATTTTATATAAATAAACTTAATAAATACTTATCATGCCAGACATACAAAAAACTGTGAAAAACATAATAATAAACTTACAAATTGTCCTGAAATGTAATTAGTTACGACTGCTGTCATCAGTAGGAGCAACAGATCTCTCTGTGTTAATTGTATCCTGGTCTAGTGGAAGAGATGAAGAAATAGGAGTGTTCGAAGAAGATGGAGGCTGTGAGCTAGATGTCTCACCCATAGTTTGTGGCGTGGATGGGCTTTTGGAAGAAATATACAATCCTCATACCATCTATAATTAAATGTTTAAGCTTTTATAATCATCGTACCACAATATATTTGAAAAAAATAGACATATAAAAATAAGTAACATATAATCACATAAAAACATACAATTACTCATCCAAAGTGACTATAATCACTTTCATATTGAGTACTTCCTGCATCAGTTTCTTCTTCTGTTAAGTATTCAATTCCTCTTCATCTGATTCTACATTTTCTTCATCTTCATTTAGCTCTGATTCAATCCAAATATTATTTGGATCATTTAATTGTCCAGGACCTTCAGCCAAATCACTCGCGTGGATTTCATGCTCATATAATTTGTCTTCTTGAAATGCTGATTGAGATTCATTTACATTTTGAACTAATTCTGGCATATCTACAATGGCCCTAGCTCTAACCTTGCAAACTGCAAACCAATCAGCTTTACCTGCTTCAAACTAGGATATGGTAAATATGTAACTTGTGTAGCTTGTATAGCAAGGATGAATGGTTCGTACTTGTTAAATTTTTTCTTTGGTTGACATCTACTAAATTATACTGCTTATGAATTTTTGTGCCAAAGTTCAGAGTTGGATCAAACCATTCGCACTTAAATACCACCACTCTCTTAATGGGAAGTGTAGGATACTCTACTATTAGGATTTCATTCAATTGACCATAATAATCATCATCATCCTTTGTGTAATTTAAGCCCTTTATGCACACTTCAGAATTAATCATTGCACTACCCGAGCTATGTGATTTCGTATGAAATTTAAATCCATTAACAAAATATACAGGATATGATTTCACAGTTCTTAATGGACCTTATGCGGCATCCCTAATAAGCTTGTTAGGAATATTATTTTCTTGTGCCTACACAATATATGTAAGTCCAATAATTTTAATTACCTTTGTGTTGTACATAAGACCAATTTTCTCTAAATAAGAAATACTTACAAAATTCATAAACCAAAAGGAGAAATTGTTCTCAAGATATTTATCAACATCAGCAGGGGTAATATTCGGATGTGCATTTCGCAATTCCTCAACATACATGCTTGATAAGAAAACATTGCAAAATATGTAGGAAAAAAAATTGTTGAATAATTCATAAAATGTTACTTTAAATTATCTTGCTCAACATAGGGTTGAATCTCTTGACAATTTAGTAGAATATAAGTGTGTGCAGCTTGATACTCTACTTATGTCAAATATCGCATCTTTGCACAACCATATGGTTGACAAGGGTAGGTAAAGATAGATAAATTTCCTTCAACATCATCATCACACCCACCATCATCATTTCTATGCACTCGTCACTTCCTTATATTCATATGTGGCTCACAGTAATGTGAGCAAAATGTTGATGATTCCTCTACTAAGTATGCATTACATTTTGAGCCTTCAACTCTTGCTTTATTCTTAATACTTAATTTTAAATGTCGAAGGTATCAGTACAATGTATATCATTTGTGTAATTAGTATAACTTATATTTGTATTTATATGATAAATTATTGGTAATTGTATAAATAGTGCAACATTTTTACCTTTCAAATGGATACATCCATTTGTATTAAACTGGACCAGCCAATCGTGCTTCATATGGCAAGTGGACTGGAAGATGTTCCATGGAATAAAAAAACTAGGAGAAAAGATTCTCTCTAATTTACAAATAATAATTGGAATTTTTGATTCCAATCTCTCTATATCTTGCACGTTCAATTTTGTAGTTGTGAGTTCTTTAAAAAAAAAATAATCAGTTTAGTCAAAGTTTGCCATTCATTATTCGGAAGCACCTCTCGAAATACAATGGGAAGCAACCGTTGCATGAATACATGGCAATCATGACTTTTCATTCCAGACAATTTATATTTTTGCATATCAACACACAGGCCCATGTTTGACACGTATGCATCTGGAAATTTGACATTCCTCAACCATTCACAAATAACTTTTTTCCCTTGTTTATCCAAAGTGTAACAAGCTTTGGGATATTTTCCAGTGTCTAAACTCTTCATTAATTTCTTACGACGATAACAAAGTTTTAAATCCTCTCTTTATTTTGCAGTATCTTTAGTTTTCCCCTCTATATTCATCATAGTCTTAAAAACATTTTCAAAAACATTCTTATCAATATGCATTACATCAAAACTGTGTCGAATAAGAAGGGAACTCCAATATGGCAAATCCTAGAAGATGCTACACTTTTTCCAACTAGTTATTTGACATATTGGAGCATTTATAGTTTTAGCGTCTAACTCCATTACTTTCATCTAACCGAAATCATTTATATCTTGTAAAATTTGATCACCAGACCTTATCAGAGGAGGTAGACACAGTTCAACTACATTCTTCCTAAAATAATTTTTACATCTAAAGGGGTGATTATCCGGGAGGAATTTCCTATGGTTATCAAACCAAGATGTCTTCCCACTACTTGGAAGATAAAAAGCTTATGAATGTTCCATGCAATACGGGCAAGCTAGTTTCCCTGCAGTATTCCAACCTAACAACATTGCATAAGCAGGAAAATCACTGATAGTTCATAGTAGCGCAGCTCGCATTTGGAAATTTTGTTTCTTAGAAACATCATATGTCTCTACACCAACATCCCATAATAGTTGCAACTCCTAAATTAATGGTTGTAGATAAACATCTAAGTTTTGCTTAGGATTCTGTGGTCCAAAAACAATCACAGTTAGGAACATATATTGCAGTTTTATACACATACCGAGTGGTAGATTATATGGGGTAATTATTACTGGCCAACATGAATACTACTTTCCAGATTGACCAAAAGGTTGAAATCCATCAGTGCATAGCCCTAACCTAACATTTCGACTCTCAGATGCAAACAATGGATGAGATCGATTGAAATGTTTCCATGCTTCTTAATCAGATAGATGACACATAACATCATTTTCTTGTAAATGCTCATCTTGCCATCTCATATGTTCAGCAGTGACCTTAGATGCATACAACCGTTGCAGCCTTGGAATCAAAGGAAAATAATACATCTTCTTGATTGGGATTTTTTTTTCTTATGTGATTCACTATTTGTTTGTTCTTTTTATCTTGGATAACCACAAATTTTGCATGATGTTAATTCATTGTCTCCACCCCAATATAACATAAAACCCCAATTGCAACAAGCAATCTTCTTAACAGGGAGACCTAGTGCTCGTACTAGTTTCTTTGTACTATAAAAATTATTTATGATTTTGCTATCATCTGGATTAACCTCTTTTATTAGTTGAACAATTCCATCATATGTTCTTTCGAAAAAATGACTTTCTGACTTTAAATACAACAAACGAGCAACAACCGACAAGACAGAATGTTGTTCACAACTTGGCCACAATTCATTATCAACAACCTCTAACATATCATAAAATTTTTGTGCTTCAGGATTTGGATTTTCTTCTTGATCACTAACATCAAATGCCCTTCCACCAGCATCCATAACCATTTCATGGTATGGATTGGTTGATTCAACCATTACTGGTGGTGATCTATCAGTTGATTCACGAATGTTACTTCTATAGGTATAAGATTCTCCATGCCTATTCTAATGATAATAATCTACTACAAATCCATTTTTCAACAAGTATAGATAGACATCATTTTTCTCTTGAAATTTCCTATTTTGACATTTTCTACAAGGATACCTAATTTTATCCTTATCCATATATGCAGGTTGACTAATAGCAAAGTCAATGAACATTTGTACACCAACAGCATATTCTGCTCTAATGAGTCCATCTTGATCGAGCCTATGGTACATCCGTACTCTTGAATTATCCATTCTTTCAAAATTGAAATCCTAATAACATAAAATTAAATATTTTTTATTGTTTAAGAAAAGTAAATGGGCACTAAGGTGAATTTATTTGTAAATTTTATAGAAGAATTTAAGGACTGTAAATGTTTTGCTATATTGAACATGGGATATGAAGCATAAGTTGCAATTTACTTTAAATCATTTCAAATATAAAAATATTAATATAAATTATTAATAAAAGATGTGTTGGACAAACAAATTTGCAAATTGATATAATATTTTATGTTATTTTCAATTGCTTTAATTTCAAATTCTAGATCCTCTACTTTTTTTCCATTTCTAAATTTGTAATGAAGAAAATTACAATAAAATGAAATGAGGAAACTATAATAATGGCCAAATGATTTTATTTTTATGGATAATGTTTTTCATTAGCAAACAAATACCCATTCACAATGGAATTTCAAAAATTTACAATAAAAAACATATTTTTATATATTAATTTCATATCTAAATCCAACTTTAGTTATTAAATTAACGAGCATAATAAAAAAAGTTAATTAAAAAATTTATACATTTTGTATTATAAAATCGCACATTCAAATTCAGTATTAAACTCAATAAAAAATATATAATTATCTCTTGAAATGTAATTTTATTTTTTTATTGATAAAGTGAGATTATTTAAAGTAAATATTAAAAATTATATTTTCAGTAAATTATAAATTTCATCCTAATAGTAAAAGAACAATGCGTTTTTTTTTTTTAAAAAAAAGATATTTTCATTTCAATTGAAATTTAACTTTTTCTAATTTTCAAAATAATTTCAGCATATATATATATATATATATATATATTAGATTTGTAATTGCTGTTACCTTGACTTAAAAATAAATAAATAATCATTTGAATAAAATAAGTTTAGGAATTTCCGACCTTTCCAAGAGAAATCAATAGACAATTCAAAGGTAAGAAATGAAAAAGTTTCTTTTCAATAAGAGAATGCTTAGTTCCTATTAAAAAAAATAAGAGAAGGGACAGCTGAAGATAAATAATATACTCTTTTTTAATATATATCACTATTATAATTCTTATGATACCTATTATAAATATATATATTAAAGCATAAAATTGCAGATATATATATATATATATATATACTTAAAAACATGATAATAAAATATGGTATTAACTTGTCATTATCAATTATTGTACTTCTAAATTAATATACATATATATATATATCATATTGACCATTTTTTCATTAGCTGTATAAAAATTGATGAAATTTTCTTTAAAGTCTAAATTTTAAAATTTTCATTTGATTTGGACCTGATACAAAATGAGAACACAAGTATAATTTTGGACTTCACTGTAGCAATTTGTATCATTGACGGCCCAAAATTATTGGTCAATATGTTTTATCAATTTTGCGGAAAATTGAATGTTTCTTTTTTTTTTTCTAGTCCTAAAAAATACGATTTTCCAAAAACTTTCTTTCTTATCAAAATACTCAAGTTTTATTTATAATCGAATTGAATAATTCAATTCTAGTATTATACTACTTAATTAATTTAACTATTGAGATTGCATATAATTTTCAATATATTTTATACTATATATCATTATTTATTAATTTGAATTTAAATTAAAGTTCAATGTCTAAAAGAATAGTACCATTTTCACCATCACAACCTACTTATAAAATAGAATTAGTTTATTTAAAAAACTAATTTGGGATTTATCGATTTTGAATCAAAAGATTATTTGAAGTTCATTTCCCATACTTTAGCAAAACATATGCATTCATTTACAAGTTAAACATATAAATAGGGTGCACTATCAATTCATATATAACATCAATTAAAAGCATATTAACAATAAAAAAAAATACCTCCATTCTCCACAATATGCAATCGTTACAAATTCAATTTAAAGGCCCGAAGCCGTTCAAGCCCATCTACCTTCTTAAATCCACAACAAATATTTAGAGTATAAGAAAGTGTACCTCGTAAGCTAATCCATTTTCATAGCAATACAATTATTTACTATGCATCACAACATAGGAAAGATTCTATGCCAAACAAGCTATTACTAAGTAGTTGTTCTAAATTGATTTTATAACATAACTTCTCACTATTAGAGAAATTATAACATATTATAATTAAAATGTAAAAAAAGTTAACCTTTCAATGTGCAAATAAATAGTAATGCAGCAGCAGCTCCAACAAGATCCGACCAATATCTTTGACAAATAACCCAACAATTATTGTATTTAAAATTTATTTTCAATCCTATTTAGTTAAATGATACAATATTTATAGAAAACATAATTACCTAATAATTTGGATTTACTTCAATATGGTAACGTATTATAGTAAGAAAAAATACCTACTAATTTCAAGTGTTTAATAATGATGAATTTAAACAGTCGAAAAAAAAATGTTTAATTAATGATCTATTAGAATTGAAATTTAAGCCCTTACTATATAATTTAAGAAATCATACAAATATTCAATATTTAAAGGTATTACTTTGAATAGGCAAGCAATTGATAATAGAGAAGAGCATGGTCACAGTTCTTAATACGAAAAAATGTAAAAAGAAAAAATGAATTCCAAGAGGACTTTCAACAAACAGGTTGTGGGCAAGAGAAGATGAGCTAAGAATTACATTCTGCATTTGAATAACAAAATTCTTAACAAACCACATGAATAAAGCAAGGAGCCACAAATCAAATATCTTACTAGAAATTCCTACTAACATTTATTTGAATAATTCAAAGATAATGCAAATTAGTCAAAAGTAGAAGAGTAGTTATATGATCTAATTATCAAAAACTAGAAAACTATGCAAAAGACGAGAATATATTTCGGTACAAAAAATAGTAGTCATATGATCTAAATTTCCAACTACTACTTTATGTCTAATTAGGACAACATGTGGGACCAATAATATTTGATTCATTATATCTCTTCAAGAATCAATGTCTGCTCTCTGTCTCTATCTCTTTTGCTATCTCTTCATCAAGAATAAAAAATCACAAAGGAAAAAAAACAAAGGAAAAAAATAAACAAACAAACAAATAAATATAAATAGCAAAAAAATATTTTATTATCAATTTTAACAAATAAAGCAAGCAACTAAAAGAAAAATAGAGTCTTTCTATCATGCAGTGTGTTATTTTTAATAAAGATCCCAATTACAGTTATGATCCACAAGGTCCCCAGTTTGCCAATTTCTCTCTTCATCTTATTTGTTTGTACAATTTTTACCTATTGATTGTCAACTGTGGTTTCAACGTATTCTAGCTTCCCGCTGGCGCCATTCAAGTTCAACCTTTAATGATTAAAGTTGAACCAGATTCAGAGCCCAAAGTGTGCTAAAAAAAGTCATTAGAGATTGATGGAACAATGTAAATATTCTAAGAAATTTTTTGATTATAGAGAATAAGGAAATATCATCTAATTCAAAGAACAATCATTGAAAATCAAACTAAAATTCTAGAGAACAAGGAAAGAGAAATTATAATAGAGAAATAGCGACTCGCCAAGAGATTGGCTGCTCACTGCATCTCCTTTATAGTGTTAAGACCGACTGTTCTTGATGATGGCGGTGGTGAGAAATTGATGAAGTCAACGGAGAAGAGAAAAGAGGAGAGGAGAGATAGAAGAGAAAAGAAAGAGGGGAGGAGAAAGAGGAGATGTAGAGGATAAAAGAGAGATGGGTAGAGAAATAGGGGTGGCATAAGACAACAGAGAGGCGAAATAGAGAAATAGGATTAGGGATTTAGACTTATATACTGAACCGTTAGCGATGAAAAAAATCTATCGTGGAAATAAATTTACCATCGCTAAATCTGCGTAGAAAATCATTTTTTACGACATTAATACTAATCGTCGCAACATAGTGATGACTATCTAGAATAACCGTCACTAAATTTGCGACGGTTAAAAAATAACCCGTCGCAAATTGATTAAGAGAGCACTTTGGCTGAGCAAATTGTGATAGCTTCTACTTCATCCGTCACAATATTAAAGACAGAAATAACAAGACAGTCGCAAATTTATTGACGGAGTAAAATGGTCGCTATTTTGCGTCAGGCATAAATCTATTGTCGCTAAATGAAAAAAATAATTATATGCTCTCTTTAGCGATGGCTGACGACTGCCGTTAAATTTGCAATGTAATTTTCTGTCACAAACTGTCTCTAAATTTCCTTTTTACCACTTAATAATCGTGCCTTTTGTTGCGATGACAATTTATGAAGGGTGAAAAAATCCATTGCTAAATCAAGCACGAAACAATTGGTGCTATTTAATTAGCGATAAAATCTTTAATCCGTCACTAAAAAAATACAAAGTTACTGAAAATTATCATTTTTACGACTACTATCGCAAGATCCGTCATAAATTTTCATCTCAAATCAGCCATTTTCTTGTAGTGTTTAATTAAGTTTCTACCTTTGATTACTTTGTTATTATTGATCTTAATATTTTGATTATCTGACCAATAATTAATTGAATTAAGATGTTGTGTGAAGAAGTGAGAGTGAAATCATAACATTCATCCAAGGAGATAACAATCTTAATGGAGTTTTTTACTTAAAGATAAGGTTAGACCCTTAAGAAGTTGATTCAAGATTCTCACAAAACCTAATGAATTGGTTTAATTACTTATGATCACAAGAGTAGATGTAAGGATTAAATTGATATCAGTTTTTGTACTTGAGAGAGACTAAAGCTTAATTAAGAAGAACCCAACTATTAATCAAAAGGAAAACTGAACTACATCAATAATTTAGAAAATCTATAGTAAATTAATAAAGGTGACTTATCCTTAAGCTTAATATCATTAGATTTAATTTAAGTTCTATCATAGAACACCTCTCCTTGTGGGAACGATACTCTACTTATCACTTTACTACTTGATATGACTTGTATACTTGCAGATAGCTAGACTCGAGTTTTAACAAGTAAAAATACACAGAGAGTGAAATATACACAGTAAGCAAAGAATTCAGACTCAGAAAATAATCTTGAGACAAACTTTTAGATCATTTTGCAAGGGAAGTGCGTTGGTTTTCAATTAAGCCTTAACTAACAACGTAGGTATATCTATTAAAATCATGGTATTTGATTCTTTTATTCTAAACGTGATTTAATCACGGTATTTGTGTAATAGCTAATATCTTCACTTAACAAATATTCATGAAATTTAACAAAGAGCCATATTCTTATGTGAACAATTTAACTAAGTACCCGAAATTATACAATTTTTGCACTAAGTGCTAAATCTCACGAATTTGGCGAAAAGCCCGACAAATGCACGAAGCATACACACACACATGCATGAAGCATAAATTTCATCGCCTTTAAATAGGCTTTTCCGAACTACATGGACTTTGATCTCCCATTCAAACGGGAGTATGTAGGCATATTTGGGATTCACCCCAAATAGCAAGTCCACATTTTAATAACAATCTCTTTATTCTGTTTTCTTCATCCCTTTTGTGTTTATTTCTTTTTTTTATTATTACAAAGTTAGTCGAATACATGACATAGTCCCCGAATCCTCCTTGGGTTCGCAGACTAGAAACCTTTACATTGGACAAGTTATTGGAGTCAAATAAGGGTTTTCTTAGTTTTTCCATTTGAACAAAATAAACTGAGTGGCGACTCCCGACAACGAGTGAACTTTCGCCCGGATCCTTTTCGGGCGGAAAACCGAGGTTCACAGATTGGCGACTCCACTGGGGAACATAAAAACCATTTATGGGATCCTAGTGGACTACTATTGTTTATTTGACTAACTGGCCCTTCTTCAGGGTATTTTTATTTATTTTTTGCAGGGTACCCTAGCATTATATATCCTTTCTTTAAGGATGTTGGATTGAAAGTTGACAAAAGGAATCTTTTTCCTTCAATGGTCCCTTATTTGATAAATTGTGCATTTGTTTTGTCATTCAGAGAATCTTTTTCTCTTGCATATATGGGGGAATCCTTTTCCTCCATTGCATAAAAAATTGTTTTCAAATGAATTTCTTCTCTTTCTGTTCAAAGTTCTGAGTCTGGATAGCAAGTAGTGCTGACCGGCAGGTCTCCTTGATTATGCCGGCGGACAGCCAAAGCGTCCTCCCTGTTGTCGCAAACCATTCCAATCCTTTTGGAGTGGCCTATGAGTAATCGTACTGTTGGACCCACGCGAAACTCCTTGTTTCACATGTGGTTAGGTATATCTTACTCAAGACTCAAGGGTCCCTATGATAAGCCGATTCTCTATTTTTACATAACAATAGAACCTTCCCTTAGGTTATATGTACCCAATGATAGTGCCGCATTCCATTAAAATGAATTGTGATGTGATGAGGTGCATTCATGCAACATAACAACATTGTTTTGGGGGAAAATTTTGATGTACATAAGTGGACCAAGAGTTTTCCTACCCTACACACTACCCTGATCCTTTACCCTTGACCTTTTCAGGTACCCACTGTCCGTGTGCCTTCACCTACACCAGATACATCAACACCAACTGTGCTATCCCCTACGAGTTCTACTACCCCAACTTCACCAACTACTCCAATTACTGAAATGGCCACAATTGAACAGATTAAGGCTTTGCTGGATGGTCAGGTTAAGGAAATTGAAGCTAGAATGCAAGAAAAAATTGATGAAGCTTTAGCCGCCCAAAGGGTAGCCATTCTGGCTGAATTAGAAGGAGCACCAAAGACAGTCCCTATTCCTGGAAATTTGGGGAAGGAACCCATTGTGGGGCAAACTAGTACCCCCGTGACTGCTCAGATTAATACCCCTGTTATCAATTTAGAGGATCCACCCTCTAAGAATGTCAATGAAACAGATGAACTGAAAAGGAAACTTGAATTGCTTGAGAGGTCAATCACTGCCATGAAAACTCACAAAGAGGTGGTAGACATGGATTCCTTATCCTTGTTTCCCCAAGCCAGATTACCTCCAAAATTCAAGATGCCGGGGATGGACAGATTTGATGGGACCACTTGCCCTAAAACCCATTTGAAGATGTATGTGGGGGCATTGAGCCCATGGGGTTTAAATGATGAACTTTTTGCTCAACTCTTCCAACAATCCCTGACTGGGGCTGCTCTTAAATGGTTTGTGAGTCTAGACCGTTCCAAGATTAAGACATGGGAAGACATCTGCAATGCATTTAACTCTCAATACCACTACAATATTGAGGTGGATGTCACTAGAAGAGAACTTGAGACCACCAAACAGAACAACAATGAACCCTTCTCCTCGTTCCTTACGAGGTGGAGGGCAAAAGCCGCCCAGATGATCAATCGCCCTTCAGAACAAGAGCAGATTGATATCATAATCAGGAATTTAAGACCTACATATCAGGCTCAACTGCAAACCCAATATCTACCTACTTTCAAATCGCTCATTGCGACTGCAACCAAGGTAGAAGATTTGATACAGTTGGGTAAAATAGTGGATGAGGGGGCTGCATCGAAATATAAGAAACAAAGCCAAACTCCTTCCTCAAGCAAGGTCAATCAAGTGGCCAATATTGCCCCCGCGAATCCTTTGTGTGTGGGCAATCTTGGGCCGAGAAATCAGCCAAGAAGGCAATATACTGACCTTAGGGTACCCCTTCATTTGGTGTTTAAAAAGGCTGTGGAAGGGAAATATTTGAAGCCTTTGGACCCAAGACCTCCTCCAAACCCATTACCTTCCAGTTATAAAGTCAATGAATACTGTGAATACCATCAAGGGAATGGGCATAAAACAGATGCTTGCTGGACACTGAAAAACCGCATCCAGGATCTGGTTGATAGTGGTGACATCATTCCTCTCAGGAGGCAACCAAACATTAACACTAATCCTTTGCCCAATCACTCCATCCACGCCATTACTGTGGAAGAAGAGCTGTTTGATCCTTTCAAACTTCTCTTGGAAATGAATGAAGTGTGTGTGTTAGATTTGAACGACCTCGCTGAAGAGGTCAGTGCTCTGACAAGAAGTGGAAGACAATATCAGCCATTTGACTTGGGAAAAACCCCTACAACCTCAAATCCCCCCCATAAGAAAACACCAGAGCCAAAAGAAGACCTTGTCCTCACTCAGCTTAAACAAACTCAAGCTAAGGTGTCAATTTGGGAACTCCTTGCTTCCTCATTCCCACACCGCCAAGCTCTCAGCGAAGCTTTGAGTCAACTTGATACACCAGTGGACACAAGCCCAGAAGCTATGGTGGCCACTTTGACCCAATCAACCAAGGCATTGAGTATCAGGTTTTCTGATGTAGATTTACCAGAAGATGGTAAGAAACACAATGATGCTCTATACATCACCATACAGACTGGGGGGAAGACTGTGCCCATGGTTCTCATTGATAATGGGTCAGCCTTAAATGTGTGTCCCTTGAAAGTAGCAAGCTGTCTGGGGTTGGAGGCTACAGATCTTACACCTTCTGATCAGATTGTGAGAGCATATGATAACACTCGAAGAGAAATTTTGGGTGTTGCCACTCTAGAAATTGCTATTGGGCCGGTGAAAATGGGAGTACCATTCCAGGTCATTGATGTACCCGCGAGCTTTAATCTCCTCCTTGGAAGGCCGTGGATTCATCAGATTAAGGCTGTACCTTCTTCACTACACCAAAAACTTAAATTCCCTTTTGAAGGAAAAATCATCACTATCAAAGGGGACACCTGCGAAATCAACAGGAAAACCATGGATCAGTCTCTCCTTGAGGTTGTTCCTGGTGAAACCGCCATGACCTTGACTGGGTTTCATTACGACACAGTTCAATGCATAGAAGGTGAAAAACCCAAAGGGCCATTTGTCTCATATGACTTTGGGGAGGTCCAAATCAACTGCCTAGTGGGAATGATGCTGAGGGTAGGTCTATTGCCCAGTATGGAAATGATGAAGTCTGGGAGAAAAATACCCGTAGTACGGCCATGGGAAGAGCCTGAGAATAAGGGAACTTTTGGCTTGGGGTACAAACCTACAGACGAGGAAATAGAAGAGTTTGAGCGTGGAAGGAAGAAAAAGGGGAGTTGGGGGGCAAGAAGCCTCAAAATGCGCCCTTACTTTAGAACTCTGAATGGTCACTTTTGCAAACCTGGAGAGGCAGTTCATCACCGTGGTTTTTAGGAACCATTCTATTCTCCTATGACCGGAAAGAAACTACCTGGTTTTGAAATGTTTGCTGATGTTGTGGCCATGAAAGAAGAAGAGCCAGAACCTGAAACTGACCCCCAAATGGAAGATTTCATGCGGCCTTGTCTCTTTGAAGAGGTTGCTATGATAACCAATTTTGAAGACAATAGGGATTTCACAAAGCTGATCAAGACTACGGATGGACCGCTGAGAAACTGGTACGCCGAGGAGGGACAAGCTGCTGAGGTTAAACCTAGTCCTGTGTCACACCCTGAACTTGAGTCTTGTAACGAGTCTTGTACTAATTCTGAGTCAAAAACCAAGTCAGAGTCTAATTCTGAGTCTTCTGTAATTTCAGATTTAGGGAACCCTAATGTCAAATCTAATGTAATCTTGGAGAATGACTCCACCATTATCAATGAAACTGTTCCGATTCTTGGTTACCCTGTGTCTTTTGCTTTCCAAGTGTTACCTAGCAAAAATGAAATGAATGAAATAAAAGAAATAAATGAAAAGATAATAATTGGCAAAGAAAATGAACATACATACATTGCATATGATTGTGCGAATAAAGAACAGGTTGTCGATTGCATCAGGAAGTATGTCGACTGCTTCATGTGGAAGGCAAGTGATGTCACGGGAATAGACCCAGCCATAGCAGTTCACAAGATTCCGCTATACCCCGATGCGAAGCCGGTTAAGCAGAAATTGAGAAGAATAAAGCCAGAATGGTCTTTGAAAATTAAAGAGGAGGTTGCCAAGCAACTAGACAATAAGTTCATAGAACCAATTGCCTACCCTTCCTGGTTAGCAAACATTGTGCCAGTCCCGAAGAAAGATGGAAAGGTCAGGATGTGTGTTGACTACAGAGATCTGAATAAGGCCTGTCCCAAGGACGATTTTCCACTACCACACATCGATTTGCTGATAGACAGGATGGCTGGGCATGTGATGGTTTCCATGACTGACCTCGCGGTTGGGTACAATCAGATCCTAGTTCACCCACCAGACAAAGAAAAGACAACTTTCATCACAGAATGGGGCACTTTCTGCTACAGGCTTATGCCTTTTGGGTTGATAAATGCAGGGGCTACCTACCAAAGGATGGCGACAACAGTCTTTCATGACATGATTCACAAAGAAGTAGAAGTGTATGTCGATGATATGATTGTCAAGTCAAAATCTCCAGAAGAACACGTTGAAGCACTTGAGAAGTTCTTCCTTAGACTTCGCGAGTACAATTTGAAGCTTAATCCGGCAAAATGCCTCTTTGGTGCGACATCGGGCTTATTTTTGGGATATCTGGTCAGCAAAAAAGGAATAGAAGTTGATCCAGCAAAGTCAAAGGCTATTCTGAAAATGCCTCCGCCAAGAACAGAGAAAGAGATTCGAGGCTTACTAGGTAGATTACAGTATATCAGTCGATTCATATCACAGTTGGCTGAGACTTGTGGTCCTATCTTTAAGCTACTAAGGAAAGGTGCTTCACAAGAATGGAATGAAGACTGCCAGAAGGCCTTCGACAAGATCAAAGAATACTTGTTAAGGCCGCCAATTCTGCAACCTCCCAGAATGGGAAAACCTCTGCTCTTGTATTTGTCTGTAACAGATGAAGCCATGGGGGCAATGCTAGCTCAAGAGGCTGAAGATACAAAGGTGGAAAATGCAATTTACTACCTCAGCAAAAGGATGCTGGACTATGAGTTAAAGTATAACAAGATTGAGAAGTTGTGTTTAGCCTTGTATTGGGCTTGCACGAAGTTGCAACACTACTTGTCTTCTTACACTACTTATGTCATGGCAGAACAGAGTCCCTTGAAATTCCTTATGGAGAGGCATGTTTTGGACAGCAAAATGGCAAAGTGGGTGTCAACATTAGCAGCCTTTGACTTGAAATTTGTTCAAAGGAAAGCTGTGAAAGGCGGGGCGATAGCTGACCAATTAGCAGAATTACCCGTGAATGACGAGATGCGAGAAATGGGTTTCCCTGATGAAGACCTCTTGAACGTGGAAAGCAGTGTTTGGGAGATGTATTTTGATGGGGCATCCAATTATCATGGAAACGGAATTGGGATTGTGTTCAAAACTCCTTGTGGAGAATACATTCCATTCGCAGTTAAACTTGACTTTAGCTGCACAAACAACGAAGCAGAATATGAAGCTTGCATTAATGGGCTTGAAGCCGCCCTGGAATTGGGGATTAAGGACCTAAAGGTCTATGGTGATTCTATTTTAATAGTATCACAGGCCTTAAGGAAATGGAAGATAAAAGAAGAGTGTTTGGTTCCTTACCTACAACGCCTTGATCATTTGGCACAACAGTTCAATGATCTGTCCTTCGAATATCTCCCAAGAGCAAAGAATCAGTTTGCTGATGCCTTGGCTACTTTAGCTTCCATGATCAATATCAAGTAGGGGAAAGTCATTCGTCCATTGAAAGTTCAGCTTCAGAAGCAACCCGCCCATGTAATGCACTTGGCCGATGGTAAACCATGGTTTTGGGATATCAAGAGTTATCTCAGGGATGGAAATTATCCGGAGGGATCATCAAAGGTTGATCAGAGGGCAATAAGGCAGCTTGCCACAGGTTACATTCTTAATGGAGATACCCTCTACAAAAGAAGTTGGAATGGAATGCACCTAAGGTGTGTGAATGAGGCAGAAGCTAAGCAGATCATGGAAATGGTACATGGTGGCGAATCAGGACCACACATGTATGGGATCGCCCTGGCTCGAAAAATTTCCAATCTAGGATATTATTGGTCCACCATGAATGCAGACTGTGTGGCATTTGTGCAAGAATGCCATCAGTGTCAGATATTTGCTAAGCTGCAGAAGCAACCTCCCGTCGCCCTAAATCCGATCACTTCTCCATGGCCCTTCGCTACTTGGGGAATTGATATAATTGGAAAAATACATCCAAAAGCATCAAATGGACATCAGTTTATCTTGGTAGCAGTGGATTACTTCACAAAGTGGGTTGAAGCAGCTTCCTATGC
The DNA here is from genome assembly GCA_947685225.1 of Garcia nutans. Taxonomy (NCBI): domain Eukaryota; kingdom Viridiplantae; phylum Streptophyta; class Magnoliopsida; order Malpighiales; family Euphorbiaceae; genus Garcia; species Garcia nutans. The sequence goes on from CANTUV010000037.1 coordinate 44,249,164, forward strand.
AGAATTAGACGCCAAAAAGGTAGCACAGTTTGTCCGAACCAACATCCTTTGTCGGTACGGAACGCCGTTTGAAATCATCACTGATAATGGAACTCATTTCCAAGAGGAATTTGCTAAACTCTTGCAGGATAAGAAAATCCAGCATCATAAGTCCTCTCCTTATAGACCTCAAACAAATGGAGCTGTAGAAGCAGCGAACAAGTCTATAAAGGTGATCATACAAAAGATGATCAAGGAACATAGGCGTTGGCATGAGAAGTTGCCATTGGCTTTGTGGGGATACAAAACATCAGTTAGAACTCCTACTGGGGCAACCCCGTATTCACTGGTATACGGAATGGAAGCAGTACTCCCCATTGAACTGGAAGTTCAATCGGCGAGGATAATTCAAGAAAGTCAGATAAATGAAGCTGAATGGATCAGCAATTATCATCATCAGTTGTTGAGTTTGGATGAAAAAAGACTTCAAGCTCTACATCAGATTCAAGGGTATCAAAGGCGAATGGCCAGACATTTCAACAAAAAGGTCAATATCGAAAGTTGGAAGAAGGTTGTTTGGTTTTGAAGGAGATCAGAACACCTGTTACAGATCCTCGTGGGAAGTTTCGTCCTCATTGGGCGGGACCCTACATCTTGAAGAAAATACTTTCCGGCGGAGCCGTCATCTTGTCTGATTTGGATGGTCTGGAGTTCACAAACCCATGCAATCTGGATCAACTAAAGAAATATTATGTATGATCATGCATTGTAAGGAACTACATTAGACCTGATTCTCGCAAACTAATTCGAGATATGTAGGCAGCTCTCCTTGAGCACGGTCTAAATTTTAATAAAAATCATTCATTCATCTTTCTTTTGCCAACATAAAAAAAACAAACAAAAACAAAAACAAAACAAAACAAAAAATCCCGCTAAGTCGAAAACCCACAAAGGGCAGCTTAGGCAATAGTGGAGCCCGCTAAGTCGAAAACCCGCAAAGGGCAGCTTAGGCAAGAATGGGTAAGAGCTCGCTAAGTTGAAAATCCGAAAGGACAGCTTAGGAAAAAATTAGAGCAAGTAAATAAAGTAGATAATGCTTGGAAAGCAAACGAAAGAGTCATGCCAAGAAGAGTCATTCATTCCCAAGGGAGTCATTCATTCAAAAAAAAAATCAAAATCAATCAGAAAAGTTGGACAAATTCAGAAAAGATTTAAGTTCTTTCCCAACCGGGTGTGGATTCCTAAAGGATTATTTCTAAGTTCTTTACAAGAAATAATTACTGATGGCAGAACATAATGAAGCCTGGCACAGATCCTAATTCATTACTAGTACATGTAAAGGGAATATCCCTAAAATTTATTTCTAAGTTCCTTACTGGAAATGAATAAAATTCCTAAGCATGCATACTAGATGAACAAACGGAAAGTACTCACCTCATAGCAGCCGGTCCGAGAACTGTGCTTCTCCTCCTCAAGTAAAAGATTGCAGGGAGGGAGTGGGATTTCGAGGTCTTCAAAGCCGGTAAAATCCATCGTCGAGAGAAAATTTGAAAGAAGTGAAAGAAGAAGAATGATTGAAAGCAAATGAAAATTGAATGAAATGAGCCTATTTATAGAAAAAAATGAAAATGCGGGTCTTTTTGCACCTCGCTCAAAATTCGCTCTTCAGAAGACCACTGAGTTCCATAAATCATTTTTATGGACCCCAGTGGGGGGCAATTGTGAACACTCGAATTTTGGGGCTCGGAAAGCCAATTTCCTCAGACCAGGCCGGACCGGGGGTCTACGGTAAAAGTCCACCGAAAGTATGTCTTCATGGTACTTGAAATGTCCGGGACGACGTGAGGATCACGGATATGGTCCCGGAATAATTTTTGGAGGCCCGTGGCTCCCAGAAAGTCAGTTTTAACGGAAATAGCGCGTGTCGCGGTGGGCCAGGACGGCGGCCCGGTCGCCGGGACCGGCGGCCCGGCCGCTGTCCAGCCCGATTTTGCCTATAAATAGGCTTCGGATTTTCAGAAAAAAAAAAAAAAACTTTGGGACTTCCTACGCCCAGATGCTGACGAAATTTTTATGCTTAAGGATTTCTAATATTGTGTTGTAGAAAGCAAGAATCATACTTAAAAGTGCAAAGAAACAAGATCTGGAACTTAGAAGTGGAAAAATTCTAATCAAGGTAATATCATAATTCATCTTTGGTCAATTCGAGCATATCATAAGCATTCTAATCTTCTTCTTAATTTCTTCTCGGTCAAAGACCTAATCTTTTTAGGTCTGAGGGCCTAATGGACTAATCAATCACCCTTTCGGCTTTAAGCCGTAAATAAAATCAACCTTTTTGGCACGGAGCCTAAATTGCATCTCTTTGGTACTAAGTACCTAAACGACATCATTAAATTGGACTTTTGGCAGGAAGCCTAAATCGAACTCTTTTGGTACTAAGTACCCGAAATTATACAATTTTTGCACTAAGTGCTAAATCTCACGAATTTGGCGAAAAGCCCGACAAATGCACGAAGCATACACACACACATGCATGAAGCATAAATTTCATCGCCTTTAAATAGGCTTTTCCGAACTACATGGACTTTGATCTCCCATTCAAACGGGAGTATGTAGGCATATTTGGGATTCACCCCAAATAGCAAGTCCACATTTTAATAACAATCTCTTTATTCTGTTTTCTTCATCCCTTTTGTGTTTATTTCTTTTTTTTATTATTACAAAGTTAGTCGAATACATGACATAGTCCCCGAATCCTCCTTGGGTTCGCAGACTAGAAACCTTTACATTGGACAAGTTATTGGAGTCAAACAAGGGTTTTCTTAGTTTTTCCCTTTGAACAAAATAAACTGAGTGGCGACTCCCGACAACGAGTGAACTTTCGCCCGGATCCTTTTCGGGCGGAAAACCGAGGTTCACATCTTAAAATAAAACCAGTTTGATTTAATCTTTCTGAATTATGTTTCAAATTGTTTTTTAATTCATACTTTCACCTAGGCTTTTAATGTATTTAAATAATAAAAGTGTTCTTACTTGCTTACTGTGGTTTGAAGATACATAGGAACTACTTGAATTTTATGGTTATTATGAATATGCTTTGTCTTTTGAAAAGCCCCATAATCTAGGTTACTAGAATTCATATTGTTTTTAAATCTTAATATTTGATAGTTTGTTTTACTTATTGTGTTTATTATTAATGTTGTTGGATTTTGCCATTAGTATTTTTAGTTATTGTTGTCTTATTTGTTATGATATTGCATTTTTAAATTTCTTTGTCACTTTAAGTTATTATCTTGAGTTGTTAATTCATTATTTTGTCTATTCATGGGGAATTAATATAAAAGGCATGTTTCCACTTATGGGTACTTATGTATTGTATTTGTTTCTTTATTTTATTTTTAAGGAGATGTAAGGGTATGTTATCATCTTGTATGGGTACCCATTTTATAATTTGTACTTTGATTGATTAATTTATAATATGATGAATGTTTATTTTAATATTGCTTATAATATGAATTGTATTATAATAATATAAAATTTAAAAATATTTATACCTGAAAAGGAGACTGGCTCTAATGAACCAGGCACTATAGAGGTGTTCGGTCATTTCTCACCTTCTTCATATGTATCCATATTTTCGAACCCAGTAGGAGTTGGAGATTCCTTAGGAATCAAGTCATCCACCCCTTCTATCTTCTTCATGGACCGTCCGAGTAGCAACTCCTATCCTCTAGAATTATGCTCATGTTCTCTAAGGCCCAGAGCCTAACAATGCTGAAGTCACAAGAGTCATTCCACCGGGAGTGGCAACAGCAGGAACCTATGCTAGTGTAATACCGCAAGTGCACGGGTCGCTCAAGTAATAAAGTAGTGAGTGAGTTATCGTTCCACTGAGGACAAGGCCAAGAACTAGTGCAAAATTTAACCGTTGTTTAGCGAATCAATAGTTTTGTGAGGTTTTGTAATTAAAGATAATTAACTTAATAAATGAAAATAGAGAGAAATTGAGTGTTGAATAAATTGATTGATGATGATGATACTATCCAGATATTGAATCCCCCTAGCCACAATTATATTTATGAAAATCAATTCAATTAAACCAAATAATAGAGTTGAGTTGGTATTCCTCTAAATTAGACTAAAACCTTTCTCAAGCGAATTAATCCCTAATCACTAAGTATAATGCTGAAATCTCTTCTCAAACATAATTAAATAGATCTTGCATTAAGAATAAGGAATTATAAACCAAAGGATCTTATAAGTCTATCTCTAGTACCCCAATCAATCCTCAATCCTTATGAGTATTCAATTCATATCAAGCTTTCTCAAGTCAATAATATGAAAATTGCAACCAATCTATAAGCATGCTATTATTAATTGGAAATAAATAATTAAGCATCATAAGAATAAAACAACTCGATCAAATGATTTAATTAAATAAAGTTATTCAATCCATACAATAAAGCTAGGGTTCATCAATATCTAGATAGAGAATAAGTTAGTTCATGTTCAAAATCAAAAAACCAGATCAAGGGAAATAAGAAAAAGAATCCAAACAATCCATTGCGAATAATTCGTATATCTTCACTTGAATCCTTGAATCTTGGTTTAGATCTTGTTTAGAGTATGTCTTCATCCTCAATCTCAGCTCCAAAACTCTCCTCATTGCTTTAGAAGTCGGCTCTAGGTTATAAAATATGAAATTCGGATCCTTAATTCATGCTTCAGTGCAGCTTTTATAGTGCAGATAATTTCGCCTGACACGGCCATTGACACGCCCATGTCACTGGGCGTGTCATTGCCTTTGAGATTTTGAACATAAGGCACGTCCAGTGACACGCCTATGTTACTGGGCGTGTCACAGCTATTGTGAAACATTGCAAAAGGCACGCTTGGTGACACACCCATGTCACTGGGCGTGTCAATGCTTCTGTATTCAGCATCAAGGGCACGTCCATTGACACGCCCATGTCCATGGGCGTGTCCATTGATAAATTTTGCTCTTTTCTTCTACTTTCATCCGTAATTCCTCCGAAATGACCATAAGCCTCAAAATACAGAGAATTCCTGAAATTAACCCTAAAAAAACTTTAACAAACAAATTAAACTCAATTGGAAAATAATCATATTAAGAAGTATGGATAAAATGTCATCAATTGTGCACTTATCAAATTCCTCCACACTTGAGTTTTCTTGTCCTCAAGCAAACTAAATCAATGTAATAAGCAGAAATGGCGGACCCCCTCTATATTCAAAAAGAAAAGAAAAGTTTTGACAATACTCGAATCAGAAAACCTCACTTTCTCAACCAAAAATTAATTCACAATCATAACAGCTGAATCAAGAAGTTTCAAAACAAAAATTTCATAGACCTAAAACCTAAAAATCCAGAGTTAAAAAATTGAGCATAAATTCCAGAAAATCCAAAAGCCATGAACAAAGTACGAAAAATGTAAATTTTCTCTTAAGTTCTCTAACCCTTTTTTTAAATGTATATACACATATATATACATTTTAAGGAGCCCGACTTGTTTGAACTGATACTAACCTTTTGACGCGAAGGTAAATATTTGTGATGCCGACCCCCGGTTACTCAGCCAAAATCACCGTTCAAATGGCTACTAGTACTATTCATGATTCCAACTCATTTGTTTTAATTCAAAAGTAAGAATCAGCGGAACAAGGATAAATTTTCAAAGCTCCTTTAATTAGAATTATTTATTTATTTTTATTTATTTATTTATTTATTTTTAAACAACTTAAAGGTCAGAAACTTAAGGGTCATACTAAGTCCGACTCAAGAATCTAAAGAATTATAACATGCTCAAAAATGTAACTAAGGTTTTAAACTTTAGATGTGTCCAATTTCAATCAATCCACAACCCAATTATAGCTATTACAATCAATCCTCAGCAATTGATCAAGATCACTAAGTTAACCTCAACAAGAAATTGTCATTTAGGAAATCACAAATTAATTAAACATATAAAGGGGAACCATCTCAATTCACACTTATTACAACAATCTAGCTTACTTAAATCCAAAAACAATTTGCAAAAATTAATTGAGAAAAATGAATCAAATAGAAAGAATGAAATAATAAAAACTCAATCAAGAAAGTATACCTCTCCCCCACACTTAAGACGCACATTGTTCTCAATGTGTGTGCAAAACAAGAAATAATGAAGAGAGAGAAAAATTGCCCTTCCATGTCCATGAATGGATAAATATGAGTACGGTGCCAAGAGTATGGTGAAGGCGAATTTGCTTCAAAATAAAAATCTAAAATGCAAAAACAAGGTTAAGGCATAAATAAATGAAATAAATAAACAAAAGAAATAGTTCGTAAAGAAAATAACAATTGTCCAAAAGGAATAAAAATTAAAGAAACATAAAAAGGATATTAAATAAGCAAAGAAATGAAAATAAAATAAAATAAAATAAAAATGTGGGCTAGTAAAAAATTGGCGCATCATCGGAATCTTCACCGCTGGTCTCATCATCGGAGAAATCAACTTGAGGTGCAGGTGCAGGAGCAGGGGCAGGTGGCTAGTATGGTGGAGGAGGTGGCTGCGAAGGATGAAACCCTTGATACCGCCATAACTCTAACATGGATTGCTCCAGCCATTGTCGTCTTAAGATCTCGTGATCCAGCTGGGCTTGGAAAGAAGTAGTATGGTCAAGTATGAACTACTACAGCTGGTCCTGCTGGGTTAAGATCTTATTCTGATTCAACTCGATATTCCCTATCTTTCCTTTAATCCTACAAATCTGATGCTCTAAATCTGTTGGTTTCCTGTCATCATCCCACTCAATATTAACTGACTGACGCCAATCCCGGAATGCAGGAGTCTGGACAAAAGAAGGTCCAGCAAAAGAAGAAGGTGCAGCAGTGGAAGAAGGCCCAGCAGCAGTGGTCAAAGGCCCAACGGCAGTGGATGAACCCAGAAAATTTGACGGTGGAGGTGGTGGTATATCCGAAGGAGGAGCAGAAGGAGCTACCTTTAGTATATCTGAATCCATAGGAGTTGCTTGCAACCCAGCTACCTTCTCCCAGTTCAGTCTCTTTAATGTGTCCATACCCAACAACTTGGGCATACCATCCATATTCATAGGGAGGCAGCCATCTAACACACCCAGGCGATGAGCGAGTCTTGTGACATACATGCCATCATGTAAAGTACCTGATGCTCCCTTTTTAGAAGTCTCGTAGAAAAAATGTGTGATGATGTGTGTGACATTGCACCAGGTCTTCTGTACCATATAGTGCAGGAAAAACAGATCTCTCAAGCTGACCACCCCTGTTCTGCTCAGCCGAGCTGTAAGAGTGTGAACTAATAGGTTGTGCACCACTCGGCAGGGGAAAGATTCAAAGTTGGATGCCTTAGAAACCTTGGGTTGATATTTATCTGCAGTGGGTGCAAAGGTCCGCCAAACCTGAGGAGGAGCAACCTCATACTCAACAAAATCCACCTCGGAGTTCAGATAATCAAAGGTCTGTACCTCCTCTTCAGTATATAACTCGAGATGCACCCCAAGGTCATTAATGCTCATGTTTAATCTCTGCCCTCCCAGTCTGAATTTGATTGTTGACTTAGTAATTGAAACCTTGGTCTTTTGGAACTGAAAGGTGCAGTAAAATTCCAGTGTCAGCTCTCGATAGGAAGGCTCATTGATGGAGAATAGTTGGTCCCACCCTGGTTGATTAATTAATTCCTGAATATCTGCTACAATATTAGCTAGTTCCATAGCGTCCCAAACTAAAACATGAGGTGGGGACCATTCTTTGTTACCGAAAAGTTTGAATCACCTCCTTTCCTCGGCATTCGAAAATCTAAGGCATTTATGGGTGGCCAAGAATTTAGAAGTTGGACGTGTAGCGGGTTGGCTAGAACTGTCTTCCCCTCGTGCACGCTTGGCGGGAAGCTGGAAAGATGACTGTTTACGAGGGCCCATTGTCGGTTTTTCTGCAAAACAAACAAAAAGATTCCTCAATAACAACATAAGTATAGCACGATACAAAACACCCATAAAAGAAAACGACACAAAGTTACCAAAATGCCGGCATTATAATGATGAAGCATAATGTATATCCCAATAAAGGCAATGCTAATAGCCAATATAAACCAAATGTAATCGACCTATAGCAACACACAGTTAATCACAAAAGCGACAAACCAATTCGAACGACGGCAATTCCCACAATAACAATACCATTTTCCAAAAATAACGATTAACTAGAAACCAACAAACGAAACAATCAATATATAACTCAAACACAAACTAATTCAAAAATAAACAAACGCTGAATCAAAATGGAATCAAGAACAAACAAAAGCAAAATTTATCAAATGCCGCAAAAATTATGATAAATAAAAATATAGCAAAATAAAGCGAACGCATCATAAATCTTGCAACTTTAAGGTAAATACAAGAAAATACAAGGAATTCATACGAAAAACGAAAGAAAAACGAACGAAATCGAACAAAAATCTCAAAAATTGAGATTCCGTACCTGAAAAATGCGAAAAATGCGTGGAACGAGCAAATTCAATGGAAATCGAGCAAATTCATGCAAATACTGCAAGCCGGGAGTGAGAATCTCTCCTAAAGTGAGTGGGTGGATGAATGCGCCGGTGGGTGTGTAAGAAAGTTGAGAGAAAATGGGAGAAAATGAGAAAGAAAACTGAAATTTGCATGAAAAATAGCTTTGCTTCTATATATAAAGAAGTCGGCATGCCTAGTGACACGCCCGTGTCACTGGGCGTGTCCTATAGTATAAGAGACGGTGCACACGACACGCCCACAAACACGACCGTGTCCATGGGTGTGTCAAAGGTACTGGATGAATCGATAAACGACACACCCACAGACACGGGCGTGTCCATGGGCATGTCACATGTACTGTGACAACCAAGCAAACGACACGCCTAATAGCTTGGGCGTGTTCTTTGGGCGTGCTGGCTCATTTTTCATTCATTTTTTTAAAGGCACGACCAGTGACACGGGCATGACACTGGGCATGTCATAGCTACTGTTTCTCATGAAAAAAGACACGCTCAAAGACATGGGCGTGTTGTAGCTACTGCCTGTAAAAAATAATGACATGCCCAATGACACGGGCGTGTCTTTTAATATGCTCAATTTACTCCTCAAAATCAAATTTCCTCTATAAATTCAAATGAATGAAAAACAAACAAACCACCACCCAATGATAGAAGGATAAAACTAAAATAAAATGACGACACAAACCAAAAACACAAAAATTTAAGACATAAAAATCAAAGAACGAATAAAATGGTGGGTTGTCTCCCACCCAGCACTTCTTTAACGTCGTATTAGTTGGACGGCAGGGTAAATTTCCCTAGTCTTGGAGGTGTAAAACCTCCTTCAAGTCTTGTATTTCCCCTCCAAGGTATAATTTGAGCCTGCGCCCATTAACTTTAAAATCTCCTTTTTTTGGGGTGAGTTATTTCAACAACTCCGTAAGGAAAAACTTCCTTAACAGTAAAAGGACCAGACCATCAAGATTTTAACTTACCTGGAAAGAGTTGAAGCCTTGAATTATACAATAATACCTGATCTCCCGCTTGAAACTCTTTTCGGTCCTTAATGTGAGCATTATGCCATCTCTTGGTATGCTCCTTATACATTCTGGCATTGTCATAAGCTTGCAATCTCCACTCATCCAACTCGTTTACCTGCAACTTTCTCCTTTCACCTGCACAAGCTAGATCAAGGTTAATCTGTTTAATAGCCCAATATGCATTATGTTCAATTTTGATAGGTAAATGACAAGCTTTTCCATATACAGCCTAAAACGGTGCCCAAAGGAGTTTTAAATGAAGTTCTAAAAGCCCATAGAGCATTGTCCAATTTCTTGGACCAATCCTTTCGGGATCGCTCTACAGTTTTTTCTAGAATTCTTTTAATCTCCCTATTCATATTCTCAACTTGGCCACTAGTTTGGGGATGGTAAGGGGTAGCAAACTTATGTGTAACTCCTAATCTTTTGAAAACTTTCTCAAGCTGAACATTACAAAAGTGAGTACCCCAATCACTTATGATTGCTTTCGGTGTACCAAATCGAGAGAACAACTTCTTCAAAAATTTCATCACTACCCTAGCATCATTAGTTGCCAAGTCTTGGGCTTCAGGCCATTTAGAGATGTAATCTATAGCTACAAGAATATATTTGTTACCAAAGGAATTCAGAAACGGTCCCATAAAATCAATCCCCCATACATCAAAGACTTCACACACTAAAATTCCATTTTGGGGCATCTAATCACGAGATGAAATGTTTCTAGTCCTTTGGCAACGATCACAGCAGTTCACAAATTTGTAGCTATCCCTAAACAAAGTGGGCCAATAAAATCCTGATTCTAATACCTTTTGAGCAGTCCTATTGGCTCCCATATGACCACCAGCGTGGCATTGACTAAGAATGTTCATTGTTTCAGGCCATGCCACACATCGTCGGATCATGTGATCCTAACATAATCTAAACAAAAAGGGATCCTCCCAAAAATAATACTTTAAGTTAGAAAAGAATTTCTTCTTTGCTTGATAAGTTAAGTCCTTAGGAAGTTCCTTAACAGCTAAATAGTTAGCAAAATCGACAAACCAAGGTGTTTTAAAATTTATATTACTTACCTCACTTACCATGGCATATAGCTTCTCATAGGAGAAGTGATCATCAATGTCCCCTTCTTCAAACCTCTCCAAGGTTGGATTATCCAAGCGAGAAAGGTGATCTGCTGCAAGATTTTCAGCTCCGTTCTTGTCTTGAATCGTCAAGTCAAATTCCTGCAACAACAAAACCCAACGGATTAGCCTAGGCTTAGCATCAATCTTCGCAAATAAGTACCTCAAAGCTGAATGGTCCGTATAAACAATCACTTTTGACAAGATTAGATATGATCTAAACTTATCAAAAGCAAAAACCATAGCTAGCAGCTCTTTATCTGTAGTTATGTAATTAGTTTGAGCTGTGTTCAGAGTCTTGCTTGCATAGTAGATAGGCTGGAAGTATTTCTCCTTGCATTGACCCAAGACTGCTCCCACTGCAAAGTCACTTGCATCACACATTAGTTCAAATGGTAGATTCCAATTGGGAGCTACCATGATTGGAGCATGGGTCAATTGCTCCTTAAGAGTTGTGAATGCTCTCAAACATTCCTCATCAAAAACAAAATCCACATCCTTCTCAAGAAGTCTTGTCATTGGACGGGATCTCTTAGAAAAGTCTCGTATGAACTTCCGATAAAAGCCCGCATGTCCTATAAAACTTCTGATGGCCTTCACAGATGTGGGTGGTGGTAACTTCTTTTTTGAAACAATGTTAGTAACACAATTTATGGTCTCATGCTCAATAACATCATTGCATGATTCTGCCTTATCAAGTGAAAGTGAATGTTTCATAGCATCATATATCCTAAAAATAACCTTATCACCGCCCACTCTCAAAGTTAGGGTGCCATCATGAACATCGATAAGGGCACAGGTTGTATTTAAAAATGGCCTATTAAGAATAAGTGAAACATCAGCATCCTCATCAATATCAATGACAACAAAATCATTGGGGAAAATGAAATCTCCAACTTTTACTAACACATCTTCTATAATGCCATGAGGGTGGACTACTGACTTATTAGCAAGTTGGAAGGTCATTAGTGTTGGTTTAAGGTTACCAAGGCCTAACTCTGTAAACATTTTATAGGGCATAACACTTATGCTAGGCCCCAAATCAGCTAATGTACCTTTAACCTCAAGGTTACCTATCAAACATGGAATGGTGAAACTACCTTGATCTTTTAACTTTTTAGGTAACCTCCTTTGCAAAATTGCTGAACTCTTTTCAGACAAATGCACTAAAGACACTTCCTCAAGTTTCCTTTTATTAGAAAGGATATCTTTAAAAAATTTAGCATATTTAGGCATCTGTGACAAAGCCTCAGCAAATGGAATGTTAATGTGCAATTGTTTAAAAAGTTTAAGAAACTTACCGAACTGAGCATCAATCTTGTCCTTGTTCAACCATGCCGGATATGGTACTTTAGGTCGGTATTCCTTCATTATGGAGCTGCTGTCTTGTGGCTGCTTCTCTTTCTCACTTTCTTGTGCAGCTTGCTTTTCCCAAGTGACAGGAGGATCGTCTTCTTTTTCATTTTCTTGTACTTCAGCCCTTTTCTCTGCCACTTCTCCTTTTTTCTCATCCACATTACCCTTGATCTCTTTTCCACTCCTTAGTGTAATTGTCTTAAGCTGCTCTTTAGGATTTGCCTCAGTGTTGCTAGGCAAACTTCCTTGTGGTTTCTCACTGAGCAACTTGGCAATTTGCCCCACCTGATTCTCCAAATTATGAATAGAGGCTTGCTGATTTCTTAAGGAGGTTTCAGTTGATTGGAACCTGGTTTCAAAAGCTGCTATAAATTTCTCCATCATGTCCTCCAAATTACTCTTTCTTGGAGGGGCAGCTTGTTGATGGTGGGGCTGCTGGAATCCAGGGGGAGGTCATGGATTATTCTGATTATTCCATGAGAAATTAGGATGATTTCGCCACCCCGAATTGTATGTGTTGCTGTAGGGATTATTCTGATGTTGCCTTGGCATGTTTCCAACATAATCTACTTGCTCTTGCCTAGCAAACATGTTGTCACTTAGGCAATCTTGACTTTGATGTCCACCCCCACACCATTCACAGGACATCACCTGCATCACTTTCCCTAAAGAAGAAGAAGAAGCTAAAGAATCAATCTTTCTGTTCATTGCTTCCAACTGTGCTGAAAGAGCAACTACGGGATCCAATTGATGTGAACCAGCAGCCCTTAATCTTCCTTGTTCTCTTGGGGTTTGCCACTGATAATTTGTAAGAGCCATATCTTCAATCAAATCCCTTGCTTCTTCAAGTGTTTTATTGTTTATGGTACCTCCTTCAGCTGCATTGATGGACTGCTTACTTGGGTAACTCAATTCATTGTAGAAAGTTTGGATCTAAAGCCACAGCAGAAGCCCATGGTGAGGACATCTTCTCAATAAATCCTTAAATCTCTCCCAAGCATCATATAGGGTTTCACCATCTAGCTGGAGAAAAGAAGAAATATCATTCCTCAACTTAGCAGTCTTGGACGGTGGAAAATACTTTTCTAAAAAAATTTCTGCTAGTTGGTCCCATGTAGTAAAAGTGTTAGGAGGAAAAGACTTCAGCCACTTCTTTGGTATGTGTTTATTTAATATGATTGGTTAAAATATGTTGTAATATATTTTTAATGATATAAATAAATTTAAAACACCAATTAAAATGGATTAAGATGGAATTCCAAAGTTAAAGTAAAGAAAGAAAAAATTTTAGGTTATTGGTTGGAGTGAGGTTTAATTAGGATTTTATGCTTGTAATGCCTTAAAAAGTGATTTTAAATGATTGAATTTGTTTACATTTGGAATAGGCATTAAGAGGAAGTGGATTGCCCAATATTAGTGTTGAAGGACAAGTTGGGAGTGAAGGTTGGAGAGTGACTTTTTACTTGGGTTTAAGTGCTAATCGAGGTAAGTAAAAACTTTTGATAAATTAAATGTATTTGCATGAAATTTAGCCTAACACATTTTGGATGAAAAATGTATTAAGCTACTTGGCATCTTAAATATTCATGAATATTGTGTTATAACGTATGAATTGTTATGTATGCATTATGTGCATTATGAAAAGCCATTATTAATGGCTAAAATAAATGAAATGTGATTTATATGCATTATGTGAGAATGACCCAAAAATATTTGGGTAATGTGATTTTAAAGTGAAATTACATACATTGTGATGAAGATATAAGATATGATGAATTAAAATGAGTTGACATTGATATAAATGAGAAAATGAGGCAATGTGATGAGAAAAATGAGAAATTGAGGCAATGTGATAAGAAAAGTTGATTATGGAAATCATGTATTATTTGTGCGCCTAGTATGTTATTCAATTTCAAAAGTTCTGTGTTTGGTGGCATGCCTAGAAGATTATCCTCATTATTTATCTTCGGGGCTAGACGCTAGACGTCACTGATATATGATTTGGCTTCAGGCTAGGTGTTGGGCATCACTAAGATTTGCCTTAGGGGCTAGACGTTGGGCGTCGCTTGACTTCGGGCTAGACACTGGGTGTCAATATGAACCAAAATAGTAACTCTAGGATTTGAATAATATATTAGTTTGTTTGAGCCCATGCTTGTGTATGCGTTTATGTGAATTATAGAAAGATTAAAAATTATATTTTAAAGTGGTATTGAGTGCCACATTGTGACATAACATGCAAAAATATTATGCATTGACATTATACTAAAGTTTTATTATTATCAAAGTTTGTACCGCTAGGCTTTTAGCTTAATGCGATTGTAATTCATCGCACATGTGACAGGGGTGATTTGATAGATCTGGAGAGTTCTGCTAGACCTAGTCGGGTCTAGGTTTGAGGTTAATTGAGTTGCTTTTTGCTACTTTAAGATCAGTGTCGGTTGCCATCATGTATATATTTTATGTTATAGTACATTTTATTATTATGTATATTATGTTTATGTTTTGGGGTATATATTGTAAATAATAAAACTTTTTGGATAAATTTTACAATGTGGGAATGTATATATGTGTGTTTGATATATATATATATATGTATATATATATAAATGTTTTGAGAAATTGGGAGAAGATTGAGAAGTGTTGGTGAAATGTGTAATTTAATATTTATTGGGAGTGTGTTTTTGCAGGTTGAGTAATTGTTGAATTTTTAGGATGTCCTATTTACAGATAAAATTCTGGCAAATTTTTTCCATAGATTTTCATATCCAATACTTATTTTGAAATCTATAATTAATAAAGAATATTTTATTTACTGTTTTAATATATATATTTTAAGGTGTTTGGGATTTCTAATTGGAAATATTAAAGTTTTTCATTAAACCGGGTTGTGACATTCTTATACTTTATATGTATATTCTACATATACTAGGTATATGTATTATACGTATATAGGGTATAAGGGTATTACATTTATTTTAGTATCAAAGCCTAGATTTGAAGTTTTTGACCTAGGTGGGTTGTTAGAGAGAGAAAATAGGAATTTTAAATATGATTTTAAATTGTGATACATGCATTGGCACTGACATTTTATTTGATCGTTGATGTGGCAATTTCTGTTGTATTTGAAACTATAGGTAGTTATAACGTTTAGGACACACCAGTCTGTAGAGGGTAGTGCAAAGAGTGTATCTCCTAATGAGGGTAGAGTTGGAGCTAGTGCTGGGACTACTGGAGAGGGATTTGCATATGAGCCAATTAGACCAGTAGCTGAGGAGGTTCCTTTGGGTTGGGTACATCATATGGTGGAGCTGTTGAGGCAGGCACCGGTTCAGAAGCCTCAACCTATTAGGAAATCAAGGAGATCACTGCAAACAAAACACGCAGCGGAAAAAAATTTTTGATCTCTGATTTCCCACCAGGATCCATGCTGTTCGTTTAATTGGACAAAAGTGTACAAAGAACTAACCTATTGATGATTCGAAATCACAGTTTGGAATAGATGCCTCGATCGCAAAACACCCTCTATCGCGTATCCACACGAATGCTACCGTCTGGAGTGCTAACTCTCTGCAACGGCGAAGGCTGAAAAATGTTTTCTCTAAAACGTATTAGGGTTTCTTTTTTCGTTCTCTTTTAATTTTCTAATGTTACCTATAAGAAGACTTAACTTCTAGAGAGAATATAATCACTCCAGAATCCAATTCGAAATTGGATAAGGTAAGTCAAATTCAGAATCCAAATCTAATTAGGATTATGAATATATTATCTAATAATATATATATAAATGAAAATAATAATAATAATAAATATTAATATCTAATATTAATATTATTAATATTATATCCAGCCCAAAGCGCATTCTTGTGTGTGACCCGATAGGCCCATATTAATTGGCAGTCAATTTAATCTCTATTAAACCAACAAGTCATAATTGGCCTCTAGCAAGGTGTTACAACTACCCAATTAATATAAGGAATGTCCAATTTGCCTAATAATAGTACATGCATTAATCCCTTTGTCACACGATATCTAGCTTGAACATAAGTCATGGTCAACGTCATACTTATATTGTCCAAACTTATGATTACTCGATCTCCAAGTAGACTGATAAAAACAAATGAAATTGATCACACTATCAATTCATTTGAGCACGGCCATGCATTTCACAGTCTCACTTATCGAGGGGCCCAAAAGATATCTCTCTCAAAGAGAGGGACAAATTCTATCTTGATTGTTCATTATCCTCTACATAATTTCTATCATATATGATCATAACCTTTATTACTATCCAGTTACGGATAATGTTTGATCATGTCAAAATATAATAGTCCTTATATTGGAAACTATGACAATCTCAAGTCAAAGAATTAATACAAAACTATCATGAGATTTACTTATGACACTAACCCATGTAGTAATCTCATGATGGGTCTATCCAATACATTGTTCTCTAACAAGTATCTATGAAATTGATTTGTATCTCTATACACATAATCATCTGATGATTATCAAATCAATGTTCATACTGGTTAAGAAATTTTTTTTTATCTCTATAACAATAATAAACCAGGGACAAATATCAAAATTGTGTAACATGCAAACAAACAATAATGATAATAAAACCTCATTTATTAATAATGAATGTATAACATAAAGATCCAAATAAATGGCCTAGGGCAAATACACTAACACAACCGCAGCTATAGCAGTAGTTGCCGACTCGAAAGTATAACAAGTTGAGGAAGTTTGGAGCCACATATTTTGTTGGAACTACAGACCCAGCTATAGTAGAGCAATGGCTGGATAGGGTCCAGAGAGTTCATACAGTTGTAGCTAGTCCGGAGGAGAATTTTGTATTATGCTAGATCTCTTCTACAGGAGGATTCGTATGAGTGGTGAAAGACAGTTTCCCATGGTACAACTGATCCACCAGTGCTGATATATGCCGATTTCCTGTGGGAATTTGAGAAAAAGTATACTCCAGAGAGTATAAGGATGCTAAGAAAATGGAGTTTCTGAGTTTGAGACATGACACGAGGATAGTAACTGAGTATGAGATTGAGTTCATCCGACTGAGCCAATATGATGGAGGGATTATATCAGATGAGATTGACAGATGTCAGAGGTTTAAGGAAGGGGTAAGACCCTCTATTATGTGTTTAGTGGCATGCTCTCAGTACCATAATTTTTTTCAGTTGGTTGCAGCTGCAAGGAGTGTAGAGAAGGCACAAGGAATCGCAGCAACCGCCAAAGCAGAGGAGAGCAAAGCTAGGAGACCTCAAGGTGAGGCAGGGTCTTCATCATCGAAGAGAGGTCGAAAGGGATATCCTCAGAGGTTCAGTAGGAGCCAAGGGCAGCCTGGCAGGTCATCACAGTAGCAGAGGCAGAGATAAAGACCTGCAACCTCAATGGCTAGTGCCCAACTCTAGTGATCTAGAGGCCTGCTCCACCTACCTGTGCTCATTGTGGTAGGGCACATGGAGGTATCTGCTAGAGGACTGTTGCACTAGTAGTATGTTACAAGTGTGGATTACCAGACCATTTTCTCAAAGACCATCTAGAGCCACCAGATGATAGATAGACAGATACAGCAGCATCTAGACCCAATGTCAGAGGGGGTCATGGTGGCAGAGGTTTTGGTAGGGGCGGTAGATCAGGGCATGGTCAAAGAGGTGGTTCTATAATAGGGAGTAAACCAGAGGATGTAGGGCATCACAGAGGGGTTATGTGATGCAGAGGCAGCCGAATGCTTCAGCTGTCATAGCTGGTATTTTTATTTTATTTGGTACTTCACTTCATGCATTGATAGATCTTGGGTCGATACATACATATATCAGTGCATCCATACTACCTATGAGTGACATGCATTCGAAGACCCTGGGATTTGATGTGTTGGTGACTAATCCTTTAAGGCACAATATTGTAGTTAACAGGGTACGTCGAGATAGTCCAGTTGTTGTTAATGATGAGAAGTTTCTTGGTGACCTGATTGAGATGCCTTTATATGGAGTGTGATATGATTTTGGGCATGGATTGGTTATTCAAGTATGGGATTGTGGAAGACTATTAGTAGAAATGTGTTACCCTGAGAACACGTGATGGTAGAGATGTGGTGGTATCTAGTGAGCAGCAACACCTTTCATCCATATTTATTTTAGCTGTATCAGCTAGGAGGATGATTCGGAAGGATGTGAGGCATCTCTTGCTCATGTGGTAGATACTAGAGCAGTGGATTCCCAGCTTGACAGTATATCTATAGTTGTTGAGTTTTCAAATATTTTTCTTAATGAGTTGCCAGGGGTACCTCCTGTGAGAGAGGTGGAGTTTGGTATTCATTTGATGCCTAGTACCACTCCCATCTCCATTATCTCTATTTGGATGGCACCTACAGATTTAAAGAAGTTGAAGGTGTAGTCACAGGAGTTACTTGATAAAGGGTTTATCCGCCCTAGTGTGTCACAGTGGGGAGTGCCTGTCTTATTTTTAAAAAAGAAGGATGACACCTTGAGATTATGTATTGGTTATAGGTAGCTGAATAAGGTGACCATCAAGAATAACTATCCTTTACCTCGGATAGATGATCTCTTTTATCAGTTGAAGGGAGTAGCAGTATTCTCTAAGATTGATCTGAGATCAGGATGCCATCAGTTAAGAGTTAGAGATGTGGATGTACCCAAAACAACTTTTTGCAAAAGGTATGTGCATTATGAGTTTCTGTTGATGCCCTTTGGACTGACTAATGCACCAGCAACATTTATGGATTTGATGAATAAGGTGTTTAGACCATACTTAGATTAGTTTGTAGTGGGCTTCATTGATGATATTTTGTTGTATTCGAGTAATGAGGAAGATCATGACAGACATCTGTGGATTGTATTGCAGACTTTGGGGGAGAAACAGTTATATGCTAAGCTATCTAAATGTGGGTTCTGGCTCGATCAGGTGACTTTTCTCAGTCATGCGGTATTAGCAGAGGGTATTAAAGTTGATCCTAGTAAAGTCGAAGCTATCTTTAATTGGATTCCACCAAAGAATGTGGCAAAGGTTAGAAGTTTTCTGGGATTGACATGCTATTATTGTCAGTTTGTAAAGGGTTTTTCTATGATAGCTACACCACTCACCAAATTACTTTGGAAAAGGGTTAGATTTATGTGGACAGATGGGTGTCAGGTGAGTTTTGAGCAGTTCATAAACATGTTGACTTAAGCTCATGTCCTTACCCTTCCTGTGGAAGGTAAATCCTATGTGATATACAGTGATACTTCACATAGTGGTTTAGGTTGTGTTCTGATATAGGAAGGTAGAGTCATTGCTTATGAAATCTGACAGTTGAAGCCTCATGAGTTAAATTACCCGACTAATAATTTGGAGCTAGCAGCCATAGTTTTTACATTGAAGATTTGGCAGCATTACTTGTATGGGGAGAAATATTTTATTTATACATATCCCAAGAGTTTGAAGTATCTGGGTGTTTAAAGAGAGCTAAATTTGAGACAGAGATGGTGGTTGGAGTTGATTAAAGACTATGACTACTTGATTGATTATCATCCTAGTAAGGCAAATGTAGTGGCAAATGCTTCGAGTCGGAAGTCCATGACAGGTTTGTCTGCTTATTCACTCTCATTGATTGTTGAGTTGAGAGCGTTGCATGCTAGATTTGAGTTATGTGATGATGATGCATTGATGGCTCAGTTGCAGTTGAGGCCAGTTTTATTGGGTCAAATTAAGGAGGCCCAGTTGGTAGATGAGAAAATTCAAAAAATAGTAGAGGATTGCCAAAAGGGGGAGAGTAGAGATT
This sequence comes from Garcia nutans, assembly GCA_947685225.1. NCBI lineage: Eukaryota > Viridiplantae > Streptophyta > Magnoliopsida > Malpighiales > Euphorbiaceae > Garcia > Garcia nutans. The sequence continues at coordinate 44,269,010 of CANTUV010000037.1, forward strand.
TTCATGTGAGAGATGACGACAATTTATGGTATAGAGATAGACAGTGCATTTCTGATGATGCAAGATTAAAGAAGAAGATTTTAGAGGAAACACATCAGCCATTTTATGTTATGCACCCTATAAGTACCAAGTTGTATCAAGATTTGAAGTAGCATTACTAGTGGTCAAGTATGAAGAGGGACATAGTGGAATTTGTATCCAGTTGCCTCACTTAGCAGAGAGTGAAGGTTGAGCACTAAGTTTCTTTAGGGTTGCTTCAGCCATTATTAGTGCCTAAATGGAAATGGGAGCGAGTGACGATGGATTTTGTGACTAGACTGCCTTTGAACCAGAAGAAGTATGATGTAATCTGGGTGATAATTGATCGGATGACAAAGACAGCTCATTTTCTTCCAGTTTGGATGGACTACTCACTTAAGAGGTTGGCTAAGTTGTATATCAGTGAGATAGTAAGATTGTATGGAGTTCCAATTTCTTTGGTGTCAGACCGAGATCCCCGTTTTTCATCAAGATTTTGGAGGAGATTGCAGGATGCATTAGGTTCTCAGTTACATTTTAGTATTGCTTTCCATCCTCAGATAGATGGAAAGTCAAAGAGGGTGATTCAGATTCCAGAGGTATATTGAGGAGCTATACCATTAATTTCATTAGGAGCTGGGACAGGTATTTGCCACTGATTGAGTTTGCTTATAATAATAGTCGTCAATCTAGTATTGGGATGGCACCTTATGAGGCCTTATATGGTAGTAAGTGCAGGATACTATTATGTTAGGATGAGGTTGGAGAAGGTCAACTAGTCAGATCCGATTTGATTAAGGAAATAGAAAGAAAAATTAAGATGATTCGGGGTTGTTTGAAAGCAACTTCAGGCTGATAGAAATCCTACACAAATGTGAAGAGGAAAGATATAGAGTTCAGTGTGGGACATAAAATGTTCCTGAATGTGTCATCATGGAAGAAGATTTTGAGATTTGGTCGGAAAGGGAAGTTAAGTCATCGCTTCATAGGACCACTTGAGAGAGTTGGTCCAGTGGCTTATAGATTGGCTTTGCCGCCTGAGTTAGATCGGATACATAATATTTTCAATGTCTCTATGCTTCAGAGATATAGTTCATACCCATCTCATATCTTGTCAGTAAAGTCCATTGAGGTGAGTCTGAATATGACTTACGAAGAAGAACCAATGGCGATTTTGGCATGAGAGGTGAAAGAGTTGAGAAATAAGAAAGTGCCACTTATTAAGGTTCTTTGAAGGAACCATGTCACTGAGGAGGTGACATGGGAGAGTGAGCAGATAATACGGAGCCAATATCCTCAGTTATTCTAGAGTTTATATCAGGTAATTTCGCAGATGAAATTTTCTTTAGAGGGAGAGAATTGTAACATCAGAAATTTTAAAAAATTAAATTAAATAAGTTAAAATTAAATTAAATACATTAAATAAATAATTTAAATGGAAAATTAAAGGATTAGAAGTGAAAAAGTAAAGTATATATATGATATATATATATATGAAATATATACACCATATACAAAAGTCAACATTTTAAAAAGAATGTCAAAGTAAAGTGGCAAAATTGTAATTATACTTTATAAAAATTAAAATTATTTAAATAATTTAAAAATAAATTAATTATGGATGGAAGAGGTAAATTATGACTTTTTAATAAATAAATAAATAATTAATTAAAAATATATTAAAATATATTATATATATGGTCATATTTTAAGTGGAATGAAAGAGAAATTAAAAACTTCATCATCATCTTCTTCTTCTTCAAGGTGGCTGAACCACCGTGGCCAAAGGGAGCCAAGATTTTTCTTCCTCCAAGCATCCATAATTGAAGAGATTTTAAGGATTGAAGTTGAGTTTTTGGAAGTTCTTCATCAATTGGTAAGCTTTCTTACCAAATTTCTAAACTTTATGAGAAATTGTGAATATATGGATTTTGAGATTTGTATTAGTATGATTTAATTGCTTGAATTGGTATGAATATTTTGATTAGTTATTAATGATTTTCAAGTTAGATGGAAGAAAAGAGTAAGTTTGGATTAAGTTTGGACGAAGAAGATAATTTAGGGTTATGTAAAATTTGGGCTTTTGAAATCATGTATTTTAATTGTGTAAATGGATTCCAAATGTGTTATTTTGATGCATAAACAAGGATTTTAAAGTCAAATAATTGATTTAATTAAGTTTGATTAGAGATTGGATAAGGTAGTATTGAATTTACGGTTTTGGAAGGAAATTTTTTAAAGTATAGATGTTTGTTTGAATTTAATGTTTAAATCATGTTATTAAATGATATAAATGATGAAAATAAGCTTGGATTAACAATTGGAATGGGATGGAATGAAGAACCTTAAATAATGAAGGTTATGGCGTTTTAGGGTTTTCTATAAGAGTATATGCTTATTTAATGTGATTGGTTAAAACATGTTGTAATATGTTTTTAATGATATAAATAAACTCAAAGTACCAAATAAAATGGATTAAGATGGAATTCCAAAGTTAAAGTAAGGAAAAGCAAAATTTTAGGATATTGGTTGGAGTGAGGTTTAATTAGGATTTTTATGCTTGTAATGCCTTAAAATGTGATTTTTAAATGATTGTATTTGTTCACATTTGGAATAGGCATTAAGAGGAAATGAATTTTCCAATATTAGTGTTGAAGGGCAAGTTGAAAGTGAAGGCTAAAGGGTGACTTCTTACTTGGTTTAAGTGCTAATTGAGGTAAGTACAAACTTTTGATAAATTAGATGTATTTGCATTAAATTTGGCCTAACACATTTTGAATGAAAAATGTGTTAAGCTACTTGGCATCTTGAACATTCATGAACATTGTGTTATAACATGTGCATTGTTATGTATGCATTATGTGCATCATGAAAACCCATTATTAATGGCTAAAATGAATGAAATGTGATTTATATACATTATCTGAGAATGACCCAAAAATATTTGGGTAATGTGATTTTAATGTGAAACGACATACATTGTGATGAAAGTATAAGATATGATGAATTAAAATGAGTTAACATTGATATAAATGAGAAAATAAGGCAATGTGATGAGAAAAATGAGAAATTGAGGCAATGTGATAAGAAAAGTTGATTATGGAAAACATGTATTATTTGTGTGCCTAGTATGTTATTTAATTTTCAGAGTTCTGTATTTGGTGGCATGCCTATGAGGTTATCCTCATTATTTGCCTTCGGGGCTAGACGTTAGGCGTCATTGATATATGATTTGCCTTCGGGCTAGATATTGGGCATCACTATGATTTATCTTTGGGGCTAGACATTGGGCGTTGCTTGCTTTCAGGCTAAACACTAGGTGTCAATATGGACCAAACAGTAACTCTAGGATTTGAATAATATATTAGTTTTTTTGAGCTCATGGTTGTGTATGCATTTATTTGAATTATAGAAAGATTAAAAATTATGTTTTAAAGTGGTATTGAGTGCCATATTGTGACATAACATGCAAAAATATTATGCATTGACATTATACTAAAGTTTTATTATTATCAAAGTTTGTACCACTAGGCTTTTAGCTTAATGCGATTGTAATTCATCGCACATGTGATAGGGGTGATCCAGTAGATCTGAAGAGTTCTGCTATACCTGGTCGGGTCTAGGTTTGAGGTTAATTGAGTTGCTTTTTACTGCTTCAAGATCAGTGTCGATTGCCATCATGTATATATTTTATGTTATAGTACATTTTATTATTATGTATATTATGTTTATGTTTTAGGGTATTTATTGGAAACTATAAAGACTTTTTGGATAAATTTTACCATGTGAGAATGTATATATATATGTGTTTGATATATATATGTATATATAAAAATATTTTGAGAAATTGGGAGGAGATTGAAAAGTGTTGGTGAAATGTGTGATTTATTATTTATTGGAAGTGTGTTTTTGTAGGTTGAGTAATTATTGAATTTTTGGGATGTTCTATTTACAGATAAAACTTTTGAGAATTTTTTTCGGAGATTTTCATATACAATACTTATTTTGGAATCTATAATTAATAAAGAATATTTTATTTACTATTTAAATATATATTTTAAGGTGTTTGGAATTTTTAATTGAAAATATTAAAGTTTTTATTAAATCAAGTTGTGATATTCTTATACTTTATTTGCATATTCTATGTATACTGGGTGTATGTATTATACATATATAGTATATAAGGGTGTTACATTGCGTGCCCACATCAACGTTATTTTAATGCTAATATGTTATTTCTCAGCCTTGAAGGAAGCACTATTATAATAAATAATATTTATTATGGATATATTTTTATTACATTGTATTGTAAAATAAAATAAACTTGTTAGCAAATTTTGGAGAAAACATTTGCATATACTATGTATTAGTTTATGATATCGACGGCCAAGTGTAACAACATCTAAAGCAATAATGTTGCATTTTTTAGCTCCTGGAATAAACTTTTTTTGGCTCTTGAACTAAACTCAATACAAAACAACCTTAAAATAAAGTCAAAATATTTTACATCAAAATAAAGTCAATCATCACTATTTTGTAAACAAAACCAGTCCTAACATCCTTTTAATGCTACCAAGACATTATAACATTTAGAAATAGTATAAAACATTCTTAATATCCAAAAACAACAATAAAATCAAGTAAATCATCATTGTATTACTAAAACTACTTGACAATAATAAAATTTAGCATTTGATTTAGATCTTCCAGTTAGTCATTGCTTGACTAGCTTTGGTGGTTTGAGTGGAATGTTGTTATGATAGCTTGAGTACATATTCTTCCACCATAACAAAATCTTAGCCTTTGGTTGCCTAACTGTAAAGATGAATTATAAACAATGTTAATGGAAAGAACATAATTTGAATTTCAATATAAATAGTTATGAAGTAATATATTTATAATATATTACATACATGTTAAGTTGCAAATCCTGTTGTCATGCTTACATTGCAGCCCATTCCACCTATCTACTGCTTGATGCTTTAATCTTTCCCTTACTCTAAGTTATTTTACTTGACTGAGTTATGCTTTTTAAGCTTGTTGCATTACTTGATGATTAAGCATTCACTTGTGTCCTTCTTAATGAATGTATTCTTTGAGAATTAAAATTTGCATCCCTCCTTGGGTGAGCCTTTGAATTCTGCTACTTGGTCCTCTTTGCAGCTAACTTAGTGGCAACATCTAATCCTAGTTTTCTTGAATTTCCCCTAATCCTTTTCCCAAATGTGTAAATGTCTCTGAATAGCTCTTTTGGGTCCATTCTTTTAGAAGATGTAGACTCCTGCTATAGTAAATTGATATATTGTACAAGTGAGAAATCATATGCAAATTTTAAAAAATATCACCTTAAATAATTGTTTCAAATACCTAGAAACCATGATTTGATTGGCTTTTACTCATACGCCTCCATTCCCTCCTTAGTGATACATCTTAATAATGAAAATGGTGAGTTAGTTTATTGTTTTAAACTGTTAAACTTAAAGTTACATTCAGGAATACAAACAATACATTGACTTACATTTCTCCTATGGTAACGCCTACTATTATGACCTCATAACTTGTAAACTCTATATGTCATGACTCTTCCACTCCTTGGTAGTTTCCCACTCTTTTTAATTTCATATTTGTCTTCCTCCTACTCTTTCTTGACCTTCCTAGCATCATCCTAATGTCTGGTGGTTGAATTTTCTCCAACCTATTTTTGTCTAGTGTTTCTTCCCATTCGTACAATGAATTGTATATAAATATTCCTTGAGATACATGTCTTTAGTGTACCAATGGCTAACATACTTCTCTACTTGATAAAAAAAAAGTGTATATTGCACAATAAGCATGTTGGGATGGAATGTCCATTAAGTCCCAAGACCTGTAAGTGCAACTTTGCTCATGGATATCAACTGTGTATTTGTCATCATTTTCAAACACTTAAGTTACTTCATAACACTTATCCCCATCCCATTCCATAACCCAATCGTAAGACTTCACCTTATTCTTCTCCAATCTCTTCATTGCTCTTAGAGAAATGTCCGAAATCTATATATTTGCATAATCCCTTTTACTCTAATATGTTCATTACTTGAATTTGAATTTCCTCCAATGTTGTTATGATTGTCTCGTATCTTGGTTCAAGAATCCAGCCATTGAAAGTTTCAATGAAATTGTTATCAATAACAACAAATTTGTCCTGTGTGTTAAAAAATGCCTTACACCATCTCTTAGTATCTACAATAATGCATGTTCAACACAGCCTTCTCCTAGTTGTCCTAATACTTTCATATTCTTTCTGGCATCAATAGTATTTTCAAACTTTACTACATTCCACAAGGTAATCTTCCTCTCCTCTTCCTTATATTTCTTTGCCCAATTTGTATAAATGTGTCTTGCACACATTATGCTCTACCTTTAGAAATAACTCTAAAATGGCACTCTCCAACCATACCAAAATCAACATTTTATATTAGTAATTGAAATAATCGATAGTGTAACTAAATCTTATATTACTATTATGAACATATAACATACCTTTTGCACGTCAAAAATAATGATCGATCCATCTGCTTCTCTAAGTGAAAGGTCATATTACAACATCTAAGAAACAAAGTCTAAGTGTTCATACTTTCGACACCAATTACACCCCATGCTATAGGAAGAATTTGATTATTTCCATCTCTTCCCATAAATATAATAATTGACATTTATAAACACCTTTAAGAAAGCAACCATCAACCTTCATGATTCTCCTACAACCAGCTGCCTAACCTTTCTTACAAGCTTCAAAATATGCATAAAATGTAGAGAAATAAGGCCTCTGATCCCCATCCTCGCAAACAGTCTTCACAACACAAGTAGATCTAGGATTTGATTTGTTAATTTTAGCTACATAATCAAATGGCAATGCATACTTAGCTTTGTAATCACCTAAGAGCTTATCGGTTACTTTTTTCTTTGCATTTCTAACCACAACATGACTAACATGAAGCTTCAACTCATTCCTTGCAAGTTCCCTAAAATTGTTTAATTTGATCGCAGGTTGAGATCTAATCCTACTTCTGAAAACCCAGAAACTTCCTATTTGCAAACTTAACTCTATTAACCCAATAACACATTTGGTGTGGGTTGTATGTTTTCACATTCAATATGTTGTCATTTCTCTCTATACTCACAAACAAAATTAAAGGAATTTTTTTTTTTTGCAGTGAACTCTTAATCTTTTGGGCTCATTCTTGGCAAAATATACTCCTAAACTCTTTTTAATGGCATGCCTACCTATAACCTCTCTAACCTCATCCTTGCTCTTGAAAATCATACCTACACTAGAAACAGGTAGATTTACTCTATTGTCAAACTGAATCCTATTTCTTTCCCTCTTATTTACCTCTCCATCCCCATCCTCATCAGTTTCACTATATAGATACCCAAGTTAGAGCTATCATAGTAAACACTACCTCTACTATCTGAACAAGCATCCTTATTAGCTACTTCATCATCATCGGTCTTTGAAGGTTCCTCATCTAAATCACTTTTATGGTAGTAGCATCACTTATAGGATCATCATCTTGCTTATTAACATTTGATAAAACTCTCCTTTCTATATTCTCTTAAATTTTGTCTTGTACCCTGTAACTCTTCATCCTCATCATTAGTGAGATAAGGAACATTTATTAATATATTATCAAATGTGTGATGGGGCTCACTATTATCACGCAATATATCTTTCTCATATATGTGACCACTATTTTATGCCCCTAAGTTTTCACTTTCCCATGCCCTAAGGGTGAAATACAAGAAGTAGACTCCACTGCATGTGTCTTGTTACTGACACTATATCCATTACCCACCATAAAAATTTCAACCATGTCACCATGTTTTACCCTATGACATGCATTTAAAACCCCCCCAAATTAACTTTAATTGTAATTAATTCCTCATCACCAACTTTTTTATGGTAAAAATATTCAATTTTATTCTCATCATAACTAAGGTCCTCTATAATAGAAGACAATACATTAGGATATAATAGTCTTCTATCCATGTCAAACATATTATCTACTATCTTGGTAATATCTCCAACATATCTACCTTTAACAATTTGCCCCCCAAAATGTATAACTAGTCTCAGCAAACAATCTTCCATCATCAAATAATAATAAAACAATACCTAAACAAATAAAAATTTACAGTAAGGTCCTCATCACATGCACCTTATTTAATATAAGTTCATAATAAAAAAATTCATACAAGCAAACTACAGGACCACCATGCTCAATCTACAGTCGCAAAAGGACATCAAGGAATTACCTTTCTTTAGGCGACGGTGAGGTCCACTAATTGATTAGAAAAGCTACTTCTATCTGCTCAACCATGTGCTCATGCATTTTCTCGTGACCCAACTTATGGACCAGAATGGTCAATTCGATCACATCTTGTTAGCAAATAAACATACATACATTGGAATTCTAAATCAAACAAATAGTGCTTTTTCCTAAATACCTTCCCAAAACAATAAATAATTTCACATAATTTTCGCAAATACCACCAACCTTAGGTGCTCACCCAACCACAAATTAATTTATTTGTAGTCCCAGGTTATTCCTTCAACCTCAGGTTCAACTAACTTTGTTCAAATGCAAGGCTTAGACAAATAATTTCATCATTAGGGATTTTGAATGTGAAGATCGATTAATCAATTAATGGAGAAATGTGATTTTTTCACTGTGAAGATCGACAAAAGAAAATTAGAGATTCAAATGAACAATTTGGGATTAAATTTCCATTTCATGAAACTCAACATTTTGAGACAAAAAAAATTCACAGTTTAAATGTAGTATTGAAATGATTCATTTTAATTGCATGGCATCTACGTGGCATTTTTAATTATTCATGTGATTTTGACAAAGTTTAAAAAACACGCGTTTAATCCTATCAATAGATGGCTCAAAGTCACTAACCCGTATAGTTAAGAGGCTCAACGTCATAAAATAGAAGTTCAGAGGCTTAACGTGCAAATCACGTAAAATTCAAAGTAAAAAATGCATTTTTCCTAAACAAAACTTACTACCCATCAAAACCAAAGCATATTCCTTCAAAAAAAAAAACAAAAAACAAAACAAAAGCATATCAGGAAGTAAACTGAAAGATAAATGTTCGCCACAATTGATTAGCCAATCAATAATCATCTTTAACTCTAACCTCAAATTTGTTAAGGCACTTGCTCTATTTAATTAGTACACAATTCTAGTTTAAGTGATCATTATCTTTTTTCATTATTATAGTTATGTTAAGACGAATTCTTTGCAAACCATTTCTATGTTTCAACCTTTTAATATTCTTTATTTTAGTGATTTAATTTTCTCATATCGATTCAATGTTTCATTTTTAATAAATACATACTGTCAAATAAATTGTTCTGATTGTTTTATTATTACCGATTTAATGACTTATTTTAGGTGAGATTCATTTTATGTTTAAAAGATATATTACTTCTAATTAAAAAAATGTCACGTTAAATTTTTTATTTGATATGATATCTTTTTTTAATATAATTTATCCAATTAAAACTAATCATACAAACAATCCGAACAACTTATTTAACAGCACTTATTAAAATTAAAATATTGATAAAAAATTAAAATCCTAAAATAAAAATATAGACATTAATAACATTATTCTTCCATGTAAAATAAGGAATCTCCTACTTATCCTATTAGTGAATTTCTAGGAAGTTCATATAAATTAATTAAAATAGGGAAAAACTTACACAATGGACTAGAAATTTTCTCATTTGACAAACATAATTGATTGGTCTATGGTTTTTGTTGAAAAAATGTTTTTTTAACTATTTGTCTATTACTTTTATGGGGAAAAAAGGAAAAGAGGAAAAAAATGTTTTATATAAATTATATTCTTCAAATTTCTACAACTTACCTTATCCCAATTGACATTATTCAAATTATAGTGTAAAAATTAGTGACAACAACAATAATATAGCCCTTAATTTCAAATTGGAGATACCCACAATTTATTTTTCTAGTTATCTGTATACATACACTAAAGCTTGAAAAAAGAGATTTTACCGTTTTTACTAACAGTTTGTTTCAAATCAATTTGGCTAGAATTGCTTTACAAAACCACAATGTCTATCATTTAATACTTAAAATTTTTTACTTTTTTGAACCAAGTTAAGTTTTGCTAGGGGTATCGATAAATCAGACCTCGACTGCATGAATCGAATATAAAATATATATTAACTAAATCTTATTTTAACTTTGATTCGAATCGAACCTTAATTTTGAAATATGTTCATTAAAAATAAATAAATATATAAAATTTAAAATAGATAATATAAACATATTTTTAAAATATTTAATATATGTTATTGTGAATAATTAAATAGATTATTGAGTAAATAGCATGAAAATAATTTTTTATTTTTAAGAAAATATTAATAATCATACAATCTTATTTTTTTTAAGTTACGCCAATAATCTTAAAATATAACATAGTAATTAATAAATAATAAGCAGATAGTAAATATTATTATATAAAAAAGTTTCATTTATTGATAATGCGTAAAAAAATATATTAATTCAACCAATGAGAATGTAGTAATGATTATAAGCAATTTTGGAACAGGTAATATAATTTAAAAAAATTATATAATAGTATAAGTTATGTATTGATAAAGAAGATATAGTAAATATTGTCATGTATAAAAATATTTTTACTATCAAGAAGATATAAAAATAAATTAATTCAATATTTTAATATAATTTTATTATATTAGGCCGCATTTAGTTATTTTTGTTAGTTGTATCAAACATTCAAAAACCAAAAACTAATATTCAAACTAATATATAATTATAATATTGTGTATTTTAAAATATTATTAAAACATAAAACAAACTCCACCTATACATGAGTTTCTTATGTATAGTCGGTTCCAAGCCCGAGTAAAGGAGGAGGGTTGCGGTAGGTAACAGTCAGTGTAAAATTTTTGTCACATCTCATAATACAGATTCTAATAATAGTATCGTTGGGGCATTTCCTACTTGCGACGCGCTACATCAGAGCCCGGATGTAATGAAGAATAAGCAAGGGTATAGGGCATTCCCCGAATGCGACACGCCATGTTGGCGCCCAGTGTGGTGCATAATAAATAAGGATTCTCACATCATGAACAAGTGTGAAAAAAGAAGTTAGTCCAAAATACGAGTAATACGAGAGATACATGTTCAGATAATAGTAAAAGATTATATAGGAAGAAGCATAAGAAAGAACAAGTAGGGAGTAAGATCAGAATAGGAACTTGAAATATTGGATCTCTTACAAGTAAACCAAGAGAATTTGTTGATACTATGGAGAGAAGGAAAATTAGTATTGCTTGTATTTAAGAGACTAAATGGGTTGGAGGAAAAAGTAAAGAAGTTGAGAATATTGGGTATAAAGTGTGGTATACAGGTACAGATAGAAGTAAAAATGGAGTAGGTATAATTTTGGATCGGAATCTAAAGGAGACGGTTGTAGCGGTGAAAAGAGTAAGCGATAGGATTATTTCAATTAAACTTGTGCTCCACAATGAGACCATCAACATAGTTAGTGCATATGCCCCTCAAGTTGGATTGGATGGAGAGAGCAAGCAAAAATTTTAGGATGATATGGATGAACTTATGCGAAGGATTTCAAATGATGAAAATATTTTTATAGGAGGACACTTAAATGGACATGTAAGAAAAGACAAAGTAGATTTTGAGGAAGTACATGGAGGGTATAATTTTGGAATTAGAAATGAAGAAGGTAGGAGTATCCTTGATTTTGCTTTAGCCTATAGTTTGATTCTAGCAAAAACATATTTTTTAAAAATGAAATTACATCTAGTGACCTTTAAAAGTGGGCAAAATAGAAGTCAAATTGACTTCATACTCACAAGAAAAGCCAATCGAACTCGATGCAAGGATTGTAAGGTTATTCCAGGTGAGGTTTTGACCACTCAGCATAGGTTAGTGATTTTGGATATCAAATTTAAGAGGTTAACTAGTAGGCCAAGGAGAAACAATATTTCTAAGATTAGGTGGTGGACTTTAAAAGGTGAAAAATAATTGTTGTTCAAGGATGAGTTGGTCAAAGCTGGAGGGTGGGAGGAAGATGTGAGTATGCCATCAAATGATATGTGGATAAACATATCTACAACAATTAAAGGAGCAGCTACAAAGATTCTTAGAGAATCTAAAGGGTGTGGACATCCCTCGAAGGAGTCTTGGTGGTAGAATGAGAAAGTGTAAAAAGCGGTAAGAAGTAAAAGAGAATGGTATAAGAGTTTGTCCAAGTGTAATAACAATGATGCTTTTGAACAGTACTGGTGCACGCGAGCTACGCTATAGCAATACCGCAAGTGCACGGGTCGACCAATTAATAAAGTAGTGAGTGAGTTATCGTCCCACTAAGGACAAGGTCAAGTACTAGTGCAAATCTTAACCGTTGTTTAGCAAATCAATAGGTTTGTGATGTGGTGTAATTAAAAATAATTAATCTAATGACTAAAAGTAAAGGGAAATTAAATGTTGAGCAAAGAGGATTGATGGTAATAAAACTATCCAGATATTGAATCCCCCTAGCCTCAATGATATTTATGAACATCAATTCAGTTAAATCATTTAATATAGTTGAGTTGGCATTCCTCTAACTTAGACTAAAACCTCTCTCAAGTGAATTAATCCCTAATCACTAAGTAGAGTGTCGGAATCTCTTCTCAAACACAATTAATTAGATCTTGCATTAAGAACAAGGAACTATAAACTAAAGGATCTTGGAAGTCTATCTCTAGTACTCCAATCAACCCTCAACCCTTATGAGTATTCAATTCATATCAAGCTTTCTCAAGTAAATAATATGAAAATTGCAACCAATCAATAAGCATGCTATTATCAATTAGAAATAGATCATTAAGTATCATAAGAATAAAACAACTCAATCAATTGATTCAACTAAATATAATTATTCAATCCATACAAATAAGCTAGGGTTCATCAATATCTAGATAGAGAATGAATTAGTTTATATTCAAAACCAGAAAATTAGAATAAAAGAAACCAAACAATCCATGGCGAATAATTTGTATTTCTTCACTTCAATCCTTGATTCTTGATTTAGATATTGTTTAGAGTATGTTTTCACCCTCAATCTCAGCTCCAAAACTCTCCTCTTTGCTTTAGAAGTGGGCTCTAGGTTATAAGATATGAAATTCGGCTCCTTAATTCGTGCTTCAGCGCAGCTTTTACAGTGTAGATAATTTCGCCTGACACGCCCATTGACAAGCCCATGTCACTGGGCGTGTTATTGCCACTGAGATTTGAACATAAGGCACGTCCAGTGACACGCCCATGTCACTGGACGTGTCATAGCTACTGTAAAACATTGCAAAAGGCACGGTTGGTGACACGCCCATGTCACTGGGCATGTCAATGCTTCTGTATGCAGCATCAAGGGCACGTCCATTGACATGCCCATGTCCATGGGCGTGTCCATTGATGAATTTTGCTCTTTTCTAATTCCTCCGAAATGACCATAAGCCTTAAAATAAGGAGAATTCCTGAAATTAACCCTAAAATACACTTTGAACAAACAAATTAAACTCAATTGGATAATAATCATATTAAGAAATAGGAATAATATATCATCAATTGTGCACTTATCAAATTCCCCCACACTTGAATTTTTGCTTGTCCTCAAGCAAACTAAATCACTGTAATAAGCAGAAATGACGAACCCCTCTATATTCAAAAAGAAAAGTAAAGTTTTGACAATACTCGAATCAGAAAACCTCACTTTCTCAACCAAAAACTGATTCACAATCATAACAGCTGAATCAATAAGTTTCAAAACAAAAAAAATATCACAGACCTAAAACCTAAAAATCCAGAGTTAAAAGATTGAGTATAAAATTCCAGAAAATTAGAAAGCCATGAGCAATGTACAAAAAATGTAAATTTTCTCTTAGGTTCTCTAACCCTTAAATTTTTATTTTATTTTATTTTATTTTTTCAAATGTATATACACATGTATATACATTTGAAGGAGCCCGACTTGTTTGAACTGATACTAACCTTTTGACGTGAAGGTAAACATTTGTGATGCCGACCCCCGGTTACTCAGCCAGAATCACCGTTCAAATGGCTACTAGCACTATTCATGATTCCAACTCATTTGTTTTAATTCAAGAGTAAAAATCAGTGAAACAGGGATAAATTTTCAAAGCTCCTTTAATTAGAATTATTTATTTATTTATTATAATTATTTTATATATTTTTTTAAACAACTCAAGGGTCAGAAACTTAAGGGTCATACTAAGTCCGGCTCAAGAATCTAAGAAATTATAACATGCTCAAAAATGTAACTAAGGTTTTAAACCTTAGATGTGTCCAATTTCCATCAATCCACAACCCAACTATAGCTATTACAATCGATCCTCAGCAATTGATCAAGATCACTAATTTAACCTTAACAAGAAATTGTCATTTAGGAAATCTCAAATTAGTTCAACATATAAAGGGAAACCACATCAATTCACACTTATTACAACAATCTAACTTACTTAAATCCAAAAAGAAAAACAATTTGCAGAAATTAATTGAGACAAATGAATCAAATAGAAAGACTGAAATATTAAAAATTTAATCAAGAAAGTATACCTCTACATGTATATACATTTTAAGGAGTCCGACTTGTTTGAACTGATACTAACCTTTTGACGCAAAGGTAAACATTTGTGATGCCGACCCCCAGTTACTTAGCCAAAATCACCGTTCAAATGGCTACTAGCACTATTCATGATTCCAACTCATTTGTTTTAATTCAAGAGTAAAAATCAGCGAAACAGGGATAAATTTTCAAAGCTCCTTTAATTAGAATTATTTATTTATTAGAATTATTTTATATATTTTTTTAAACAACTCAAGGGTCAGAAACTTAAGGGTCATACTAAGTCCGGCTCAAGAATCTAAGAAATTATAACATGCTCAAAAATGTAACTAAGGTTTTAAACTTTAGATGTGTCCAATTTCCATCAATCCACAACCCAACTATAGCTATTACAATCGATCCTCAACAATTGATCAAGATCACTAAGTTAACCTTAACAAGAAATTGTCATTTAGGAAATCTCAATTTAGTTCAACATATAAAGGGAAACCACATCAATTCACACTTATTACAACAATCTAGCTTACTTAAATCCAAAAAGAAAAACAATTTGCAGAAATTAATTGAGACAAATGAATCAAATAGAAAGAATGAAATAATAAAAATTCAATCAAGAAAGTATACCTCTCCCCCACACTTAAGACGCACATTGTCCCCAATGTGTGTGCAAAACAAGAATTAATGAAGAGAGAGAAAAACTGCCCTTTTCATGTCCATGAATGGATAAATATGAGTACGGTGCCAAGAGTATGGTGAAGGAGGATTTGCCTTAAAACAAAAATCTAAAATGCAAAAAGAAGAAAAAACAAGGTTAAGACATAAATAAATAAAATAAACAAACAAAAGAAACAGTTCTTAAAGAAAATAACAATAGTCCAAAAGCAATGAAAAAGAAAGAAAACTAAAAAGAATATTAAACAAGCAAAGAAATGAAAATAAAATAAAAATAAAATAAAAATGTGGGCTAGTCAAAAATCGGTGCATCGCCGGAATCGTCACTGAGGTGCAGGGGCAGGTAAAACATTGCAAAAGGCACGCTTGGTGACACGCCCATGTCACTCCGCGTGTCAATGCTTCTGTATGCAGCATCAAGGGCACGTCCATTGACACCCCCATGTCCATGGGCGTGTCCATTGATGAATTTTGCTCTTTTCTTCTACTTTCATCCGTAATTCCTCCGAAATGACTATAAGCCTCAAAATACAGAGAATTCCTGAAATTAAACCTAAAATACACTTTGAACAAATAAATTAAACTCAATTGGATAATAATCATATTAAGAAATAGGAATAAAATATCATCAATTGTGCACTTATCAAGTACAAACAAGCGAAAAAAGATGCTAAAAAGGCAGTTAGTTAAGCAAGAGCACAATCTTTAGAGAGTTTGTATGAGAAACTTGGAACAAAGGAAGGGAAAAAGCTATCTATAAATTGGCTAAGATAAGGGAAAAGAAATGATGTGATTTAAACCAAGTTAAGTGTATTAAAAATAAAAAGAATAAGGTTCTGGTTCAAGAAGAGGATATTAAGGAATGATGAAGAAACTATTTTGAGGAACTTCTTAATGGTAACCATAGTGCTAACATTAAAGGTTTAGACGTTAGGCCGGAGAAATATGTAAAATACACTAGACGGATTAGGTTTTTGGAAGTTAAAAAAGCTTTGAAGAGGATGAAAGTTGGCAAAGCCTGTGGACCAGATGGGATACTTATTAAGGTTTAAAAATGTTTGGGAGATACAACAGTTACATGATTGACATCTTTATTCAATAAGATCTTAAGTACAAAGAAAATGCCTAATGAATGGGGACAAAGTAATTTGATACCTATTTTTAAGAATAAAGGAGATATTCAAAATTTCTCAAATTATAGAGGTATAAAACTTATGAGCCATACTATGAAATTATGGGAGAGAGTTATGGAACACCATTTGCGGTTAGATACTTGTATCTCCTCAAATCAGTTTGGCTTTATGCCTGGTCGATTAACTATGGAAGCTATTTTTCTTATAAGAGATTTGATGAAAAAGTATAGAGAGATGAAGAAGGACTTACATATGATTTTTACTGACTTAAAAATGGCATATGATAGAGTCCTTAGAGAAATTTTATGGTGGGTCCTAGAGCGTAGGGAAATATCTATATGAGATATCCAAGTCTTAAAGGAAATGTATAGAGAGTCATTACCAGTGTCCGCACTGTGGGAGGGGATACTAAGGATTTTTCCGTTTCTATTGGATTACACCAACGTTCAGCTTTGAGCCCTTATCTTTTCGCCTTGGTCATGGATGAGCTAACAAGACATATACAAGATGACATCCCTTGGTGTATGATGTTTACAGATGATATTGTATTAACAGATGAGACTCAAGCAGGGGTAAGTCAAAAGTTGGAGTTATGGAGAAGCACTTTGGAATCTAAGGGTTTTAAGTTAAGTAGGACTAAGACTAAGTATATGCATTGTAGATTTAATAGCGAGAATAGAGAAAGAGAGGAAATTATTTTAAATGGAATAGCAGTACCTCATAGTACTTATTTTAAATACCTTGGCTCTATACTTCAAGAAGATGAGAGTTGTGAAAAAGATATAAATCATAGAATTAAAGCTGGTTGGATGAAGTGGAGGGGTGCTACAGGATTTCTAAGTAATTGAAAGATGTCAATTAAATTAAAAGAAAAATTTTACCGCACTGCAATATGGCATGCGATGAGTATGATAGTGAATGTTGGGCAGTAAAAGGATAACACATGAGTAAAATGCATGTTGCAGAAATGAGAATGATAAGATGGATGTGTGGTCATACTATGATGGATAGAATCTACAATGAGTACATTAGAGAAAAAGTGAGGGTAGCACCTATTGAGGATAAGATAAGAGAGCATAGATTGAGATGGTTTAGCCATGTGAAACGAAGATCTAGCGATGCGCTAGTTAGAAAAACTAAACAAGTTAGAGTAGATATAGCTAATAGAGGTAGAGGTAGGCATAAACTAACTCAAAGGTGGTCCAAAATGATCTTATGATGTTACATCTATCAGAAGAGATAACCCTAAATCGTATTGAGTGGCCGACCCCAATTAACTTGATATTAAGGTTTTGTTGAGTTGAGTTGAGTATCAAAACATAAAACATATAAATTAAATAAATTATAATCAAAACTCGTGCAAGTAAATAATTTTATGACTAGTTTTATAGTAATAACGGTTTATATTTTATTATATTTATAATAATTTAAAATAACATTTTATTATATTGATTTATTGCTTAATATTTAATATTATGTAATAACTAAAGTACTTTTCTAATTTAACTACAAAATAAAGTAGATATAAATATAGATAAAAAATTATAATTAGTAGTTAAATTATATATAATTATTAATTTGTTGTCTAATTAAAATATTTTTTTTTAATTTAGCTTAAAAATAAGTAAATAAATAAAATACCCATTATATATATAAAGTTGAAAATGGAGCAAATTTAAGTTGTCATGTATGCATAAATACAATGTAAAAAAATTTAACCAAGAAAATAAGTAAAATATTTTTGTAGCGTTATTTATAATTGAAACATGGACTATTGATAATATAATTCCCATTATTCCCAAAATGACTAGAAGTTCTGATAAAACTAATAGAACAGAAAATTCTTAATATTCCCTATTGATGGAATCCGTTTCCACAAAACAATTCATGCAACAATTCACGTTTACAATGATGATAGAAAATAAAGATTTTTAATATTCCCTAAATTAATTGTTAAACATGGAATAACAAATTCAAAAACTCAGAAAAATCCAAACCCAAACCCTAAACCAAAATCCCAATCTCCATCTTCTTTAATTTACATTCCCAAACAATCAAATAACCAAACAAAACACATCTCAATCGAGTTCCTCTTCGGCATTGCACATGAATTCTTGCTTCTTTGAGCACCGTCCAAAAACCTTGCAGTATCGTCTCCGATTATCAAATTTTATTTTATGAATTTATGGTGGAGACTGAACTGAAAGAAATTGCATTAAAGGTTGGGCTGAAGCATTAAAATCGCGGTAATTCTAAAAGAAAATACAAAAATCTGGCATAAAAGTAATATAAATAGCAATTGTGTAAAATGACAATAAGAACCCTAATAAAAATTTGTTTTAAAAAATGGTAAGATGTGTAATTTTCCCAATAATTTATAAATTAGTGTACAAATCACAATTTTCTCTTCATTTGTCCCACATATTTATGAGATCAATACAAAAACTTTAAATTTAAAGAATTAATTATTAAACTCTAACCCAAAGAAAATCAGACAAAATTAGAAAGCAATAGTTGGAAAATGAAACTGAAATTCCAGAGGAACTAAACTTGAAATGAAAAGGTGATAGAAAACTAGACTTGAAAAATTGGTGACCACAGATAAAGATGAGAAAATATATATTAAATGTGAGTGACAAATAAAATTTAAGAAAATTTAATGATTAGGTATAATAGTTTCTAATGGAATTTTGAAAATTCAGAGGCGTTAATGTAGTTTATTTATTATAAAAATATAAAGAATATGAGTAAAAAAAAAATAAAATCTAAAAGTTTTGGAGGTGAACATGTTTATCTTTAAAAACTTTAAAAGAAAAATTATGGGTGAAAATTGAATTTGGCAAAGTTAGAGGTCATGGCCCCCAACCTTGTTCATAAATTCTGTAAAAGTATTGATCCAATTTGAGTCATTTTATAGAATAGATTCAATGCATTCATTCCCCCAGAAACATGGTTTATGACTTAAACCATTATTCTATAACCTTATCAAACACACAAAACTCATATCAATTGGCTCAATTAAAATGATAGTCAGGATATGATTAATATGAATGAAAACTGCATATCATCAGAATCTCTTTCTTCAAACTGCATATCAAGACCAATAATATCATCATCTTACATTGATGACTTGGGAAAAACAGCAGGAACCGTCCTTCTGGTTTTACAAATAGGACCCATCTTTCGAATTTGTGATCGAATTGATCCATTTTCACTTGTAGTGCTTACTGATTTTGGAAGCCGATCAGTTTCTCCATTCTCCATCTGTAAAGAAGAAACAGAGTTAACTCAATTTACTCCGTAAAAACTCTCTGTTTCAGTGATACCATTGTTGAAGCTTTTTGCAAAAATCACTGTTACATTGGGTTCACCAGTTTACATCAATGATGATTTTTTTTTTTTAAAAAAAAAGACATTCTAGAAAGCTTAACAAGACCGGCAACTAGGATGAAATAAGTCAAGAGGCATGTAAGCCAAAAGAAAAAAACCAAATAAGTGCCAAAAACCAAGCTTTAATAATAAAGAATAGTCTTTTTGTGAAAGAATAAATTAGAAAGATCTCAAATTAAGAGTAAAAGAGAGTGAAAGGATTTAGGAGATTTACTTATAGACTAAATTTAGTGATATTTTTAACATTTTGATGTATGAAATTATTAGGATAGTCGTCCAATTAAGTTGTTATCAATGTATATAAATATACCAGGTCAAGAATTCAAGATTGCAACACTAATATTCAAATAGAGTATGTCAAGATCAAGACTTAGAACCCAACTACTCACACACACACATATATATATATATATATACTCAGAAAATATTAGAATGAGTCACCTTGTTAATTGATAATTAAATATTCAAATTTATCCTTAATAATATCTAGTTAAAATTTTCTCTAGAAAGTGGATTGAATCAGATAAAAAGCTGAGATTTTGACATATCCATTAATAAAATTTTTCAGAACTTATGAATTAAAACTGTTATTATTTTATAATTATGTGTATTTCATAGAGAAACTAGTACCTACGGCGCCCAAAGACTAATCACCTAATATCACTTGCTTAACTGAACACATATCAGAGGCTAAATTAACTTCAAAATCAGAGAAAAAAAAAATTCTCTTTTTCAAAACTCTGTTTTCTCTCTCTCTCTCTCTCTCTCTCTCTCTCTCTCTCTCTCTCTCTCTCTCTCTATTGATTGGTATACCGATGACTGTATTCAAAAGAAGCTAGACTTGAAAAGGCCTTAAATTCAAGAAATATTGTTTCAGAACCAAAAGTAAATACCAAGTCATCAAAATTTGAAAATCTTAGTCAAATTACAAAATCAACAAAAATAAATAAATAAATAAGAAATAAATAGATTATAGCAATACCTGTAAATTAATTGCTGTGCAATATGGTGAGGAGAAAATTAATAAGAAAATAATAGAAAGTTTGGAGGACAGACTGCGATAGAGGGATGAAAAAACCTGACTGCTAACGGAATTGATAACTTCTTATGTTGGAAATAATTTTTGTAATTAATTCCTTCCTAATCAAAGATTAATTTCTTTTTTGTGATACTAGAACCAATTTTTGTGATACTAGAAGCAAAATTAAATATTAATATATAATAACACAAACATTTGTTTTAGAAGAAACGAAATAATAAAAGTTTTAAGTTATAACTTTGATAAAATAAAAATAAAAATAAATAATCATCATTTCACGAATTTCTTATTATAATTTTAATAATTATTATTTAAACTTTTTAACAAGCATAAATTGAATAATAACTCTTTTAAAAGTTAAATTTATATAGACATCTCATTAATTTTTAATGTTATTGTAGTTTAAAGATTTTAATTAAAATTTATAAAAATTAACTGCAACACCCCGCCCTAATTTATAAAGTCGGCTGGCGAATAAAGAACTAGAAAAATTATTTGAGGAAATCCTAAAAAGTAAGAAGTAGGAATTTAAGCTCCATTGAAACTTAGAAAATATGTGGGTGGAAGAATGATAAGCTAAAATAGGCTAAATACATATGCAGTTTTTTGAACTTATAGCATTTAGTTATTTTGCTCCTTAAACTTTCAATTTAATCATACAATCCCTTAAACTCATACTTTTTTAACTTATAAACACAAATTTATTAAATTATACTGAGTCATAATGAGTCACTAAAATATATATTTGATACAAAATATGTAAATGCAATAGGTAAAATAATTAATATTCATCAATATATATAGATATTTATTAGTATAAAATAGAAGAGCACATAAGGCAAAATGATTAAAATAAAAATTTAGAGGGCAAAGTGATTAAACGTTGTAAGTTCAGAGGACTATTTCTGCACTTGGCCGCTAAAATAAATTGGTTTAGTATGAAATTTGCAATAAAGAATGAATTCAATATGTGAGATGGACGAACAGAGATTGCTAGAAATTAATTGTGGGACTTATAATCCACAAAATAATATTAGGTAGGACTTATGAGAGATTATGGAGACTTATGATCAATGTTTTTAAAACTAGATCGAACCGACCAATAGAATTTGGTTAACCAAGAACCAAAGGTTAGTCCGGTTAATAAACATTAAAAAATCAAATTTATAAAAACCGATCAGTTAAATCGAATCGGGATGAACTTGACCTAATCAGTTTTCTAATTGTTAAGTATTTCTTAATAAAAATCAAAGAAAAATTTTAGATTTATTTTTTATATATATTAGATTTAATATGTGATATTTTTGAGTTAATAAAATATATTTTTATTATTTTTAAATTTTTTATTTTTAAATTTTTATGATTTTATACTTTTTTATTAATATCTATAAATAAAAATTTATTATATTATTATATTATTAAACCTAAGTCAACACAATTGAATTATGAATCAATTATCAATCTAATCTAGTATCCAGCTTGCTTTTTAAAATCATTGCTTATGATTAAAATAAGATACATGCTACCCTTGGAAGAGTAGCAAACAAAAATTTAGCTAGAGTTGTAATATAAGTTAGGAAGGTGAATAACTAATGGAAGTAAATGCTATTTACTTTAGAAACTAAATTACTGGGCATATATGTGAGGCTAGTGATTAAATAATGAGAATTATGATAAATTATAATCTGGAAAGAATTTGGAAATTGATTCAATAGTTTGGATATTATGAAATCTAAATATTATTGGAGTTTGAATTACTAAAGTAAGGTTCGGAATAGGACTTCGAATAATTGAGGCTAAAAGTTAAAAAGATGTGTAGTAGCCCTATTCATATAAGTGTGCACTTACTAATATAATTAAATGGAGAACCATGGGTAATAAACATGAAGATCATGGAGGAATTAAGGAATAGAGTAGGATTGACAATTGAATGATACGTTTGATTTACAAAGTATGAACCGTAAAAAGTATGGACCGTGTACATGTATGGAGGAGTAAGAAGCAAGAATAGAACCTCAATAAATAAATAAATAAATATTATTATTATTATTTTTATAAATGATAAACAAACATACTAAACAAATTAAATTAAATAATGGAATTAAGTTGCAATAAGAAGAAAAAACTCCTTGAACCTAGGGATCGCTTCTCTCCCTATTAGTGTAACACTTTTATACCCTATTTACATATAGCACATATTCCCTTGAATGTATAGGATATGCAAATAGGATACAAAAGTATCACTAAGTTGTAATTATAAACCCATTAATTACTTCTCTATAGAAATAGTTTAACTCATAGCTAGTAATATATGTATAGGAAAAATCCTTTGAAAATTTTTGTTAGAGTTTTATCTATAATTAGAACGTAATTCGAATTCGAAAAATTCAACCTGTAAAACAATTATATTTCTCAAAGTATTTCCTTACAACTCACATCCTAATACCTCATGATTATATATATACATACAAGTGTGATAAATACTATAAATACTTACAAAAACTTATAAAGTTACAATACTTCGTATTGCAAAATACATGATAATAAAATAGTTGATCAAAAGAATATTTACATGCAATGCCAAAGGCTCTGGTCTAGTGGCAACAGAAGAACTCCTAGTATCACTTTAATACACTAGATCTGTCCTAGTCTAGAAGGGCTTCCATTGCCCTGTCACCTGCACGATAAATAACTTGCACTGAGCTTTTCGCTCAGTGTTATATACTTTGATAATATAAATTTAATATAACAACATAATATGAATATGCATCAAACTTTAATGTCACATACGATTGTCTTTATTTAATGGATAAACATGAAACATCTAACATGCATTGGGCCTAAATATCCTTATACAATAATCTAGTTCCAGAAATATAGCTTTGGCCTATCTCAACAATAATGACATCATTGTGTCTCGCTAGTAAAGATAACTATATCTGTGACACTCAGTATCTCATCCATAGTATAATCATATCTCTGACACCAAATGTGTCTCGCTTAGGGGTATAGCTATATCCGTGACACCAAGTGTCTTTCTATAGAGTATGGCATGCCAAACTACTAAACATAATCCTTTGGAACTAGTTAAAGTATAAGGTTATACATAATACACAATCACATTTTATCTTTTCTTCTCATTCCACATTATTGTCATACTTTTTACATATTATCATCATTTATATCATATTCTCAAGGTTATCAACAATATACACACTTTTCTAATCACATTCAAGCGCCATGGTCGTGCCGACCTGAAGGCTACGCCCGCGCACTTTAAAACGCTTCTGTCCAACCTTAAAAATAGGCCCACAACGGTGGCACTCCATAGGACACACTCGTGCCTTTGAAAATGCTATTACCACATGTCTGCATCAAGGCCACAATCATGGCTCTCCAATGCCACACCCATGGCTTTTAGTTCAATGCTGCCACACCATAAATTTTCACAAACAAACCTAAATCAAAACCCATGGTAGCGCCCTCCACAAGGTCATGCCCGTGGTCACCAATATTGTACCAAATCACAATCATTCAACTCAAAACAATGAAAAATAATAGAAGACATAATTAAAGTATGTACTAACCTTTTTAAAGCCTTAACTCTTCCAACACCAACTCTTCCAACACTAACTCTTCCAAACTTTCCCAGTTCCACCAAGTGGTCTCACCTCTTTGTTCACTCACAACAATTCACTCAACTCCTAATCAAATCATGAGTTTAGATATAATATTAGCAATTCATATAAACACACTTTAACTCCTTAAACTACACCTAAACCCAATTAGCCATAACTCTTGCCAAAACCCTAATTTCTAAATCACTTATCCTAAACCCTAGCCAACCTCATTCAATCAATATTCTAAGTTTAGAATTAGCACTTCTATATCAAATAACTTCATTCCACTTTATTTAAATAATTATATAACAATTCATTAGAATTTCTACTTAAAAGAAACTCATCTAAAGTTAGAGAAAACTCACCTAGCACTTAATTACAAATAAAACTATCTTCAATTCTTAGAAAATCTTGTTAGAACTTGATTAATATAAGAATTAAATCTCATTCTCTTACTCAACCATGGGGTCGGCCAAGGAAGAAGAAAGGGAAGAAGAAGATGATCCATACTCTAGAACTTTGACTTTTATGTCTTCATCCACTAACAATTAGTTATATATATTTAATTGATTAATTTAGATATTTATAATTTATATTATTATTTTATATTATTAATTGTTCTACTTTTGACTTTTTACCTCTTTTACTATTTACATTTAGCAATTTATATGTTATATATATTTCATTTATATTTTATACAACTCTCTCATCTAAATCTCCCTTAGCCCCACCAATAAATGTGTTTAATACAGTTTAACTAAAAATTAGGGGCATTACAATTAGGGTTTTGTACTCCTCAAAGGTTTTTGACTTTTCAGCTTTTTTAGAATGATTGCCCCCATTCGAATAACGGATTTTTCTTTTTAGAGTCATCTAATTACAATGTAACCATTAGAGGATGTAGACGACTTGATGGAATCCCTTAAATTGATAAAGGACGGGACGAGGATAAGGAATGTGATTATTGACCAAAATGTTGAACAGATTCAAAACTACCGATTTCACTCTGTCTTATTGACAAACTCCTCATTAAAAAGGATTTTAACATTCTTGCCTTTATTTCATACTGAGAAAAAGGTTTGGCCTGAGAGAGATGGGGAAAAATAATTTTGTTTTTTAATTTTTCAAGAGTTGGATAAGAAAAAGGTATTAGAGTTAGGACCCTAGTGTTTTAATGATTTTTTATTGATACTCAAAGAGATGCAGGAACAATGTATGACATCTATTATTGATTTTGGTGAAGCCAGTTTCTGGATTCATACTTATAATGTAACTTTTACGTGGTTATTAAAATCAACAACAAAAATAATCACACGTCTTTTACACTATTTGGTTAAAGTGCATGAAGGGGACACTTTGGGATGGAGACATTATTTGAGGGTTAAGGCGTTATATCAATTTTAATAAGCAACTACCAAGGGGGTTCTTTTGCAATTGGGCTCAAAAGTCAAATGGATTAAAATAAAGTATGAGTGATTGCTACTCTTTTGTTATGGCTATAGGTATATGGGGCAAATTGTTAGAGATTGTGAATTTGGTAACTTCCAGAAACCATATCAATATGGGGATTTCTTACAAGTATCGCCAAGAAAGATAATCCGATTGAGAAATTGAAGGAAGACAAACTTATTGAATAGCTCGTTCCTCCACAAATGAGTGGTAATAACAATAATGATAAAGGCAGTGGTTTTTGTATGAAAGCAAAATGTGCTAAATCATTAAAAGAATTTCTAGATGAGATAAATCAACAGGATAAAAAAAAGAAGTTGGCTGCTGAGGAGGTAATAAACAAAAATGGTAGGACTAAAAGTCAAAGAGCAATGATAAAAATAGCTAATTAATGAATCATAGTGAACAAAACAATTGGGGATGATACTTTGAATAAGGAGTAAGAATGCAATGAAGGTGGTGAGGATGCTCAAGATGGGAATCCAGATTGGGTGACTAAATTATATATAAATTTCCAAGAGAGTGCTACTTCTAACAGAATAGACAATCTGAGAAGGAAGAAAAGTGATGGCAGATGTATGTGAAAAAGGAAGAAAGGAGAAAGAAGTCGTACATAAGAGTGTGAACCAAAGTTAATTCTAAATTAAAAAAAAAAAGTTTGAAAGACAACATGGATACAAATGATGATGTTCTTATGGTCTATAAAAATAAAATTTCTCAAAGGAATGTCCTATGTTATTAGAGGCGATCAGTGGCATGGACCCCAGTTACTTACAACTATGAAGCTTATTAATTATAATTGTCCAGGTTTAGGGGGTCTCTCGGCAGTTAGTAACCTTAAGAAGTTGACTCAACTTGAGACCAGATTGTCGATATTTTTAATAAAGACTGAAGTATCAGAAGAATGAGCTCTTTTGTGAGGAATAAGATGGGTTTTGCTAATAGTTTTGTGGTGAAAATTCAAAATAATGGGGGTTGCTTAGCATGCTTCTAGGATGAAAATTTGAAAATGAAGTTAATATCTTTCTCTACCCATTGTATCTATTTTGAAGTGACAAATATAAAGGATTCTTTATGTCAACACCTTACCTATTTTTATAAATGGCCTAAACGGTAAAACAAACACAAATCTTCAGAATTATTGGGAAATTTAAAAAGCTCAATCAACTCTCCCATGGCTAATATTGGTAGCCTTTAACAAAATACATTGTCAATTGAAAAAAGTAGGGTGGATCTGCGCAACCTAATTATTTTATAGAAGCTTTCAAGGATATACAATCTTATTGTAAGTTGCCAGATTTATAATATGAAAGCTATAAATTCACCTGGGATGTGGGAGAGATCATCCTCATTTCATTGGAGAGAAAATTGACAAGGGGATTGCTACATCATATTAGATCATAATTGACAGGGGGTTGCTACATCAAAATTATCAGCTTTGATTATTTGGCAATGGTGATGGATTTAACTAGTCATTTCTTATCCTCCAATACTAGAAAACGAAGATTTCTTTTTGAGAATATGTGGATGCAAGACTCAAATGTTAATGAAGTCATTTAGGAGCCTTGTGATACGAGTAAAGAAGAATCTTGAAGAGGGAAAATCAGTAGCAACAGTGCTATCCTTCAAGAATGGCTGCAAAATAATTTTAAAATTTTTAAAAAGCAAAGAAATGAGATTGTTGAGAGACTTCAATATCTAGTTTCAAGCAACACTAGTGACTAGCTGTGTGAAAGGAAGAATTTAAAGGAAAAATTATACATGATTCATTCTATAGAGGAAACGATGTGGCACCAAAGGTCAAAAATCCATTAGTTGGCAGAGGGAGATTATATTTTCATGCAACTGCATCCAAAAGAAGGAAAATTGATCAAATTCTTTATTTGAAAAATGTAGATAGTGATGAACTCACAAGGATACCTCTCAACAATTATATCATCTAATTTTATAAGAAATTATTTAGCTTAAATGGTGGTAATGTGGCTGCCCATAACACGCATTTTATTATTCTAAAAATTACTGATATGTATCAAGCCTTAGAGCAACTTGTTACAATAGAAGAGATTTATAGTGCTTTAAAGATGATGCATCGGACAAAAGACCCTAACCTCGATGGATGCTCACCATCTTTCTGCCATCATTTTTTAGGGTATTATAAGAGGAGATGTAGTCAAAGTGGTGAAAAATATTCTTGAAGGGGGGAGCTTTCAACCGGTTTAATCATACAAATATTTGCTTAATACCAAAGGTCAAAAATCCAAAAAAAAAATTATTGAGTTTAGGCGTATTATCTTGTCCAATGTCTTTTGCAGGATTGCTACAAAGGTATTAGCAAATAAATTGAAAGGTATTCTTGGAGAAGTCATTGATGAGACCCAAAGAACTTTCGTACCCAATCGACTAATTATCGATAACACATTGGCTGCCTTTGAAGCATTTCATTGTATGAGAATGACAAGTAATAGTAGAAGGAAATTTATGAACTTGAATTTGGATATGGCTAACGCTTATGATAGGGTTGAATGGAGTTTTTTGGAAGCAATTTTGATCGAGTTGGGTTTCTCGAGAATGTGAGCATCGACTGTTATGAGATTTGTTACCTCTCCTTCTTATTCCATCTTAATAAATGGTGAATGATGTGGAAATTTCTTATCATCTAGAGGACTTAGGTAAGGGGATCCACTATCCCTTTACCTATTTTTGTTATGCACATAAGGGTTGATTAGTTTATTGAATGAGATGGTGAGAAATAGGCTGATTCACAGGTTTGAATTTGCAATAGAGCTCCTATAATCTCAATCTTATATTTGCAAATGATTATATCATCTTTATGAGAGCTTCAATGCAGGAAGCAAATACTATTCAATCCATACGGGGCAAATATGAAAGCTTATTTGGCCAAAATATAAATATGCATAAGTCAAAGATTTACTTTGGGAGAAATATTATAGAAGAATATCATAATAGTATTGATAACGTATTAGGCATCTGGAAGGTAACAAACCATACTTTTTATTTAGGCAAGTCAATAGTGGTGGGTCGGTCAAGGAATGATATTTTTAGCAATTTGAAAGATCACTTTGTGGGATAAAATGAATGGGTAGAAGGAGAAATTTTATCTTGGACTAGGAGAAATATTATAATCAAATTAATGGCACAAGTTATCCCAAACTATGCTATACAATGTTTCAAAATACTAATTGGTGTTTGTCATAAGTTACGAAGTATCATTAGTAAATTTTGGTGGAGCTGAAATTTCACGGTAGGTGTTTGCATTTATGTAGTTGGGAAAAGCTTTGTAAACCAAAGGAGGAGGGTGGATTGGGATTTGGAGACTTTGAATATCTTAATAATACTTTACTAGCCAAGCAAGGGTAGCATTTAATTAATTAAAAACCAGAATCTCTTGTGGCTAGACTATTAAAAGTTAAGAACTATCCCAATTGTGACTTCATGCGTGCTGATTTAGGATTTTCACCTAGCTTCACCTGGCGAAGCATTATATATGGTAGAGAAGTCCTTATATGTGGAACTCAAATGAGAATTGGTGATTGAAAGTCTACTCAGATATGGATGGATAGGTGGATTCTAAAACTGACAAGTTTCAAAGTAATTATCCCCCTCCCCCCCAATTGAGATGCCAAATGAAGCAAAATTTACAAAACTTATAGATGCAAAGAACATGTGTTGGAATTGGGAGCAGATTAATAAGATATTTCTTACTATAAATGCTAATCGAATATTAAGAATTTTGTTGGAAAATTGTCAAAAAAAATGACCAACTAATTTGACATCATCACTCCTCTGGCAATTATTTAGTTAAAAGTGAATGTAGATTGAATTTTAATTCAATATATTCTTAGTTACAAGCTCTATTTTCAAGCTTAAATTGGTCTCATTTCTAGAGCAAGCTATGGAAAATAAATGTAATGCCCATAACATAAACTTTCTATAGTGAGCATCCTTAAATATCTTACCTATAAGGTGCATCCTCAACAGGAAAAATGCTAGATATCAGTGATTCGTGCCTTTTTTACAGTTGAAGTGAATCAATACTTCACCTCTGTCGAGATTGTCCAAGTTTTAAAGATATTTGGCAAGTTATTTCCTTACCACAAGTGAGGAATACAATAGGTCATAATTTTAAACTTTGATTTGCAAATGTTATATCATTGTGTTCAAAGGATGATTTGGTGAAGGAAGGCACAATTTATTATTTCATATGGTAGCAAAGAAATAATGCTATTTTTAAAAAAGAAGCAGTTAATTTACAAAAAATTATTCTCCTATCAAACACATGTTAGATGGAGCCACAAAATTTTCAGATTGTAGCACAACAAAACACTCCTACTCTATGTCTTGGTCTCCACCTCCACAAGGTATGATAAAGATGAATATAGGTGTAAGTATGTTGAGTACAAATCATATTGAGTTTAGGATCATTTTCTAAGATGTAAAGTATTGGCTTGTTCTCTTAAATCAATTCGACGTTCATAGAGTTCATTAATTGCCAAAATTGAGGCTTTAATTTATGGATTGAAGCTGGCACTTGATCTCTCTTTTCATTCACTTATTATTGAATTTGATTGCAAAAACCTTATCAATCATCTTGAATCAGGTTTTCCTCCTAGAAGTGAGTTGGATTTGTTTCTTCTAGAGTGTTATTTTATTTCTTGTTTGTTCAAGGCTTGAGAGAGAAAAAAAAATAGAATTGCAGAACAAAAGATATCTTTTTTTATTACAAAGAAATGGCTCTGAACATTTATAGCTTATTAAGAAGCTAGATATATATATATAGGCT
Source organism: Garcia nutans (assembly GCA_947685225.1). NCBI lineage: Eukaryota > Viridiplantae > Streptophyta > Magnoliopsida > Malpighiales > Euphorbiaceae > Garcia > Garcia nutans. The sequence goes on from CANTUV010000037.1 coordinate 44,299,826, forward strand.
AATACAGATGGTGTTGTTATGCAAAATAAGAAGGAAATGCATTATAATCTCCTCTAATTCAGCATTGACAGATGGTATGAATATCAGATATAGCTGTCCATTATTTAAAGTTTCCTTTATCTATTGAACCGCCAATTATATAGGAATTTGTTGCTATTTAGATGTCCTTGTCACCAACTATATGTCCTTTGATATCATTGTGAGTATTATCATGCTTATCTCTCCATTATTTACGAGATTCTTTATCACTCCATGATCTTACAAGATGTTGACTGTTAATATCCCTCCGCAAACTGAGCCGGGGTTGAAGGCACAATTTGTTACGAAAGAAAGCAAGGGATGCCTTGGGCACAGGTTTAGTAAATATATCAGCAATTTGTGTAGCAGAGGACACATGTTTAGTGGTAAGTAATCCAAAAGCAACTCGTTCACGTACATAGTGGTAATCCAGTTTGATATGCTTACTTCGAGCATGGAAGACAGGATTGATGGTCATATGTAAAGCACTGATATTATCACAGTATAAGATGGGTGCAGAAGAGAGTGATATGCGAAGATCATCGAGAATGTAAGTGAGCCATGTAAGTTTAGCAGTAGTATGGGCCATTGCACAATACTCAGCTTCAGTACTAGAGCGAGAGACTGTGTGTTGTTCTTCGCGCACCAGGAAATTATATTTGTGCCAAGGAAAGTGCAATACCCTATGGTAGACCGTCTTGTTGTAGGACAACCAGCCCAGTCAGCATCAGAAAAGGCAGATAATTCAAGAGATGTATTGGAAGTTAGAGATAAACCAATGTTAACTGTGCCTTTTAGATACCGAAGAATGCGGTGAACCAATTTGAGATGAGCAACTATAGGGGCATGCATAAACTGAGAAACATAATTAACACTGTAGGAAAGATCTGGCCGTGTGAGGTATTGGAGAGCACCAACAATTCCATGAAAATGAGCAGGATTATTAAGAGGAGTTGAAGCATTAACAAGCTTACTTTTGACCACCAGAGGCGTAGGCATTGGCTGACAATGAAGCATATGAGATCGTTCAAGAATGGTAATCGTATAATGAGACTGAGACAGATGTAGGCCGTTTGATGTAGGCGAAATCTCAATGCCCAAAAAATGATGCATCGGTCCTAAATCCTTCAAAGAAAACTCATTACTTAAGACTTGAATAAAAGAGGTAACAAGTTCCATGAAGGATCCTGTAAGAAGCATATCATCAACATAGAGGAGTAAAACAAGTAAACCATTAGTAGAATGAGAAATAAAAAGAGATGGATAAGCCAAACTACAAAAAAAAAAAAAACCATATAAAATAAGGAATTTGCTGAGTCTATCAAACCAAGCACGAGGTGCTTATTTAAGTCCATACAGAGCACGTTGGAGTTTACAGACATGGGAAGGATTTTATTTGTCAGGCATACCTGGTGGTTGTTCCATATAAATGTCTTCACCAATTTTTCCATGTAAAAAGGCATTTTTGACATCAAGTTGGCAAATTGGCCAGTGTTTTACAAGAGCAATAGTTAAGAGTAAATGAATAGTACCCGATTTGATGACAAGAGAGAATGTTTCAGTGTAATCAATACCGTCAAGTTGATGATAACCTTTGGCAATGAGATGAGCCTTGAGACAATCCAATGTGTCGTCAGGTTTGAGCTTTGACTTAAAACCCCATTTGGATCCTATGACATGTTGATTTGCAGGACGGGGAACTAACTGCCAAGTTTTATTTTTGTGTAGTGCATCAAGTTCATCAACCATAGCAGCTTTCCATCCAGGATGGGAGAGGGAAATTTTAATGTTCTTCGGTTCACAGAGAATAGTAGAATATGTAGTTACCGTTAAGGCATATCGAGGATTTGGCTTAACAATTCCAAGTTTCGAATGAGTTACCATAGGATGAATGGGAGGTGTGTCATGAGAATGCTCAATGGTTGTGGAAGGAGACACAGGTGAAGAGACAAGGTAATTAGAAATTGGGTCAAAAAGTTGTAGAAGAGGGCTGAGTATGTCAGAGGTTGAATTAGGCATGTCTATTCTTGCAATGTCTAGAGCAGGTGTGTGATGCAATGAATTGGTCTGAGACGGCAAACCATCAACTAACAGCAGCGAAATAGAATTTGCTGAGAGAGGCAATTGTAAAGGTGTACCTGAATCAAGATTTGTGTTAGAAGATGGCAACCAAGAATCACAAATATTAAGAACATGTGAGGCAGTAGAAGGAACATATGAAGATTTAAAAGGAAAAACTGTTTCGTCAAAAACAACATGGCGAGAGATGAAAAATTTCTTAGTAGATGGATGGAAACATTTGTAACCTTTATGTTTATCACTATATCCTACAAAAATACACATGATAGTCTTAGGATCAAATTTATGAGTTCTTGTATCCCAAGTATATGAAAAACATTTAGAACCAAAGACGCAAAGTGATGTATAATCAGGATGAGTGCCATGTAATTTAAAATATGGACTGCCAAAATGAAGTGAGGAAGATGGTAACTTGTTAAGAAGAAACAAGGCTGTGGTAAAAGTTTCAACCCATAAATAAAGAGGTGCATGACTATGAAATAACATTGTCATACCTAGTTCGCAAATAATTCAGTGCCTCCTCTTAACCATACCTGTTTGCTCTGGAGTATAAGGACATGAAATTTGATGAACAATACCTATTACAAGAAAATGTGATGATAATCTAGAGTTGACAAATTCTCCACCACCATTCGAATGGAATATCTTTATTTTTTATTAAACTATCTTGAGATGTATTGTTCAAATGCTAAATAAGCAATAAAAAAATCAGATTTATGTTTCAAGGGAATAATCCAAGTATACTTTGAAAAGTCATCAACTAAACATGTATAAAACTTAAACTTGCCAATTGACAATATAGGAGCAGGTCCCCACAAATCACAATGAATCTTATCAAAAATACCAGAACTAGAGTGTTTAGAATGAGCAAAAGGAAGTTTGCTGAGTTTTCCTAATTGGCAACTATCACATAAATGTTCAGGTCGTGAAGAACCGGTAACAATAATGAATCTTTTATTTTTCAATAACTGAACAATAGAAGCTTGAGGATGTCCTAAACATTTATGCTAAAGATCAGCAGTTCCAGATCTGAAATGATGAGAGAAGTGTGCTTTTGGTGTATCAGACAAAACATACAGGTTATGTTTCCTTTTCCTTGTTATTAAGGGATGTTTTCTTTACACAAAAACCAACATCAGAAAATTCACAATTAATAGGAAATTGAGAAGTTAATTGACTTATTGAAAGTAAATTTCTTTGCAAATTTGAAACTAAAAGCACATCATAAAGAGGCAAAGTCTTTTCCTGTTTAACAAATGAATTACCAATGCCTATTATAGATAGAGGAAAGCCATCTCCAATTAAGAATCAAATCCAGAATATTCATGAATATTAGTCAACATGTCCGGCTTACCTGTCATGTGATTGGAACCTCCTGTATCAACAGTCCATTCTGTGTCGACAATAGAGTTGTCTAAGGTGAAGGCAACAAGAGCTTGTGGAATTGAGTCATGCCTTGTCATCTGTTTTTTTATCCACCAACAAATTTTGGCAATATGGCCTGTTTTCCCACAATATTGACATGTCTCATTTCGGTACAGATCCTGCTCCGCTGCTGTCATGCATCGTTCACCTGGAGGTGGTGGTCGCCGTTGTTGTGCAGCTGATGTTGAGTTATGTGGAGGATATTGGTTACAGTTTTGTAACTATTGTGCCTAAAATTCACGATCTGAGGAGGTGAAGGGACTGTTGTGATTCGTTGAATGGGTATTTTGAGATTGTTTCTGTTGCTGGCTATAAAAGGCTAAGTGTGATGAGAGAAAGATGCATCTGTTGGGTTGGAGAACCAATTACGATGCTGATCGAAATTTTATAATTGTGAAATCAGCTCAAAATAGGTTGGTCTTGGAGGTTTCATACTGTGGTCCAAGACTTGTGAGAAGATAGAAGACTTTTTCTTTGTCTGGTATAGGCTTGCCAGTGGCAACAAGATTATCACACAGGCCCTTAAAGGTGTGTATGTGATCTCCAATAGTTTTGTTATCATCCTTGCGAAGATAAGTCAGTTGTTGTCGCAGCGTAAATTCCCGCTCTTGAGAATCTTGTGCATAAGCATCTTTCAGTGCTTCCCAGACTGTAGATGCAGTATCAAACCAATGACAAGTCAATTGTGGTGTGGTGTTTTCATTTGTATTTGGATCTGGAGTAGTAAATTTTGATGGAGCTGGTATTTCATTGGTGAGATGATCAACTAGATCTTGGCTTTCTGCTAATCCTAAAAGTTGTTCTCTCCATAATGGGTAATTTGATTGGGTGAGCTTTAAGGTGACAAAGTTTCCAACATTCAAAGATAGTGAAGTCATGGTAAAAAAAATGAAGACAGGAACGTGCCTGCTCTAATACCAAGAGAAAAAACCAGAATTGCAGAACAAAAGATGTCTTTTTTTATTACAAAGAAATGGCTCTGCACATTTATAGCTTATTAGGAAGCTAGATATATATATATAGGCTAATACAAATGGTGTTGTTATGCAAAATAAGAAGGAAATGCATTATAATCTCCTCTAATTCAGCATTGACAGATGGTATAAATATTAAATATAGCTGTCTATTATTTAAAGTTTTCTTTATCTATTGAACTACCAATTATATAGGAATTTGTTGCTATTTGGATGTCCTTGTCACCAACTATATGTCCTTCGATATAGCTGTGAGTATTATCATCCTTATCTCTCTATGATTTGCGAGATTCCTTATCACTCCATGATCTCACAAGATGTTGATTGTTAATAGCTTGTTCTTGATCTTTTGTCCTTGGAGATTATAATAACACAACTAAATTGAGTTCTTCGAATTGTAATTAGCTGGTCTGGATTAAGGAAATTCCTTAGGACATCTGTGACCATGTTGATTTTTTCTCTCTAGTAATGCAAGCTCTATTACTTATATAAAATGAAAAATTGCAATTTGAAGGGAAGTTAGTCAAAGAGAAATATAATAAATATAAGAAAAGTTAATAGAGGCAAGATTCTATTGAACAACTACATTTTCTGCAAAAAACATGAATACGTGAATATGATATGGCTGCACAAAAATTACAAAATAGAAATTCTATAATTATAAAATCTCAAATAAAAAAAATACTTACCCTAAATATATATTGTAATAACTAACAACTATATCAAATAACGAAAATAAATTTGTTTAAGAATCATCTTTTCATCAGTAACAACCTGCAATGCTAATACAATATCAACTATTAGCCGATATAACATTCTCTAATCGAATATCTCTTATTTTAATCTTCCAATCATCTTTAGAATTTTTATCCAAATAATATCTATAACATCACTTTTATTCAAATGTCTTCTACTTAAAAATAATAAAATTAAAAAAATTATTATTTTAACAAAAATAAGCAATAACAAAATACAGTAAATAATAATAATAATAATAATAATAATAATAATAATAATAATAACAACATACCCTTCTTACATTGTTCATAGAAGTATCTTTGGAAATAGAATGATGAGAAAAATGACTTGTCTTGAAAATAATTGTTAACATTTAAATGACAATAACTAATAAAATAATTGTACTAAATTGCCAACTAAAATTTATTATCTTAGAAGAACTCAAATGACATTTGTAATCAAATTTGGAGAAGTAATATACCGACCTAATTTACAAGTATAGTATATGAACCTAGAAAATTCTGAAGTTTTAGATGCAAGTTTATATTTATGTCTAAGTTATAAGGTTAAAATATCTTAATTTTTGGTAAAGATATAATAATCTAAATAAAATTTTAAATAAGTACTGCCAGTAAGAGACAGAAACTGGCTGAATTGAAAAGTTAGGAAAAGTAATAGGAATTCAAATACTAAGTAAGCTAGAAAAATTATAAAATTTCACGTAAGGTCTTATATATATTTTAATAATTAATCTAGAGAGTTTTATAAATTTTAGTAAAGATTTTATAGTGTAAGTAAATAAGGTAATCTAGAGTATCTAGAGAATGGAAATATGGACAGAATAAAGAAAATTAAAAGAAATTAAAAATTCTAGTAGTAAATGAATTAGAAATATTTTGAAATTTAATATATAGCTTTTAAGATATGCTAATATTAAATCTCGAGTTTCCCATCAATTATGGAAATGATTTTACTAGTAAAACAGTTAATAGAATTTGAATTGATTAGTACAAGGTAAATAAGTTGATATATATAAGTTGTTTGATAAAATAAATAAAAACTTTTGGATTTGGGTTAGGTTGGCAATTAATGCAAATTATTTAATTTTTATGTTACCTTAAGGAAGTTGTATGTATAGTGAGTTTTGTATATGCACTTATGCTCATTTACGCAAGGGAATTCAAATAAAGCCCGTGAGAGCTAACAAACCTTAAAAAAATTAGGAAGTCTAAGCTTATTCCGCAAAGTAAGGAGAGAAAATAAATCATGTCAATTCCTTATTTAAATCATGTTTCAAGTTGTGTTTCTATGTTACGTTTTATTAGAAGTATAAGCTTAACCCTATTGCCTCATGTTTGAACTATGCAAGTTAAAAATTCATAGTTTATGTTCAAGTGCAAGTTAATGATTTATAACTTTCATTTTATGTCGTTTCAATCATGTTCATGTTTACCATGCTTCAAGCTCAAGTCATGTTTCTAGTAAGTTTCTTTCATATTTTAACTTAACAAACCCTGGTTTTTTAATGATACCATATTTTTCAAGGAAAGTTGTTATATTTTCGTATTTCAAGAAATTATGTTTTACAAATAAGATTTTTCAAGGTTTTCATATTGTCATATTTACAAGCAATACATCTACTAATAGATGGTAAGCCATTAGATAGTGTGTAATATTAGCTTGGTGGATAGGGTCATGTATTCATGCTCCACTTGGAAGAGAGCTAAGATTTTGGTCACACACTCTGACCTAGTGTGTGACTATACAAGTCCAAGTATAGATCCAGTGTGAGTTCTTTTACATTTTACAAGTTCAAGATACAAGTTTCAAGTACAAGTGTAGGTGATATGACAAGTATTTTTACAAGACAAGCATGTTACTTTGCAAGTTTTCATGCCATGTTTTACTTATTCTTTAATTTGATTATTTTTATTCATGCTTTATCATTTTCAAGTTACATGTGTCTCAAATGATTTTCCTTCAGTCAAGTGTCAACCAAGCAAGTTTGTATTTTAAATTCTAGATTAGATTATCCTCACATCTAGTATGGTTTATTTTTTTATGAATTATTACGCCAAAACAAAACCAAAACACTAATATCAACAAATAGTCAAACACCACTCATACAAAGATAGCAGTAAAGCAATTCAAATTCAATAATATTAATCAAAATAATAACAATAACAATGTCATATAAAGTTTAGAGAGCCTTGGGAATGTGTAGATAAAAGCACGCTAAATTTTGACATTGTCCTTTAAGAGGAAATGGACGAGTTAACAATCGACTATGTCCCTCTTGCTAGATATGTTAGTTTGTTAGAGTCCTTGTATGCAGCTAGAATTTCCTCAACTAATTATTCTTAATACTCAAATATAATAGTTTTTCAGAAAGGGATTAGCATTGTTTAGTAAAATAAATTGCTATAGAATTTTGTAAAAGGAAAATATGGAATTTTTTTTTCTATATCTTTATTTTTAATGCACTGAACGATAAAAAGAAGAAGGAAGAAAGGTTTGCATTAAAATGAAAAGATATGGCTAAAGAATAAAAAAATAATAATGGAGAAAAATTAGCCATCACTTATCTTATTTTTAGATAAATAAAATCAACCACTAACGTTAACTGAAAGCTAATTCCCTATAATTTAGGAATTATATCCTTATCAATTAAAAATAAATTTTCAATCAACAAATAAAATTTTTAATTAAAAAATAAAATCTCTGATAATTTTCTCACTAAGATGAAAACTCATTCCACAATAACAGTTAATGCAGGTTTAGAAGATGTAAGCTACTTTTACTTCTCAGAGGAGCTTGAAGTGGTTACTATCTCATGTACGCATTTGATGAATCACTTGTATATATAGATAGATTTAAGTTATGTAATTAGCAAATTATAAGAACTTATCTAGATGCTTTGTGATGTAAATGTAAATCATTAAATTAAAATTTTTATCTTAAGAATGCACACAAGTATTCATGTGAGTTAAGAACAAGTTGAACAATCAAGTTGATAAAGGTTCTTCAAGGTACCTGGTGATATTAAGTCGATCTAGACTTTAAAACCATCATGCAACTAAAATCGAGATGTGACAAGAGAGCTTAAGTTTCATAAGTGAAATGTTATTTTATATATTGCCTAAGGGCTTTATTATAGCATATAAATCGAAATCATAAGCATGAATGAGAAAAGAAATTTGAAGGTGCATTAATAAATTATAATAAAAGAATTATTAAATAATGAAAAAGAAACAAAAGAAATAATAAGATTGTTTGTTTTTGGAGAATTTAAATTTTGTAATTGATCTTGAGTAGGGGTTGATCAAGGGATCGGATTTTTGTTCCACAAGAAGTCTGAGGGTGCTATGAGAACTACAAGGTGGTGCATGCATGTACAAGTTTATCATTTTGTATTTTGGTTATATGTATATATGTATCTTTTATAAAATGAATAGTATAGTAATATAATAATTTTGAAAATATTACTTTTATGCAGAATGTGATTGGATAATTTGGGATGTTCTTTTATAAATACATAATTGTTTTAATGTTGAACAACAGGGGTTTAATTGAACTATAACGAGACATCTTTATATTTTATATGTATATTATACATATATATAATATATATACGATACGTATATAAGATATAAGGGTGTTATAATTTTTTTACTGTATTTTTTTCCTTTTTTACATTATAATGTAAAAAAATATTGGTGCTCTTTAAAAAATTATTTAATAAGCTGACAAAATTAATGTCATAGCATGCCAATTAAGCATTTTTATTGAATTCTACTCAATTTAGAATTATAAAATACTATTATAAAATTAAAAATTATGTTTGATGAGGTTGGTGTTGGCCTGTAGGCCCAATTTCCAACCCACACACAACCAAATTAAAACAAATAAAGTGAGATGGAATTACACTATACATTACTTTTCAACTTTTCTTTTTAATTTCACTGCTCTTCATCATTTTTATTTATTTATTGCTTTTTTACTTTTTCAATATTACATTTTATTTACTTTTGTTTTTCAAAACTATAGTGTTTTTTCTTCTTATTCTTCCTCTTCCTTTTTATTCATTTTTATGCTTTTTTTCTTCAAATATGTTTCTTTTCTTTTTCTTCTCCATTGCTCCATTGACAGAGTAGCACAAAAGGTTTGGGGTAAGATTATCGATTGAGTTCTTTGATTGATTCTTAATGGATGTAAAAAAGATTAGGTTAAGACGTCATGAAGAGAATAAAGAAGAAATTATTGTGCTTGTGTGGCTATAGCTATATCTTGGCTACAAAATAAAAGAACTATTTTCATGGTTAGCCAAAGAAAGGATATGGGTAAGGAGGTTAATATTAGCAATCGTATAGTTCGTTATAAGGTCAGGCCAAGTAGAATATATTTTTGTGCTCCAAAAGCTTGACCACAAATTGTTTCTATTCTCATAAAAAGACTGAAAGAATAGAACAACCAATAATATTAGCAAACCCAATACTAAGAGAACTACTGGCGAAAGCAAGCTCACACCCATTCGGCTAAGGAAGAGCATAGAGATCATAGAATGGGAATAAAGCAAAAGACCACTAAATTGCAAATCCTCTTTGAGCTTCTTTTATTTTTTTTTTCGATTTGGTTTTTGATCAGTGAAGAAGAGACTTTGATTTTACTACGGTTTTTTTTATCTTGATTTTGATTTTTTGTTTGTAATATTTTTTTAATTTTTTGTTTTTATTTTCATTTTTGGGCTTCAAATATAATGATTTGGGGTATTTTTGTTCTTTAAATGTAACACACTCTATATATTCTATAAAATACTTCAAAGAAAGACTTTTTTAATTTTTTAGTTTTTTTTTTATCAAAGTTAACATATTAAATTAACTTACATGCAACATATATATTATAAAAGTAAACATGTAACATTAGAAACTTAAAAAAAAAAAACTTATAGATTTGCACCAAATTAATTAAACAAAACATTTTACATATAAACAATTTAAATAAATATTTTAAAAGTGTATTATTGGCTATTAATATTTGATTGCATGGCATATATGTTATATATACGTAGAAATATATGTTAATTTACAAAAAGAATAATAACATATAAGTGTTATATGTTTAGTTATATGTATATATATATATTAGTATATGTTAATTATAATTAAATATATATTGAATTGCAAGAGAATAAACAATATATACTTATTATATGTAGTATTATGTTATATATAATTAGATATATATTGAATTTAAAAAGAATAAATAATATATAACTATTATATATTTAGTTATATGTAAGTATATATTACTAGATATATGTATTGAATTTGAAAAGAATAATAATATATTTCGATATGTGTTATATATAATTAAATATATGTATTGAATTTGATAAGAAGAATAATATATAAATAATTTATATTTAGTTATATGTTACAGATAATGAGATATATGTGCTTAGTTTGAAAAGAATAATGATATATGTGGGTGTATATTATGTATAACTAGATATATGTGTTAAATATAAGTATGGCTCATATCGAATTAAAACAGTCGGATTAATTTTGACTTATTTATTTTTCCTCTTTTTTGTTTTGGATTCTATTAATATTGAATTAGTATTTTGAGAGTTAAGAATATTTGAAAGAATATTTTTCTTTTGTTAATCTAAAATCAAAGAAAATTTTAGGGGGTTTTGGTTAGAAAAATAATTTTACTATTTCTTAATTTGGAGATCTCAAGTGTAATTAAATTTGAAGGTGATTGTACTAATTTTTCTTAATAATGTATTTGACTTGAGTGAGACCCAACAAGTGGATTTTTTTTTTTTTGAGTTTGAAGATAATTCTTAAAAAATAAAATTTCTAATCCTCAAGGTGAGTTAATAATTATCAAGTTGTCTATAATTAATAAGTGAATTATTTTTATTTATTTATATTTTCTTTTAAATATTTTAGTTTTTATTTAATTCAAAAATGAAATTTTCTTAGTTCCATTTATAAAATATAGTTCTAATAAAAATAAATCAATATTTAAAATAAAAAATTTTGCTAAAAATTCATTAGATGATCAAAATCTCCATTTGAAACTCTAAATTTTCAATATTAAGTTTTTCAATAATTTGTTCACTCCCTTTGTATTTCCTTTGGATTACACATATCTATAAATTGTAATTAATTCTTTAATTGCGAGTTTTTTTTATCAATTATGGCGATTGATAATATTGATTAAAATAGAATGAATTAATTATAATATAAATTTGAATTTTATGTTATTTTTGTACTAAATGAATAATAAAAAAATAATCATTTAGAGTTTATTTTGTTAAAAATATACTATATTTTATATGCTATATTTTATCTTGTTGGCCAAAACTTTTAATGATATTTAAAAAAAATATTATAAAAATTTATTAGAATTTTTATTTTATTGGTGTATGGTTTTGGTCCCTCTCATTATTCAATTCTGGAACTGCATATACATACATACACACACATATACCAACTAATAATAATGTAATTAAAGATAATTTATTCATTTATTTTCACATGGACTACCATCAGAGTCCATATGTCTAGCACGATTGGGAATTCCATCCAGAAAATGCTGGTCAATTAATTAGGATTTCTTTGAAAAATATTTAAAAAATACAATTTTTTTCAAAATGCTTATTTTTTATTTCAAAAATATTTATTTTTTCATTTTTAATTTAAAATATACCCTATTTTAGATTTAATCATATAGTATATCAAAATTATATCCTACTTTTACAGGTTTACATATAAAAAAATATGTTAAAATTATTTAGTATTTTGAAAATTTTAAAAAGTGACATATAGTATATTTTTTATTAATTTATTGATAAAATTCACTAAAAGTCGCTTTTTTTTCTTTTTTCTTATATTCTCAACCACCGAAATACCCATTAGCTGAGGATAATTTTTAGTGAAAACTTAGCCAATCACAACATGTTTTAATTATTGTATTAGTCAAAATTGAACCAAATCTAATATGTTTAATCAATAAAGTTCACTTAAGCCACCTTGCCACTTGACCAAATTCAGCATGCCCTCTTATCTAAGTTTGGATTAGATTATTTCCATTGTTTTTTTTCATGATAAAATGATAGTATAGATTTTTTTTTATGATATTAAGTTCATTCTATACATAATTGATTATAAACATTTACGCATCTAACAAATTAAATTTTAGTTTTTTTTTATCATAACAACTTAAATTTTAGTTAATAAATGAAAAAAGCAAATTCTGTGTTATATATAGCTGAATAGAATTATAGAAATACATGTCAAAACTGTATGATCCTAGACAATATACATTTGGAAACTTTTAAATTCTCATCAAATTTTTTTATAATTTGTACATTTTGATCGGAGTTTTTTCTTTAAATTTTATAAAAATATATAATAAATTTATAATAAATTATATGAATGAGATAAATTTATAAATTTTAATAAATTTTAATAAATTTAAATTTTTTTTAAAATTTTAATAAATTTTATTTTATTTTATAATATTTTCTGATATTTTATAAAAAAAAAAGGGACATTTACATAACTATCCAAAAAAATAAATTTTATTTTAAAAATACTACAAAAACTAAAAACATTTACACTTTTATAAAAAGTTGATAAAAGCTAAAAATATTTACACTTTTATAAAAAGTTAGTATAAATTTTTAAAAAAACTTCATTTCTCACTAAAATTTTTTTTTTATTCAAAATGCATCTTCCCTCACTACAATCAATATTTTACTTTAAATTTTTATTATTTTTAAACTTCACTGTTAAATAAAAATATTTTAGTAAAATAATAATAAATTATATTTTAAATTATTTTCATCATATAAAAATTTTAATTTTTTATAAACAATTATAATTTTAATTTAAAAAATAAGTAACACTCAAAAATAAAAATAAAATAAAAAATATATAAAAATATATTAATAAAAATTTTTAAATTTATTTTTAAATAAATTTTTATATATTATACTCATAAGAAAAAAAAAGCAACACTTATTTTTGTTATATTAATATGTTGTAGATGTGTTATATATGTTTCATAGATACTATAGATGTGATATAGATTTTATGTGTATATTATATTTTTATTATTTAAGTGGTGTATATTTTATGTAAAAAGTATTGAATATTGTGTGAATATTGTGTGAATACTGTTAGCATAAAAATTAATAAAAAAATATTAAAAAATATTAAAAATATTATATAGATAGAAAATAAAATTAATAAATATTTAAAACATTATGTAGATGTGTTGTAGATATATTGTATATAGATATAATTTATATTGTTAGTGTATATTTTGTATATGTTTTATTATATTGTGTATATATTTATTTTTTATGTATATATTAAAAATATAATATTATTTTTTAAAATAAAATAATATAAATAAAATAAAATAGTAAAAATTATAAATTATAAAATTACAAAATTAAAAAATTACCATAGAAGAGATAAATTTATAAATAAAAAAAGACGGCCGGTATTATTGAAAAGTGAAATGTTTTTAGATGTACATAGCTTAAATTTGAGATCTTTAAAAAAATATTAAAAAATAAAAAAATTTTAAATTTACTATATTTTTAAAAATATTTTCATTGTTATAATTTTTTATAAAAATATTAGAGTTGGATAATTTTTTATGAGTTTATAAATTTATATAATTTATTATATATTTATTGCAAAATAAATAAAATATTTCTAAAAAATAAAAAAAATTATTAAAAAAATGGGAAATGTGTAATTTTCCCTATAAAAAATACTATAAATTTCTCCGGCTAAGAATACCAGCCCCCCAGCCCACAGGTTTTGTGAAAACATAGATTATATGAATATGAGCGTCTCAATTAAAAAAAATGCATGAATATATCTAAAATTATTGAATGTGCACATGTTCACTGTATGCATGTTTTCAGCCGTCAGATCTTTCGAAAAAGAAAAAAACAATGCCTAGATTCAACTCTTTTATCTTAAACACTTATTATCTGTACTAAAATTAGAAAAAGTAATTATTCTCAAAAAAAAAATAGAAAAAGTAATTAATAAAAAGCATAAAGAAAGGCTTCTCACCTTTTTCTCGTGGAAAATGTGCCCAATAATAATAAAATAAAATGTAAAATTACTAATTATTTAAGTTAATTTTATTTTTAAACCATTTAAATAAAACCTTAAATGTAATGAAAAATTTACACCTTTCACTATTTTTTTTATATAAATTTTTTTATATTTTATTAAAATTATTTTAATCATTTTATAAAGATGTATAATAAACTCAAAATAAATCTCATAATAAATTTATAAAAATTATTATGTATATAATAAATTCATAATAAATATGATAAATTGATAAACTAATTATAAATTTTTATAAATTTAAATATTTTTTAAAAATTTGTTAAATTTAAAAATTTTTTAATTTTTATAAATTTGAACATACATTAATCAAACCATTAATAAAAACATTAATCAAACAATGTCGTTAGTCAACGGTTGAAAATTCATACCCACCATGAGCATACCATATAAAATCATACACATAGCCCACTTGCATAGAGATTCAATGAACTGTATAAAACCAACCACATGCTTGATATCGTATCCACTGTACATGAATGTACAACTCTTTCAACTCTATCCATCAGATTCCTTCTGCAACCAGTTAATAATTTTATGTATTATATTCATTGAACTTCACTACCTATTTTTCTCCTACAAATAACGATCAATTCTTCTATTTTTCTCTCATCAAATTCAAAATCTTATTCTATCTATCTTTCTTTTTATCAATCAAGATGGAAATGGTGGTGTCAAGGACTTTTACAGAGGAGATCTATCTTTCTTTCGCAATCCTTGCATCTTTGTGTTTATATCTTTTCTTAGTAGTTCTTGAATCTCCATGGAGTTGCAGTGCATTTTCTTGGTTGCCTCAAGATTGTTGCTTTCCTTCTTTCCTTGCAGAAAGAATCGCATCAACCGTTGATTCTAATAGCTATTTTGCAATACAATAGAATCAAAATTCTTGTTCTTCACTACTTAATTAGCTACGCAGCTGGATTTCAATAAATAACATAGTATATGGAGCAATTTTCTGTCTATCCATCTGATATATAGCTTCTTTTTTTTTTTGGTACATAGGAAATTCTTAGAAGATAATCAGTTATTCCACGATTGAGCTACTAGTTTAACGCTGCGAATACAACTTTAAAGAAATTTTTGTTTAAATACAGACTAAATAAGGGTTTATTTTCTCTTAGGTTTTGGTTTGCATTACTCTGTTTTTGGTTGGTTGTTGGGCACATTAAAAGAAACATGCATATATGGATGGTCTAAAGATAATAATTTGTGTGCATATTGATTTATGATAAGTATACTGATTTATTTAATATACAGAGCCATCAGCCATGTTTGGACATTCTTTAAGATGTAACATGATTGATCTCAGCATATGAGAAGCCGTTATTTCTTTAAATATTTCTTTTTTAGGCTTACGATCCAAATACACCCTTATGCTATATACAACGAAAATCTCGCTTAAACACTTTCTTTTTTCTTAATCTATTAAAGCATTTTTTTTTTTTGCTGAAAATAGATTAAATACACTCTCACCGTCACGGCAGGGAAGTACACAGTGGCACTAACATGGCACTGTGGATCTCATGCTTTTACAGCGTCTCAGCCCCATTATTTTATAAAAAAAAATAAAAAAAAAATAAAGTGAATTTTTAAATAATTAAAATACACTTTATATTTTAAATAATAAAAATACATTTTCAAATAATTTAAAATATTAAAAATATATATTTTTAAAAAATATTACACAAAAAATAAAATAATTAATCACTACATGGCCATCGAAGCCCAACACCATCATCATCGTCGCCCACCAGCATAATGCCACCAAAGCTAACCCAACACTGTCATCCGAGTAACTATAGCTACGGTTCGGTTAACTGAAAATGACGGTTTGGAACCGATGGTTCTAGTTCATGATTTTCGTGAATATTAATTTTAACCGATAAGAGCCATGTTAGAATTAATTTTAAATTGTTAAAATTAATCCTCTAATTAATCATAAGTGTGGGCTAAATATATTTAAATATTAAATATGTATTGCAGTCAAATTAAATTAGTCAAATTAAAGTTATGATTAAATAAGGATTGTTGACTATTGAGGTGTCCTACTCGTAATAGAATTATAAGTGTAGAGACCGATAAGAATTTCTGTTTTGTTGAAGGACCAAAATAGAAATCATCATCATCAGTTATAAATAAGGGGTCGTGGTCTCTAGGGGAACATAACAATTCTGAGAGAACATTACGTTCCTTAAGTAGTGCTTCCGCTAAACTTAAAGTGTGTATCTCCTGGAAGACGACAAACTCCAAAATCGTCTTCAGCTTCAATATACGATGATGTCAGGTATGCAATTTACCCCTTTGCAATTTAATTTGAATAATCTAGTGATCTATACATGTTTTAGGTTTTAGGGGAATCAGGTTTTCTCCCCCTTTCAATTGGTATCAGAGCCCTATGCTAGGTTGCTAGATTTTCCAATTAAATTGCGGTATTGATTATTGTTTTAATTCTAGAAAATTAATTCGGTGATTGTAATTTTTGAGAATTAATTTGAAATCGAAATTATTAATCTGAAATCAATTTTGGTTTGATTTATTTTTGAATTAAATTACTGTTATTATTTAATTGATTCTGGAAAAATCAATTTCTGAGCTTGAATTTGTGCTTGTGATTTTTTCTGGAATTAATTAATTTTTTGGTTAATTAATTATGTAATTAATTAAAAAAAATCTGTTTTGAAACTGTTTCGTGAACAGTGTTTCGTGAACAGTCGTGAACAGTGTCATTATTCTTCGTTTTGGTTTAGAAGAACACAGTTAAGGATTTTAATTAATTGATTAAATCTTTATGAAATTTTGATTTGATCTTCGATTAAATCGTAAATAAAAAAATTCATTTAATTTTAAAATTTCAATTTAAAATTTAATTCAATTGAGTTTAAATTTTGGTATTTTAGTTCTGATTGTGTCTAATATTTTTAATAATAAATTAATTGAAGCAATAAGTCACCAAAGTGGCATCTATTGTTTTAATTAATTTATTTGGGATATTAGACAGGTGTATTAAAATTCGTTGCGGGTAGTATGCCGGCCCAAAGGAAGGCTGCTATCTGGCTGAGTTTTGAATACACGTGTTGCAATAAATATGTGACAATTATTTGGTTTTATCCATGTGGATAATATATCGGCCTAAAGGAAGGTTATTATCTGACAGGACTAATTGTCAATATTTTGATTGCTGCGTGAGATACCAATTACAGTTAATATTTTATGTCCAAAGATGAGAATATTAACGTTGTGTCTGGTATCTTGTTTCCATTATTTAAACTCAAAATCAAGTTTATAATTTGTGGATCGTGAGCGTACAATTTTTTATTTTTTCTTTTTCTCTGAATTTAGCTAATATGCTATATAAACTCCTAGTGTACCTTTTCTTTAGAGGTTAAACTTAGATTTAGAAATTCAAATATGTTGATTTATCTGGGACGCATGTATTTGGACTTAGCATTTAGGAAGGATGAACCTATTTCTCCTACTGAAGAGAGCAAAGATGCTCAAAGGGTTCAGTATGAGAAGTGGGAGATTTTTTATCTTGCTTGGGTCCAGTGATCATGCATCAAAGAATCCCAGAAATATTTAAGGAGTCACTCTGCTAAAGCTATAATGCTATGAACTACCTTGCCCAACTGGAAAGCGACTATGTCAAGTGTGATGAAGTCGAAGTGGGGACATTTTCAGCAATCTAATTTTCGTTAGGTATACTGGCAATGGTAGTATTAGGGAGCATATTCTGAGCATGTCCTAAATAGCCAAGAGGCTAAAGGCTCTGGATTTGGTTTTACCAGATGACCTTTTAATCTATCTAGTTGATGGCTAATAAAGGGGAGAATGCTCGTTTGGTTGCTTCAGCAGATAAGGACAAAGGTGAAAAGAAGAATAAGACTGCTAATAGAAGGACTGTCCCAATTACACCACGCGACGTATAAAGAAGGGTAGTACCTTGTTTGGTTTATTATGAGGTTAATTCAACTTTAGTATCTAGAAACACTTATTGAATGGATTACAGTGCTACTATTCATATAAATGTTTCATTGTAGAGTTACTTGAACTACTGAAAACCAATTGACGGTGAAAGATACGTCTATATAGTAAATGGCAAACTGGTAGAAGTAGAGACATAAAAACATTTTAGATTGTGTTTAAGAACTGGATATTATTTGAATCTTATAGATACATTTGTTATACTATCTTTTAGATAGAATTTGGTCTCTGTTTCTTATTTGGACAAATTTGTTTTTTACTTGTTCATTTAGAAATAGATAATTTACTTTATCTATAGATTCAAATATTTGATACTAGTTTCTTAAATGTTTATGATAATCTATATACGTTAAATGTCAATGCTTCTTATAATGAAACTCTGCATGTGAGTACTAGAGATATCAATAGAAAGCTGGATATGGATAACTCAGCTGAACTTTGACACAGATGTTTGGATTACACATCCAAATCTAGAATAGAACATCTTGTGTCAAATGGTATCCTAGATACATTTGATTACACATATTTGGATTTCTATGTTAAGAATACTAAGTTAAAATAGACCAAACATAGAGATTAGGTGCTATTAAGTCTTCAGTCATCTTAGAGTTGATATATATGGATATCTGTGGTTTATTCTCTATAGCATCATGAATGACCAAAGATAATTCATATCATTCATAAGATGATTACTCACGTTAAAAGTACCTATATCTCATTCATGAAAAATCTAAGTCTGTGGACGCTTTATTTTAATCTTATAAGGCTGAAGTTGAAAATCAACTCGGAAAGAAGATTAAATCTATTACATCTGACTGTGGTTGTGAGTACTGTGGCAGATTTAATAGCTCACGTGCGTAGCGTTCTGGACCAATTGTTATTTTTCTGCAGAAATGTGGTATAGTCCATCAGTACACAATGATTGGTATAACCAGTATGAATGGTGATGCTGAGAGACATTACAAGACTCTTTTGGATTTGATGAGGAGTATGATTAGTCATTCATCCTTATCAGAGTCTTTTCTAAGAAAAAACATTAAATATAGCAGTCTATCTTTCTAATTAAGTACCAATTAAAGTAGTCTAAGTACTTTCATACTTAGGGATATCCAGCTAAGGCTAGGCCTTATAGGCGTAATAAGGGTAAAATTGGACTCCAAATATGTTAACTGCTACTTTATTGGTTATTCTGAGTGATCATAGGGTCTAAATATAATATTCCTACTACCATATTAGTGTATTGAGATGTGTATTATGACATTCTTTAGGATGTTGAGCTCGAGGGGGAAATAAGGTTATAAACATTGTCTTTGAGGAGAGATCAAGTTAGGAAATTTTGATTCTCATCATTGTTTTCTGGAGTGATAGTGTCACTCTTATTCTAGAAGCAATTCTAGATCTAATATAAGACAATGTTAAAGAACTTCCCATCAGTTTGAAGATCCGTTCTTCATTAGGATCAAGCTCATCAACCTTAAGAATTTGAGCCAGAACATGTGCCTTTAAATAGGTCCATTAGAGAGAAAAGAAGTGCTATTCTAGATGTTTATGTAGTATTTCTATAGGATTCTAACTCTCATAAGTGGATTGAGGTAATGAGTGAAGAGTTTAAGTTTATGCAAGACAATAAAGTTTGGAATCTTATCCCATTACCTGAAGGAAAGAAACCTATTGGTTTTAAATGAATATTTAAGACCAAAAGAAATTCTAAAGGTAATATTGAGAGATATAAAGCATGTCTTGCAGTTAAAGGCTTTACTCAGAAGGAATGGATTGACTATAAAGAGATCTTCTCTTTGGTTTTATTGAAGGACTCTTTTAGGAAAATCATGGCTCTCGTTGCACAATTGTTCTTGAGTTTCATCAAATGGATAATGAGATTGTGTTTATCTATGGAGACATTGATAAAACAATCTATTTGGTGCAGTCAGATTGCTTTGAATAAGGAAACTCAAAGCTACTGATATGCAAATTAAGAAAATCCATTTATAGGCTCAAGCAAGCATCTCGTTTGTGGTACTTTAGTTCCATCAAGTAGTTGTCTCATTTGGTATTGAGACAAATGCTATTGAGGACTGTGTATATTACTGTGTGTTTCACTAATTCAGTGGGAGTAGGTTTATTTTCCTGGTTTTATGTATGGATAGCATAATTTTTTGTTACCAGTTGTAAGGTCTTGTTGCATGAAAGGTTTAGATAAAGTTTCTTTTGTATTAGGGATCCAGATACTTCGAGATCACTCTCGATGTATTCTTGGATTATTACAAAAGAGCTACATTTAGAATATGCTCAAGAGGTTTGGTATGCAAGAATATAAACCAATTTATACCCATGATCATCATAGGTGATAAGTTTAGTCTCATACAGTGTTTTAAGGATGAACTTGAGGTTCAGTAGATGTAGCAGTTTCCTATGCATCGGCAGTTGGGATTCTGGTGTATACTCAAGTTTATACTTATCTGAATATTGTGTTTATAATTGGCATGTTAGGTTGATATCTTAGTGATCCAAAAATGGATCATTGGAAGGCAGCTAATAAGGTTTTAAGATATATTCAGAGAATAAAGGAACGTATGCTCACATACAGAAAGTCATATTAGTATGAGATCATTTGGTATACTGATTCTGACTTTATCGAATGTCTTGAGTAGCAAAAGATCCACATTAGACTACATTCCATGGTTTTGGAATTTGTAGTATGCCATGAGACATTTGATCATGATTTTTTTTTACTTTGCTGAATGTCACAGGGCTGCACATTATGGCTAGCATTGAAAATGCTAATAAAGTTTTAAGTGTGACATTAATTCAGCAGTTTGATTCTCCAATGATAGTAGGAGCTATTTGGTATTTAGTTTCTGGCTGTAAATGGAGAAAATACAGAGTGGACAGATATCCATAGAGCATGTTAGAATGAACTCCATAATTATAGATCCTCTTACTAAGGCATTGATACCGAAAGTCTTTCATGAGCACACTGCTCATGTGGGTGTCATATTATTTGATGATGTTTAGTTTCAGTGGGAGTTTTGTTCATTATGTTTTCATTATGTTTTGAATGCTCTATTTGGTTTTGGATATGTTAATTCAGTTTTTGCAGAAAATGAAGTATTCACTTTTGTTTATTACACTCTGTGTTATTTTTGTGGTTGATCTCAATTAAGTGTGACCAGTTGGAAACAGGCATGATTAGATCATATTACATGTAGTTTCCATGCTACACTCCTATTATTGATCTATGTCATTTGAGAGTATTGGTAATGTGATTGATGGTGGTTTGAGTCACGATGAATGTGGCGACTGGCCCTTCAGTCCTTTATCGATATAATCAATGGACGAGATTGTTTGAGGCACCTTCAGTATGACTGCTTTTATGAGCTCATTAAGGTATATACATTTATATTTAATATATGTTAGCCCAAGTGGGAGATTGTTAGAATTAATTTTAAATTGTTAAAATTAATCCTCTAATTAATCATAAGTGTGGGCTAAATATATTTAAATATTAAATATGTATTGCAGTCAAATTAAATTAGTCAAATTAAAGTTATGATTAAATAAGGATTGTTGACTATTGAGGTGTCCTACTCGTAATAGAATTATAAGTGTAGAGACCGATAAGAATTTCTGTTTTGTTGAAGGACCAAAATAGAAATCATCATCATCAGTTATAAATAAGGGGTCGTGGTCTCTAGGGGAACATAACAATTTTGAGAGAACATTACGTTCCTTCAGTAGTGCTTCCGCTAAACTTAAAGTGTGTATCTCCTGGAAGGCGACAAACTCCAAAATCGTCTTCAGCTTCAACATACGATGATGTCAGGTATGCAATTTACCCCTTTGCAATTTAATTTGAATAATGTAGTGATCTATGCATGTTTTAGGTTTTAGGTTAATCAGGTTTTCTCCCCCTTTCAAGCCAGTCCGGTTAAGATTTAGATCCTTGAAAGACGGGCTGGTTTTGATTTTGGTTTGAGCCTTTGGTTTAAATTAATTTTAATAATTTATTTTTGATAAAAATAATCATAATTGATAATATAAGTTAAATTAAATAATATTAATTGTTAAAAAAATAACATTAATAATAATTATTATTAATAAATAATAATAGTAATAATAATGGTAATAATAATGACATATTTTTGTAAATATAATTTTTTATTATAAACATATGTAGTAAACTACACAATTTTATATATTTAATATTGAAATTGAAGTGTAAGAAAAATTTTTTTTAAAAATTGACTCTAAGATTTTAATTTTGAGCTAAAAACTAAATATGTTTTAGCATGTATATATATTTTAATACATATTCTAATTTTTAATATATATTTTTAGAATATATATTAATTTTATTTTTCATGGTTCAGAATCGCAGATTCTGATTTCAGTTCTGGTTCAAAAAATCATGAACCTGAACCTGAATTTCATAATTCGGTCTTAGTTCCAGTTAAGAACTGGTGTTTTTGATTCCCGATTCACAGTTCACTATGAACCATGGCCATTGTTACATTCGAGCTCCATTTGCATGCTTTCTTGTGGAACTCAAGAGTCCATTGGTAGTGGAGCTTGAACATATTCGACAATGTTTGATTTTCATGACAAGAAATCAATCGAGTAACAACAGGTTGTGATTGGTTAATATTGGACGATTTGGATTTCTATAACAACAGTCGATTTCCATAATAAGAAATCAATTTACATAATAGATTCAATGAGTTTGGCTTTGAGTCTGGTTGTGATTGATTATTAAAAGATTTGGATTCCCTTTATAAGAATTTGATATTTCCATAACGGGTTCATCAAGTTTGGATTTGAGTTTAGTTGTGTTTGATTATTGGAGGATTTGGGTTCGATGGTGATGGTGATAGTGCTGGATCGACGGTGGTGATGATGGTACCAATACAATGGTACCAACTATTTCCAATAGTTTGTACTATATAAAGATTAATATAATTGAGACACAAGCTATAGTAAACTAGAAGCTTATTGATTCAAAAACTTTTACTATATGACATGATTGATTAAGCCATCTTAGATCAATTATGAAATTATTGAGAATCATATGGCCATTAATTGAAGAATCAGAAGATTCTTCAATCTAAGGAGTTCTTATGTGTTGCTTGTCTTCAATTCAAATTGATCATTAAACTATCAATAGCTAAAATTGAAATTGAATCCCTTGCATTTTTAGTACGTATTCAAGGTGATATTTGTGGATCTATGCATCCACCATAAGAGTCATTCAAATATTTTAAGATTTTAATTGATAAATCAATAAGACATCACATGTATGTTTATTATTAACTCACAACCTGGCTTTCACAAGATTATTTGCTCAAATAATTAGATTAAGAGTATAGTTTTTTTTATTATATAATCAAGTCAATTTATATCAATTAGATTATATAATAAAGTCAATTTGACTTGATAATGCTGGTAAGTTTATGTCTTAGGCTTTTAAGAATTATTATATGTTAATTGGAATAACATTTAAAAAACTTAATGCACATACAAAATAGTCCAACTGAATTATTTATTAAATGCCTCCAATTAATAGTTAGACCGTTACTTATGAGCACAAAACTCCTTATTTTTGTAATGGGATATACTATTTTATATGCAACAACACTTGTATGCATTAGGTTAATAAATTATCATAAATTCTCCTTATTATAATTAGCTTTTGGTCAAGAACCAAATATTTTTCATTTTAAAATTTTTAGTTGTACAATATATATTCCAATAGCTCCACTATAACATACAAAAATGGATCCTCAAAGGAGATTGAAAATATATATTAGATATAAATCTCTATCTATAATTAAATATCTTGAACCATTGACTGAGATTTATTTACAATAAGATTTTTCAATTGATATTTTGATGAAACACTTTTCCCAATTTTAGGGAGAGAAAGTAAACAACTGGAAAAATAGATTACATGGTATGAATTCTCATTTGGATCATCAAATAAAGCAATATGAACTGAAAAGCTCAAAAGATAATACATTTATAAAATATTACAAATCAACTGCCAGATGCATTTACTGATTTAGAAATAATTACTAAATCTCATACACCAACCGTAAATGCTTTTGTTTGAATTGATTATTTTGTAGAACAATCTGATAATACAAATTCTAGTAATCTACTCCTAAAGCATAATAGATCAGTCGGTTCGAAAGATATAAATTATAGAAAAATGAGATAAATAAATAATCAAAATGGTCATATTTTGAAAGCAGGTGCTCCTGAAGAGACCTGAGATGTAACTAGTCATACAACTCCAAAAGAGGTTCGGGCACTTGAAAATTATAAAAATAATGAGATCTCAATAAGTTATGTTACTACAAGAAAAATATAAAATCGAAAAGATATAATTGTCCACAATATGTTTGCATATAGTGTTATTGTTGTATTTTAAAATAAAATGAGAATCTTAAACCCACATCTGTTAAAAAATGTGGGCATAAAAATAATTGGCCTAAATAGAAAGATGCAATTCAAACATAACTGAATTCACTTTCAAGGCATGAAATTTTTGAATCTGTAGTCTAAACACCTAAAGGTGTTATGTCAGTGTAGTACAAATATGTATTTATGCAAAAATGCAATAGGAAAAATGAAATTATGAGATTTAAAGTATAATTAATTGCGCAAAGATTTTTGTAAAGGCTTAGCATTGACCATAAAGAAATATATTCTCTTGTATTGGATGCAATCACTTTTAGATATCTTATTAATTTGACAGTGTGTGAAGCTTGATATACATCTAATTGATATTGTTACCTCTTATTTATATGGCTCGCTTGATTGTGAAATTTATATGAAAATCTTTGAAAAATTTAAAATGCAAGAAGCATATAAATATTTCTAAGAAGTTTGTTCAATAAAATTATAAAAATCACTATATGAATTAAAATAATCAGGACGAATATGGTATAATCATCTCAATGAATATTTACTGAATGAAGGATATAAAAAATTATCCAATTTTCATAATTGTTGTATATATTAATAATTTAAACATCATTAGAATTTATGTGGAGCATTAAAAGGCAGTTCACTATTTAAAGAAAAAATTTGAGATAATAGATCTTGAAAAAAAAAATTTTACCTCGGACTACAGATCAAGCATCTGAAAGATGAAATTTTGGTTCATCAAACAACTTATATAAGAAAGATTTTAGAGTGATTTTATATGGATAAAATACACCCACTGAGTACCCTAATGGTTGAGAGATTACTAAAAGTGATTAAAGACCTTTTCCATCCTCAAGAGAATGATGAAGAACTTCTTAGTCCTAAAATATTATATTTAAGTGTTATAAGTACACTAATGTATCTTGCTAATAATGCAAGACAAAATATAGCATTTGTTATAAGTCTATTAGTAAGATTTAGTTTTTGCTCAACACAAAGGCATTGAAATGAAATTAAGCATATTTTTATGTCTTCGAGGAATAATTGATATGAGTTTGTTTTATGTTAATAAACTTTAATCACAGTTAGATTGTTATGTAGATGCAAAAAAATTATCTAATCCACTTAAAGCTCGATCTCAAACATGGTCTATATTTACATGTGGTGATACAACTATCTTATAACAATTTATAAAGCTGACATTAGTTGCTACTTTATCAAACCATACAGAAATAATAACAATGCATTAAGCAAGTTGAGAATGTATTTAGCTATGGTCATTGAGTTATCATATCTAGATGATGTGTGGTTTGTCATTTCAAGAAAATATTATAATAATACTATATGAATATAATGCAACAAATATAGCTCAACTAATGAAAGTAATATCAAAGGTAATAGAACGAAATATATGTAATGCCTTAAAAATTTTAAGTACTGATTTTCTGCTTTAAGTGAATATATGAGTATAAATTGGATTGATTATGATATTATGTATAGTTTAAGTATTTGAAACTAATAGTAATAAGTTTTAATAAGCCCTAATAAGTATAAAATTAAATCCGAGTATGGACAATATCGGTATTTCTAAAAAATATTTTGAAGAGATAAGAAATTATGAAAATACCTTTATAGCCCTGAAATAAACTTGAGTTATAGTTTGGATGTGAAATATGAATAATGAGATTTTAAAGTAGCTAAAGTAATTATTTTTATAATGTTTCGGGGTTAAAAATTAGAGTAATAGTTAATTAAAGAAAGTAAGTGTACTGAAACTATGGTATGAGTGAGTGTATTGGATAAAAATCCTAAATGCTATATAAGCATTTCTAGAGTCATCTCCATTTCTCCAAAACGCCACACTCATCATCCATCACCATCTTCATCTCTTCTTCTTTCTTCTTCCATTCTCTAGCATATAAAACATGGAGATTTCATAGAAAAATTAAGTTTTTGATGGATTTTAGCTAATTTAAGCTTGATCTATCAAGAAAAACATCATCAAAACAAAAGATTGAAGGGAAAAGTGATGGAAGATCAAATTGAAAGAGGTTAGTGCTTGTACATTATTTATTTTGCCATTGATTGATTTTATCTTGATTTTGATTATCAAAGAAACTTGTATTTTGATTATATGAGATTGATTGTGAAAGAATTGTTTTTGAAGTGATTTGTAAAGAGTGAATTGTTGAAAGTGGTTTTCTTAAAAGTAAAAGTACTTTTGTAATAAACAAAGAAAGTATTTGATGATTCTAAAATGAATTTGTGTTTTAACATATATTACTGAAACATATAAAAGTGATGATTTAGAGTTATGAATAAGTTGGGATTTGGAAAATTTAAGGTTTGTTGAATATTTGGGTTACAGAGATCTGAATTTAATAGTGTATCGGATTGTTGGATACAATTCTATTGGTTTAATTGAGTTGAATTATTGGTTGAATTGTGAAAGAAAATTCCAGCAGTAAAACGCATGATCATCCGCATGGTCATGCATCTACCTGTGCAAATGTCTATTCTTCAAAATTTTTAAACAAATATTCCCTCGGTGATGTGCATGATCATTTGTATGATTATGCACATGCTTGTATATATTTTTTTCTTAAAATGTTGGAAAGAAATACTACCAATGATGCGTATGATCATTCGCATGATCATGCATCTGCCAGTGCATATTTTTATTTTTCAAAATATTGAAAATAAATTCTAGTAGTGATGTGCATGATCACTTGCATGATCATGCAATTGCCTTTGCAAATTTTTTGCCCTTCAAATTCTAAAAAGATATTTCAGCAATGATATGCATGATCACTCACATGGTCATGCATTCGCCCATGTGTATCTCTATCTCCTTATACCTCACAAAATAGGTTTAAGTGGGTGCAAATTAGTAGTGAACTATTGAACAAATCCTGAAAGTATTTATTATTAATGAATGATTGTTTATGAGATTGAAGTTAAATCAATTTAATAGTGGTGAATTGTTAAATTATACTTGAGGATAATTGTTGTCAGATTGTTATAAACAATGATGAATTTAACATGGAGAGTGAAGTGAGAAGGTAAAACTTCTATGAAAAGAATTTGATATATAATCTTTGATGAGCAGAATGAGTGTAAAGTTAGTGCAATGACTATGAATAATTGAATGTAAGAATAATTGATTATGAATAAGTGGTGGAAAAGAGGCTAGTGACTATTGAAGTGCTATGAAAAGAGAAGTGTAATGATAAAAGATAGCTTGAGAAAGAAAATATAGTATTCAATATACGAATCTTGAATATGGTTTATTTGATTCATTTATGATAATTTAGATTTAAATTTGATTGTGCTCTTAAAGTATTGAATGTTGTATGTTTGGATTGAGTGAGTGAAGTTAATGATGAACTAATAAATTTAGAGTTTGATTAAATATGGAATGATGGAAAGTATGTTCTTAAAAGTGTTTAGATGAGTTATACAAAATATATAAGTTTACACGACGTGTCTGTGTTTCTTGTTTGAACTTCTAAGTGACAGTAGTGAATGGAATCACAGGCGTGTCAAAGGATTGACATGGCCATTCTGTGAATTTCTTCTTTTGTGGAATAGTAAAGAATTGATAAGTACGAGTGTAGTATTAGTGTTTCATACCCCCGTGTCCCAAGGATTTTGAAGATTTATAATTTTAAAATAATATGGTGATTAAACCTTAGTGACAATCAAGAAAGTAAAATGCATATCAAAAGAGAAAGATAATGTTTATCACGGAAAAATATACCGATTGTCAAATATAGATATACTTTATATATATATATATATACATATAATGTGTGAGTTATATTTGTATATGAATAATATTGTGGAAAGAAAGTGATAGCTAATAAAGTGTATTGCCCAATGATACTATTAGTAAACCTAGTATTCGGATTTAATGGCTAGCCAGAGGGTATAGTGGACACTTTGTGTCATCAATGGACACTTTGTGCTATCATATTCAGTGGGCATTCGTGCCATAGAGGACGCTTTTATGTCTTAGTGATAATGGCTTTTATGCCAACAGTGGACGCTTTGCACCATAGAGGATCTTTGATCTCATTCTTTACAGTGGACATTCGTGCCATAATGGACTATTAGCCAAATTCTACATAGTGGACATTTACTTACCATCTGTGTCCCGTTATCCAAATTTAGAATTTGAAACATAGTTTATGTTGGGCAAAAGTGTAATAAATAAAGGGCAATGACAAAAGTGTGATGACAAAAGAGCAATGACAAAAGTGCAATAACAAAAGTGCAATGACAATAAAGTATATGGGTAATATAGTCATAGCATGAGAATTTAAACATCGAATGTATCTGATAATTTGTATTGAAAAGTGAAGATTGTTAAAACAATATTAGAGCTCACAATGTTCAATATTGTTAAATAGAATGTTATTGCTAAATATATATATTGGATAACAATATTTCAAATGTTGAATTATTTAAAAATGTTTTTAAAAATGTTATTGCTAAAATGTTTTTATGTGTTAAATTGATAAGAGAGAGATTACTGTAAAACATGGAAAGTGTAACATGAATAATTTTTATTGTTATTATGATTACTTTTTTTAATATTGAATGACAATATATATATATATAAGCACCACTAAGCTATAAGCTTAGCGTGTTAGAATTTTCTTACACGCAGGTGTATAGACTAGAGCAATAGTGAGAAATGGTGAATAGCGATTTTGGAAGATATGTACAGAACGGATTATGATTTTTTATATATTGTAAGTGTGGATTGTCATATAGACATATTGTAGAGCTTGTATTAGTTTATTGAAAGATTGTATAGATTTGTAAGCTTGGAGAAAAAAAAATATGTATTAAGAGTTTAAATTTTTAACTGGATCATTATTGTAATAGTGTACACTGAATTATTATAAGAATGATTGATTTATTGAATAGCATCTCCTGGGTAATTCTCTGAGAGGATTATCAGGGGATGTTACAATATATTTCACTAATTTTTTTTTCACTCAAGAACTTTAAAAAAAATGATGAAATAGATGTTTAAAAAATTCATTCAAATAATAATCTAGCAAATTTATTCACTAAGACATTACCTACTACAATATTTAAAAAGTTGAGTTATAGTATTAGAATATGCAAACTCAAAGAAGTGAAGTGATATCTTCATGAAGGAGAGTAATTCTATTAATTTTTTTCCTCAGCCAATATTTTTTTTCCAATTGTTTTTTTCTAGCAAGATTTTTAATGAAGTAACATATATGTGTATCTAGCATACTATTTTTTTTACTAAGTTTTTATCCTACATGGTCTTTCATAGTAAGGTTTTAATAAGGTACATTATTTATTTGTGAACATCCAAAAGGAAGTATTATGAATAACTAATTAATGAATGTCCATAAAATCTATATTTAATAAACTATTTTATGGCATTTGTTTAAATTCACTTTTATTTAATGTTATGACATAAGAACTTATTTCTTATTATATAACATATATATATATATATATATATATATATATATATATAGAAGTCTATAAAAGGAGGCTTTGAATAAAGCATGAAAGTAAGTGAAATAAAAAAATAAAAAATTATTTAATATTCTCTCATATTCTCTCTAAATTTTCTCTTTAAATTCTTCTAATTTTGTTATTATCCTTATAATATTTCATATATTTTATAATATACATTTTATTTATAATTTATTTCATATAATTTATTTATTTATTTTGTTGTTGTTGTAAAAATAAAAATAAAAATAAAAATAGGTTAGTGATTAAAAATAAATTTTATTTTAATGATTTTTATTAAATTGATAAGAACTAATAAGAAATTATTTAAAACAATAATAACAAACAAATAAAAATTAATAAATTTAATTTAAAAATAAATTTAATAATTTTTATTAAAATATTATTATTATATATTTTAAGTTTTTTATAGAAATTTTTTAGGGTTATTTCTTATTTAAAATTAAAATTAAAAATTTTTCTTTTTAATAAATTAATACATTTTATATAAATATATATTTTAAAATACAATTTTTTATTATTTTTTATTAAAATATATAAAAGTAAACATATAACATTATAAAAAAGACTTACAGAAATGTACAAAAATATTAGACAAAACATTTTATACATATATATAATTTAAAAAGAATACTTTAAAAATATATTATTGACTATTAAATATTTGATTAGGTAACATATATGTTACATATAAGTAATATATATATTTTGAAATAAGTAAAAATATATATTGAATTGCAAAAGAATAACAGTATATAACTGTTACATGTATATTTATATCGACTTATATGTTACATATAAGTAAATAAATGTATTGAATCTTAAAGGAATAACATTATATAACTATAATATATTTAGTTATATTTTTTTTTATAAACAGAAAGAATATTATTATTTATATCGAATGTAGGTAGAACCCATACAGTCAGAAATCAGAATTTCTTTAAGAAAACTAGGTAAAGAATCAAAGGTGTAAAAAATTTGAGATACATGGTTTAATCTACTGTAGAGAGAAAAATAATGGGCGGTTTGGTTTCCTTCTCTGAAAGTGTGCTGGATAGAAGACGAACTGTCATAAAGAAGAAGCTTAAGCTAAGTAATGGCAGGGTCCAAAGCTTGAGAGGAACTCGAAAGCTGAGCAACCATGGATTGGGAATCACTTTCAACTTGGATATTAAAGAGATGATTATGAAGACACCAGTACAGACCGTAGTGAAGAGCATTAAGTTCAACCGAGGCTGCGTCCCTAGCATTAATGGGAAAAGAGAGACCAACAATGAATGAGCTGGTTGCGTCATGAAGGACTACCGCCCCTCCCAGTGGACAGAGGAGTAAAAGAGGTGTCTATGTTAAGCTTTAAGTAACCTGGAGGGGGGGGGGGTTTCCAATAAATAAGAGACGGTTTCAAATTTTTCAACCCGAAGCCATCAAGGAGAAAATTAGATAAAGCAGGGATCGGTCTGGCAAAGCTGTCGTTAGCGTGCGCTATACCCCAGTTTAAAATGAAGCTTGAAATCTGATGATGCACCATAGGAAAGAAAACTGGCTCGTCACCCCAAGTTAGTCGACAGTAAGTTGACCAAACAAAATAAATGATTACCAATGGCACCAGCTTCCTAACTCGGCTAAACATAGAATTAGGTGAAGAAATCAACCACCAAGTCATGAGCTCTTGTTTCATGGAAGCCTTAGTGGATATATCAAAAAGGAGGTAGGATCCATAGAATCTTCAAATTTTTTGAACCGGCTCACAAAAATAGAAAATGTGGCCAGAGGATGCATCACTAGTGTAACAAAATGGACAAGCTGATGCAAGATTGATACCAAGCCTCTGAAGCCGAGTAGGAAGGGGAATGGCTCCATCCAAAACTTTCCAAGTGAGAATTGAATATTTCAAAGGAATACAAGAGTCCCAAATCATCTTACTAGAAAGAGTAGTGGACTTATGTTTCCTGACCAAATCATAAGCTGATGATAGAGAAAATAATCCCGACTTAGTACCTCTCCAACTGATCGAATTTTCATGGAACTCCACATTATCTTAGCCAAAAGAGTGAGCCTGACAAATCCATTTCCAAGTACAAGAGTCAATAACCTGATAGGTCATTTCACCTTTCCTCTGATACTTACAATGAATGTAGTTGGACCACAGAGATTCATTAGAAAAATGAGACCACCATATTTTAAGAGAGTAAGCTTCTTGAAGGGAAGATAGGGACCTAAGTCTGAAACCCCTTTCTTCCTTAGGAAAGAAAAAGTCGCTATACTTGACCCAATGATATTTATGTTGAGTAATATCAGTGCTCCAGAAAAAAGAAACGAACTTAGCCTCCATAGCATTTAAAACAGATTTCGGCAAAATCATGGAACCCATGATATGAACAGGAATGGAATTCAAAACATGCTTAATGAGAAGAAGTCCAGGAAAGAGAAAGCGCTTAGCCCATCCCAAAAGCTTGGAATCAATTTTTCTGAGGAGGTCTTTATAATAGATTGCCCGATTAATGCCCTGGTAGATAGGAGCTCCCAAGTAAGTAAAGGGAAGATGCATACGCATAATGCCAAACAGATGCCTGTATTGAACAATAGCAGCCGAAGATGCTTTTTTTGAGCAGTAGAAGGAGCATTTGTCGAAATTTATCATTTGGCCAGATGTCGATTGGTAAGCTAGCAGAAAGTTTTTGAAGTTACAAGTGCTACTAATATCCCTATTAATGAAAATAAGTAAATCATCAGCAAAAGCCAAATGCGATACAATAAGGCAGTTCCTGCCAAGTTTGTAAGGAGCAATTTTCCCTTGATGAATCAGATGATTAAGACCTCTTGAAAAACACTCTGAAGCCAAGATGAATAGGCAAGGTGAAAGAGGGTCACTCTGTTTCACACCTCGCATAGGCTGAAAGAAACCATAGCTAATACCATTCACCATTACAAAAAGATGAGTCATAGCAAGATTAGATATGATAAGCTCTACCACCCTGACTGAAAAGCCGAATTTAAGAAGCACAACTTTGAGATACTCCTATGAAACACGGTCAAAAGCTTTTGCCATGTCAAATTTAATTGCCAAGTTGTGGCCCCTGGTTTTTTTATCTAGCTCATGGATCATCTCATTTGCCAAAAGAATCCGGGAGTGAATGGATCTCCCTTTCATAAAACCTATCTGTTCTTTAGAAATAAGCATGGTTAAAATAGGGCCAAGTCTATTAGCAAGAATTCTAGTGCATACCTTACTAATGAAAGTGGCAAGACAAATAGGCCGAAATTTATTAAAGCTGTCCAAATTCTCCACTTTAGGAATAAGAATAATTTGAGCGTTGTTAAAGGCCTTGGGAATCAAAAAACCTAAAAAGAATTCTTTAACCACACTGCAAACATCCCAACCCACAATGTCCCAACAAGCTTTAAAAAAAGTACCATCAAAACCATCAGGGCCTGGAGCACTATTTGGATATAGCTGCCAAACTGCATTTTTAATTTCCTGATCATCTAGGATCTTCTCGAGATCAGCATTATGATTAGCCGAGACAAGAGAAGAAATAAGATCTACCATAGACTCGACTTCTACCGAAACCTCTCGGCCAAAAAATTCAGAGAAATACCGAACTGCTTCTTGGCCAATATCTTCTTGGTTAGTAATCCATGAACCATTAGAATTTTTTATTGCTGAAACCCTTTGAAGATTTCGAGCCATCTTCACATAATTATGAAAAACTTAGTATTAGCCTTACCCTCATTTATCCACTTTATGTGCGATTTCTGCTTCCAGAAAATCTCCTCCAGTTTAAATTTCTGAAGAAGGTTAGCCTGTTTTAGGTTCCATTGAGTTCTGTTGTCAGGAGTAGGGTCGGTTAGAAAGACATTCTCTACTATTTCAACTTCATTCTCGGCAATAAAAATACTATTAAAGATATTGCCAAAATGATCCCGATTCCAAGCAAGTATGACAGATTTAAGAGATTTTAATTTAATGAAAAGACTTCTCATAGAACCCCTATAGAAAGCCAAATTCCAACGATCTTTGACCAACGGAAGGAAAGAATCGTGAGACAACCACATGTGCTGGAAGCGAAAAGGCTTTAGAACACTATGACATATATTCTTGCAACACAGAAGAACTGGCGAATGATCAGAGGAGGATTTCCCTAAATGACGCACTGAGACTTCATTAAAAGAATCATAAAATAGAACATTAGCCAAGAAACGATCTAATCTTTCCTAGACACGACCGTTACTTCTTACTCCTGACCAAGTAAAAGCACAACCCTGATAAGGGATATCCACCAACCCACAATCATCTGAACAATTGATAAAATCATGCATGCTGTGAATATTTGGCAAACCATTACCTTTATATTCAGACCAGCTCTTAATCACATTAAAGTCACCGCCCACCAACTATGGATCATAAATCCAAGAAGTTGTATTACAAAGATTATTCCAAAGAGTAATCCGATCCATGCGGGTGTGATAGCCATAAACAACAGATAAAGTGAATGAGAAAGACACGTAACCGAACAACTAAGAAGCTGCGGAACATCATTAAAGGCAGTGAGAGTGATCAGATTATCCTTCCACATAACCCATACTTTATTATCTATAGATGAAATAACACTGGTATACCCAAGTTTAGAAGCATAAAAGGACTTCTTATGTTGATCAACTATAGGCTCCAAAACAAAAAGAATACAAATTTTATGGTCAATACAGAGTTTACAAAGGTGAATGAGAGAAGAGACAATACCTCTAACATTCCAGCTATGAATATTCATTGATAAAATTTCTTTGGAATAGTTAAAGTGCGATTGGATCGCCTGACAATAGTTGAAGAATTTTGTTTCTTTTTTCTCATACCCCTTTTCCTTGTTACCAACGTGAAACCAGTTCCATGATCTGCCTTGGAAGTGGACATGTTCGCTGCAACATTAAGTTTTTAAGAGATAATATCACCCATAGCTTGCCACTCTGCTCGGTTGTGCACATCAATCTTGGAAGGCAAACTACTGTCCGAATGATGTTCTATTTGCTTTACATCCGAAATAGAGTTGGAGTGTTCGAAAAAAACTTCAAAAGCAACAAAATTGTTACAATCAGGAGCATTATCATACTTGATTCCTTTTTCTAGAGTAGCAGAATTATCATTACTATCACAAGCAGGTGGTTCAAAAATTTCAGTACTTTTTTTGTATAACATGGCCAGCAGTATCATTAATCCTAGATTCAGGTAAAACAACAGATTCAACATTATTATCATTAGTCCCAGCTTCAGGTAAAACAATAGTGTCGATATTATTAATATCGGGAGCAGTTAAAGAATTCTGAAGTTGAGGACCTCTTGCTTTTGCGATTATGGAGTCAGAAACTTTATCCTTCTACACCCAGATTTTGGAAGTTGTGGGTTTTGCTTGCTGCTCCACTACTGGCTAAGTAGCCTCAGGATTATTTTGATTTCTACGACTTTCACAAGATTGATAATTATGCCCCAATAGACAACATATAGAGCAATAAGATGGGAGGCATTCATATGTTATAGATTGAAAAAATCCTTTAAAACCATCATCAATTCAAATCTTAGAAGGCAATTCTTTAGACAAGTCAAGCACCACACAAATTTGAGCTGCAAATGGCCGAATCAATGTCGATGTAACAACATCAACCTTTAGAGGAGTCCCTATGAGATTGGCAATAGGAAACAGAGCAACCTTATTAAAAAGATGAATTGGCAATCCTTCCATAGTAATCCAAGCAGGAACTATTAGGTTATCAACATTAGGCCGGAAATTCGGCGTCCACTTCGAAACTCTCATTGAAAAACCTAAAAAATACCAATTCTGTCGAAGCCAGCAATGGTGATAATCTTCCTCAAAATAAAAGTTAATGAGAATGTGTTTGGCATCCAAAAGACCTAATTTAAATGGAACTCTGAATCCAACAACATCAAAACATTTCTGCAGAGACTTCATATTTGGCCGGCCAGAACCAAAAAATTCGATGAGAGCAAATTTGAAATC
Organism: Garcia nutans; assembly: GCA_947685225.1. Lineage (NCBI taxonomy): Eukaryota > Viridiplantae > Streptophyta > Magnoliopsida > Malpighiales > Euphorbiaceae > Garcia > Garcia nutans. The sequence continues at coordinate 44,336,180 of CANTUV010000037.1, forward strand.
TTGGGATAACGTTACAATTTCATTTGGTGTGAATAAAATTGCAGGGACTCCCTTAAATTTAGAAGGTTTTTGGTTTGAAAGAGACAGGCAGAGGAGTTTTGCATATTCAAAGGAATGATCGACACAACCGTTTGAGCCTCAATTTCTTAAAACGTCGGCAAACGATTTGCTAGCAGGCCTGACGGAAGCCGGCGTAAGAAAAGGGAGATTTTCCGTAATGAAAAGCTGACAGCGGAACAAAAACTTGAGTTCAAAGCTCCATATTTAGTTATATTTATTTATATATTATATATAAATAGATATATTTAGTTATATAGTAGTATATACTAAATATAAGTGAAAACTTAATATAAATATTTTTAAAATTTTAATTTGAAATTTATCTAAAAAATTAAAAATAAATAATAATACAAATAATATAAAAAAATGAAAAAATAAAGATTAAAAAAATGATAAAAAATAAAAAAAAATAAAAACACAAAAAAAGATAAAAAATACAAAAAATACAAAAAATAAATAAAAAACTTAAAAACAAAAACCGCATAACTGAAAGCATAAAAAAATGGAAAAAATAATGTTATGACCATAGGCATGAGGTGCAGTGGCCAACATCTCATAGAGGCATGAGATACACTTGTATTAATAAATGCTTAGAAACACGTATTTTAACGTATTTTTATAATATATATATACATATATATAAGTAGTATATCTTTGAAATTTTTAAAAAGTGATATTTTTTTAAAAATGATTTTTCTTTTCAAGGTAGTCATGCAAATTTTTCTCTATTAATATTAAAATCTTCTTAGGACTCAATTTGATGGGTTAGATTACTTAGCTTGAATCGGTTTCTTTCTTCGTATTTCTCACTTCTTCTGAGCAAACCTTAAAGAACTCTTCAAATTTTAATTTATAAATTTACTTTTATCCCAATTTATTTTTATCATATGAGTCTGATTTAAGTTTTTCATAGTAAATGTGAGAATTTTAATTTCATGTGTATTACATTTATTTATAATATTTTTAAATCACACACATGAATTTGGGTAAATTTTAAATAATATAATTTAAATTATATACTGTTAAACTCACATGAAAATAAATTAAAATGAAATTCCTAAAAAAGCCAAGTCAAAATATAATAATAATAATAATAATAATAAAAGCAACCCGTTTAACAGTAAACTCATCTTGTGTGAAGTAGTAGTTATGTACTAAATTCACTCATAAACCAGTACTTGCTATTCATTTTTTTTGTACTATCAAATTTATCAAGCAATACAAAAACAACAACCCTCCACCAACCTTTTAACTATATAACAGAATCAAAGCCAAATGGTGATTCCCATAACAACTATCCATATTTTCTGTCTTTAACCTCACAATCTTAGCTAATTATCCTAAGACTGAAGTTTGAATTGAATTTTTTGAAAATAATTTCAATATCAGTACTGGAAGAAGAATCATCTGCCATGAACAACACAGAAGGGAAGACGATGATGATGCATAACCATCACAAGATGACGATGATGCACATGACATTTTATTGGGGTAAAAATGCTGAAATTCTATTTTTGGGGTGGCCTGGAAAGAGCACTGAAATGTATATTTTATCTTTAGTATTTGTGTTTGTAATGTGTTTTGTTATTGAGTGGCTTTCTCATTCCCAATTGATAAAGCCTGGATCCACCAACTTGGCCGCCGGTTTAATCCAGAGTTTATTGCATGCCTTAAGGGTTAGTTTGTCCAATTTGGCAATGTTGGCTCTTATGTCTTTTAATGGAGGTATTTTCTTGGCTGCTATGGCTGGGCATACTCTTGGTTTCTTCATTTTTGGTAGTAGAGCTTTCAAGAAATCTCCACCTCTTCTTGTTGTCGCCTATGATCTTCCTCCAATTAGTACTTGTTGTTGAATAATTCTCCCTTTATATATATATATTTTTTTTGAATTTTCATTACAGATCCTCAATAAAATTTCTATCTACAATTAGACGAGAATTTATTTTTTCTTTTATTTTATTTACAAAAACTACTTGTAAAATCTGAAGAGTGTAAAAAAATGATAACAATCGCAAAAAGGCCTGAGGCATAATCTCATGGCTTTTAGATCAAAACAAATCTGCCAATTCTGCTAATTCAAATCCAATGAGGGTTCAAACATCTTAAAGTCACACATAATCAGAGGATAGAAAAAGTTCACCTTTGCTATACAAGAGGGACCATAAAATCATATATCAAATGATAGTTTTTTTTATGAAGAGAGTATATATTATATAAAGCTTACTGCTGTAAACATTGGCAGCAAAGGGGCCGGGTGTGGAAAACAAGCCATCAAATGAGTCGCACATCTCATATGTTCCGACATCTTCAGCTTTATATTGACAAGAATATGAGCCATCATTGTTATCCACAAACATCCCTGTTGAAAAACCAGATCTGTTAACTGAAGCCATCTCTAGTTTCAGTTGTGACAGTTCAGACAGGACAAGATTTGAAAATGTATCCAACAGTTGCACAACTATTTCATTTTCAATTGGCTTTGGCACCTTGGAAGCAGATTTCACAACTTTTGAAAGAGATACATTAACGTTGCCTATGCAAAGTGAGAAAAATTTAGCTTCAAATCAAGGGAACAAACTAATAGTGTACAAAATGCATGAGTTTAGCACCATTTTAGCTCAAGAAGAAAAAACCTAATTCACACCAATCATTAACAATCAGAAATGTAAAATAAAGCCTTACAATATAAGCAAGAAGCATAGCATTGAAGTTCAACTGCAAGCTTTTGGTTTTTATCCAGATACGAAGATTGTCTTCCAGAATTAACCATGCAGAATGAAAATGAATCCTATGGTTGCAGCACAATTGCAACTTAGCTTCACAAAGTTTACCACCATTTCAGTTGGTCATTGTGCTTCATCTTTTCACTAGGCTATGTCAAACTCTTATGAAAATCATCATCTTTTATTACCTTTCTGCCCACACTAATAAAAAATTATTGAAAATCATAACATCAATCGAATTATTTTTCTTCTTACCTACATATTACATTCTAAAGCATTAAACAGGTAGATATTTAAATAAGTATAAAAAGGAAAAGGAAATACCTACATTTACAACAGCTAAAGTGCATTAGTGAGCCATATTATTAGCCATTCAACATCTTGGTTCAATTCCTTGAAGCTTTGAACCAATCAGTCTTTTCTAAGTGATTCAATCTCAATTAACATTTTGCACTCCCATGGTAACAATTACTGACAAGAGGGGGAAAAAAATGAGAGCCAACACAAAACATATGAGCCTAACAGAATGATAATACCTGCTCTCACTTCCTTTCTGAATGAGTGACCACCACCCAGTAAAATATTTGCACAAAAAACATATATTTCATAGATCCCACTCTTTTCAGGCTTATATATCACATTAAAAGCACTTGCCGGAATTTTTTAGTACCCAGTAGACAGAATCAAAGAAAACAAAGCATAAGAATCAAAATAGTGAACTGAAGGAAAATTTATAAATCAACAACTTACAATATTCTTTGGAACAATAGTGGATCAGGAGCAATTTCTGTTTGTTTGATAGCATCATAATGCAACTCTTGATCAGGTTCACTCCCTCAGTTCAGAAATGTATGCCTCTTCGAAAACTAGTACTAAAATTGTTCATCAAAAGGAAACAAATTAATTAAAAATTACAAAATTGCAGACACCATTAATGATTGGATGGATGCTTGGCTGTACATGATAGGAATCATTTTCCCTTACTATCTGTACTTGAATGCTTTCTAGCTCGACAAAAGCAGGATATTGAAAAATATCAACTAAATACAGTGTAAATTCTGCAATTTCACCAACAACAGAATCATTCAAAACCAGAACCATTGACAATATTGGCTAATCCATCACAATAACCTGTTAAATTAAAACATACAATTTCAACTGTTTCAGATAGAAATGATAACTTTATGTTTCATTGCCATAATAATCTTGATGGGGAGTGTATCTGAAGAAATGTCTAGACTCTAAAAGCGAACCACGATCTGGCTAAACAATTAAATATCAACCAGTAAGTCAATTTCCATGCAAACCTTCCAAAGAATAAACCTGCAACATAAGTACAACCTCAAGTCCAAATTGACAGATGCCATAATTGCAATCAGTGTAATAAAATTGGTTAGTGTTAAGTCTTCCACTAGAGGATTTCGGTCTTTTGGTTTTTATCATGACATCAATCCAATTATTTTTCTTCTTACCTACATATTAGCTTCTAAAGCATTAAACTGCATATTTGAATAACTATAAAAAGGAAAAGCATTCTTTGAAGCTTCGAACCAATCAATCTTTTCTAAGTGATTCAATTTCAATTAACATTTTGCATTCCCATGGTAACAGTTACTGAAAAGAAGAAAATTAAAAAGAGAGAGAGAGAGAGAGAGAGAGAGAGAGAGAGATGATGAGTCCAACAGAAGGATAATACCTGCTCTCACTTCCTTTTTGAATGAGTGACCAGCACCCAGTAAAATATTTCCACAAAATACATATATTTCATAGATCCCACTCATTTCAGGCTTATATATCACATTAAAAGCACTTGCCAGGATTTTTGAGTATCCAGTAGACTGAATCAAAGAAAACAAAACATGAGAATCAAAATAGTGAACTGAAGGAAAATTTATAAATCAACAACTTACAATATTCTTTGGAACAATAGATGGATCAGGAGCAATTTCTGCTTGTTTGATAGCACCATAACGCGACTCTTGATCAGGTTCACTCCGTAAGTTCAGAGATGCACGCCTCTTTGTAAACTAGCACTAAAATTGTTCATCAGAAGGAAACAAATTAAAATTACAATTGCAAATACCATTAATGATTGGATGGATGCTTGGCTGTACATGATAGGAATCATTTTCCCTTACTATCTGTACTTGAATGCTTTCTAGCTCGACAAAAGCGGGATATTAAAAAATATCAACTAAATACAGTGTAAATTCTGCAATTTCACCAGCAACAAAATCATTTAAAACAGAAACATTGACCATACTGGCTGATCCATCACAATAACCTGTTAAATTAGACATACAATTTCAACTGTTTCAGATAGAAACATACAATTTCAACTGTTTCAGATACAAACGATAGCTTTTATGTGCATAAGCAATAGAAGTATATACAAACTTTCTGATCAGCCACAAGAGTTTCAAAGAATCTAGATTAGGGACACCTAATGATTAGAGAAATAGAGGAAGAATTTTCTTTTTAAAGTAAATTCTAGAACAAAAAATGTGTAACCAAAATTTAGCGCCCTGCCAATGGCAAGAGCTGTAATCAATAATGAATAGAGCAAAACTTCATTGCATTTTAGAAGAGAGGAAAAGAAAATGTAACAAAAAGAAGGGTTGGAGTGGGACAAAGAATTCGCTGATTTGATACTAAAACTACTAAGACTTTTCAAAAACACAATTAGTAGCTGTGTTGTGCACACGGCACTCCTATAAAGACATTATAAGCAAATGGAATATTGGATATCATTTTTGTATGCTTCAAATCAGATATAGTGAGCAAGAAGTTCCCTGGCTCCAACAGACTAAAAGAAAACAACTGAATTCCTGGCATCACTTCTTCAAAGTACAAATCTGCAACAGGTATAGACAAATTTGTCTCTTTTTCGATAATATCAACATCAAATTCATATAATCAAGAAACAAGATTATCATAATGATCTTGTTGAGCATAAGAATTTCCATTTTGGAAAATATTTGCTAAGCATTTGTCTCAACCTTCCAACTGGGCAGGCAATTGGAAACAGCTAGAGGCCCTGCAACATGCAAGATCAAAATAATTAAAAATAAATGCAACTGTTGATGACATGGAAACAAGACTGGCAATTGGATTTATACATTACAACTTATCTGTTGATGTCATCAATTGAATCTATGGTGAATTTATGATAACCTAAATCCTTACGAAATCACTGATAAACTAATGCTATAAGCTGATAAAAAAGCTGCAGCATATCATCTGGATTAACCTTAAATGGAAGTGGAGAGCCATTCAAAGTTTGATTTCCTCCTTTGACATGCAAAAGCAAGCTTCCAGCTTTTGCAGCAATAAACTCCATGATGATAAAACTGAACTTATTCCAACCAAAACGAGTGATGTTTGGAACACTAGCAAGGGAACCATTCATGTGAATTGAAGAGACTGAAAAGGTTATGTGACGGAATAAGAGTCAAAATCGAAACCCTAACAGAAATCGCCACAATCCAGAACACAAACAAGCATCAAAACAAACAAACAAACAGAGTCGTTTTACTTGGTTCACCTTTACACACAGTAAAGGCTACATCCAAGGCGAGGAGACAAAACCCCTCAGTCAATCCCTTAGAAACTTAGAATCGGCATAAACCGTTACAAGCCAAGTCTCAGATCGTCCCTCTCTCTCTCTGATTACAAACTGTAAAGCTCACATCTCTAACAAAATCATAGAAAACAGGCTCGCAAAACAGATCAAAGAAATCAGTACAGAGAACCAGAGAAGAAAACAGAAAGAACACTCTAGAACGCACTGACGGCCGAGAGAGAGAGAGAAAAATTACACAGCACACATATAACAAGGGTATATATATCAACCCTAAACCCGTGCACAGGAGAACCACACGAGGCAGCTCTTCAATACTGCACACACAAAACGCACCGTATGAAATAAGAAAGGCATGAATCATCACAGGTGACTTTGAGTCACTTAAGACCCACAATCTCCACCTTGACTCCAAGCCTCCAAAAGGGAATGACATCAGGAAATTGCCTCTTCACGGGTAATCACCAATCAGAAACATAATTTTTTAAGCTTTCAAAACTCCAAGCATACCTAGGGCATCCTGAAATTTTGAAACAGAAACAGGTTTAGTCATAATATCAGCTGGATTAATATCAGTATGAATTTTTTCTACACTTACCTCACCTTTGGCAATTATATTTCTTATTAAATGCAACCTGACATCTATATGCTTTGTTCTTTCATGAAACATATTATTTCTGCTCAAATGTATGGCACTTTGAGAATCACAAAACACATAAACCTTACTATTCAGAAGACCCAACTCTGCAACTATACCTTTCAGCCAAATGGCTTCTTTAATTGCCTCAGTCAAGGCAATGTACTCAGCTTCAGTTGTAGATAAAGCTACAATATGCTGCAAGCTGCTTTTCCAACTTACACCATTATTAGCAAAAGTAAAACAGTAGCCAGACAAAGATCTTCTTTTATCAAGATCTGCTGCAAAATCAGAATCACAGAATCCAGCAATATCATACACATTACAGTCAGACCTTTTAAACAGCAAACCAACATTACTTGACCCTTTAAGATACCTGGACAACTATTTAACAGCTGACCAGTGTTTTTTACAAGGGTTAGACATGAATCTGCTAACCAGACTCACCCCATAGGCTAAATCAGGCCGTGTGCAGACCATAGCATACATAAGACTACCTACCACATTCTGATATGGAACACCTGACATGTAGCTTGATTCAGCCAAGTTCAAAGGTTTAATGGTTGAACACAACTTAAAATGAGCACCAATAGGAGTAGAAACAATTTTTCCCTTATTTAAATCAAAAGTTTCTAGGAATTTCAGTATATAGTCTTTTTTATTTAAAAACAGTGTGCCTTTATCTCTATTTCTCTCTATGTTCATGCCTAATATTTTTTAGCAGGACCTAGATCCTTCATGTCAAATTTAGTATTAAGCATACCTTTCAACTTAACAATCTCATTCATATTTTTACATGCAATTAACATATCATCAACATAGAGAAGCAAGTATATATAAACATTTTTAGACACAACAGAATAATATACACAAGGGTCAAAACTACTTCTTTTAAAATCATGACTAAGCATAAAGTCATCAAATCTTCTATACCACTGCCTAGGGGACTGTTTAAGTCCATATAAGGATTTTAGTAGCAAACACACATGATTTTCCTTACCTTTTTCAACAAAACCCTCAGGTTGTGACATATACAGCTCTTCCTCCAGATTACCATGGAGAAAGGCAGTTTTAACATCCAACTGTTCAAGCTCAAGGTCAAGCAAAGCAGTAATTGATAATATCAGTCTAATGGAAACATGTTTCACAACAGGACTAAATACCTCATTGTAATCAATACCTTCTCTTTGAGAGAAATCCTTAGCAACTAACCTGGCCTTGAATCTTTCCTTCTCAAGACCAGGAATAGTTGGTTTTCTCTTAAAGATCCACTTACATTTAATGATCTTTCTGTCAAATGGTTTAGGTACTAATTTCTAGGTTTGATTCTTCCTTAGGGAAGACATTTCTTCTTCCATTTCCCTTTTCTACTTATCCCAGTATATACTCTGCTTTGCACCTTTGTAATCAAGAGGTTCATCCTCTTCAACAGCAGCTACAGTAACTAGAGCAAAGGAGGTCAGTTCAGAATTAACAACATTGTAAGAGTAATCCTCAAACCTGACGGGTCTTCTGGTCTGTCTCCTCTGTCTATCTCTTGCTAACTGGTAGTTATCCAGTTCAGGCTCAGGAACCTATTCAGGTTGTTCCTCTTCTTGATCAGATTCATCTGATTTGTCATGTGCCTGTATATCCATCCCTGCACCTGCATTAATTACTTGAGGTGGATTTTGATCAGTTTGTACAAACCTGTCTAGCTCCACCTCAATTTGAGACTTCTCTAATTGTACCTCAGATTTGAACTCCTGCATGTTAGTACTAGGAAACAATAATTCATTGAATGTAACATTTCTACTAACAGCAACCTTATTTTCCTTTGGTAACCACACTTTATACCCCTTGATCCCACTGAGATAACCTAAAAATATGCATTTCTTAGCTCTAGGATCAAGTTTGCTTTGTGTATCATGAATATAAGCTATACATCCAAATACCCTCAAGTGTGTGTAGGTTATAGGTTTATTGCTCCAAGCCTCATTTGGACATTTCAAACTCAGAACAGATGTTGGAGATCTATTGATTAAGTAGCAAGCAGTATGTGCTGCTTCAGCCCAGAATTTGGTACTTAAGCTTGATTCAACAAGCATGCATCTGACCTTGTTTAAAATAGTCCTATTGTACCTCTCAGCTACTCCATTTTGCTGTGGAGTATAGGTACATGTCCTATGTCTAAGGATCCCATTTGTTTTACAGAAGTCATTGAATTGTTGATTCACAAATTCAAGCCCATTGTCAGTCCTAAGTACTTTAATCTTCTTATCCTTTAGGTTTTCAACTAATAGCTTCCATTCACAGAAAGTTTTAAACACATCATGTTTATTCTTTAGGAAATAGATCCATACTTTCCTAGAAAAATCATCTATGAATGTTACAAAGTACTGTGAACCTGACAGAGACATTGGAACATAAGTAGAACCCCACAAATCACTATGTACATACTCTAAACACTCTTTAGCTCTATAGCTTGATGATGTGAAGCTATGTTTGTGTGATTTACCTAAAATACAACCTTCACAGGAATCTGGTTTCACAAACTGTGTGATTTCCAAATTTCCCTTCCTACTTAGGTGTTCTAAGGCTTTAAACCCTATATGACCTAACCTTTTATGCCAAAGAACTGTGTCATTTGCTGCTGACACAGTAGCATTAACAGTGCCAGTAGCTACTCTGCCATCTAAGTGATATAATCTATTTACCCTATGACTAGTTAACATACATTTGTCCCCTTTAAATACTCTCAGAACCCCATCTTTTGCAGTATGATATAGACCTTTTTCTTCTAGGAACCCTAAGGAAATGAGATTTCTCCTAAGGTCTGGAATGTGTCTAACCTGCCCTAGTTCTATTTGCCTCCCATCATCTAACAGTAACCTCACAGTGCCTATACCAATGACATTACAAGAAAAATTATTACCCATTAGAACATTGGAACCAATTAAACTATTATAACTAAAGAACCAATCCCTGTTAGGGGCATATGATATGAACAAGCTGAATCTAAGATCCAGACTTCAGTATTTTTTGTACTAGTTATAGTTAGAGCTTCAATATCATCATCTTGAGATGATGTATTGACTGCTCCAACCTCACCATTGCTCTGCCCTAATTTTTCTAGCCTTTTCCTGTAAAATCTTCTAATGTGACCTTTCTTTTTACAATAGTAACAAGTTCTATCAGACTTAGAGCTATTATTATTACTTTGACTGTTTACATTAATTGATTGAGCACTGTTATTAGATTGACTAGGCTTACCATTTCCAGTTTTAAACATATCCTTTTTTCTTTTTGATTTTGGATTTCTCTTTAATTACTAGACTTTCTGACTTACCATTCTTTTCAGTGTTTTTCATCTCCAATTCCCTAAGCTTCAAGGCATTCGTAATATCCTCAACTTCTATAGTAGTTCTACCATACTTTAAAGCATCTTTCACATTCTGAAAGTTTTCTGGTATAGAGTTAAGTAATATTATAGACTGGTTTTCATTACTTAACTCTTCACCATTGTCAGCTAGCTCTAAAACAAGTTTTTGAAAGTTGTCACAGTTATCATCAACAGATTTTAAAGGGTCCATCTTAAAACTAAATAAATGTTCTTTCAAATAGGCAGTTCTTGACACAGATTTAACCAAATATAAAGAATTCAATTTATTCCAGAGTTCAGGAGCAGTCTTTATACCTCTAACCTTTCTGAGCACTGCATCAGAAAGGTTAAGTACTATTGTACTGTATGCAAGATCCATCATATCTTACTTATCATCCGCACTGAGAGTCTCAGGCAGTGTTTCGATGCCACTAAGTGCTCTTTTGCACTTCTGTTGTACCAGGATCGCGGTCATTTTCTCTTTCCAGATGGTAAAATCAGCTTTACCATCGAATTTTTCTACGTTTATCTTGGCAAAAGACATGCTTCACAAGCTTAGGGTTTTCCAAGAGAACCTCAGTTCACTTCCCTTTGATCGATCTTTCCTGTCACAAAAACAAACAATCGACAGTACCAGATCTAAACAGAAAAACAAGAAAAGAAACTCGATCTGTTAAGAAACAAGCACTCTTAACCAAACAGTAACCCTAAAACAGATAAACAAGAAATCAAAGAGAAAATTTAACAGAAAGAAAGAGACCACCTGTTCGATCTTCTTCTGATGAAGGCTCTGATACCACTTGTGACAGAATAAGAGTCAAAATCGAAACCCTAACAGAAATCGCCACAATCCAAAACACAAACAAGCATCAAAACAAACAAACAAACAGAGTCGTTTTACTTGGTTCACCTTTACACACAGTAAAGGCTACATCCAAGGCGAGGAGACAAAACCCCTCAGTCAATCCCTTAGAAACTTAGAATCGGCAGAAACCGTTACAAGCCAAGTCTCAGATCGTCCCTCTCTGTAAAGCTCACCTCTCTAACAAAATCACAGAAAATAGGCTCGCAAAACAGATCAAAGAAATCAGTACAGAGAACCAGAGAAGAAAACAGAAAGAACACTCTAGAACGCACTGACAGCCGAGAGAGAGAGAGAAAAATTACACAGCACACATATAACAAGGGTATATATATCAACCCTAAACCCGTGCACAGGAGAACCACACGAGGCAGCTCTTCAATACTGCACACACAAAACGCACCGAATGAAATAAGAAAGGCATGAATCATCACAGGTGACTTTGAGTCACTTAAGACCCACAGGTTATGTGGACTTAAATCTTCACCAGTTGAAGAGATATTATTCCCAAATACATCTCTAGGGATAATAAAAGCAGTTGCTTTTGCTTCAGCTTCGAGCTCATTCAAGACTCCCATCTCTAGGGATAATGAAGCTATGCAGACAGAGGAGTAATCTCGCCCTTTAATCTCGACCATAATTTAAGGTGTGTTAGTATGGATCTTTATACATTCTCGACTGACATAACGAAAATTCTTAATTTTTTGCAACAAGTTGGTTTGCTAAGCTTGTACAATGAGCAAGAGCATATTCCTATTTAAATCAATAGCATTTTCACCGACTAGTTAGTATAGTTATATGGTTAAGAAAATGAGAATGCAAAATTCTCATTTCAAGCGGGCTTATCATTGCAAGGCTAAGGACCCTCCCCCTGCTCGAGACTTGAGAGCCACTTTCTGAAGGACAAAACTCACAAGACGATAAGACTCAACCAAAGAAGGCAAACCTCAAGGAAAGAGGTAATAACCTTGTCAAATATGAGAATAGTCCATCATCAGATTGCTTGCAACAAATTAAGATTTACACAATTAAAAAGAACTAGTAAGATATAAATGAAGCCAAAGTCATGAACTTAATGATCTTCTGACCCAAATTGATTACCTTTATGTTGGGAAATAAATATTATCACTCTATTTTCCTTAAACCAGATTAGTAGGAAAGTAAAAAATAAATGCGGAATAGTAACACGCAATTTGATAACGGAGTTCGGCCAATTATGTCTACGTCTCCGGAGCTACTGCAGACTTCTATTATGGAGAAAAATACACCGTGTTTATAAACACTCACACCTCACACCCAATTATCCCCAAAAATTTTAACAGAAATTCTTTTAAAGAAATTCCCTAATAGACGTGATCAATAACACAAAAATTACTTGACTTAATTTTTGCTAGACCCGCTATGATCTTCCTCTCTATTAATTTTCTTTCTATTCTCTCTAATTTTCTCTCATCATACATAACAATAGCCAAAGGGCCATTTATGTAGAAAAATTATAACATGTGAATATAATGGTTGGTGAGATTTGTCAAAGGTTATGCATCTCTTTTACCTAAGTTAGGCACCTCCATTTTTTACCACCATTACTTAAGTTAGGCACTTCCATTTTTTACCACCATCACTTAAGTTAGGCATCTCCATTTTTGACCAAAAAATACCTAAGTTAGGCACCTCTATTTTTTACTCAAAAAGTTACAACTCCATTTTATGGTTAGTAACATTTTATTAACAATCTCCCACTTGAAGACTGATTTCAATCTGTCTTCAGACCTCGATTTATACAACAGCTCTTCTACGATCTACTTCTACTGCAAGCCAACTGAAACTGAACACAACTTCAGTTTGTCAGTCGACACCATCTTCGTTAACATGTCTGCTGGATTTTGAGTTCCACTGATCTTCTCAAGTTTCAAAATCCTATATTCCAGAAGTGACCGGATAAAGTGATATCTCAATTGTATGTGCTTCGTTCTAGCATGAAAAGACGGATTCTTCGCTAGATGTATGACACTTTGACTGTCGCAATGCAAAAAATTATTTTCTTGTTTCTTGCCTAGTTCCTCCAAGAAACTTTGGAGCTAGATCATCTCCTTGCTGGCTTCCGTGATAGCGACATATTCTGCTTCAGTTGTGGAGAGAGCAACTATCTTCTGTAGTTGAGAGACCCAGCTCACTGTGGTACCTCTTAGAGTATAGACATACCCTGTAGTGCTCTTTCTGACGTCAACATTTTCAGCTAAGTCAGCATCCACATAGCCTGCTAGTGTCATATCTCCACCTTGAAAACAAAGTGTCTTATCTGTGGTACCCCGAAGATATCTGAGGATCCACTTGACTGCTTCCCAGTGTACCTTGCCTGGATTATTCATGTACCTGCTAATAGCTCCCACTACTTGAGCAATATCTGGCTTGATACAAACCATGGCATACATCAAACTCCCAATTGCTGAGGCATAAGGCACCTTTGCCATGTGTGCACGTTCCTCCTCCGTCTTCTGTGACTGTTCTTTGGAGAGTCTGAAATGAACACCTAAAGGTTTGCTCACTGGTTTAGCATCTTGCATGTTGAATCTGGCTAGTACTTTGGTGATGTACTCAGCCTGTGACAACATCAAAGTCCCCGACTTCGTGTCTCTCTTGATCCTCATTCCAAGAATCTGCTTTGCAGCACCCAGATCTTTCATTGCAAACTGTTTTGACAATTTCTGCTTTAAATTTTTAATCTCTTGCATGTTTGAACCTGCAACAAGCATGTCATCAACGTATAACAATAAAATAATAAAGCTATTGTCAAACTTCTTAATGTAGTAATAATGATCTGCTTGGCATCTTGTGAAACCGATGCTCCCCATAAAGCTATCAAACTTCTTGTGCCACTGTCTAGGAGCTTGTTTTAAACTATACAAACTTTTCTTCAACCTGCACATCAGATTTTTCTTGCCTGCCTTAATGAAGCCTTCTGGCTGCTTCATGTAGATCTCTTCCTCCAAATCTCCATGAAGAAATGCAGTCTTTACATCTAACTGTTCAAGATGTAAATTCTCTGTAGCTACTATTTTCAACACCAATCTGATTGTCGTAAGTTTCACGACTAGAGAAAAAAATTTCAGTATAATCAACACCTTCCTTTTGCTGAAAACCTTTTATAACCAATCTTGCTTTGTAGCGTCTACTCCCATCATGCTCTTCTTTGATCCTGTAAATCCACTTGTTGTGGAGTGCTTTCTTGCCTTGTGGTAGTTTAGCTAATTCCCATGTCTGATTTGACATGAGTGAGTTCATCTTATCTTTCATGGCAGACTCCCACTTGACTGAATTCTTCACTTGCATTGCTTCATCGTAGCACTCTAGTTCACCATTGTCTGTCAGCAACAAGTAATGCAAAGAAGGTGAGTAACGTTGGGTTTGTCTAGGAATTCTGGAGGAGCGTCTCAATTACGGCATGCTTGGCTCATCTGCTTCAGGACTATTCTGAATATCATTTTCAGAAATCTCCTCGAACTCAACAAATTCCTTATTTTCAGCATCTATCTTGGAGCTGCTTAATTTTGATATTAGCCTATCTTTGTACATCACATTCTCATTGAATATGACATCTCGGCTTCTTACAATCATCCTATTTTTATAATCCTAAAATCGGTAAACGAACTCATCACCACCATATCCAACAAAGACAAATTTTTTGGACTTGGCATCAAGTTTACTTCTTCCAGCAAAATCTATATGTATGTAAGAGATACAACCAAACACTCTTAAGTGTGAAAGGTTTAACTCTTTTTTGCTCCATGCTTCCTCTGGTATTTCACCATCCAGAGGTACTGAAGGCCCACGGTTGATCAGGTAGGCCGCGGTGTTGACAGATTCAGCCCATAAATTCTTGGGCAAGTCGGCGTGTATCCTCATGCTTCTGGTACGTTCATTCAGAGTTTTGTTCATGCGCTCAGCTACGCTGTTTTGCTGCGGTGTCATAGGAACTGTTTTTTCTATCTTGATCCCGCTGCTTACGCAAAATTATCTGAACCTTCTATCTCTGTACTCCCCTCCATTGTCAGAGCTCAATCACTTGACTTTCAAGCCAGTTTCATTTTTCACCATGGCTTTCCATTTTCTGAATGTATCAAAGACTTCTGATTTCTTTTTTAGAAAATACACCCATATCTTTCTCATTGAATCATCAATGAAGATGATGTAATACAATGAGCCTGCAAGAGATGGAACTGGAGATGGTCCCCATAAATCGGTATGTACCAACTCGAGCTTTTTTACCTGGGATATCTTGCCAGTTTTCGTGAAACTGACCTTCTTTTGTTTTCCAAAGATGCAGTCTTCACATAGACCGACATCTACACTTTTAAGTTCTGGCAACTTTTCCTTTGATAGAAGTGCCTTCATCCCTTTCTCGCTCATATGGTCAAGCCTCTGGTGCCATAGATTTGAATAAGCATCCGCTATTGCGATGATGTTCTCTATGTTTGAGGTTATATAGAGAGTAACGGTCTTCTGACCACGAGCAATGACAAGTGCTCCTTTGGTAATTTTTCATTCACAATCTGTGAAGGTCGTACAATAACCTTCTTCATCAAGTTGTCCCACAGAGATCAAATTCCTTTTGAGACCAGGAATATGTCTCACTCCTTGCAGCTTCCAGGCAGTTCCATTTGGCAACTTTAATTTGACATCTCCTTTTCACATGATCTTCAAGGTTTCATCATCAGCTAGATGAACCTTCCCGAAATCACCACTGACATAGTTCTCTATGATTTCTCGGCATGGAGTGGAGTGAAAAGATGCCCCTGAATCCAAGATCCATGATTTAATTAGACTGTTAATGCTTAGAATCATAGCATCGCCTGCATCCTTGGTCACGTTTACAGATTTCTGTGCGCCGGTATCTTTCTTCAGAGCTCGGTAATCCTTCTTAAAGTGATCCTTCTTGCCACAATTATAACACTTGAAATCTTTCTTCCCCGATCTAGATTTGCCCCTTCTAGATCTTGATCTACCAGAGTCTGAATTTCTGTCTGAAGCTCTCCCTCTAGACTCTGTGTGTAGAGCTGAAGAGGTTGATGCTTCTCCTGATTCTCTTCGCCGAATTTCTTCACTCAATATCAGATCTCGTACATTGTCGAATTTTAATTTGGTATTTCTCAATAAACTGCTGACCGCTGTAACGGTAGCACTCCAACTGTCTGGTAGAGATGATAAGAGAATTAAAGCCCGAACTTCATCATCAAATTCAATTTCCACTGAACTCAACTGGGTTGTGACTGTGTTGAGTTCATTCAGATGTTGGGCCACCGATGCCCCTTCTGCCATTCGTAAATTAAATAACTGCCTCATCAAGTGAACTATATTTGCGGCCGATGACTTTTCATACATGCTGGAGAGAGCCGCCATAAGACCCTTGGCTATGTTGAAAGCAACATTACGGGATAATGTTAATCTAATAACTCCAATGGCTTGTCTGTCCAGAAGGTTTCAATCTTCTTATTTCATGCCTTCTGGTTTTGTTTGTGAAAGAGGTTGATACAGCTTTTTCTGATACAAATAATCTTCAATCTGCATCTTCCAAAAGCCAAAGTCCGCATCATCGAACTTTTCAATTCTCACTTTTTCTTTGTCTGTGGCCATCGCTCCCACTCAAACCTTGGCACTGATACCAGTTGTTGGGAAATAAATATTATCACTCTATTTCCCTTAAATCAGATTAGTAGAAAAGCGAAAAATAAATGTGGAATAGTAACACGCAATTTGATAACAGAGTTCGGCCAATTATGCCTGCGTCTCCGGAGCTGCTGCAGACTTCTATTAAGGAGAAAAATACACCGTGTTTATAAACACTCACACCTCACACCCAATTATCCTCAAGAATTTTAACATAAATTCTTTTAAAGAAATTTCCTAATAGACGTGATCAATAGCACAAAAATTACTTGACTTAATTTTTGCTAGACCCTCTCTCTATTAATTTTCTTTCTATTCTCTCTAATTTTCTCTCATCATATATAATAATGGCCAAATGACCATTTATATAGAAAAATTATAACATGTGAACATAATGATTGATGAGATTTGTCAAAGGTTAGGCATCTCTTTTACCTAAGTTAGGCACCTCCATTTTTTACCACCATCATTTAAGTTAGACACCTCCATTTTTGACTAAAAAATACCTAAATTAGACACCTCTATTTTTGACTCAAAAAGTTACAACTCCATTTTATGGTTAGTAACATTTTATTAACACTTCAAGTATCTAATAAAAAAAATGGATGATCTTATGTTAATCCGTTTACATGGTACAATTTATGGACTAAAAAAAAATGCAGATTATACACAGGAAAAAACATCTAATACCAAATCAAGTACTGCATGAAATACCTAAATAAGGGAAAACATACATTAACAGCTAAAAAAGCAAATCAAAACCTGGTAAGACATTGAAATGGAGAGACGAATAAAACGCATTGAAAGGGTCATCCTCAATGAAGACATTAAAGAGAAGAGAATTCTCCAAGTACTGGTATCCCCTGCAGTATCCAAGACAACACCAGATACAAAAGAACTATTCCCAATCTTCCCATTGACAGTAAGAATAGGATTAAAAGCACTTTTTTCAAGAGAAGCATTTCGTTTACTATCAAACTCTCCTAGTACTGTAATATTTATGGCAGCAGTATCCCCAGCCTGGAAAGGTTGCTATCATTTACCCAACTGACAGCGAATAATGGGACAGCGTAGGATGAGAAGGAAAAGAAACCCAGAAGGAAAATGAGAGTAAAAGTACGAGCTTGGATTGCCATGACTGATTGATAGAAATAAATTGAAACCTGGTGTGTGTGCAAAAGTGCATTTGGTAGAAAGATTGGAACTTTATAAGTGATTGATGTTATACATTATTGTGAAGCAGTTATCGACAGTTATTAACAGTTGAGTTTTTTTTAAAATTTTAAATACCAAATCCTTCAGTTTGAGAAACAATTTTAGTAAAACTGAATACAGTGAGGATACAGATTCTCAAAGGGTCGAGAGGGCTGACTGTTAAATTTTATCAGACAGGTTGATCCCATTTGATTGACTTGTGTCCTCTTTTTACAACTTTTGTAATTTTGATTCCTTTACTAGGTTTCAATGGTCATTTTGGAGGGCTGGGAGTTATGATATTGGAACTTCTTCGGGTTAGATAAAAGAAGGTGGTTTATGTCAGCAATCCAAAAATTTCGAAAGCAATAAGCTTGACGAGGTCTGTGCTCTGTTAATTGGGCTTTAATGAATGGTCTAAAGCAAAGCTGTTATAGCTAATTTCTAGATTTTATAAATATGGTGATGATTATATACCTCTATGTTGTCCACATATATTGTTTTATTTAAGATTTTAGTTAAATGCAGATGTGTTTAAATATAATTTTTTTTATTTATTATTTTTATCACTCTTGAATTTTAACTCTGAAATTATGTCTCATGCATATATTTGACATATAAGATTAATTTTTAACTTAAAACTTATAATAATTATATATTTTTGTTAGGAATACAAAATTTTAAAAAATCTACCACCAATTTTGCTAATAAATAAATAAATGAATAAATACAGAGAAAAAAGTCTATGAGATAATATATATATATATATATATTATATCCGAAATTTAAAAAATAAAATTTGCCAAAATAAAAATCCATTAAAATAAATTTTCATGTAATGTAAAATAATTTAACAATGTGCTAAATTAAAAAAGAAAACTGAACTTTATTGAATTCATAAATTTTCCAACCAATTAAAAATTTATTTACAATTATTCATAAGTTTACCAGGTACAAGAACTATTAAAAAATTTTAGTCATTTTCCTTTGCCGGAAATCGAACGGGTGAGAGCCAAATATCTTAACCGACTAGATTACAATTGAATTCGATTGCAGTTATTATAATAAACGTAATTAGTACAGTGATTAAATGGTAAAACTACTATAAAAAATTTATGATAATATATCAAGAAAAACATAAAATATAATTAAAAAAATATTTTAAAACAATTAAATTTAAATATTTAATAGTAAAATATCTATTTCAGAGACAAATAATTTGAGTTTTATTTTTCAAATATTCCTTCTTAGATTAGTTAATAGAGAATTTTACATGTATTGCTGCGTTTCAACTTTGTATTTTCAAAAATACGGAGTCAACATTTTTTTCCTTTTTACGATACCGCATTGTTTTATTTCCTTTTAATGTTTATTTTTCTTTTTTTTTTGTAATTTTTGTAATTTTTAATTTGTATTAATATTTTTTTATAAATATTTTTTTATTTTTATATTCTCATTATATACAAAATAAAAATATACATAACATATACATAATATATATAGAATACACATAAAACAAATAGTGACATATCTATAATATATATATATAATATATATTTGCAATATATCCACAACGTATACACTATAATTAATCAACTTATAAAAGCTAAAAAACACATATCTATAACATATATATTATAATCAAACAATAAATAAATGATGTACAATATATAAAGGATAAATGATAATATATGCACAATATACACATGATATATCTGAAATATATACACAATATATCTGAAACATATAAAATTATGTTACAAAATGATGTTTTTAAAAGTTTCTTTTTGAAATTTTCTTATAAAATTATGTTAGTTTCTAGTAAATATATATTTTTTATAAAATAATATCTGAAATAAACTCCAATTTTATATATTTTTTTAAAGAATTTTATATATATCTATAACAAATACAAAATGTAAAAATATGATATGTAAAATATTTTTGTAATTTTATAAAATTTTTTAGGTATTTTTAAAAAATTCTTATGAGGTAGTTTTGTAAGAAGCCTTAGTTAATATGGAAATTTCTGTTTAGTTGCACCACACAAACCTGCGTGAATTTGCACATGGGTTTAAGGAAAAAAGATCAAATACACAAAATGATATTTTAATTTTACATTTAAAAAAAAAAAGGAGACATTTACAAAATTATCTAAAAAAAATTTTTTTTATTTCAAAAATATTACGAAAAGTAAAAATATTTATACTTTAAAAAAAATCAGAGCAAATTTTTTAAAAATATTTCATTTCTTACTAAACACAATTTTTCTTTTTAAAAATATATCTTCTCTCACTGTAATCAATATTTTACTTTACTTTTTATCTTTTTTTTAAACTTCACTGTTATATAAAAATATTCTAATAAAATAATAAAAATTGATATGTTAAATTATTTTTTAGCATGTAAAATTTATTAATATTTATAAAGGATAAATTTTAATTTTAATTATAAAAATAACTCTTATAAAACTTTTACATATTAAATACACAAAAAGTTAATAAAATAAATATTGATTTTGTTATGTAAATATTGTGTAGATATTTGGTAGATTTTTTTTATAGATGTTTAATCAATATTATATATATGTTATGTATTTATTTGTGCATATTGCATGTATTTTATGTAGATATTATGTGGATATTATATGTATATTTATAAATATAAAATTAAAAAATAAAGTTAAAAATATTAAAAAATATTATATAGATAAATGTATGATAGATATTTGTTAAGTGTGGCAGGTGTTCGGTGAATATTTGATATACGCTATATATATGTTATTGTTTCTTATGTATATATTTTTATATATGTTATATATAATATGTATATATATATTTTTATATGTATATTCAGAATATGTCCTAAAAAAATTATTTTTGAATATAAAAATGTAAATAAAAGTAAATAGAAAAAAGAAAAAGTTATAATAGGAAAAGAAATCAACGTCGTAAAGGTAAAAAAGGAGGAAAAAACAAGTGTGTTTTTATAGAAGTGAAAAAAGAAAGTTTTGACTTATTATTATTGAAATTGAAGAGGCAAAAAGAGATAATTAGCGTAATTCTCTTTAAAAAAATTTCGAAATTGCATATATTAAATACTTATGATCACGTAACCCATTTGAATTAGGCTTGAGTATTTATTGGATAGAGTCTCATAAATATGCTTATACATGGAAAGTATAAAGAAATGATATGCTTCATGACAATTAATGAAGTTTGCAAATTTTAAATAAAAAAAAAGAGATTTCTTCAAAAAAAAATCTCAAAAAATATTTCAAAAATATCCATTTGTTTTGTCCTTTAAAAACTATCCACTTTTCAAATTTTAATTTCACAAAAAATCTCACTTTTAGAAATATACACATTATATATATTTAGTACATTAAAGTGCACCACTTTCAAATTAGAGCGTATAAATCAGTTGATAATGGACTGTTATAACTTAATCAGAGATGTCGAATTTGAGTTCATAAATATATAATTTTTATTAAAACTCAATAGAAAAAGCTTGTATCTCCTTTGTAGTTGCACCTGGCTCCATTTTCGAAAGGATGATTAACACAAAAAATATATCGGTTTCACATATATGTATTTAATATATCAAAAATATATAAAAATTATATGATATTAAAAAAATTAAAGGTGACATATAGCATAATTTTCTTTCTAAAAACAAAGTTTCCTATTACAAATACGAAAATTAAAAGTCTAACATAAAAGTCTTTACACAAAAGAAGAAAGCTAGGATCTTGGAGTCAAAGGAGCTATACGCTTTGGCATCTTTCTAAGTGTATATTATCAAACTAAATCTAATTGTAGTTTAAAACATGAAGGTTCATAGATAATAATATAAATCAGGCACATAAACCATGTATAAAAAGTAATAATAAGGTGTTAATCAAAATATAAAGGTTTCACATACATGTCATTATAACTAACTTTAATTTTTATGGAGTCAAGTTTAGTTTAAATATTATAAGAAACTTATAAAATGACTTAGAATAAGACAATGCATAGAGAGTTAATATAAATAGAATTTAGTTCTAATCTAAGAGTCACTTTATGAAAGATGATAACAGGAATAAAACCTAGTTTTTTTTTTTTTAAATTAATGGTTGAACTTTAAAATTTATATTAAGTAAGACGAAACTATGAAAAATAGGTAATTAAATTATAACTTTTGCATGAAGTGAGGTGGCAGCATCTAGTAAATTTATAAAAGTAAAATAAAAGTCAAATCCTATTAAATCCAACTTCAACCGAGATAATTTTCCCAAAGTCACCATATCTAACGACATCAAATATTTGGTTTGTTAAGGAAGAGTTGATACCCATCTTAATCAACTTAATTAAGTGATACATGTGAACTCCAAATTATTCATCTAATTAAATTTAGTTGATTTTGGTTCAAAATCGAACATACAAAATTTTTCAAAAAAAGTATAAATTAAAAATAGAAATTAATCTTTATTTATTTATTAATTAAAAATTTTAAATTAAATTAATTTTGGCACTGCTAAGAGCGGTTAGAACCCTTTGTAGTTCGATTTTTTTTACCTAATTTACTACTATAAATATTTGTCCCTTTTTTCAAAAAAAAAATCCAATTTTTATTAGTCAATTTCCCTCAAATTTGTTTCAAAAATTGACAAAAATTTTGGTCAAATTATTCTCTGATTTATATTCAAAAGTTAATTAATTTTTTTCTAAATAAAATTTATTCAATTAATTTCTTTTTTGCAATAAGTTAGGAAATTTCATCGAGTCTAAGACTGAATTAAAAAAGAGTGAAAAAATATTTTAAGTTTCAAGTCAACCAAAAGGAGATTCACAAAGGAATTTTTCTTAATTCATTCCTTATCAGTTTGGTAAAATAACCAAATATTAATTATCCAAATCCCACCTTTTGCAATCAAAAGTACAAACTACTTACTACTCTGATTTTCATTCAAATAAAATAAATAGGAATGCTTAAAATTTCACTCCAAGTAGTGAGCCCTTTAAAAACTACCAAATTAATTCTTTTTATCTCTTTTGTTTAAATTGCTTTATTTTATTTATTTAATTTGATTTACTTAATTATTATTTATTTAATTTAATTTCGTTTGAGCATTTGTGCCTAGCTATACTCATAAGAGTTGAGCTAATGCTCCTCTATGTCTATTATTTTGAAGTTATAAATTAATTAATTTAGTTAAAAATTTATGTTTGACTTAGTATTCATAAAGGCTGGAGTCAATGCTCCCCTATGTATGCTTATTTGAGTTGTAATCTTTATCTTTTATCCTTGCACTTGGATGAATGTCATTATTACACTTGCAATTGGAATACTTGAAATTTTATTCGAAGTAGTGAGCCCTTTAAAAGTGACAAATTAATTCTTTTTATCTCTTTTTGTTTAAATTGCTTTATTTTATTTATTTAGTTTGGTTTACTTAATTATTATTTGTTTAATTTAATTTCCTTTGAGCATTTGTGCTTAGCTATACTCATAAAAGTTGAGCTAATGCTCCTCTATGTCTATTATTTCGGAGTTAAAAATTAATTAATTTAGTTGAAAATTATTCACTTAAATAATTTGATGTGGTGACTCTCCAATAAAGTTTTCAAAATAAAGTCATACTCTTTTTTTCAAAATAAAGGAGAGTATTCTTTTCAAAATAAGAGAAATAGATCTTTTTAAAATAAAAGATCACTTTAAATCCGTGCTTATCAAACTGAATGGAGACCTTACGCAGTGGTGCCATGTGAGTTCAAATCCTAATAAGCATTTTAGCTCCTTTTAAAGAGCTAGATAGGTGCTCAGGCGAGGCATCATAGTTGGCAACTCCACTAGGGCCATAAAATATTTTCAAAAGA
Organism: Garcia nutans; assembly: GCA_947685225.1. Taxonomy (NCBI): domain Eukaryota; kingdom Viridiplantae; phylum Streptophyta; class Magnoliopsida; order Malpighiales; family Euphorbiaceae; genus Garcia; species Garcia nutans. The sequence continues at coordinate 44,360,122 of CANTUV010000037.1, forward strand.
AAATTTTTTAATGAGCTCTTTTTAAGTAATATTAGATTTCCCTTTTATTAAAATTTTACTTTTCATCCATCATCTTGCATAAGGGTTCATTACCCTTAATTTTAGGAAGTCCCTAGATAGAAAATAACATCGACTTAGCAACCTTCATTAAGTATGTTGGAAGATAGCAAAAGCATCTAACCTGTAACGAATCCTTAATCAACGGACATGCTACTATTTTACCCATGCCATATTCTTTATCTGACATGTGATTAGGTATATAGTTGCCCTAGTATGATGAGTCCTTTTGTATTAAGTTTACCCTTTCATTCATATAATGGTAATAGACCATGCCTTTATGTTGCATGAACCATAATAACAGGAACCATGGCATGTTCATGAAACCTTGTTCATTCATATATCCATACAATACATCAAAATATTTTTAAGTCAAACTTTAGGATACCCAACCTTAAGAAAGGTAAACCTAAAAACCTAAGTTGCAATGACTTAACCTTTATACATAAACCTAAGCCACATTAGCTTAAACCATAAGCACAACCTAAGCCAAAATGGCTTAACCTTTAGACATGAACCTTAACTACAATGGCTTAACCCATAAACATCAACTGAAGCCACAAAGGCTTAACCTTTAGATATGAGCCCTAGCTACATTGGCTTAACCCATATGCATAAACCCAAGCTACCGTGGCTTGACCTTAAATATAAACCTAGGCCATAAAGGCTTGACCTCTAGATATGAAACTAAGCCACAATGGTTAAGCATGAATCCAAGTCGCAAAGGCTAAACCTTATAGATATGGGCCACTCAAACCAAGCTTAAAAAAGCTAACCAATCCTAGCAACAATCTTAACCACCTAAGCACAATGACTTAAACCATTTGGGACCACACCCAAACTCACTGAGCCATATGGCTTATTAGAGACCATATCCAACCTCACTGAGCTGCAATAGCTCAAACAATTAGGGACCATGTATAGCCTTACTTAACCATATGAATTGAACCATTTGGGACCATATCCTAGGTACATGGCTCACCTTTAGGAGACACATCCATCTAAATTAGCCATAAGGGCTCACCGCACAACCTAGCCACATGGCTCACCTTTTGGGAACACACTCATTCAACTTAGCCACATGGCTCACCTTTAGGAAATACACATATCCAATTTAGCCACAAGGGTTAACCGCACAAACTAGCCACATGGCTCACTTTTTGTGAACACACCACCTAGCCATATGACTCACCTTTTAGGATCATATCCATCCATATCTAAGCCATATGGCCACCTTTAGGGAACACACCCATCCAACTTAGCCATAAAGGCTCACTGTACAACCTAGCCACATGACTCACTTTTTGAAAATACATCCATCCAACTTAGCTATATGGCTCACCTTTAGGGGACACACCCATCCAACTTAGCCATAAGGGCTCACCGCATAACTTAGTCATATGGTTTACCTTTTAGGAACACACCCATTCAACTTAGCCACATGGCATACCTTTTAGAAATACACCCATCCAACTTAGTTACAATGGCTCACCATATTGCACAGCCATATGGCTTAACTCTTAGGGACTATAACTAACCTAGCCATATGGCCCAACCCTTCGGACCATATCCAACCTTGCCACATAGCTCAATATTTAGTGACCATACCCTACCTAACCATATGGCTTAAACTTTTGGGGCCAAAACCATCTATCCAAGCTATGCTAACCCTACCTATGTAGACCTTAGCCATAAGAGATAGACCCATTCGATAATGAACAACCATGCACTATAGACCATAGCCCATGCACTTAACCACTTGACCACATAAGCCATAGCCATATAAACCATCTTAAGCCATGTACCATAGCCCATGCATCTAACCACCTAACCACATAAACCATACCTATGTGAACCATCTTAAGCCATGCACCATAGCCCATGCATATAACTACTTGACCATATGAACCATCTTAAGCCATGAACCATAGTCCATGCACCTAACCACCTGACTAAATGAATAATACACATATGACCCATCTTAAGCCATGGACCATTACCCATGCACCTAACCATTTGATCACATGAATCATACCCATGTGAACCATCTTGAACCATGGATTATAGCCTATCCACTTAATCGCTTAACCATATGGACTAAGCCCTATACATATAAACATTTATGTATGGACCAAATTTCTTGCCCTTTGCCACTTAGCCACAAAGCTAGACCTATAACTGCACCATATGGACCAAGCCCCATGAATAAGTTAATTAACTATTATCAAACCATTCATCACTATTGCCCTATCAATTAGGCCCATTTGTACGACTCTTTAAGAATAAATCTGACATATGCCATATACAACCCTGTCTTCTATTCATACGCCATTTGCCCTTATTAAGCAATCCAACTCTTCTCAAAGCCCTTACTAACTCAGCCATTTCATATGAAGGTACCTATGGCCTAATAAGTAGATGACACTGAGACGCCTTCTTACTTTAAAACTTTCTTCCAGAAATAAGAAGACAACTTTCAAATGGCACTTATTGTCTAGCAAGATCACTTTACCAACCTTCTCAAGAAGAAAAAAGAGAATTTTTACATGGCCTTCATAGCCCATCAAGCTCATTCTACCAGTTGCTCCAAAAAGCAATAGGAGAATTCTCAGGCTGTACTCGTCACCCAGCAAGCTTGTGTTACTAAGCTCTTAAAGAAGTTGGGAGAGCATGTCGAAGCCACCACTTTCCTAAGCATCCAACAAGCCAGTTTTAGGAACATCCTCATTAATTATTTAGAGGCTAAAATATTGATTCTCAAATAAGTCTGATCAAACCAACACCCCATCTACCATTGCTAACCTAACAAGTAATGAGAAAGCTACCTAAGATGCAAGCATTAACCATTCTTCTTCCTTGAATCTTTTTCAAGGTAAAGAAAATGACTCTAACCATCAAGAACTCATGAGAAGGCTCATGGAATATGACACTATAACAATGGGTCCCATCAAGATATGCAAGCATTTCAAGAAGAGTAAAACTGAAATCATTTGCAAGAAAAAAGGGAACTTTTAGACTTAGGAGTGCCATGAAGCTAAGTCTACAGGAAAGCCTTGGAAGCCCATCTAGTGACACCTTTACAACCAAGCAAGCCTCCTCACCCTTTACCTAAAAGCTATAAGATCATTGAATATTATACTTACCATCAAAGGGATATAGAATTGATGAATGCAAGAGCTTGAGGCACAGAATTCAGAACCTCATTAATGAGGGGGTGATCATTCCACCAAAGACAACTAATGATTGTATGTTTTCCCAGCCACCATTAAGGCTAGACTAAATATGCCTTAATCAAATAGACCTCCCCATAGCTACCAAAATGTCAATTGGATTTCCTAACCAAACTTAGAAAATTAACCCTTTCATGTCCACCATCTAGAGACCTTGTATCAACTGGTTCTATGAGAAGACTAAATCCTAGTCTAGTCCAGGTCCAAGCCCATGTCAAATACTTAGCCAAAGCCAAGTCCAAGCCCATGTTAGATACGAACCAAAGTAAAAACTTAAGTCCAAGACTACCAACATCGAGTCAAAACTTGAATCAATCAAAGCTAAATTTGGAGTCTATTCCAAGTCTTAATAGTTGGAGTCTCCAACATCTAGTCAAAGCTCGAATTAATCAAAGCTAAAGCCTAGTGTAGTCTAAAGTTTTAAAAGTACGAGTCTACCAACACTGAGATAAAGATGAAATCAGCTAAAGTTAAAATCAAATCCGAGTCCGAGTCAAAATTTGAATCTAGTATAAGTTCAAGTCCAACATCTAAACCTATGTCAAACTTTAAGGCTATAATTGTCAATCTCTTTCATAATATTCCATTTATTAATAAAAATATAGAATTTTCTTCTCATAATCTTCTAAGCATTGTTCAAAAAAAAGAAAAAAATAGATAACAAGAAACAACTTTGGCATTATATTGTCATCTAATAGTAAAAGAGGACGAATCCTCTAAAAGAATTTACAAGGCCAAGATCATGAAGCCTGAAGTTACATAGTTTTTTGCAATGCAACATCTTTTTAAGCCCTGCATGGGATCTTTTAAAAAAAAGAGAAGAAAGGAAAGGAAGAAATTCATCATACCTCAATGTAAAAGTTGCAAGATTATCACAAATCAATATTTCTTGGAGCATGAAAAGAATAAGTCACCCACATTGAAAAAGTCAAAGATCTAGTACCAAAAATTAGCAAGGCATTTAAAGCCATCAACAAAGCTATAAAGTTAGCCTAGTAGGAAATGGTTGATAGTAACCCAAATCAGCTTGAATGCTCGACCTTCACATCATAGAGCGACATGAACTCCATGCCCATTCCTACCAACCTAGGCAGAAATATAAGAAGTGATGCATTAAGTTCTATATAAATAAAAATTAGCTTGACACTTCAATAGAAAGGTCACCCATAATTCCTTGAAGCAACTACTTGTCGACCCATACATGCACTATTTGATAAAGCTATCATCTTTGTAGACTTAGATGAGATTAATACAAGAATTATGTATACTCAATTCTTCGGCAAATGAAATTGATACTTAGGCAGCCTTCATTAGGGTTAGTCCAAATCACAATTCTTTCATGCCAAGGTTATGCTTTCTAAATTAAAAGAAAAGGAAAGGAAAAAATGGTGTCTTAGGAAAAAATTAGAGTAAGCTCATCGAGTTGAAAAATCAAAAGGGCGACTCGGGCAAAAATTAGACCTAAAAGAAAAAGAAAAACATGTTTTACTCTAACTAAATCTTGTCAAATTGAGTCTAAAACTAAAAAACATCAAGGTAGTCAAAAAGTCATATCTCCAAGGGGAATATTCCAAAACCATCACTTAACTCTTAGGTATATGTGAAGTCTCCTCCCAAGTGTCTCCTTCAAGTCTGATCATCAAAACCAATTGTTACGCCTTCTCATAGGACCACGAATGAAACACATATAGCCACCCAATTGTTAGACCTTCAAATAACATCACTAAATGAAAATCCTACCAATCACTTTCACTTGAGCTATAATGCCCAAAGAAGAAGTAAGCCTATCTGATGAATGAATAAATCATTTCATCACCCTCCTACAGATGAGAAAATAGCTTTGGTCTTTTGGACTTTATAGAAAAATTTATTTTGAGCTTACAATGTACTTAGGTCATATTGAAAAAAGAACAAGCCAAATAAGCCATGATTTAAACTAAGATAAATTAACCATAGTCAAACAATAAACATTTGGGGTAAAAACCTAAGGAAAGTAACTAGGCCAATTACATGAGCTTTGGTCTTTGGGGCTTAGATTCCCATAACAAGTATATACCTAAAAGGTACAAGGCTATGAGTGGTTATGCCATGCTCAATCTTCATACCTTGAGTGAAAGTATGATATCCCTTACATAACACAGCACGGGTAACACGAGCGTCTTAACTCATGCACACAATGCAATCTAAATGATGCAATGGATAATATCATGATAAGAAAGAATAGAGCAATATGAAGACTAACGAAATCAACTTCTCTTGTCCCCAGTGGAGTCGCCACTATGAGCGAAAATTTTCAGCCCCACTCCCGGTGGAATGGTTCTTGCGACTTTGGCACTGTTTAGGCTCGAGGTCTTAGAGAACACGGGCCTAAGCCTGGAGAAAATGGAGTCGCCACCCGGACGAGCCAAAAAAAAAAGAAAGGGGTGGATGACTCAATTCCTAAGAAATCTCCAACCCCCTAAAGGGTTCGGAAAGTTGGGTATGTGTGGGGAAGGTGAGAAATGGCCCAGCGCCTCCACAACGCCTAGTTCTTTAGAACCGACCTCCTTTGCAGGACTTAATATCATAAAATTTTTAAATATAACGATATTATCCATACTACATGCGATCATAAGAATAAATAAATACTTTATTTAAATCACAACAATGTCCAAACAAAATAAATAAATGGACACCCATCCAAGGATGGAGACATGTCCTTACATTGTCTATGTCTAAAACTAAGTAGTACACCCACCGAAAAAATGAAAACGTATCCTTTACATTGGTCCAAAAATCTTTAAAATAAAATAAATTATATGATGCTTACTACATGAGGTACCCAAAACATGAAAACATACCTCTTACAATGTTTTGATTTCAAAACAAATCAATAAAAATAGCCAACCATTCATTATAAATAAATCATTCATTAAAGACATCAAACATCAATCAAAATATATAATAAACATTCATCTAATTTAAATAAAATAGTAAGTATATAAATTTAGGGTCCATACATCAATTTAAGGTTTCTTAGATTTTATGTTTAACAATTAGGGTTTTGTAATTTAGTTTACTGGATTAATCAATTTGAGAAATATTTAATATAGAACAAGTAATATAGCTTCTGGATGTTTGAAAGATTTAGGGTTTGAATCTAAGGAATGGATGTTTTGGATTTAGGGTTTCAGAAGTTATGTGAAAATAATAATAAAATTTAAGGTTTAAATAAATAAGATTGAAGATCATGAAAGTTGGATTTTAAATTAGGGTTTTAAGAAAACAGTCTATTATTTTGTAGTTTTAGAAAAGTGTAATTAGGGTTTTAGTTTTTAAAAATATGTTTTATGGGTATTAAGATATTAGGGTTTTGAAAAATAGTTTTTAGGATTTTAAATAGAGTTTGGATGGTAAACAGAATAATCGGTCAAATAATAAAAATATCATCTATTGTATGTTTAAACAATTGATCAATTGAATGATGAAGCTACTGTAAACATAAATAAGTCAATAGAAACACAAACCTCCGTTGTTAGTTCTACCACAACTTGAATTCTGGTTGAATAATAACCAAAGACAGAGTATGCTGCCTTTGATGGATTCCTTCTTGCTTCCTGCCTCTTGCTTTTTCAAGTCCAAGGTTCTAAAAAAGTCTGTTCTCCTTAAAAGATCAAAGTCTCAAGCTCAAAAGTCTGAATAATTGCGAAAAGACCCATTTTCTGTGTATTTTGATGTGGTATTTATAATAAAAATCAAAACCTAAAACTAATTGGTTAAGAAAATAAAAACTATTTAGGAAATAAAATTAAAAACCAAAATCAAGTAGAATAGGGTTTCGAAAAAAATTACGCTGGCAAAAATTGTGCTAGCAAAAATTACTGCGGGGCACGCGGGCTGAGCGAGGGCCACGGGATAGTTCATTGCAGGAAAAGCCAATTCGCCACAGTTTTTTCCTGCAGCAAATTAGCCCATGTTTACCTACAGCGGATTAGCTTGTGGCCAATTCGTCATAGGTTTTTCCTGCGGTGAATTGGCCCAAGCCAATTGTCGCCGTTCAATTTTATTTTTTTTATCTTTTCTTCTTCTTTTTATTTATTTTTAATTAAAAATAAATACTGCAAGTAATAAGTATTATTAAAAATACCATAAAAATTATTTTGGATTGTTTAAAAATATCGGACTAAACTGAGTCAAAAATTAAGGGTCTACAGTTTGCCCCCTGCTTGAGCAATCTGAGACTATAGCAAAAGAGAGCGAAAAACAATGTGATTTTTGACTGGGTTTAGAGCCATACTGGACTCCGTAATTAAGATTAATTTGAGTTCTGGACTAAAAAATAATTTAAGTTCTGGACCCGGGATAAGTTCTAGACTTAAAAAAAATTTGAGTTATGAACCTGAGATAAGTTATGGACTTGAAGATAATTTGGATTTTGGACCCGAGATAAGTTCTGAAATTAGAAGATGATTTGGGTTCTGGATCCGAGATAAGTTATGGATTTAAAAGATAATTTGGGTTTTGGATTTAAAAGATAATTTGAGTTTTGGAATTGAGATAAGTTCTGGACTTAAAAGATAATTTGGATTCTGGACCCGAGATAAGTTTTGGACTTAAAAGATAATTTGAATTCTGGACCCGGGATAAGTTTTGGACTTAAAAAAATAATTTTGGTTCTGGACCCGAGATAAGTTCTAGACTTAAAAGATAATTTGGGTTCTGGACCTGGGATAAGTTCTGGACATAACAAATAATTTGAGTTCTGGACCCGAGATAAGTTCTGGACTTAAAAGATAATTTGGGTTCTGGAACCGGGATAAGTTATGGACTTAAAAAATAATTTGGGTTCTGAACTCGAGATAAGTTCTGGGCTTAAAAGATAATTTGGGTTCTAGACCCGTGTTAAGTTCTAGACTTAAAAGTAATTTAGGTTCTGGACCCGAGATGAGTTTTGAACTTAAAAAATAATTCAGATTCTGGACCCGAGATAAGTTCTGAACTTAAAAAATAATTTGCTTATCTGCAAAAAGTGATTGTAGTCAGTAGGATACTAAAGAAATTTTATAAAAAGTTTAGCCATTTTTTACCATGCATATATCATATTACCTCCTACGTGTAAAAATATTTTAAAAGTACCAAAATATTTTTAGACGCACAAATATCTGAATTGAATAATTGAATTTACTATTTAGACATTGTTCATCACTATTCACTAGCTATTCATTTAATATTTATCAACAGTGATTTTTTCTTTTTTCACGAGAATTACTATTTATTACTTTTTTATTTTGTATTTTTGCTTTGCAATTTGCTATATAAACAGCTCATTTCTTCAATACTCATTCATACTCACATATTTTCATATTTAAAGCAGAGAATTGAGCAAAGAGTTAAAGAGAAAATGCATGCTTCGAGATCAGGACCTCGATCTATTATTGAGTTATTGGAATTTATTTGACGGCATGAAAATGAAACTGTAAGTCTACTAGCTGGAATGTAGCTTCATCACAGTTCAAATCAAAAGACTAAGGTAGCAATGCAACTTAATATTTTAATAACACAAATATTGGTTTTTTTATTTTTTTATTAGATATATTTTATTATTATATTTTATTATTATATTTTTTATAATAAAAATTAAAAAAATAAATTATTTAGTGGACTATTTAACAAACAAATAAATAAATAGATGGATAAACTAAAATAGGATATAATGAATAAATGTAGTCTATTAATTAGTAGTGTTGGTATGATGACATACTTAGCTCGTGTTAACTTACCTGACTCCGTGTTAGCACAATCGCTATATTATCTGGGGTAGAGGGTGTGTCTATAAAGCCCGATAATGGTATGATGTAGCACCCTCTCGAGTAAAATGGATTGTTTGAGATTGCGGTTTTGAAAGCTTTATCTTGCAATTACCATATGAGGAGTGTCCGATAGACAGGAGTGTAGTTCAAGCATTGTTGGAGCGATGGATGGACGCGATCCATATTTTTTTCTACATGTAGGAGAGATGACCATTGGCCCAGTCGATTATACAACCATAACTGGTATTCGGTACTATGGCCTTTCGGTCACTCTTACCGATGATATTCTAACATATGAAGAAGTCCAACAGTTAATCGGTATGGAATCGTCATTAAAAGAGCCCTTTAAGATAAAAATTGAGTCAATTCGGAGTTATTGGATGAACTACAAAGGCAGGGTTCATAGGGAAACAACTAAACAATATGCTCGAGGATTTTTACTGTATTTACTTGGGTCAACCATTTTATGCAGCATCGAGTATTTTTACTGTATTTACTCGGGTCAACCATTTTTACTGTATTTACTCGCGTCAACCCAGTGCTATTTTTTGAGTTGCTTAACCTGGGGGCCAGGTAAAATGCTATTAGTATACTTTAAAATTTATATAAAAGTTTACTTACCTTATTTCATTTTGTAGGTCAATTTGGCTTGGTAGAACACAAAAAAGCGGATGAACTGATCTTGCCTGTCTCTATCATGGACTAGATAAGATTTGCAGGAATAAGAAGTCTTTCATTGGTTTCATGGTAATTATCGAGGTACACTTCTTCTACCAATGTCAATTCCATTCTTATACTTGCATGAATTTGATCTTTGTTATTGTAGGCATGGGCATATGAGCATAATCTTGTGAGGGTGCCTGGCATTTCCCGAGAGAGAGTGGGGTATCCGAGATTGAATTTTTAGTTGTCAGACCATGCAGCAGTTCCCGGCTCTCACCATATGCACACCCAGTGCTATCTTTTGAGTTGCTTAACCTGAGGGCCAGGTAAAATACTATTAGTATACTTTAAAATTTATATAAAAGTTTACTTACCTTATTTCATTTTGTAGGTCAATTTGGCTTGGTGGAACACAGAAAAGCGAATGAACTGGACTTATTCCATGAATGCCGCATTGCCTTTTCAGCATACCCGTCGAGTTATTGTTGGTCCTGTGTCTAGTGGCTGGTTTTTCGGGGAGAGGGTGTATGAGTGGTTCCTTGGTCCCGAGTGACAGAGGATCCCGATGAATTGCTAGGAGTGTACTTTAACTATCGCATTAATGTCGAAGAATGTGTGGTGGTTGGCTTGGCACAGTTATGATGTTGAAACCTTTCTTTATCCACGGGTGCATCGTATACTCAGTTTATTCGAGTAGGACTCTTGCACTTTGATGTATCTCCTGTTGGCATCCAGGAGATTCCCAAGAAATAGGAGGATAGCGATGAAGAGGAGTATCACGAAGAGTGAGGAGGGTCCATCCCGCATCCCGGGGCTAGCACCTCTCAGGTATACTTTTACCATTTTGCCATTGCAATTACTTCTTTCTTAACTTGTTTTGATTGTTTTAATGATTATTGCAGGCTACCGGCTCATTTGGTCATAAGGTTGGACCTTCCTCTGCCGCTCCTCCATTTGCTCATTCTAATCAACTGGAGATACCATCTCATCCAGAGGGTATTGACATGAATTACCCAATAGGTTATCCTATTCCATGTTGATTTATACTACATGTATGCATGATTATGTAAGCTCTTACCTTTTTCTTTTTGGCTCACAGCGGATGCTTGAAGAACAAAATAAGAAACTTCAAGAAGAGTTAGCTACTAATCGTCAACAGGTTGCCCATTTTGAAAAATTATATCATTAGTCAGAGCAAAACTTTCGAGACTTTTAGTTTTATTAGCTGAGAGATCCTGGTGCCTCGTCATCTCGGGAACCCCAAAGTGATGACCATGAGATTCTTTCATCTACTTCGGATGAGGACCGTTACAGGTCTAAATTCCAAGGTAATAGAGATTCGAGTGCTCTTACTTTGGGTGGACTTGGAATAGATGATAGGTCTCCTCCTTCAATAGGCGATGACTTCTTCAAGGCTTTGTTTGATCATGATCTACCACCTCCTTCTCAGTGATCTATTATTGTACTAATTGAGAAAATATTGTAAAAATAATGATAAAAATAATAATGATGATATATAATTTGCACTTTTGCTGTAACTTTTGACTTTTAAATATATATATATATATTTTTATTTTTTTATTTTTATCATTATTATTATTTCTATGCTATAATTATTGGCCTTTTCTCTTCACATTCAAAATTTTCACAGTAGCACTGATTCACAAAACCGAAGGCAACGCGGCAACCAAAACCATTTCGTCGCTAATTTCCTATCCTTGCAGGTCTCAGTCTCAAGCCATTCCTTGTAAACTTCGGTATGGCCAATCATCCTATATAAATCTTCTTTCCCTACTATGACCTTATTCAAAAGCCACGAATTTTCAACTTCAACATCAAAATTCCTTTTAACAATTCTAATTTTCCTTCAATTATCAACAATGACTGAACTCAATTTGAAGAAAATAAAAGGTCTATTTAAAAATATGACTGCCATTCAATGGGAACAAATATCTTAGTCTAAAATTAATACTTTGAAGTGTTTTCAAAATATTAAATTACATCATTTTTTTTACATGCCATGGTTTCTTTTTGGAATGTGAATTCTAGGACTTTTAAGATAAATGGCTTTGAGATATGTCCCATGATTGAAGAGTTTGAGGCCATTCTTGGGTATCCAAGCAATCAACCAATGACATTACCTATATTGATTTCCAATACTCAACAAAAGATGCAAATGTTATTTCAACTTTCAAAGCCTGAAGTTCTTCAGTTGATGAGAGGTGAGAAGATTCTGCTTGGTCCCATAATTAACTTTTGTATTTCTCACTTGGCTCTTGCCAAGGTATGGGGACGTATGCTTTTGTCTATCCTTGCTTGGCCAATTTTTGCTTGTTTCTTCTGATAGCGATATTGACCCATGAGTATTGGATATCATGGACCAAATGGAAGGAGACTTGTCGCTAATACCCATGATCTTAGCTGAGACTTTAGTTGGATTGGACCAACTTAAATAAGGATTATCAAAGAGATTGACCAGGAGTCCATTGCTGCTTCAGGTAATTACCTAAACTTCCCTTTTGGGTTTTCAATTTAGGTCTCTTTTTTCTTTCTTTTTTTTTATATTTTATATTGCTCTAACTTTTGCATAGTCCACCTTTGCGGGTTTTCAAAACTAGCGAACTATCCTAAATTTTTTTTTTTGCTTAGGCCGTCCTTGCGGATTTTTGATCTAACAGACTCTTCCCTTTTTTTCTCTTTTTTTTTTCTTGTGTTTACAGATTTGGCTTTAAGAGCATCTTTTTTTTTTTGCTCGACACTTCATCTATGAATTTTGCTAGATATCTGCCACGACATCATTCTGCTAGGAAGCTACTTCATCCTGCTTCTTTATATGTTGACTGGGTTGACTGGATCCACTCACGCGCTGAAGTCAACATCCGTTGGTTGGTACCTTGGTGGAAGATTTCTCGTATCACCATTCAGACATACTTGATGTATGTTCCTCTTGCTGCTCTTCATCGAGGTACTTGCTATGATCCTCGTCGGCTTGACCATCAGTATGGAGCTGAGCCTCGAGATTCTAATTTTACTCCTGATTTGGACATGCCTTGTCTGACTGAAGCCTACTTGGATCGACTGAAGCAAAGCTAGCCTATACGCTACATTTATTGTTTGCCATAGATTTTATATTTGTCAATTTCTTTAGAAAAAATATTGTTAGGATGTAAAAATAATGAAAGTAGTAATAAGAGATATTTCTTTTCCTTTCACAATTTGTCAATTTCTTTATCCATGTTCGGTCAAATACTTAAAATAGTGCACATGAAACAATTTTAATATTAATTATATTTTATTAAATTGGGGAACAACCAAACATAAAGCTAGCATACACAAGATCACGCCTATTGCCAACTAGCCCTTTCGGATTTTCTAATTGATGATTTTCTCTCGCTTAGCCCTAATTGTTGCCTAGCCCGCCCTTTCAAATTTTTGGAACTAGCGGACTGCTCTAACTTTTGCCTAGGTCGCCCTTTTTGGATTTTCAACCTAGCAAGCTCTTTTTCTTTTTTTTTAATACATAAAACATCTTCAACCTGTCAATGTTCACTGGCTCACTAAACTCGTTCCTGTCCATGTCTGATAACTTAACTGCATCCTTGTTCATGACTTGTTTCACAACATATGGCCCTTTCCAGCTAGGCCTAAATTTCCCTCTTGGATCAGATCCATTAGGCTTACATTGTTTTAACACTAAATCCCCGACTTTGAGTTGTCTGATCTTAACCCTTCTATTCTAGGCTCGAGCTCTCCTCCTCTGAAACAGATGATGATGATACAATGGTGTTATTTCAATCGGCGTTCGCACACTTGTTCTGTATCCCCACAAAGCAAAAGAAAGCATTTTCTGACCAATCCCTATATGTCTTGGTCATCTTGGATAGAATTTTCTTAATTGTCTTATTTATTGCTTCTATTGCACCATTAGCTTTTGGTCTATAAGGGGAGGATCGGTGATGATGGATTCGGTATTTGAGAATAAGTCTTTAACTACATCTTAAAACTGTATCCCATTATCTGATATCACACTATGCGGGATCCCATATCTGCATATGAGATTCTTTTCAATAAATCTAGCCATTTGACTTGCCCCCAGTTTTTTGAAAGATTCGACTTCAACCCATTTTGAAAAATAATCTACCGCTACTACAATGAAACGGTGACCGTTTGAGGCTGTCAGATGTATCTCTCCTATGATGTCAATCCCCCAAGTTATGAATGGCCAGGGTGAAGACATAGAATGCAATTCTTCAGGTGGCATGTGATTCAAATTACCATACATATGACATTGCTAGCACTTCTTCACAAACTCAATATAATCTCTCTCCATCGTCAGCCAATAGTAACCTTATCAAATTATCTTCTTAACTAGGGCTAAATCACTCATATGTGAACCGCAATTTTTCATGTGTATTTCTGACATGATATGCTCCACTTCAGGTTTCCTTAAACATCTCAAATGCACCCCATCAGGCCATCTTTGATACAATTCTCCATGGAAGGTGATGTATTGTAAGGACTATCATCTTATGGCTCTTCTTTCTTTCTTTGTTGCTCCCAACATGTATTCTTTCTCTTTCAAAAACCATCTTATAATGTCATACCACGCATCATGGTCTGTATCAGTTTCCATGATTGTCTCATATTCATAGCAAGAAGTTAATGAACTGGTCAAAATCAGATGCTTAAGGAATAAGTTGACAGGATTTTTCCATACCGAAGCCAATGTGGCTAGGGCATCGGCCATATGGTTTTCTTCTCTTGGTAGGTATATAAACCTGCACTCCTTAAAGTTCTTCTTCATCATGGTCAAGTAATGGTGGTATGGTTTTAGCTTTTCTTCTTTCAACTCCCACTCTCCATTTACTTGGGATACTACTAGCAATGAATCGCCAAAGACTTTCACCTTATCCACCTTCATAATCATCAGGGTTTCTAAACCAAAAATATATGCTTCATACTCCACCATATTATTGGTCGCCCCGAATTTTAACTTCTTGGCTAGAGGGATAAGCTCCCCTTCGGGTGATTCAAGTATGACTCCCAAACCTGCTCTTTTTCTATTCATTGCTCCGTCAAAATATATTTTCCATCCTTGTACTTCTATGAACTCCACCAAGAGGATGAAAACATGGCAGTCCCAAAAATAGAGCAAAAGTAACTGGTATGTCTAAAATCAATAATAGATTCAATTGGACCAACTTTCACAACAGCTTTGAAAGTCCCCTCGGCATGCCTCTTAGTATTGTCATAAGCCCTAATGATTACCTCGGTTGGGCTTAGATCCCTCGTTGACATAGCTAGCTTTGGCAATATTTTAAGTAGACAAATATTTATGGTGGACCCATCATCAACCATCACACATGGAGTCCTTTGATAAAGAGAGGACGAATGTGATCTCTCCCCTCTTCCGGTAAATCCGCATATGAGAAAGATACCATTCCCATATTAACTTCGCTCTTCTTTTGAATATCTTCACATTTCATTACTCCTTCAACTTTTATTAAATTAATCAGCTCCTCCGGTGTTATAGAGATGGAAATTGGCATGGTAGCTAAGGCCTTGGTCATAGTTTCACGGTGCTTTTTAGAAGTGGCCAATAAATTCCAAATGCTAACACTTTCTTGGGTTCTTTTTAACTTCTTAAGCATAATATCATCCTCCTCTTCTTTATTTCCCACTTCGACTTCCTTTCCTTTATTAGCTTCTACTTCTTTAGGTGGTGGCCTCGCATAAGGCTTAAAAATCTAGTGTTCATCACTTCATTTTCTTCAGGCTCGGACCAGGTCCATTCCTTCTTCTTTGGTGCAAGATCGTCATCACTGTCGCTTGAATCCCAAAACTCATTCACAACACAAATTGCTACTTCTTTACCCACCATAGCTTGTTCAACTTTGCTAAATACTATTTCTTCCTTGGTTGCTTCTCCACCCACATCTTGGAAAGAAGACATGACAAAACTTTCATGCAAACCTCCTCCAATCATGAAGGTCGCCGGTAGTGGTACTCTATTGAACCTTGGCAATAGGTTGTCTTTGGTGTTTGGCTTGTTGGGCTCTGGCAGCTTTCCATTATTAATCAAATTTTAGATTGCATGCCTCAATCTCACACATCTGTCCATGTTGTGCCCTTGCATTTGATGAAATTGATAAAATGCCTTATTGTCAAAATTAGGTGAGAGAGGGTTAAGCAAAGGATGTGTATTTAAGGGTTGTAACAATCCCTTCCTTTGTAGCTTATTGAGGACCTAAGACAGCGACTTCCCCAATTCTGAAAACTGCCTTCTTCCTCCTTGGCCCGTAGTATTAACACCAACTGCCTTTTGCATTCTTTGGTTACTAGACTGGTAGTTTTCTTTCTTTGGTTACTAGACTGGTAGTTTTCTTTCTTTGGTTACTAGACTGGTAGTTTTCTTTCTCATTCCTTCTTGTTGAAAAGCGGTTCTTCTCTCTTTTCTACTCTTTAATTTGTAGACTAGCTTATAAAAGGTCTTTAAAATCCTGAATGAATGTATGAGACATCCTTTCATGAAGGCTAGGTAACACTCCTCTCACAATCATTCTAATTTGATCGGATTCATTAGGCCTTCTCTTGAGCAAAGCAGCCTTATTCCTCCATCTTTTCACATAGTCCACAGAATTCTCATTTAGCCTTTGTCTAATGGACTCAACTTCCATTAAGGTAACTTCCATCTCAACATTGTATCCATATTGTTGGATGAAGGCCTTGTATAGAAGATCCCAACTCTTTTGTGTGCCATCATCTAAGGTATTGAACCAATTTTGGATAATATGGTCCAATAAGAGCATAAAATACCTCATAGTTTGAGCCTTAGTATCTCGGGCAGACTGCATAGCAGTGATATACTGCTTCACATGGAGGTGAAGATTTTTGGTTCCATCAAACTTTGCAAAGGATGGCATCTTGAACTTGTACGGAACTTCTTCATCTAGCTCAAATAATTTGTCAACTACGAACATTTCTTCGGTTTTCAGCTTCTTTTCAAACTTCTTTTTCAGATCAACAATCATCTTTTCAACATCTGAAGTTTTAGTTTTCTCCACAACTGATCTTTCAACAACCTTTGACTCTTTCTTCTTGTCTTGAGGATCTTGGAAGTATTGAGCCCAATTGTCATTATCATCAACGTTCACCTTATCATCATCAAAAGCCACTTCACTAACTTTAGCCTTCCCCTTATCTTTCTTGGTGCTTGTAGATGCTTCTGCATTGTTCCCAAACATTGTAGTCATTTGATTCTTCATGATCTCAGCTAGGGCCCCCTTTAATTCTTCCATTTTAGCATTAAGGGCATCGTCCACCATTTTTTGAATTTGTTTGAGCTTCATTGCTTTTGGTGAAAAAGTGATTGAGTCGCTGCTAGATTCTTCATCTCCGGCGTAGGTCAGATTGTCGTAAGCTTTTGAACTGTCGTAATCTAAGGCTGTAAGACAGAAAGGATTAATGATATGTGATGTATGCATGTATGCACAAATAATAAACAAACAAGGATAAATAGGACGTTCCTTCCCACCTTATAACTTCCACACTGGCGAGTCTCTTTTCCTAGGTATATGGTTAACAAAATACCAACATGGGGTATTTTATTTTTGAATATTTCCCTCAGACATTTCAACCAATAGTTATATTTTCAAAAATAGAAATCAGTTTATGATAATTCCTATTAATTAGACTTTAATCCATCCAATCAACTAAAGCATCTTTTATGTTATATTGGATTAAAACTAAATTAAGAGGTTTATTACAAATAGATTTCTCATGTGAAAAAAGTAACTAATGATTCATGCCAAAAATAAGCTCATGATTAATAATTCTTAGTATAAACTAGGCTCACAATTAATTTTTGGTATTTCATAATTGACCTAAATAATTTGTAAGCTCTTTGTCAGAAAAGGTTGGATAGTTTTGTTTGAAAAAACCCATTGCGAAAAGATTTTTAGAAAAAATGGATTTTTGACTTTGTATTTAGGTCATGAGAAAAAAAATTTTGATTTGTTTTCAGAAAAATTTTATGTCTAAAGACTATCTTGAAAAGTTTTAAAAATAACTTTGGTCTTTTGGACTTTAAAGAAAAATTTATTTTGAGCTTACAATGTACTTAGGTCATATTAGAAAAAGAGCAAACCAAATAAGCCATGATTTAAACCAAGATAAATTAACCATAGTCAAACAATAATCATTTAAGATAAAAACCTAAGGAAAGTAACTAGTCCAATTACATGAGCTTTAGTCTTTGGGTTGAAAGGCTTAGGTTTCCATAGCAAGTATATACCTAAAAGGTACAAGGCTATGAGTGGTTATGCCATGCTCGATCTCCATACCTTGAGTGAAAGTATGGTATCCCTTACATAACACAACACGGGTAACACGAGCATCCTAACTCAAGCACACAATGCAATGTAAATGATGCAATGGATAATATCATGATAAGAAAGAATAGAATAATATAAAGACTAACGAAATTAACTTCTCTTATCCCCAGTGAAGTCGCCACTATGAGCGGAAATTTTTTCCCCCACTCCCGATGGAATGGTTCTTGTGACTTTGGCACTGTTTAAGCTCAGGGCCTTAGAGAACACGAGCCTAAGCTTGGAGAAAATGGAGTCGCCACCCGGACAGGCCAGGAAAAAGAAAGGGATGGATGACTCAATTCCAAAGGAATCCCCAACCCCTAATGGGTTCAAAAAGTTGGGTACGTGTGGGGAAGATGAGAAATGGCCCAGCACCCCCACAACGTCCGATTCTTTGGAACCGGCCTCCTTTGCAGGTCTTAATATCATAAAATTCTTAAATATAATAATATTATCCATACTACATGGGATCATAAGAATAAATAAATATTTTATTTAAATCACAATAATGTCCAAACAAAATAAATAAATGGACACCTATTCAAAGATGGAAACATGTTCTTACATCGTCCATGTCTAAAACTAAATGGGAGACCCACCGAAAAGGTGAAAACATGTCCTTTACATTGGTCCAAAAAACTTTAAAATAAAATAAATTACATGATGCTTACTACATGAGGTACCCAAAATATGGAAACATACCTCTTACAATGTTTTGATTTCAAAACAAATCAATAAAAATAGCCAACCATTCATTATAAATAAATCATTCATCAAAGCATCAAACATCAATCAAATATATAATAAACATTCATATAATTTAAATAAAACAGTAAGTATATAAATTTAGGGTTCATACATCAATTTAAGGTTTCTTGGATTTTATGTTTAACAATTAGGGTTTTGTAATTTAGTTTACTGGATTAATCAATTTGAGAAATATTTAATATAGAACAAGTAATATAGCTACTGGATGTTTGAAAGATTTAGGGTTTGAAATAAATTAGGGTTTGAATCTAAGCAATGGATATTTTGGATTTAGGGATTCAGAAGTTGTGTGAAAATAATAGTAAAATTTAAGGTTTAAATAAATAAGATTGAAGATCATGAAAGTTAAATTTTAAATTAGGTATTTTGAAAGAATAGTCTACTGTGATTTCAGAAAAATAGGGTTGGTTAGGGTTTTAAGAAAATAGTCTATTATTTTGTGGTTTTAGAAAAGTGTAATTAGGGTTTTAGTTTTAAAAAATATGTTTTACTGGTATTAAGATATTAGGGTTTTGAAAAATAGTTTTTAGGGTTTTAAATAGAGTTTGGATGGTAAACAGAATAATTGATTAAATAATAAAAACATCATCTATTGTATGTCTAACAATTGATCAATTGAATGATGAAGCTACTGTAAACATAAATAAGTCAATAGAAACACAAACCTCCTTTGTTGGTTTCACCACAACTTGAATTCTGGTTGAACAATAACCAAAACCAGAGTATGCTGCCTTTGATGGATTCCTTCTTGCTTGCTGCCTCTTGCTTTTTCAAGTCCAAGGTTCTAAAAAAGTCCGATCTCCTTAAAAGATCAAAGTCTCAAGCTCAAAAGTCTAAATAATTGCCAAAAGTCCATTTTCTGTGTGTTTTGATGTGGTATTTATAAGAAAAATCAAAACCTAATACTAATTAGTTAAGGGAATAAAAACCGTTTATGAAATAAAATTAAAAACCAAAACCAAGTAGAATAGGATTTCGAAAAAATTACGCTGGCAAAAATTGCTGCTGGGCTCACGGGCTGGGCAAGGTCCACAGGCCAGTTCGTCGCAGGAAAAACCTGAGGCAAATTGGCCCAAGCCAATTATCGCCAGCGACGAAAAATTTCGTCTCTGATTTTGCCCGTCGTCGATTTCTATTTTCAATTTTATTTTTTATCTTTTCTTCTTCTTTATTTATTTATTTTTTTAATTAAAAATAAATACTATAAGTAATAAATATTATTAAAAATACCATAAAATTATTTTAGACTGTTTTCAAATACCAGACTGGACTTGGTCAAAAATTAAGAGTCTACATAACCATTACCAATCCAAGTACCAGCCAAATACAAACTCAGCATAACCCAATCACCTTTGGTATTGCTCGAAGTGGACCTAAAATTGAGCTCAATCAATTCGATCCTAAAGGCCAAAGGAGTAACAAAATTCAAAATATGAGTGATCAAATAGAAACTTCCATGGTAAGAGATTCAGATTTGGTGTGTTGACTTCAGAAAATCATCGAGTGTTACAATTTCAATACAATAATAGTGAGTTGTTCCAAAGAAAATTAGAAGAGGAATTTAACACTACATTATCACACAAGAGAGAGTTTATTAAGGAAGAAATACTGAAATTTCTTAAGACTCTCGATGAAGATGATAAAAATGAAAAGAAGGTTTAGAACAGTTTATGCAAGATGTTAAAGAAGCTCCCGAAAATTCAATTCCAATTGTTATTGATCAACAAGGAAAAGAAGGAGATGAAGACTTTATAGAAAATACCAAACAAATCTCTGAAAATAAAATCCCTCACTATAAATCTGCAATTGCTTCTTCTTCTCTCACACTTCACTCATATTCTTCTTTTCTATGCTTAAATTCTCTTCTAATCACAGATTCTTATAGCTCCCTCACTACTTTCATTCTCTCCTTCCCAAACACACCTTCTATTTCTCTCTCCATCTCTCTAATGGCTTCCACTATCTCTTCTTTTCCAAAATTCTTCTCTCTTGCAAAGCAATCTCTTATTCTTCCTCTCTCTCTCTCTCCATCTTTCTCTTCCTGTCCTTCCTCAATTCCTCTATGTTTCATTTTCTCCTGGTGCAAGGCAGTATTTGATAAGGCATTTTTTTGATTTTATAAGTAAAGTGGCCTGTATGAATGGAATTGAGGTAGAATTGAGGAATTGAAGTGATTGTGGTTTAAGCTTCGAGTCATGTATTCTTGCGAGAGATAAGGAGAATGAATTTGAGAGGTGGAGAAGACAAGAAAAAATTGAAATTATACTTAAGAAACATGTATGCCTTGAAGGTGTTTGATAAAATGCCAAACAGAAGGAAACTAAATGTAACACCCCCGTACCCCATATACATACACCGCATACACCCACACAACATGTGATATATGTATAGAGGATATAAGGGTGTCACAGTTCATTTTAAAATAAACCAAACTTTAACTATTAAATCAAATCATCATTTCTAAAATCTGAAAAAACTAAAAACATTTAACTTACATTATAGAAATCAATATAGAAAACATTCCTAGTGTTGTCCCAAGATGGCAACCAAGAGGGGGGGGGGGTGAATTGGTTTTCTCAAGAAATAATGACAATTAAAAAACTCAACAAAATAGAAATGCGGAATTAAGAGATGGTTGAGTAATGGAAGAAAGAAAGAACACACAAGATTTATAGTGGTTCGGATTTACTTCAATCCTACATCCACTTCCTTAACAACTTGTTAAGGTTCCACTAATCTTTGAAGTTTTTACAAGCTCACTTCCAATTTTGGTGTTTTCACAAGTTCACACCTAACTTCATAAGTGTTTTCTAAGGCTTACACTCAAGAACCTTTAAAGGAGTTTTTAAGGCTCACTCTCACAACCCAAACAAGAGTTTTACAAGGATTACTCTCACAACCCAAGTATTTTTCCAAGCTCACACTCAAACTTATACAATGGTGTTTTCAATGCTTACACCTAACATTCATTACAATTCAAATGTAAGTTTAAGTAAAAGAAAAGTTGTTGCTTGGCTATCAAATTCTATTTTGCTTCACATATCTTTTTTTTGCTTTTCTTGTAGAAGCACTATATTTATAGCCAATGCGGTCTTACTAGCCGTTATTGATAGTGAGAATAAAGTCTTGGCAGTTTAGACCTTCTTTACTTAAACTGTCCGAAGCATTTAGCGGTCGTCCTTCATACAAGGATGGTCGCGCTCATGCCTCACGCGGTCGTCCTTGGACAAGGGATGGTCGCTGCATTTAAAATGCTTCAACTGTCGAATTTTAGTGCTCTGCAGCAGGAATCTTGCCCATGCTGTGATTGTCGGGACGGTCGCGCCTAGCAAAGGTGCGGTCGCCCTTTTTGAATATTGAAGTGGGTTTATAACGGTCATGTCACGTGTCATTCTCTGACAGGGCAGAAGAGATGTCCGCCAAAATTTGAATGTCGTGGTCGCCCTAGGTCGAACTTCTGGACGCACCTGAGGACGCGAACACTACTGTCTCTTTAAGAAAATTCTTCTTGAATTGGTAGAGCGGTCACGACTCTGAATGGGCGGTCGCTAAAGTGGTAAGTGAGGCCGAGTCATTCGCCGTTCTTGTCACCGCGAACCTTACTGTGATTAGAATAATTTGAGTTCCTTAGGTAGCGGTCGTCCATAAATTGGGACGGTCACTCTTCTTTATGCGCGGTCGCGACGAAGGTTGGGCTTCTGACCGCGAAACCTACTGTGATAAGGTTTCATCCTTTAATTGAATGGTGCGGTCGTATTCAGGTTTGGTGCGACCGCTAGAAGTGTTCTGTTCAGCTTTATTTGAAGTAACCTAAGCCTGCAACAAGATTCTCCAAACACATGTTAAATGGATCATTCATTTGAGTTGTCAAGGATCAAAATTGAGATCATTTGTCTAACAATCTCCCCCATTTTGACTTTGACAATTCAAATGGAATGATAAGAAAAAGAATAAGTCTAAAATGCTCCCCCTTAACATATGCATGAATCATGGTTAAGCAATCATTGGTGCATGGATATTATTTGAGTATCTTGGTGCATTGAGTTATGTTTAAACAATCATTCCAAGTTTCAAGTTGTTTACAATTTCTCCCCCATTGTCATAGGCAAAATGATTAATTAGAAAGCAAGAAGTTTATTGAAAAGTAACTAAACATCTTGTTTATTTAAAATATGGAGAAAAATACAAAGTACAAAGACAAAACAAATAAAGCATCAAACATACAAGACAGAAAATGAAAATGCAAACTATTAAGACTAAACAGTTAAGCTATTCAGAGTCATCATCCTCATCTATCTCTTCTTCTACTAAAGGAGCTTTTCCTTTATCTTGAGGAGCAAAAGAGGTAGAGCTAGTACTAATGGACTCTTCTTCTTCAGGAAGGCTTTGGGTATGATCACTTATATCCCAATCTTCAAGATTGCATTGAGGCAAGTCCAGTTTACCTTGCATATCATATAGATCATGATGCATGTGAGATATAAGGTCAATTCTCTTGTTCAAGTGCTGGAATCTCTTGGAGACACTTTTCTTGAACCTAGAGAGTTTCCTGGAGAGAGATTTGATAGCATGGAGGATGAGTTGTGTAGAGGATGAGGTAGTTTCTTGAGCAGCTTTTGATGAAGTAGCTTTTGGAGGTAATTCCACAGCAACTTCCACAGAGTCTCCCTCTTCCTCAATTGTATACCTTAGCCTTTTCTTTTGTCCAAAATAGTATACATATGTGCCTTCAATCTTCCTTACACATCCAGCATGTTCTAGATAATCAATTGTGATGGCATTAGAGGCAAGATTGAAAGGGTTTCTCAATGTAGCTAGGTTCAGATCATTTAGAAGGTTCAAGTGCCTAGCTATTTGAGTAATTTGTGAGGATAAGAAGAAAGTTCCAGTTCTTGTAACTGCATGATGATAGAGGGTGTCAATCAAGAACTTGGTTGTGTTCATTTGGATGTTGTGGGTGAAAGCATATAAGAATATGAGGTCTCTTTTAGTTACCTTTTCATTCCCATCTGCTCTTTGATGAATGGTGTAGGTGATAATCCTATGGAGCATCCAATGGGTGAGGGATTTGATGTGTCTGGCTTTTGATTCTTTTTCAAAAGAAGTTTCCACGGAAATTTCTTGCCAGAATGCAGAGAGAGTTTGGTTTGAAAAGATTTGATCATTGTAAGAGGTTATACCATCAGCAGGAAAGTCCCAAATATTGCCAAAGTCTTCTAAGGTTAAGGCTCGGTATTGATCAAATAGTTTAAACCTAACCCCATACCATCCCAGTGCAGAGTTAGCACTCTTTTCTATTTGGAAAGACATAAGAAATTCCTTGCTTAGACTGGAATAACCTACCTCTTCAGGAAATACAAACTTTCTCCATCCAAGGACATCTAGTAATCTCTCAATCTCGTCCTTGATATTTAGGGCAGAAAGCATCCCACCAAAAGGAGATTTGGTTCCCTCAACCTTCTTTCTTTTCAGCATAGCATATCTCACATCTTCCTCAGAAGTTTGGTGGTGAGGTTTGTGAATTTTCTCACCTCTTTTAGATTGTGGAGGAGATGGAGGATCAACTATAGGTTCTCTTATTGTGATTCTTGGAGCTCTCTTTGCTTTTCCTTTTATTTTGGAGGTTGTCTTCTTTTTGGGAGCCATTAGAATATAAAGAAAAAGAAGAAAACTGGAAAACAGAGGGTGTATGAGAAACAGATGATTTTGAGAAGATTTTCGACATTCAGAGGGAAGTTTATATGCTTTAATAACCAAAATATCCAAGAAACTGATGTAACATACTCTTAAATAGAAGAAATTAAGAAAATAGCCGTTTATGACTGTTGAAAGTTAAGAGTTGCGACCTGTCATACAGCCAACGGTTACAAAATTTCAAGTAGAGTGTACAGAGTGCAGTCGCATATTTTGAAGGGTGCGATCGCGAAATGTGGTCTAGCGACCATTAGCACGATCAGTACGCTCGCGGGGGAAGAAACTATCTGTAATGGTAGAAACTGTTCGAATTATTGCGCCCGCACACAAATTTTCTCGACCGCGCACATAGATTTTTGTTTGAATGAATCTTGCAGACGAGATAGCGATCGCTATGGACACTGGAGCGAACGCAACTGACTTAGAAATGAAAGATTCAAGGAAAGATGAAAGATTTTTCTAATGTTTAGAGAAATAAAATAAATAAATGCACATAGAAACTTCATTGATAGGCAATTAATTCAAAGTGGTTCCATCAATCATTCCTAAATTAAGTTTAATGAAGTTAAGTCTATCTTCATTCAAGGGTTTTGTAAAGATATCAGCAAGTTGATTTTGTGTATCTATAAATTCTAGGATTATATTCTGATTTTGTACATTTTCTCTCAAGAAATGATGTCTAATATCTATATGTTTGGATCTAGAGTGTTGGATAGGATTTTTAGACAAATTGATAGCACTAGTGTTGTCACATTTAATGGAGATATTGTTAAATACTTTACCATAGTCAAGCAATTGTTGTTTCATCCATAATACTTGTGTGCAACAAAAACATGCTGCAACATATTCGGCTTCCGTTGTGGATAAAGCAACCGATGCTTGTTTCTTACTATGCCAAGAAACTAGACAATTACCAAGAAAGTGACATGCTCCTGTAGTGCTTTTCCTATCTAAGATTCTACCAGCATAATCTGCATCTGAAAAGCCTATGATATGAAATGATGTGTTTTTAGGATACCAAAGTCCTAAATGCATTGTACCATTCAAATATTTCAAAATTCTCTTAGTGGCATTCAAGTGTGATTCTTTAGGACTAGTTTGAAATCTAGCACAAAGACATACACTATACATTATATCAGGCCTAGAAGCGGTTAAGTAAAGTAGTGATCCGATGATATCTTGATATTTCTTCTCATCTACTGCTTTGCCATTTTCATCTTTACCTAATTTCAAGGATGTGCTCATAGGAGTTTTGCTAGTTTTGCAGCCATCCATTCCAAATTTCTTGATGAGTTCTTTTGTATATTTGGATTGGTTGATGAAGATCCCATCTTCACATTGCTTAACTTGCAGTCCAAGGAAGAACTTGAGTTCACCCATCATGCTCATTTCAAATTCCCTAGTCATACAAGAAGCAAATTCTTTGCACAAGGCTTCATTAGTAGCTCCAAATATTATGTCATCCACATAAACTTGTACAATTAAAATGTTATGCTTGTCCTTTTTAACAAAGAGAGTTGTGTCTACTTTTCCTTTTGAAAAACCATTTTCAAGTAAATATGCACTAAGTTTATCATACCAAGCTCTTGGTGCTTGTTTCAATCCATATAAAGCTTTGGTAAGTTTGAAAACATGATCAGGAAATTTGTAGTTTTCAAAACCAGGAGGTTGTTCTACATAAACTTCTTCGCTTATAAGTTCGTTTAGAAATGCACTTTTAACATCCATTTGAAAAAGCTTAAAGTTCATGTGACATGCAAAAGCAAGTAATATTCTAATAGCTTCTAATCTGGCTACGGGGGCAAAGGTTTCATCATAGTCAATACCTTCTTCTTGATTATAGCCTTTGGCTACCAATCTTGCTTTATTTCTAACAATGTGACCATTCTCATCAAGCTTATTCCTATAGACCCATTTGCATCCTATTATAGAGTGATCTGTAGGTCTAGGAGTAAGTTGCCAAACATTATTTCTTTCAAATTGATTAAGTTCATCTTGCATTGCAGTTATCCAATTTTCATCATTTAAAGCCTCCTCAACAGTCTTTGGCTCAATTTGAGAAACAAAAGCAAAATTAACATCTACATGATTAATTTTAGATCTAGTAATTACTCCCTTAGATGTTTCTCCAATGATGAGTTCCTTAGGATGGTCTTTCTTGTATTGCCAATCCTTAGGTAGATCTTGAGTCTTTTCTTCAAGTTCATGCTGATTGATCTTTGGAGCATCAATAGATTCAAGAGATTCAAGAGTACCTGCAGGGTCATTGAAAGTAATACCTTTCTTCTGATCACGATTAGATGATTCATCAAATACAACATGCATTGATTCTTCTATAACTAGAGTTTTCATGTTAAATACCCTATATGCTTTGCTATATGATGAATATCCTAGGAATATGCCTTCATCTGATTTGGATGAAAATTTTTCAAGATTATCCTTGGTATTCAATATGAAGCATTTGCATCAGAATACTCTAAAATATCCAATTCTGGGTATTCTTCCATTCCATATCTCATAAGAGGTTTTATTAGTTAAATGTCTTTTGTAAACACGATTTGCAATGTAACAAGCTGTATTAACGGCTTCTGCCCAAAAATAAGATGGTAAATCATATTCATTGAGCATTGTTCTAGCCATTTCAATTAAAGTTCTATTTTTCCTTTCAACTACACCATTTTGCTGTGGAGTTCTAGGAGCAGAAAAATTATGTGAAATGTCAAGTTCATTGCAAAAGCCTTCAAAATTTTCATTCTCAAATTCTTTGCCATGATCACTTCTAATAGATGTGATCACATATCCTTTTTCATTTTGAACTCTTTTTGCAAACGTTTTGAAGTAATTAAAGGCTTCATTCTTTTGAGCTAAGAAATTAACCCATGTGAATCTAGAGTAATCATCAACAAGAACAAATGCATATGATTTGCCTCCTAAGCTTGTAACTCTATTTGGTCCAAATAAATCCAAATGAATGAGCTCTAAAGGTCTAGAGGTGCTTATAACACTCTTTGATTTAAATGAGCTTTTATGTTGCTTACCATGTTGATAAGGTTCACAAATCCTATCTTTATCATATTTTATCTTAGGTAAGCCATCAACTAAGTTTTCATTGCAGATATATTTCAATTGATTCATACCAGCATGTCCTAGTCTTCTATGCCATAGCCATGCATCATTATTAGTGGACATTAAACATTTAAATGTATGATTTGAATGAATGTTGATATTATAAGTGTTGTTTGTTCTAGTACCCTTAAATATGATAATATCATTTGAATTCGTGATTTTGCATTCCTTGGAATCAAAATTGACAAAGTATGCTTTATCACAAAGTTGACTAACACTTAACAAGTTATGTTTCAAACCATCAACAAGCCATACATCTTCTATTAAATCCTTACCAATAAAACCAATGGAGCCAACACCAAGAATTTTACCTTTAGCATTGTTTCCAAAAGTTACATTACCTCCATGTTTGTATACTTGTAAAGAGCTTTGCATTTCCAGTCATATGCCTTGAGCATCCACTATCCACAAGCCATGTGCTTTCGTTGATAGTAGATTTTAGGCATACCTCATTGGAGTCATCTTCAATAGCCATGAGACATAGATTTGCAATTCCTTCTTCTTCTTCTTCACTTGAGGAAGAGTCATCCCATGTGGCTTTGAGAGACTTTTTCTTTTCTTTATCCCATTTCTTTTTGTTCTTTAATTTGAAGCAATCCGATTTAATGTGACCAGTTTTTCCACATTCATAGTATTTTACCTCATTTTTCTTTTCTTTATCTTTGAAGGAGAATTTTGGAGGTGTACCTTTGTTTGCTTGTAATCTTTTCTTCCTTTTCCATTCATTGATTCTTTTTTAGAACATTGCCATTTCATCTTCATCATCAGTACCTTCATTGCTTGAGCTCTCAACTTCTTTGATTGCTTTGAGTGCAATTGGTTTTCTCTTTTCTTTTTCACCTTGATCTTCTTCTTTCTCACTGTGTAGCTCAAATGTGAGTAGTTTACCAACTAGCTCGTCGGTTCTTAATGTGCTGAGATCATGAGCTTCTTCTGTGGATGATACTTTTGATTCAAAGTTTTTTTTAGCTCTTAGGGCTCTCAAGATTTTACTGTTTACATCACCTTGATCATATACCTTGCCATACTTCTTTAGTTCATTGACAATAGCAAGCAAGCGATTTGTCATGTCGGTGACATTTTCATTTGGTTTCATCTTGAATAGCTCATACTCATGGACATGCATTTGTTTCTTGGTAAATCTCACTTGAGTCGTACCTTCATGGTAGTTTTCGAGTGTTTTCCAAATGCAATGTGCACAAGTTAAATGTTGAACTCTTCCACCTTCTTCTCTTGAAATGGAATTCATCAAGATGGAAGCAGCTCTATTGTTCTTGAATCGATCTTTGACATTGCTAGCTGACCATTGTGCTTTGGGAAGTGGAGCTTCAATACCGTCAACTTCATAAGTGGGAGGTTTCCACTCACTTTCCATGAAATCCCATAGTTCAATCCCTTCACTGTCTAGAAACAAGTACATTTTGTGTTTCCAAAATGAATAATCAGTTCCATCAAAGTAGGGTCTAAGAATAGTGTTAAGATTTCCATGAGAGTTTGATGAAGAAGAAGTTGCCATAGTGGATCAAATTTCACAATTAAGTTTAAGAAATCTGAGGCTTTGATACCAATTGTTGTCCCAAGATGGCAACCAAGAGGGGAGGGGGTGAATTGGTTTCCTCAAGAAATAATGACAATTAAAAAACTCAACAAAATAGAAATGCGGAATTAAGAGATGGTTGAGTAATGGAAGAAAGAAAGAACACACAAGATTTATAGTGGTTCGGATTTACTTCAATCCTACATCCACTTCCTTAACAACTTGTTAAGGTTCCACTAATCTTTGAAGTTTTTACAAGCTCACTTCCAACTTTGGTGTTTTCACAAGTTCACACCTAACTTCACAAGTGTTTTCTAAGGCTTACACTTAAGAACCTTTAAAGGAGTTTTTAAGGCTCACTCTCACAACCCAAACAAGAGTTTTACAAGGATTACTCTCACAACCCAAGTGTTTTTCCAAGCTCACACTCAAACTTATACAATGGTGTTTTCAATGCTTACACCTAACATTCATTACAATTCAAATGTAAGTTTAAGTAAAAGAAAATTTGTTGCTTGGCTATCAAATTCTATTTTGTTTCACTTATCTTTTTTTTGCTTTTCTTGTAGAAGCACTGTATTTATAGCCAATGTGGTCTTACTAGCCGTTATTGATAGTGAGAATAACGTCTTGGCAGTTTAGACCTTCTTTACTTAAACTGTCCGAAGCATTTAGCGGTTGTCCTTCATACAAGGATGGTCGCGCTCATGCCTCACGCGGTCGTCCTTGGACAAGGGACGGTCGCTGCATTTAAAAAGCTTCAACGGTCGAATTTTAGTGCTCTGCAGCAGGAATCTTGCCCATGCTGTGATTGTCGGGACGGTCGAGCCTAGCAAAGGTGCGGTCACCCTTTTTGAATATTGAAGTGGGTTTATAACGGTCATGTCACGTGTCATTCTCTGACACGGCAGAAGAGATGTCCGCCAAAATTTGAATGTCGCGGTCGCCCTAGGCAGCATCTCGCGGTCGAGTTGAGATTCTCGCGTCGAACTTCTGGACGCACCTGAGGACGCGAACACTACTGTCTTTTTAAGAAAATTCTTCTTGAATTGGTAGAGCGGTCGCGACTCTGAATGGGCGGTCGCTAAAGTGGTAAGCGAGGCCGAGTCATTCGCCGTTCTTGTCACCGCGAACCTTACTGTTATTAGAATGATTTGAGTTCCTTAGGTAGCGGTCGTCCATAAATTGGGACGGTCACTCTTCTTTATGCGCGGTCGCGACGGAGGTAGGGCTTCTGACCGTGAAACCTACTGTGATAAGGTTTCATCCTTTAATTGAATGGTGAGGTCGTATTCAGGTTTGGTGCGATCGCTAGAAGTGTTCTGTTCAGCTTTATTTGAAGTAACCTAAGCCTGCAACAAGATTCTCCAAACACATGTTAAATGGATCATTCATTTGAGTTGTCAAGGATCAAAATTGAGATCATATGTCTAACACCTAGTTAAATACATATTCATATATCTTCATTATCCCAAAAGTTTATCCAAAACATTTGTTTAATAAGAAGCAGAAAATACATATGTTTACATCAAAATCAATAAGTACAAAAACATGAAATTTATACATGCTGGCAGTTCGCCTTTGATCTTGATGTCCACAACTCAACACTGCTCTTACAAACTCAAGCCTAGACTCGACTCGGTCTAGACGAGCTCTCCGGCACAACCGAATCTACCGTGTTACCTGCGGGATGAACCACAATTGCGCTAAGTAGATAGCTTAGTGGTACAAACTTTGATTCAATATATATCAATGCAATACTCATTCACAATATATATGAATATATCAACTCATTGCATTATATCTCAACATTTTAATCATTTGCATCACATTTCATAATTCACATTTAAGCAAAGACAAACATGAGCCCAAAACGAAACTAATATGCTATTCAAAGTTCAGAGTTACTGCTTTGGTCCATATTGACATCGTGTGTCTAGCCCCGTAGGCAATATATATATCCATGGATAATGTAACAGACCCAGTCTCTTGGACCTCAACCCGGCTAGACCCTTAGGCCCCAGTATCTTGGTCCTCAACCCGGCTAGACTGTTACAGTTTTTGAGGCTTACGACCCGGTCTTTTCACCCCCAAAAACATCTCATTTATCAGCTGGGCTCGGCTTACGACCCAGTCTTTTCACCTGCCCAACAATTCATAGACATGCCGCCAAACCCAGAACTCTGAAAATTGAATAACATACTAGGCACACAATTTATTAATTTATCTCATTATCAATTTCTTTCATAATTTCATTCTCCTTTCATTACTCATAATCAAACTAGGCTCATTTCCTTATTATGTCAACATTTTTCTCTTTTCTTTTTTTTTTTTCATTCTTCTCTTTTATATCAATATCAATTTGTTCAATTATGTTTTCACATATCTCATCACATCATTCAACATTTCTTTTCATTTACAACACATTACTTAATTTCTTTGATACATCATCATAATTCACATTATGCATATCATAACGTATATCTCATTCATCAATAATATACCAAGTAATCTAACACATTTCTCAATTAAATATGTTAAGTCTCAATGTCATGTAAATGTATGCAATCATTCAAAGTTTGTACTTACCTCTAAGAGCAACAACGCCACTCTATCAACTCCTCTTCCAAGATAACTCTCAACACTTGAATTCAGGTAGCTTAAATCTCTTCAAAACCTAATCCAAAGGTGATCATACACACTCACTTAGTGATACACACAAGAAAATAAGGATAAGAACTATCTAGGAAAAACTCTATACTTGACACGCTCAACAACACGGGCGTGTCCCTGACCGTGCACTAAACCCATAACACAGAAGCTTTGACACGCTCAGTGACATAGGCGTGTCACTGCACGTGTCAATTCTCCTCCAACACAGAAGCCGTGACAAACTCAGTGACATGGGCGTGTCACTGGACGTGTCAATTCTCCTCCAACATAGAAGCTATGACACGCTCAGTGACATGGGCGTGTCACTGGACGTGTCAATCAACCAACAACACAGTAGCTATGACATGCTCAGTGACATGGGCGTGTCACTGGCCGTGTCAATGCTACTACAACACAGAAGCTATGACACGCTCATTGACATAGGCATGTCACTGCTTGTGTCACCAACCCAGAAAATAGAACCAACGACACGCCCAAAGACATGGACATGCTAATGGGCGTGTTAGGCCAAAAACCCTGAAATCGACACCAACAAGGCCACATCCAGCAAACACCTTCTTATAACCCTTTTCAACTCCAAACAACCTTAACCAAAACCATCAACAACCCATGTAATACTTGAGTAAACATTAAAACAACTCCATCACAAACATCAAAACACAATCACAACCATAGCTCACAACTCAAACTTATACAATCCACACACTTGCCTCTTTCACCAAACTTAACCTTTTTCTCTCTTCAATCCAATCCCAAAAATCAAAGTTAACGAAACAACACAACCCCAAAAATACCAAATCAACCATACACACATCTACAACAACCAATCACCAAACTCATAACACAACTCAAAAGAAAATAAAGAAACAAGTTGAAAAATTACCAAAAGTGAAGAAAATCCTTAAAACTCTAACTTAATCTCTTGAAAACCTTCAATCTCTTAAGTTTGGAAGCAACAAAATCTCTCCCTCTTGAAGATGGTGGTGATGGAAGACTAAGAAAAAAGAAGAAGATGAAAATGAAAGAAAAAGAAAGAAAGAAAGTCAACCTCTATAAAACAACCACTTCCCTCAAAATCCTCTCCACCAAGCAATTAAAGAATAAAATAATAAACCCACTTACATCATCTTCCACTAACAATATTTAATAATATAATCAAAATATCTCTTGACCAAAATAAACCCATTGACTTGTATAAATTTTGTATATATCCTCATATATACAACATATACACATCTCCTCTTATTCCATTAGTCATATATACACTTTAAATTATTTAATCCAAAATTCACAAAAAAGCATTCCAAAATTTTAGGATATCATTAAGGATATTACAATTCCCCCCCCCCTCTACAAAATAATTTCATCCTCGAAATTACCTGTTCTCAAGTCTGGAATAACTGGGGATACTGATCTCGCATCACTTGCTCACTCTCCCAAATTGCCTCTTCTTTAGCATGATTCTTCCAAAGAACCTTCACAATTGGCACTTTCTTATTTCTCAACTCTTTCACTCCATGTGCTAAAATAACCACCGGTTCTTCCTCAAAAGTTAGATCCGAACTCACTTCAATGGATTCCACTGACAGAATGTGAGATGGGTCTGACCTGTACCTCCGTAGCATAGAAACATGGAAGACATTGTGAATTCTATCCAATTCAGGCGGCAATGCAAGTCGATAAGCCACTGGTCCAACTCTTTCCAGTACCTCATAAGGTCTAATGAAACGAGGACTCAACTTTTTTTTGCGGCCAAATCTCAAAATTCTCTTCTAAGGAGACACCTTCAGAAAAACTTTATCTCCAATACTGAACTCTATGTCTCTCCTCTTCAAATCTGAATAGGATTTCTGTCAGTTTGAAGCTGCTTTCAACCGATCCCGAATTATCTTCACTTTCTCTTCGGTTTCTATAATCAAATCGGGACCAACCAACTTACCTTCACCAACTTCATCCCAACATAGAGGCGTCCTGCATCTTCTACCATACAATGCCTCATAAGGTGCCATTCTAATACTGGACTGATGACTGTTGTTATAAGCAAATTCCATCAATGGTAAGAGTCTGTCCCAACTCCCAGAGAAATTAATGACACAGCTCCTCAACATATCCTCTATAACCTGTATCACTCTCTCTGGCTGCCCTTCTATCTAAGGATAAAAAGCAATGCTAAAGTGCAATCGAGAACCCAAAGCAGCATGCAAACTATTCTAAAATCTTAAAGTGAATTGGGGATCTCGATTAGAAACTAAAGAAATTAGGACTCCATGCAATCTCACTATCTCATTGATGTACAACTCAGCCAATTTCTCAAGAGAATAGTTCATCCGAACAGAAAGAAAATGAGCTATCTTCATCAATCGATCAACAATCACCCAAATTGCATCATGCTTCTTTTGAGTCAAAGGCAAACCAGTCACAAAATCCATTGTTACTCACTCCCATTTCCACTCAGGCGCTGATAAAGGTTGGAGCAACCCAGAAGGAACTTGGTGCTCGGCCTTCACTCTCTGACAAATGAGACATTTGAATACAAACTCCGCTATGTCTCTCTTTATACCTGACCACCAATAATATTGCTTCAAATCATGATACATCTTAGTACTCCCAGGGTGCACAGCAAAAGCTGATTGATGTGCTTCCTCCAAAATAATCTTTTTCAGTCTTGCATCATCAAGTACACACAATCTATCTTTGAACCATAAACTACCATCACTTATCACATAAAAGTCTCTACTCTCTCCTTTTTGGCCATCCAAAACAATCTTCTAAATTTTCTCATCTGCCAACTGAGCCTCTTTAATCTGATCCAACAACACCGGTCTCAATTGCAACTGAGTTAACAAAGCACCATCATCACATGATTCAAAACTAGCATGCAACGCTCTCAATTCAACAAGCAACGAGAGCGAATAAGCAGTCAAACCTGCCAAAGACTTCATACTCAAGGCATCCACAACAACATTCGCCTTACTAGGATGATAATCAATCAAACAGTCATAGTCTTTTATCAACTCTAACCACCGTCTCTGCAGAAGATTCAGCTCTCTCTGAACACCCAAGTATTTCAAACTCTTGTGATCCGTATAAATGAAACACTTATCCCCATACAAGTAGTATCGCAAAATCTTCAAAGCAAACACTATGACTAATAACTCCAAATCATGCGTCGGATAATTCAACTCATGCGGCTTCAACTGTCGAGAAGCATAAGCTATGACTCTACCTTCTTGCATCAAAACACAACCTAAATCACTATGTGAAGCATCTCTGTAAATCACATATGGTTTATCTTCCACAGGCAAGGTAAGAACAGGAGCTTGAGTTAACCTCTCCTTCAACTGCTCAAAGCTTGCTTGACAAAGATCTGTCCACACAAATCTAACTCCCTTCCGAAGTAATCTGGTGAGTGGAGTAGCTATCAAAGAAAAACCTTTCACAAACCGTCGATAATAGCCTGCCAAACCCAGAAAACTTCCTAACTTCAGTCACTGATTTCGGTGGACTCAAATTCAAAATGGCCTTAACTTTACTCAGATCAACTCTAATACCATCTACTGAAACTACATGACCCAGAAAAGTCACTTGATCAAGCCAAAACTCACACTTAGACAGCTTAGCATACAGCTGCTTCTCTCTCAAAGTTCGCAACACAAACTGCAAATGCTTATCATGATCCTCCTCATTATGCGAATACACCAAAATATCATCAATAAAGACTACCACAAATTGATCCAAATAGGGTCTAAACACCCTGTTCATCAAATCCATAAAAGCTGCAGGTGCATTCGTCAATCCAAAAGGCATTACCAAAAATTCATAATGCCCATACCTTGTGCGGAAAGCTGTCTTAGGAACATCTTCCTCTCTGATTCTCAACTGATAATACCCCGATCTAAGATCAATCTAAGAGAAAACTGTTGCTCATTTCAATTGATCAAAGAGATCATCTATCCGAGGCCAAGTTACTTGTTCTTGATGGTCACCTTACTCAATTGTCTATAATCAATGCACAATCTTAAGGTATCATCCTTCTTCTTCACAAACAAAACAGGAGCTCCCCACGAAGACACACTAGGGCAAACAAACCCTTTATCCAACAACTCCTGCAATTGCACCTTCAACTCTCTCAACTCAGCAGGTGCCATTCGATAAGGAGTAATAGATAGGAGTAGTACCAGGCAACAAATCGATACCAAACTCAACTTCTCTCTCAGGGGGCATCCCTGGCAACTCCTCAAGAAACACATCTGGAAATTCAACAATTGTGGGTAAAATATCAAGCTGAGAACCCACTACTCTGGTATCTACCACATGAGCAAGATAAGCCTCACATCCTTTTTGAATCAACCTCCTAGCTGCAACAGCTAAAACAAATAAGGATGCAAGTTGTCTCTGCTCACTAGATACCATAACACTTCTACCATCACCGGTTCTCAGAGTAACACACTTCTTCTGACAATCTACTACAGCCCCATGCTTAGACAATCAATCCATGCCTAAGATCATATCATACTCCTTAAAAGGCATTTCAATCAAATCACCAAGAAACTCCTCATCCTGAACAACCACTGGACTATCTCGGTGCACCTTACTCACTACAACACTATGCCCCAAAGGATTTGTCACCAAGACACCAAATCCTAGGGACTCAAAATGCAATTCAGACACAGGCAAGATGGATACACTTATGTATGAATGCGTAGATCCTGGATCAATCAAAGCAAGAACTGAAAACCAAATAAAGAAAATATACCCGCAATGACGGCTGAAGCATCCGGCTGCCTCTGCATCACATACACTCGCTGAGAAGGCCCAGCCTCATTTGGCCTACTGCCTCCGGATGTCGAGCCTCCTCTCTGAGTAAACCCAGATCGACCACCTCTACTGAAACCTCTGCCACTTCGACCTCCTCTCACACTAGGTCAAGAAACTGCAGAATCTGCCTGCCTATCCTCTTGTAGCTCAAGACAATCTCTGATGAAATGGTCAGGTGATCCACATCTGAAACATACAGCTGGTCCACCAATCTTCCAACAAACACCCCCATGAATCCTACCACAATGGACACATGTAGGTGGAGTAGACCTTTGAGCCACTGGGGTCGGTGCACTAGCCACAGAAACTGTAGGTCTCGATCTCTGCCTCTAATATGGTATTGACCTAACAAGCTGCCTCTGGCCCCTACTGAACCTCTGAAAATGATCTCCTCGGCCTCTCTTCATAGATGAAGACCCTGCCTCAAACTGGGGTCTCCTAACTTTGGTCTCCTCCTCAGTAGCAGCTACTGCAATACCCTGTGCTCTCTTAACACTCCAGGCCGCTGCAACAAGCTGGGAAAGATCCTGATACCGGGAACTAGCAATAATACACATAATAGAGGGTCTCAACCCCTCCTCAAATCTCCTGCACCGGTCTATCTCATCTGAACTAATCCCATCGGTATAATGACTCAACTGGATGAACTCTGCCTCATACTTTGCCACTGTCCAGTTATCCTGCCTCAAATTTAGAAACTCCATCTTCTTAGCATCCTTATACTCCCTCGGAGTATACTTCTACTCAAACTCCCGCAGAAAATCACCATAAGACAAGGTCGGTGGATCATCCATGGCATGGGGAACCGTCTTCCACCAATCATACGCATCTCTCTGCAGAAGAGATCAAGCATAATCAAATTTCTCTTCAGGAGTGGCTTGCAACTGGATAAATACCCTCTGAACTCTATCCAACCACTGCTCAGCTACTGCAGGATCTGTAGTACCAAAGAATTCATCAGCTCTGAACTTTCTTAATTTATCATACTGCCTCACCGGTACTTGAGGCTGCGATTGCAGTGGCGGCTGCTACACTGGAGCCTGCCTCAACAAATTTACCATATGTCGTAACCAAATCGGTAGAATCTCATCAGTAGCTGGTCTCTCTGACACAGGAGCAGGTGCCTCTCCAGCTATCTCAACCCTAGCTCCAACTCTACCTTCAACAGGAGCTATACTCTCAACACTACCCTCTACAGACTAACGTGATTGAGATGCCATCACTACCTATATCTGCAAACACAGCAGAAATACCTCATCAAAGATCAGAAACTGTCAGTGTTAATGCATGTATCTTATTTAAAAATCATATTTTAAAATCAAAATTTTCTTTTTCTTACAATTCACCTAGGTTGAGAACCTCAAACCTAGGCTCTGATACCAAAACAGTTGTAACACCCTCGTACCCCATATACGTAAACCGCATGCACCCACACAATATGTGATATACATATAGAGGATATAAGGGTGTCACGGTTCATTTTAAAACAAACCAAACTTTAACTATTAAATCAAATCATCATTTCTAAAATCTGAATAAACTAAAAACATTTAACTTACATTATAGAAATCAATAGAGAAAACATTCCTTGTTAAATACATATTCATATATCTTCATTATACCAAAATTTTATCCAAAATATTTGTTTAATAAGCGGCAGAAAATACATATGTTTACATCAAAATCAATAAGTACAAAAACATGAAATTTATACATGCTGGCAGTTCGCCTATGATCTTGATGTCCACAACTCAACACTGCTCTCACAAACTCAAGCCTAGACTCGGCTCGATCTAGACGAGGTCTCCGGCACAACCGAATCTGCCCTGTCACCTGCGTGATGAACCACAATTGCGCTGAGCAGATAGCTTAATGGTACAAACTTTGATTCAATATATATCAATGCGATGCTCATTCACAATATATATGAATATATCAACTCATTGCATTATATCTCAACATTTTAATCATTTGCATCACATTTCATAATGAGCCCAAAACGAAACTAATATGTTATTCAAAGTTTAGAGTTACTGCTTTGGTCCATATTGACATCTTGTGTCTAGCCCCGTAGGTAATATATATATCCATGGATAATGTAACTTGGACCTCAACCCGGCTAGACCCTTAGGCCCCGGTATCTTGGTCCTCATCCCGGCTAGACTGTTACAGTTTTTGAGGCTTACGACCCAGTCTTTTCATCCCAAAAACATCTCATTTATCAGCTGGGCTCGGTTTACAACCCGGTCTTTTCACCTGCCCAGCAATTCATAGGCATGCCGCCAAACCCAAAACTCTGAAAATTGAATAACATACTAGGCACACAATTTATTCATTTATCTCATTATCAATTTCTTTCATAATTCCATTCTCATTTCATTACTCATAATCAAACTAGGCTAATTGCCTTATTATATCAACATTTTTCTCATTTTTTTCTCATTCTTCTCTTTTATATCAATATCAATTTGTTCCATTATGTTTTCACATATCTCATCACATCATTCAACATTTCTTTTCATTTACAACACATTACTCAATTGCTTTGATACATCATCATAATTCACATTATGCATATCATAACGTATATCTCATTCATCAATAATATATCAAGTAATTTAACACAATTCTTAATTAAATGTGTTAAGTCTCAATGTCATGTAAATGTATGCAATCATTCAAAGTTTGTACTTACCTCTAAGAGCAACAACACCACTCTATCAACTCCTCTTCCAAGATAACTCTCAACACTTGAATTCAGGTAGCTCAGATCTCTTCAAAACCTAATCCAAAGGTGATCATGCACACTCACTTAGTAATACACACAAGAAAATAAGGATAAGAACTATATAGGGCAAACTCTACACTTGACACTCTCAATAACACGGGCGTGTCCTTAACCGTGCCCTAAATCCATAACACAGAGGCTTTGACACGCTCAGTGACATGGGCATGTCACTGCACGAGTTAATTCTCCTCCAACACAGAAGCTATTACACACTCAGTGACATGGACATGTCACTGGACGTGTCAATTCTCCTCCAACACAGAAGCTATGACATGCTCAGTGACATGAGCGTGTCACTAGACGTATCAATCAACCAACAACATAGTAGCTATGACAAGCTCGGTGACATGGGTGTGTCACTGGCCGTGTCAATGCTACTACAACACAGAAGTTGTGACACGCACAGTGACATGGGCGTGTCACCAACCCAGAAAACAGAACCAATGACACACCCAAAGACATGGCCGTGCTAATTGAAATCGACACCAACAAGGCCACATCCAACAAACACCTTCTTAAAACCCTTTTCCACTCCAAACAACCTTAACCAAAACCATCAACAACCCATATAATACTTGAGTAAACATTAAAACAACTCCATCACAAACATCAAAACACAATCACAACCATATCTCACAACTCAAACTTACACAATCCACACACTTGCCTCTTTCACCAAACTTAACCTTTTTCTCTCTTCAATTCAACCCCAAATATCAAAGTTAACAAAACAACACAACCCCAAAAATACCAAATCAACCATAAACACATCTACAACAACCAATTACCAAACTCATAACACAACTCAAAAGAAAACAAAGAAACAAGTTGGAAACTTACCAAAAGTGAAGAAAATCCATAAAACTCCATCTTGATCTCTTGAAAACCTTCAATCTCTTGAGTTTGGAAGCAACAAAATCTCTCCCTCTTGAAGATGGTGGTGATGGCCGGCCAAGAAGAAAGAAGAAGATGAAAATGAAAGAAAAAGAAAGAAAGAAAGTTAACATGTATAAAACAACCACTTCCCTCAAAATCCTCTCCACCAAGCAATTAAAGAATAAAATAATCAACCCACTTATATCATCTTCCACTAACAATATTTAATAATATAATCAAAATATCTCTTGACCAAAATGAACCCATTGAATTGTATATATTTTGTATATATCCTCATATATACAACATATACACATCTCCTCTTAGTCCATTAGTCATATATACACTTTAAATTATTTAATCCAATTCTCACAAATAAGCATTCCAAAATTTTAGGGTATCATTAGGGATATTACACTAAATTTCAACACTATTTTTTCAAGGAGAATTTAAAGTTAGCTATTAGGAAGAAGGTGCAATGGGATACTGAATTACTAAAGTTGCAGCAAAATGGAAAGTTGAAGACTCATTCCTTCTTTCTTGAGGACAAAGAAGAGTTTCAAGGGGAGGGTAATGTCATGATCCAAAAAATTGGAGGGAAGATTGCTAATTCAGATGGAGGAAAGATTGCTTTTACATGAAAAGAATTGGTGGGAATATAGTTAGTTAGCCAGCTGTAGGTGGTGTGCATTGTAATAAGAAATATTGGATCTAAAGTCAATTCTGTTAATAAAAAAGTATATAAAAAGAATTCCATATGTAATGATTGGATCATCAAGAAAATACAATTAAATCTCCTTTATCTCTCAATTATGTTCTCTTTCTCTTTCTCTTCTTCTTCTATGCTTCTCTTTTCTTCTCTTCTCCTTCTTCCTCTTTTCTTTGTCAGTTTCCTGACAGATATATGGTAATGAGTATTGGGCGGTGAAAGGATAGCACATGAGTAAAATGCATGTTGCAGAAATGATAATGATAATATAGATGTATGAGCACACTATGATGGATAGAATTCATAATGAGTGTATTAGAGAAAAAGTGGGGGTAACATAGATTGAGATGGTTTAGTTATGTGAAACGTGTTAGTGTATGTGCCCTAGGCCATTTATTTGGATCTTTATGTTATACATTCATTATTAATAAATGAGGTTTTATTATCATTATTGTTTGTTTGCATGTTACACAATTTTGATATTTGTCCCTGGTTTATTATTGTTATAGAGATAAAAAAATAATAATAATTCTTAACCAGTATGAACATTGATTTGATAATCATTAGATGGTTATGTGTATAGTGATACAAATCAATTTCATAGATACTTGTTAGAGAACAATGTATTGGATAGACCCATCATGAGATTACTACATGGGTTAGTGTCATAAGTAAATCTCATGATAGTTATGTATTAATTCTTTGACTTGAGATTGTCATAGTTTCCAATATAAGGACTATTATATTTTGACATGATCAAACATTATGCGTAACTGGATAGTAATAAAGGTTATGTTCATATATGATAGAAATTATGTAGAGGATAATGAACAATCAAGATAGAATTTGTCCCTCTCTTTGAGAGAGATATCTTTTGGGCCCCTCGATAAGTGAGACTGTGAAATGCATGGCCGTGCTCAAATGAATTGATAGTGTGATCAATTTCATTTGTTTTTATCAGTCTACTTGGAGATCGAGTAATCATAAGTTTGGACAATATAAGTATGACGTTGACCATGACTTATGTTCAAGCTAGATATCGTGTGACAAAGGGATTAATGCATATACTATTATTAGGCAAATTGGACATTCCTTATATTAATTGGGTAGTTGTAACGCCTTGCTAGAGGCCAATTATGACTTGTTGATTTAATAGAGATTAAATTGACTGCCAATTAATATGGCCTATCGGGTCACACACAAGAATGCGTTTTGGGCTGGATATAATATTAATAATATTAATATTAGATATTAATATTTATTATTATTATTATTTTCGTTTTCAATTATATATATTATTAGATAATGTATTCAGAATCCTAATTAGACTTGGATTCTGAATTTGACTTTCCGTATCCAATTTTGAATTGGATTCTGGAGTGATTATATTCACTCCAGACGTTAAGTCTTCTCAGAGGTAACAATAAAAACAAAGAGGAACGAAAAAGGTAACCCTAATACGTTTTTAGAGAAAACGTTTTTCCAGCCTTCGCCGTTGCAGAGAGCTAGCACTCCAAACGGTAGCATTCGTGTGGATACGCGATAGAGGGTGTTTCGCGATCAAGGCATCTCTTCCAAGCTGTGATTTCGAATCATCAACAGGTTAGTTCTTTGAACACTTTTGTCGAATTAAACGAACAGCATGGATCCTGGTGGGAAATCAGAGATCAAAT
The DNA here is from genome assembly GCA_947685225.1 of Garcia nutans. NCBI lineage: Eukaryota > Viridiplantae > Streptophyta > Magnoliopsida > Malpighiales > Euphorbiaceae > Garcia > Garcia nutans. The sequence goes on from CANTUV010000037.1 coordinate 44,402,895, forward strand.
AATTTTCCGCTGCGTGTTTTTGTTTGCAGTGATCTCTATATGATTTCCTAACAGTGGTATCAGAGCCACTTGTTGTTTTCGTTTAAGTCGAAAATGCCATGTTGATATGATTATGGTGATATATATTGTTTACGTATGGCATGTTAACTATAAAACTCTAATTCGTTTTTCATATGATGAGAAAGGATTGGTTTTTGGTTTCGTTTCTGTAAAACCCTAATTCGTTTTTCATATGATGAGAAAGGATTGGTGTTTTTAATTTCGTTTTCATGAGATGATCACGTATATATGATTGGTTGATTAAAATGATTTTCATATGATGAAAACGATTAAGTTTATATGTGATATAAACATTTGGTAATGATTCTGTAATGGGTTGTACATATTCGAAATAAAACAGTAAGAAGGTTAATGAGATTAACGGTTCTGTTTTAGGGTTTCACCAAAAAAAAATGTTAATGAGATTAACGTTTCTGTTTGGCTTCGAGGGGCGCTGCCCCTCGACCCCGCCCAGGGGCGCTGCCCCTTCGGAACCCCGCCCGCTGACAGGCCAGCGGGAGCCCCGCCCGCTAACCGGCTAGCGGGACCGCCGTATGTTCGCGCCCTATAGTTCGTTACCGCGACATTAAGAATGTCAATATATTTGTTTCTATTTAACATGTTGGTGATGAATATGTTATGTTTGTTTGATGTCTTGGCATGGTGCATAGCATGGCCTTATGACCTATGTGATTGGTTTATTCATATCTTTATTTTGGGTATATACGGCCTGCGTGTCGTTTATTTTGTTGTAATTTATTTTACTAGTAGTTAGATTTTCTTTTATTGTAATATATGAAGATTCAAGCTACAATGTTTGTGATGGAGATTCATACCAAGGAGAAGATGGTTCCATGGTGATGGAAGCACAAGCTCAAGTTTTGAAGATATGTAATATTGCAAGTGTTGTAATAGATAGGTTTTTCACCTAGGGTTGCCTTTATGATCTTCATTTGTTCTCTTGAAGATCATATTTAGTTTGGCCATGCTATGTCACATTTACATATTTTGTCATTTGGTATATGATGCTTATGTGATAAATTATATATATGCATATAGGATGCTAAAATATAATGATATGTAATGCAAGACATGATAATAATTTAGTTGAACCCTCATTAATAATTTAAGTCTAAATGCCATCCACGTTTTGAACACCTATCAAAACTAAGATTGTATTAAAGTAGGTATTGCCAAAGCAATATGCTTTAAACATTCCTAGCTAAGTAGGATGAGTAATAGTGCTACTCATATGTTTTAAAATTGGTTAGACTTAATTAGGCTATCAAAATGGTTTTGGGCCTAAGGCATTAGATGGAATTCAACATGCTATGACATATGATGTCAATATTCCATAATTACTAAGAGTTACATGAGATGTAATTGGTAAAGATGTTACCTACCTAAATAACTTGATTTTAAGCGTCACGCCAAAGCTGAGTTTAGAATTAAGTGAAATACGGATCTTAGCCTACTAAAATATTTCTTTAGAGGGTTATATTTTTTAGTAGGAGTTTAAATAATTTTAACCTCATTATTAATTAAAATTTGACTTTGCATATTTATCAACAGATGGCTGCTAATAACAATTCCACCTTATCACTGCGATCTATCCTTGAGAAGGAAAAACTGAAAGAATGTGGGACTAATTTTGTTGACTGGTTTAGGAACCTGAGAATTGTTCTCAAACAAGAGAAAAAGTCCTACGTGCTTGATGAAGCTATCCCTGACCCACCTCCTGCCGATGCTTCTAATGCTGCTAAGAGTAAGCATAAGAAGCATGTGGATGATTCCAATGACATAGGATGTCTTATGTTGGCTACTATGTGTCCAGGACTTCAGAAGGATCTGGAACACTTAGAGGCTTATGAGATGAGTGTGCATCTCAAACAAGCTTTCCAACAACAGGCTAGGCAAGATAGGTTTAACACCGCTGTTGCATTATTTGACTGCAAAATGTCTGAAGGTGAATCTGTTAGTGCTCATGTTTTGAAGATGAAAGGCTATCTAGATCACCTTGCTAGACTTGGATATCCCCTGAGTTTAGAACTCTCCACGGATTTGATCCTACATTCATTGCCTAGCAGTTTCTCACAGTTTGTCATGAACTATAACATGAATGACATGGAGAAATCCATTCCTGAGCTACATGGTATGCTCAAAACTGCTGAGGGGAATATCAAAAAGCCTACCCAAATATTGAATGTCAATATTAAACAAATGAAAAAGAAAGCCAAAGATACTAAAGGCAAGGGTAAGGCAAAAGGTGCTAAAGGGTCCAAGGGACAAGCTAAACCAAAACCTGTACCTAAGGCTAAAGTTCCTAAGGAAGGGACTTGTTTCCATTGCAACAAGCCTGGGCATTGGAAGAGAAATTGTCAACTCTATTTGGATGAATTAAAGAAGTTGAAGGGTAGTGCGACTACATCTTCAGGTATTTATGTTATAGAAATTAATTTATCTATTCCTTCTTCCTGGGTATTAGATACCGGATGTGGATCTCATATTTGTACAAATATGCAGGGACTCAAAAGGAGTAGGATGCTGAAGAAGGGCGAAGTGGACCTACGTGTTGGCAATAGAGCAAGAGTTGCTGCTATAGCTGTAGGAACTTATGAGCTTGTTATGCCCAATGGGTTTTTGTTAATTTTGAACAATTGCTTTTATGTTCCTACTATGAGTAGGAATCTTATTTCAGTATCTGTTTTGGATGATGAAGGTTATTCATTTTTTATTAAGAATAAGAAATGTTCTATTTTTGATAAAAATGATCTGCTTTATGGTATTGCAAATTCTTATAATGGCCTTTATATCCTTAATCTTGATGATTCTAATGGTAATTATATCTATAACATAACTTCTAAGAGAACTAAGCCAAATGAGTTAAACCCTACTTATTTATGGCATTGTCGCCTTAGCCATATAAATGAGAAACGCATTTCTAAGCTCCATCAAGATGGATTATTAGATTCATTTGATTTTGAATCATTTGAAACATGTGAGTCTTGTTTGCTTGGTAAGATAACAAAGGATCCTTTTACTGGTCATAGTGAAAGGGCTAATGATTTATTGGGCTTGATACATACAGATGTATGTGGTCCTTTTAGCATTAGTGCCAGAGGAGGATTTCGATACTTCATTACTTTTACTGATGATTTCAGTAGGTATGGCTATGTCTACCTAATGAAACATAAGCATGAGTCTTTTGAAATGTTTAGAACTTTTCAAAATGAAGTACAAAATCAACTTGGTAAAACAATTAAACTACTTCGATCAGATCGAGGTGGTGAATATTTGAGCCAAGAGTTTGATGATCATCTAAGGGATTGTGGAATTGTTTCACAACTGACTCCTCCAGGAACTCCACAGTGGAATGGAGTTTCTGAAAGGAGAAATCGAACTCTATTAGATATGGTTCGATCAATGATGAGTCAAGCGGATCTTCCTTTATCTTTTTGGGGTTATGCCTTAGAGACAGCTGCATTCATTCTGAACCGTGTACCATCTAAGGCGGTTGAAAAGACACCATATGAGATATGGACAGGTAAGACACCTAGTTTGTCTTTTCTTAAGATTTGGGGTTGTGAAGCTTATGTGAAAAGACCAGTTTCAGATAAGTTAGCTCCAAAGTCTATCAAATGTAATTTTGTGGGGTATCCTAAGGAAACTAAAGGATACTATTTCTATACTCCTTCAGAGAACAAAGTGTTTGTTGCTCGAAATGGGATCTTTTTGGAAAGGGAATTTCTTTCTAAGAGAACTAGTGGGAGTATAGTAGAACTTGAGGAAACTCAAGTACCACAAGAAATCATTGAGCCGTCTATAGAGCCTATTTCAGAACCACAAATAGTTGTGGAGTCTGAAGATGTAACACAAATCCCTCGCAGGTCTGATAGGACACGTCGTCATCCAGAGAGATATGGATTTCTTGTGACTGATGATAGTGAAGTAATGCTCATAGATCAAGATGAGCCTACTACCTATCAAGAAGCTGTGTCAGGTCCAGATTCAGACAAATGGCTTGGAGCCATGAAATCTGAGATGCAATCTATGTTTGACAACCAAGTTTGGTCTTTAATTGATCCTCCAGAGGGTATTAAGACTATTGGTTGCAAATGGGTTTTCAAGAAGAAAACTGACATGGATGGGAATGTGCAGACCTATAAAGCAAGGCTTGTTGCAAAAGGTTTCAAGCAAACTCATGGTATAGACTATGATGAAACCTTTTCACCAGTTGCTATGCTTAAGTCTGTTAGAATTCTCATTGCCATTGCAGCATACTATGATTATGAGATATGGCAAATGGATGTCAAAACCGCTTTCCTTAATGGAAACTTGCTTGAGGATGTGTATATGACACAACCTGAGGGTTTTGTAAATCCTGAGAATTCTACAAAGGTTTGCAAGCTTCAAAAATCCATTTATGGATTGAAGCAAGCATCTCGAAGCTGGAATCTTCGTTTTGATGAAACAGTTAAGAACTTTGGTTTCATCAAGAATGAAGATGAACCTTGTGTCTACAAGATGGTTAGTGGGAGTGCAGTAGTGTTTTTAGTCTTATATGTGGATGACATATTACTCATTGGGAATGATATCCCTACCTTGCAAAAGGTTAAGACTTGGTTAGGGAATTCTTTCTCAATGAAAGACTTAGGTGAGGCTGCCTATATCCTTGGTATAAAGATCTATAGAGATAGATCTAGAAGGATAATTGGCCTGAGTCAAAGTACATACATAGATAAAGTGTTGAAGAGGTTCAACATGCAAGATTCCAAAAAGGGATTCTTGCCTATGTCTCATGGCATTCATCTCAGCAAGAGTCAATGTCCTATGACATCTGATGAGCGAGATCGAATGAATAAGATTCCTTATGCTTCTGCTATAGGATCTATTATGTATGCCATGCTATGTACTAGACCAGATGTCTCATATCCATTAAGCGCAACTAGTAGATTTCAAGCTGATCCTGGTGAAGGTCACTGGACAGCTGTCAAGAATATTCTTAAGTACCTTCGAAGGACTAAAGATGTATTCTTGGTTTATGGAGGTTTGGAAGATGAGCTAGTTGTAAATGGTTACACAGATGCTAGTTTCCAAACTGACATAGATGATTTTAGATCGCAGTCAGGTTTTACATTCACATTGAATAGTGGAGCTGTTAGTTGGAAGAGCTCAAAACAAAGCACTGTGGCTGATTCTACAACAGAGGCTGAGTATATAGCAGCATCAGATGCAGCTAAGGAAGCAGTCTGGTTGAAGAAATTCATCACTGAGCTAGGAGTGGTGCCTAGCATTGCAAATCCTGTGGACATTTATTGTGACAACAATGGTGCCATAGCACATGCAAAAGAGCCTAGATCTCATCAAAGGTCTAAGCATATACTCAGGCGTTTTCACCTCATTCGAGACATTATCGATAGAGGAGATATCAAGATATGCAAAGTTGACACAAATGATAACATAGCAGATCCATTAACAAAGCCTCTCTCACGGGTCAAGCATGATCAGCACACTAGATCTATGGGTCTTAGAAATTTGTAGGCCTAGTGCAAGTGGGAGATTGTTAGTGTATGTGCCCTAGGCCATTTATTTGGATCTTTATGTTATACATTCATTATTAATAAATGAGGTTTTATTATCATTATTGTTTGTTTGCATGTTACACAATTTTGATATTTGTCCCTGGTTTATTATTGTTATAGAGATAAAAAAATAATAATAATTCTTAACCAGTATGAACATTGATTTGATAATCATTAGATGGTTATGTGTATAGTGATACAAATCAATTTCATAGATACTTGTTAGAGAACAATGTATTGGATAGACCCATCATGAGATTACTACATGGGTTAGTGTCATAAGTAAATCTCATGATAGTTATGTATTAATTCTTTGACTTGAGATTGTCATAGTTTCCAATATAAGGACTATTATATTTTGACATGATCAAACATTATGCGTAACTGGATAGTAATAAAGGTTATGTTCATATATGATAGAAATTATGTAGAGGATAATGAACAATCAAGATAGAATTTGTCCCTCTCTTTGAGAGAGATATCTTTTGGGCCCCTCGATAAGTGAGACTGTGAAATGCATGGCCGTGCTCAAATGAATTGATAGTGTGATCAATTTCATTTGTTTTTATCAGTCTACTTGGAGATTGAGTAATCATAAGTTTGGACAATATAAGTATGACGTTGACCATGACTTATGTTCAAGCTAGATATCGTGTGACAAAGGGATTAATGCATATACTATTATTAGGCAAATTGGACATTCCTTATATTAATTGGGTAGTTGTAACGCCTTGCTAGAGGCCAATTATGACTTGTTGATTTAATAGAGATTAAATTGACTGCCAATTAATATGGGCCTATCGGGTCACACACAAGAATGCGTTTTGGGCTGGATATAATATTAATAATATTAATATTAGATATTAATATTTATTATTATTATTATTTTCGTTTTTATATATATATATTATTAGATAATATATTCAGAATCCTAATTAGATTTGGATTCTGAATTTGACTTACCTTATCCAATTATATATATTATTAGATAATGTATTCAGAATCCTAATTAGACTTGGATTCTGAATTTGACTTTCCGTATCCAATTTTGAATTGGATTCTGGAGTGATTATATTCACTCCAGACGTTAAGTCTTCTCAGAGGTAACAATAAAAACAAAGAGGAACGAAAAAGGTAACCTTAATACGTTTTTAGAGAAAACGTTTTTCCAGCCTTCGCCGTTGCAGAGAGCTAGCACTCCAAACGGTAGCATTCGTGTGGATACGCGATAGAGGGTGTTTCGCGATCGAGGCATCTCTTCCAAGCTGTGATTTCGAATCATCAACAGGTTAGTTCTTTGAACACTTTTGTCGAATTAAACGAACAGCATGGATCCTGGTGGGAAATCAGAGATCAAATAATTTTCCACTGCGTGTTTTTGTTTGCAGTGATCTCTATATGATTTCCTAACAAAACGAAGAGCTAGTGATACGTCGGTCAAAAAACTAAATAAGTTAAAGTAGAAATAGCTAGAAGTGTTTAACTTGGGTAAAAGTTTTTTAAAATGATCTTGTTGTTTTATATTTATCAGAAGAGGTAACTCTCAATCAAAACGAATGGAAAAGAAGAATCTATGTAGCCCACCGTAATTAAATTGGGATCAAGTTTTTTTTTTGTTGTAGTCTATTGGGTACACAAAAATTCTGGCAAGTGCTTTTAATGTGATATATAAGCCTGAAAAGAGTGGGATATATGTTCTTTGAAATATATGTATTTTGTGGAAATATTTTATTGGGTGGTGTCAGAAAGGAAGTGAGAGCAGGTTTTATCATCCTGTTAGACCTGTATGTTTTGTGTTGGATCTCTCATTTTTTTTTTTTCCTCTTGTCAGCAGCTGTTATCATGGGAATGCAAAATGTTAATTGAAATTGAATCACTTAGAAAAGATTGATTGGTTCAAAGCTTCAAAGAGTTGAACCAAGACGTTGAATGGCTAATAATATGGCTCACTAATGCACTTAAGCTGTTTTAAATGTAGGTATTTCCTTTTCCTTTTTATAGTTATTCAAATATCCACTAGTTTAATGCTTTAGACGGTAATACGTAGGTAAGAAGAAAAATACTTGGATTGATGTTATGATTTTCAATAATTTTGTATTAGTAATAAACAATGATGATTTTCATAAGAGTTTGACATAGCCTGGTGAAAAGATGGAGCATAATGACCAACTGAAATACTGATAAATTTTGTGACGCTAAGTTGCAATTGTGCTGCAACCATAGGGTACATTTTCATTCCGCATAGTTAATTCTGGAAGACGATCTTCATATCTGGATAAAAACCAAAAGCTTGCAGTTGAACTTCAAGGCTGTGCTTCTAGCTTATATTGTAAGGCTTTATTTTACATTTCTGATTGTTAATGATTGGTGTAAGTTAGCTTTTTTCTTCTTGAACTAAAATTGTGCTAAACTCATGCATTTTGTACGCTATTAGTTTGTTCCCTTGATTTGAAGCTAAATTTTTCTCACTTTGCAAGGGCGAGGTTAATGTATCTCTTTCAAAAGTTGTGAAATCTGCTTCCAAGGCGCCAAAGCTGATTGAAAATTAAAATAGTGATGCAACTGAAATTTAACTATGCACAATAAAGTTACTATATCTGTCTTATTAAAATTGTCACATTTAATTCATGTATAATTATTAAGATAATTATTATATTCTCTTAATTTTATAAAAAATTATTCTGAATAAATTAAAATACTCTTAATTAATTTATTAATATTAAAATTATTATATTATCACTTCATTAATTAACACAGTATAAGGGTATAGATGGAAATCAAGTAATTAATTTTTTTTAATTTTATAAAATGATAATTTTAGAGAGACAAATTTTTTTCTTTCAAAAGTGACAATTTTATTAGGACGGGGATAGTAATAAATTTTGTAAATCAAATTAAATGTGCATTAGAATGTTAATAAATTTTATAAATCTAATTAATTGTAAATTGAAATGTAATTAAGTTTTTTCTTTAAAAAATCTCATTAAATATGTATTGGAAAATTAACAAAATTTGTAAAAGAAATTAAGTATGCTTTAGAAAATCAAGAAGTTTTGTAAATACAATTAATTAGAGGAAATTACACTGTATGCCCCCTTTTCTTTTCTTTTTTTTTTTTTGCAAATACTTTGTAAAGTTTTGAGATTTTCACTGTTTTATTTTTATATTTCACTTTTACCCTTTCTATAAATATCGCTTTTTGTTATTTCAAAAATGCCCGATAATCTCAAAACCCAAGTTGCTGAGAGCTTGCGTTCAAAATGTTGTTACTTTGACCACTACAAGGAAGAAGAAGAACAAGAAGAAACAAGGATCGGAAGTAGAATTTATATTTTTTTTTGTCACTTTGAGCTTATTATTTCTTCAATCAATCAGGTATTCAAACTTGTTTTGTTCTCTTTATTTAATTTTTACATTAATATTGTATTATTATTTTTTTTTGCATTTATGTACTTGTTTAGATTTAAATTTTTATATGAATACCTCTCTCTTCATCTTGTTTAACTTTATCTGTTTACAACATAATTATCTTGCTGCTTCAAAACTACATTTTCTTTTGTAACACTAGCAACATCATAAAGAAATATTAAAAATAGTTATAGCGGCAACTACTACAATAAAAAGTCATATGATAGAACAAAAGATTGTTCATGTTTTCTTTTTTTTTTTTTTTTACTCTCGCTAATTTTGCTAAAATAAAAATTCTAAAATGTATTTCTAGTAGAGTATGATTGTACCTATTTTGGGTGAAAATTTATTAGATTTTTCTCTTATAATAATCATAAGATTCCATATTTAATCATGTATATGTTTTTCTATGTTTGTCAAAAACTTCCAAATTTGAAGATATGTTTATTCAAATCTCAAGCAACTAACTTGCACGATATCTTCTGTATTATCGTAGATAAATATAATAAAGTGATATAATAAGAATTTATTATTATTATATGATTTCAATTTTTAATTTTGTACAAAGATTAAATTTGAACAAGTTGTTAAATTAGAATATATACTATAAGTATATTTTAGGTATACCTATAAATTAAAATTTATACTATAAATATATTTCAAGTATAACTGTAATATACTCAGTTGTTTCTTTGTTTTGGTGTGTAAATATTAAAGGGATATTTTTTTTTTGTTTCTTATTTTGGTGTCTAAATATGAAAATAATAAATTCTTTTTTGCTTCTTGCTTTGTTGTTGTAGCAAAACATAAATGATACATTAGGCTGTATGTTTGAACTGTAAATGAATTGGCAAATATTTTTTATTGCTGTTGTAACAATGTCATCAAAAGTATCACTAAAGTTGTCTATCACTTCACATTACTGATATTCCATGTACAAATAAGAATGTATTTTATGAGTATACTTCAGGTATACCTATAATATACTTAGCAGATCTTTCTTATGATAAAAATTTATTTTTCTATTATTATTTGTGTAATAGGATTTTCTTTTGGTTTAATTGATAAAACTATAAATAAAAGATTGTTTGTGAGAGTATACTATTTGAATTTTTAATGTTGTATAAGAATTAAAATTGAACATGTGGTTAAATTAGAATGTATATCACAATTATACTTCAGGTATACATGTATTATACTCATCGGATGATTTTTTTTTTTTGTGTTATTATTGATACATCATATTGCCTATTTGAACTGCAAATGAGTTGGCATATATTCCTTATTATTATTCTAACAATGGCAATTAAAGTTTTTTGCTTATGATTTTAGTGTTGTAGCAAAACATTAATGATAAATTAGGTTATATGTTTGAATTACAAATGAATTTATAAGTATTCCTTGTTATAATTGTAACAACTCAACAAATCATTTTTTTCTGTATTGTCTCATTAAAATTCAGAATTCATTTTTTTTTCTGTATTATCATTTTGCTTTTGATTTTAAAATTCAGAATATGTATTTTAAAATATAATTGGTTATTAATTATTTCTTATTTTTTTATTTTCATGTGATTTGATAATATACCCACTAAATATTTAAAGTTACATGCTATTAGAATTAGTATTCTGACTTGGAAACACTCAAATATTTAGTCTTTAACTATACATTAGAATAAAAAAAGGAACAAAACACTCCACCACACTATAATCATATTTTTCAGCATGCTCAATGAGATAACAAGCACAATATTCAGAAAGGGAAAATAATGCAAAATTTTGATTTTACTAGGTATACTAATATGACAGAATTTACAAGGGATATTTAGATTATTAGTTTCCATCAATTATTGCAAATAATGTAAATATTGCATGATTAATAGCTAGTGATACAGAAACTATTGCTAATTATGCAAGTGTATGATTATACAAGTACAATTGACAAAAATCCTTTAAACTTGTATTGAAAATAGAATTATATATGATTTTGTGCAAGTTATACAAGTATACTGTATTTTATTCTAATTAATTAACAATGAATAAGAGGATATAAACTTTAACCTTAAGGGGATATAATTATATATTTTTATGCTCAGTAAGTTGTATAGATGCTTAGTAAACCATTACTAAATCGACAATTTTGGGTATTTTGATGCATAAACATCGAAATGACAATGGGCAAATCTCAATCATTTATTCACATGTATCAGTACAATATTTCATATATTTATCAAATCATGGAAATTGAAAAAAAAAATTATTGCATTAAACAGTTATTTAATTAAGAAACCTTAAATATACACTAAGTATATTTTGAGATCTGCATATTTTGAGAGATAAGTTATATAGTAAACATGATTAAGAATTTGATTTTGAAAGTTTTTGAATGATTCACGTGATTTTAAAAAATTTCTTACATAATTACTTGAATCTCCAAGAAATTGTTGGAACCTTTTAACAATCGATGTTGGGAGTGATAATCAAATTATTTGTTGTCTTTTTCAATTCAATTAGAGTGAGAATGGGGGTTGGATAAAAATCGGGTATTTTTGAAACTATAGTTTTTGATTTTGGTTATAGCCGACAAAAAAGCCTAATTTGTTAAAATTTGTGGAGACAATATAAAATTAGGTTGACTAATTTTTGTTGAACTTGAACCAAGAATTAGGTTGCCTAATTTTGTTAGTTTGCTTAATTTTGTTGAATTTGTACCAAAAATTAGGTTGCTTAATTTTGTTAGGTTGCCTAACAAATGTTGAAAAATTTAACATTTGGTTGCCTATAAATGACAATGATCATGGAGAGAAAAATATAATTATAAAATCTAAAAAAAAAAGAGTTGTAGTAAGAGGAGAGAAAAATAGAGAAAGGAAGAAAAATTTAATAGAATTCTTCTTTGTGTTTCTTTAATTTTTCTTGTATTTCCTTAAGAGTGAGTATGAGTAAAACACTTGTGTGCTCTTGTAATTGAGAATTTTTCCTCTTCATAGTGAAATTCAGTAACCACAGTGGATATAACATGTTAGGTCTAATTGACCGGGTGAACCACTATAAATTTTTATCTATTTATTATTTTTGATCATTATCTTTATTGCTCTTGCTTAGAAAGTTTGGGGGTGAAATCCTAACAACTGGTATCAGAGCCTGGTTCACTCAATAGTGGTTTTATTCATCAGCAAGTCATTGGAGATCCGCGGGAAGTGGGAGCAATGGGTTGAGATAGTGCCAAAGATGTTGACAAATTTGATGGGACCGATTTTCATCATTGGAGAATGCAAATTACTGATTATTTGTATACAAGGGAGCTAGAAATACCTTTGGAAGGAGTGGTTCCAACAGGCATGAGTCGATAAGAATAGGAGAAGCTTGACAAAAAGACTTTAGAGGTGGTCCGACTTACACTTGCTAAAAGTGTGAGTGCACATGTCATAAATGAGACGACAACAGCCGAGCTTATGAGTATTCTATTAGACATGTACGAGAAATCGAGTGTTGTCCATCAAATTCATTTGTTAAAGCAACTTTTCACCTTGAAGATGTCAAAGGGATGCTCTGTGAATCAACATGTGGTGTTGGTAAATGAAATCATTGATAAGCTACAATCCGTTGGGATCACATTTGAGGAACACTTAAAGTGTTTGGTTTTGTTAACTTCTATGCCTAATGATTGGGATACTACAGTAAATTCAATTTATAACTCTAGCAGGAAAAAGGATCTTATATATAAGGAGGTACGTGACACCCTCCTTAGTGAAGAGTCAAGAAGAAGAAATGTTAGAGAACTTCACACCGGCTCTGCTCTCAACACCGAAAATAGAGGAAGAACTTTCAATAGAAATTTCAACAACCATGGAAGATCCAAATCCAAAAGGAGAGATCAAAGCAAGTCTAAAACCAGAAAATGGGCAGATGGATGTTGGCACTGCGGGAAGCCAGGACACTTGAAAAAGGATTGTCGGGCTTTGAAAAATGAAGATGGTAGAGCCAATGCAACGCGAGAGATTGATAGTGATGCTTTGATCTTGAGTGCACATAATCCTCTAGAATCTTGGGTGATAGATTCCGGAGCATTGTTTCATTTAACTTCAAATTAGAGTATCATGAAGAATTACGTATCTGGTAACTTTGGCAAGGTCCACCTTGCAGATGATGAAGCTCTTGATATTGTGGGTAAGGGTGAAGTCCGAATTGATTCACCCAATGGCAATATGTGGAAGTTGCATAAAGTAAGACATGTTCCAGATTTAGTACAAAATTTAATCTCTGTGGGTCAATTGGACAGAGAAGGTTGTGTGACTGAATTCTTAAATTATTGTTGGAAAGTTACTAAAGGAGCCTTGATTTTAGCTCGAGGGAAGATGTCATGAACTCTCTATACGATCGTGAATTTTAAATGCTTAGCAGCTACTATTTAGGTTGATGATGCTAATCTTTAGCATCATCGGCTTAGGCACATCAGTGAGAAGGGGATGAAGGTTTTACAATCAAAAGGCAAGCTACATGGTGTGAAATCAGTAAAGATTGGGCTTTGTGAAGATTGTATCTTTGGGAAATAAAAGATTGTTAGTTTCTCAAAATCTAGCAGAGCTCCAAAGACTACTAAGTTGGAGCTGGTTCATATTGATGTGTTGGGACCTTCACCAGTTCAATCTCCTGAAGGTTCCAAGTATTATGTAACATTCATTGATGATGCCACAAGAAAAGTATGGGTTTATTTTTTAAAAAATAAATCCGATGTCTATGATACCTTCAAGAAATGGAAAGCTTTGGTTAAGAATGAGACAGACTTGAAGATTAAATGTCTAAGATCAGACAACAGAGAAGAGTACACAAACAAAGAATTTCTCAAATATTATGCACATAATGGGATTAGGATGGAGAAGACTATTTCCGAAACTCCACAACAAAATGGAGTGGCCGAGCGTATGAACAGAACTCTAAATGAGTGAGCAAGAAGTATGCGGATACATGCAGGTTTACCAAACATGATGTGGGCCGATGCGATTAATACTACTGCTTATTTAATTAATCGTGCACCTTCGGTTCCACTGGGAGAACTACTACCGGAAGAAGAATGGAGTGGCAAGAAGATAGATCTATCACATTTAAGAGTATTTGGTTGTGTGGCATATGTTCACATTGAGTCTGACTCAAGGAGCAAACTTAATCCCAAGTCCCAAAAATGAAATTTTCATTGGCTACGGTGGCAATGAATTTGGCTACAGATTTTAGGATGAACAGAATAAGAAGTTTATTCGAAGTAAGAATGTCATTTTTAATGAGAAGGTGTTGTACAAGAACAGGGTAGCAGCAGTCCCAGAAATGATAAGTCCTACAAAAGACAAACAGTTTGCTAGTCTAGATGATCTTGGCGATGATAAAGTGACCAACAAAAATTAGAGAAAGATGGAAGTTGGAACTTCACAAAATGCTACTGAAGTTACCAACTTTGAAGAACCAGTTTCTATTCCAGAAGTTGGGCCAAGTACACCTATTTTTAGAAGGTCCAATAGAGAAAGGAAGGCACCAGAAAGGTACTCACCATCCTTGAAATATTTATTATTGACTGATTACGGTGAACCTGAGTGTTATGATGAGGCAGTGAATCATGAAGAATCTGTCAAGTGGGAGTCTGCTATGCAAGATGAAATGGATTCTCTCATAATCAATCAAACGTGAATTTACCTCGGAGTAAACGGGCACTACATAACAAATGGGTTTACAGAATCAAAGATGAAGGAGATGGTAGCAAAAGGTACAAAGCAAGACTGGTGGTAAAAGGTTTTCAACAAAAAGAGGGCATATACTATACAGAGATATTTTCACCAGTTGTAAAACTCACTACAATCCGGTTGGTGCTTAGCTTGGTCGCGGCTGAGAATCTTTTTTTGGAACAGTTAGACGTCAAAACTGCTTTCCTTCATGGGGATTTAGAGGAGGACATCTATATGAAGCAGCCAAAAGGTTTTATAGCATATGGAAAGGAGGACTTGGTATGCAAACCGAATAAAAGCCTTTATGGCTTGAAACAGACCCCGAGACAGTGGTACAAGAAGTTTGATTCTTTCATGTGCGAGAATGGCTACACCAGATGCCATACTGACCACTGTTGTTACTACAAGAGGTTTAACAATTCCTACATCATTCTTTTACTTTATGTAGATGATATGTTGGTTGCTGGGGTTGATTTAAGTGAGATTAAAGAATTAAAGAAACAAATGTCAAACAAGTTCTCTATGAAAGATTTAGGTGAAGCCAAATAAATCCTTGGAATGAGGATTATTAGAGACAAAGAGCGAGGTACTCTGAAACTCTCACAAGAGGAGTACGTCAAAAAGGTGTTGAAGAGATTCAATATACAAGATGCCAAACCAGTGAGCACACCTTTGGCGACTCATTTTAAGTTGTCCAAAATGCTTTCGCCTAAAAATGAACAAGAGAAGGAATACATGAAGAAGGTGCCTTATGCTTCAGCTATTGGGAGTCTGATGTATGCTATTTTATGTACTAGACCTGATATTGCTCATGCAGTGGGAGCTGTGAGCTGATATATGAGCAATCCGGGCAAGAAACATTAGGAAGCGGTGAAGTGGATTTTGAGATATCTTCGAGGCACTACTGATATGGCCTTATGTTTTGGTAACAGTAGTGTGGAGCTGCATGGTTATGTTGATACAGACTTGGGTGGTGACAGAGACACTAGCAAAAGTACCACAGGTTATGTATTTACTGTAAGTGGTACTGCTGTGAGCTGGGCCTCTAAGTTTCAGAAGATAGTTGCTCTTTCAACAACATAAGCCAAGTATGTGGCTATTACAGAGGCCGGAAATGAGATGGTATGGTTAAGTGGTTTCTTGAAAGAATTGGACAAAGTGCAAGTTAATGATATTTTGTACAGTGACAGTCAGAGTGCTATTCACTTGGCAAAAAATTCTGCTTTTCATTCAAGAACCAAGCACATTCGTTCAAGGTACCATTTCATACGACCTCTTTTAGACGATGGAGCATTGAAACTATAAAAGATCGTTGGAAGCGAGAATCCAGCTGATATGTTCACTAAAGTTGTATCACTTGAAAAGTTGAGGCTTTGTACAACTTTAGCTGGTCTCCAAAACTAAAATATGGAGATGGTGGTTATTGATGAATTTCAGTGCTTAAAGAGCATATGGAATGTTCTTTGCAACATGATGGTTGAATTGTCTCCAAGTGGGAGATTGTTAAAATTTGTGGAGACAATCTAAAATTAGGTTGCCTAATTTTGTTGAACTTGAACCAAGAATTAGGTTATCTAATTTTGTTAGGTTGCCTAATTTTGTTGAATTATTACCAAAAATTAGGTTGCCTAATTTTGTTAGATTGCCTAACAAATGTTGAAAATTTTAATATTTGGTTGCCTATAAATGGCAATGATCATGGAGAGAAAAATATAATTACAAAATCCAAAAAAAGGTGAGTTGTAGTAAGAGGAGAGAAAAATAGAGAAAGGAAGAAAATTTTAATAGAATTTTTATTTGTGTGTTTCTTTAATTTTTCTTGTATTTCCTTAAGAGTGAGTGTGAGTAAAACACTTGTGTGCTCTTGTAATTGAGAATTTTTCCTCTTTATATTGAAATTCATTAACCACAGTGGATGTAACCTGTTAGGTCTAATTGACCAGGTGAACCATTATAAATTTTTGTCTATTTATTATTTTTAGTCATTATCTTTATTGCTCTTACTTAGAAAGTTTGTGGGTGAAATCACAACATAATTGTGTTATATTTGAAAACTCTTTTAATTATTGGGCTTTTTTTGAACAAAGCCCTAATAAGTTTTATAAATCTAATTAAATGTGGATTATAAAAAATTTCCAATGCAAAAAGAAAAAAAAATCCAAGGCAAAAGAATTTCCAATCGTTTTCAATTAAATTCCGATTGAAAAGAAGAAAAAAAAGACATTTACAAAACTATCTTTAAAAAAAATTTCATTTTCAAAAATATCATTCCATCTGAAATTTTACTTAATAACTTCATAAGAAGAAAAGTTACAAAAAAAATCCAAAATAAAAAAAGGAAAAAATATTTTTTAAAAAGGAAGCCAACATTACCAAAAATATGAATGTATAAAATTAAAGCAAAATAACATCAATTGGCTGCTTTACCATACTATTTTTTTCTATTGAGTCTCTCTATTATAATTTTAACCTATTAAGTCCTTTTACATTATTGACTCATGTTAAATTGACCCCTTTTTTTAACATATCTTTTTTGGCCAAAAATTATACAAATACCCCGTTAATTATACTTATAATAGAGGGGTTTAATAGAATATAATAATATAATACAAGGGCCAATTAATGCATTTTTTTTACATCAAAAATTCATATGATAATATACAGGCCAAGTTTCATGGCGCTTCTGCTTGCAAACGGACTGTTAAAAAAGAGCCTATTTAATATCATACAACAATATACAAGAATATAATATATCAAAATTATAGTAGAGGGGATTAATAAAAAAAAAAAAAAAGCAATATGCCATAGAAGCCAATTGATGCTTTTTTTTTGCCTAAAACTAACCAAAAAAAAAAAGGTAAAACCAATTTCAAACTTAATATGAATGTACAACTTGGGTGCTCAGAGCCAGAACTATTGTAGAAGGAAAGAATAGCTTGGTGCCCATTAAATGGGATTTCATTACTAATATCAATTATAGGTAGTTGAGGGATAAAAGTTTCATTGATGGCACCCAGAAATTGAATTTGAGCTTAAGAGAGACCATGGTTTTACTGGGCAATTCCACTTTTATTCCATCCATTCAATAAAAGATGGTAGCTTTCTCTTTTTTTTTCAAAAATATTTTTTATCCAATTTTTTGTATGGTTGCGGAGAAAAATGAGAAGGAAAAAAGAAAATCAAAACCGAGAAAGAACAATATTCAATGTGGGTATTGTTTGATTCAAACAATAGCAATGATTTTGCTTCTCCTTGATATCAGAGCAACAAAAAAAACACAAAAAAAATAAAAATAAAAATGGAAAATAAAAAAGCTAAAAAAATAAGAAAGTTAAAAGTAAAAAAAAATTGTGTAGTATATTTGAAAATAAAACTTAAAAAAAAATAGTAAACCATGTAATTTCTTTTTTTCTTTTTTTGTTAAATTTTTCAATGGAAAAAATAGAAACAATTTCACTAAAAATAGGCTAGACATTTCAATGGCTTAGAAATCTTTTATTCATTGCAGCAAGAAACGAGAAAATTGCTGGATACATAAAGTTTATAGTATGGTAAGACTAAAAATATTTAATGACAAATTGATATTGATGGCTAATAACTGCTAAAGTGATCTTCAGGTGATTATCAAGAACCACACTGTGATCTACTAAACATTTAATTATTATTAATCTTCTAAATTTTTAATTCAATAAAACAAAATCCCAGATTGAAAGGTTGTAAATTCAAGTCTAAATCTATAATAATAATAGCAACAATAAAATAAACCAACACTAAAGATTGGTTGGATATAAATCTCCTATCCTATATGATCACCATGGGAAATTGAAAAATGGTCTATTTTTGGCACCCATTTGTGAGAGGGGAGAAGGAGCTGGAGCTGCCCATGGAGCTTGAGATTGCACAGTTATAGCAAGTTTTTGGCTACCAGCTTCACAATGCTTGCCTAATTCACAAACGTACCATTTTCTTCCAAGTGCTGCTAAAACAATTGTATCATTTCCTGTAGTTAAAAGCCTCTTGTAATGGTGGTATAGTGCAATTCTGAAAGGCTGTTCCATTCACTTTAAACACATTGTGGGCACCAACAGGATATTGGAAAACTGCACATGTTGAGTTAAAAAAAATAAATAGATTTAGCATTCATTCACTACATGAAATTATAATGCAAGAATGTATATAAAGGAATGATTAGTTATAATTACCAAGTTTGTCTCCAACTTGAAAGTTCTTGCCTTCAGCCCAAGCTTGATAATCGAACCCAACAGTCCAGCCTGATTCATCTCCAACTATGTACTCTTTGGCCAAGGTTGTGATGGGAACAATGGCAACTAGGAGCACCAAGATCATCAATGTGTGATTTTGAGAAGCCATTAAGAATATTAATCAATTGCTAATTACTAATTACTTCAATTAATGGGTTTAATTAAAGACTAGAGAAGGACTTGCTGCAAAAAGAATATACAAGCTGTAGTCCTTTTTATAGAATATATTTATAAAATAATTTTAAAATAATTTTTATAGAATATATTTATAAAATAATTAATGGGTTTAATAAAATAATTTTAAATTTATTATATTTATAAAATATTTACTAAAATATCAGAATTTATAAAATATTTATTAAAATACTAAATTTTTATTAATTTATAGAGAGTTTACGATAAGTTTAATATTAGTTTACAATAAGTTTATAAATTTTACACAGTTTATAATTAGTTTATAATAAAATAACTAAAATACCTCTAATAAAAAAATAAAATTATTAAAATTATGATGGATGGTGTTATTTTTCTAAAGAAATTTTATTTACGATCACGAAGATTGAGTAGCTGAGTTATATCTTAAACCCTTTCGTCTATAGACAAAAGGCCTTTCGACCTGTGAAAAATCATGCATGTTATAATCACTTTATTAGGTGGCTTTTCATTCTGTTAAATATTTGATTGGATGAAAAGCAGAAACAAGTCCAATTACTTCATATATATCAAAATATAAAACTAATAATCTGTATATATATCATAATTATTATATATTTACTACAAGCTGTAACCATAAAAATAAGATTGAAAATCAATTATCATATGTTAAATTAAGAAATTCATGAAGTAATATAATAATTCCATGGAAATAACTTACTTGTTTCATTAGAGGTAAAAAGTTAGAATTCGGAAATTAGATACTGTTTGATTTATTATATGATGGAAAAACATCAATTATTCATTCAGATTTAGTATTTTTTTTAAATTCATATAGATTTGCAAAATTTTCTTTTTGTATATGTCTTAAAATTTTAAATTCAATATGTTTTAAACTATTATATGTAAAAGTATTTTTCTTATATATATCATCCCAAATTCTTGAAATACTCTTAAATTATTAAGAAATAGAATCTAAAAAGAATTAATGCCCATTGATTTGAAGTTATCAAGCTTCAATTACTTGATTGGTTTCCAAAAACAATTATGAAGAATACCAAATATGAATGTTTAATCCATTTTTTTTAATATAATAGTTTCATTGCTTGGCCTTGACTTTAGGAAAAAAGAAGGATATGACATCATAGCTTTAATAAGCAAGAAGAAAATCAGCCATCAATTAGTTAAAACAAAACAAAGTAAATAAATGCCATTAATAAAATGTAAAACACCCCCTAATAAAATGGAGAAACAACCCAAACAACAACTAATCAATACCCTAATTTTCTAATAATTAGCTATCAATTATTGTATTCTCCAAAAACTACCAATACATTTTTAGTTTCTATCTTCCTCTCCCATATATCCTTTCTGTTAGGGTTTCCATTTTCTCTCTTTCTTTCTCTAAAAAGAAAAACTTTTTCTCTCTCTTTCCCTTCCTTACTATGAGCTTCTCATAACACATAATATAGAAAGAGAGAAAAGGAAAAATTAAAAGAAATTGTTTTTTAATAAAAAAAAATTAAAGAAAAAACCCTAAAACCCTAAATATTTCATAATTTCCATGGGAGGTTGCATTTCTGCACCTATAAAGGCAGGTAGAATTATATCAAGGAGGCTGCATTATGACAACAGACCAAAAACCTTGCCGGAGAACAGCATGCCACGGCGGTCAACTGCTTTCCTAGTTGGGAATGTGCTCAAAGACCCTACAGGAAACAATATAAGAGAAAAATATAGGTTTGGAAAAGAGTTGGGGAGAGGAGAATTTGGGGTTACTTATCAATGTTTTGAAGAAGAAAACGATAAGACATTTGCTTGTAAGACGATATCGAAGGCGAAATTAAAGACAGAAATAGATGTAGAAGACGTTAGAAGAGAGGTGGAGATAATGAGGCATTTGCCTAAACATCCACATATTGTTAGCTTTAAAGAGGCTTATGAGGATAAAGATTATGTATATCTTGTAATGGAGCTTTGTGAGGGAGGTGAGCTCTTTGATAGGATTGTGGCCAGAGGACATTACACTGAACGTGCTGCTGCTATGGTTACAAAAACCATTTTGGAGGTTGTTAAGGTAAAAAAGTAAAACATTTCTACGTACAATATGATCTCTATGTATTAAAAATATATTTGTTCTTACGTTGTTATGTTATTACAGGTCTGCCACGAACATGGAGTAATACACAGGGACTTAAAACCTGAAAATTTCTTATTTGCAGATACTCGAGAAAATGCCCAATTAAAAGCAATTGATTTCGGTCTCTCCATATTCTTTGAGCCTGGTATATAGGCATTTCTACCATCTAGTTTTTTTTTATAACTTTCTTTGGTTAATCGACTCTGATATTTTAAAAAAAAAATTTCAAGTCTGTTTGAAAGTCAAGCATGTTGCTTATGGTGGAATATTGCAGGTCAGCGTTTCAGTGAAATAGTAGGAAGTCCATATTACATGGCACCAGAAGTGCTAAGACGAAATTATGGACCAGAAGTTGATATATGGAGCGCTGGTGTTATTCTCTATATCTTGCTTTGCGGAGTTCCTCCTTTTTGGGCTGGTAATTTTACTTTCCCAAATCCCTGGAGAAAATTTTCAGTCTACCTTAAGTTCGAGTTGGGTTTTAATGTACAACAATATTATTGAATGACTAGTACAGAAACTGAAGAAGGGATTGCACATGCAATTGTTGGAGGCAAAATAGATTTTACAAGAGATCCATGGCCTAGAGTTTCTCAAGATGCTAAGGACCTCGTCAAGAATATGCTTGATCAAAATCCTTATAGCCGATTTACTGTTCAAGAAGTGCTTGGTAACTACTTTTTTTTTGACATCAAATTTAGGAAAAAAAAAAAAAACAAAATCATCTGTATATATATGATTAAAATCCTTGACCTCGTATTTGCTATGAAGAACACCCTTGGATACACAATGCAAGCGATGTTCCAAATGTGCCATTAGGAGAAAATGTAAGAGCAAGAATTAAGCAATTTTCGTTGATGAATAAGTTCAAGAAGAGGGTTCTTAGAGTAAGATTTTGGAACTATTTCTTGATTAATTTTATATGCTCTTAAAGGGAATTTCTTAGTAAAAATTGTATATATGTATATGTTTGATTTTTGCAGGTGGTAGCAGATAACTTGCCAGATGAACAAGTAGATGGGATAAAACAAATGTTTAATATGATGGACACTGACTGTAATGGAAACTTATCCTTTGATGAACTCAAAGAGGGTCTCCAGAAGATTGGACATTCTCTTCCTGATCTTGAAGTTAGGATGTTATTGGATGCAGTATGTCTCTTTATTTTCTTTTTTTATTTCTAGGCCGCGTTTATTTTATAGTTTGTCATGATTTTATATAGCATAATATGATTTAATTATTGTTTATTTTAACTTCCACCCTTTATGATATGATTTCCATAATAATCTCATAGCTTAAAAATTATAAATTTTTAAACTACTAATTTGGTGATTTTATTTTAAAATTTTATCTTTCAAAACTATTCAAATCAAATTTTTTTTAAGTAGCAAATATATACTAATAAATTTTTTTTCATCTCCACACCACATTAAAATCTTTAAAATCATCAAATTAAATAAAAATATTTTTACTCAATCATATTATATCATATCATCTTTACAAATATAATAAATATTATTTTCAATATCATACTATGTCATATCATATAATATCATATATTATTATACTACACTGATAGTCATTCAAATAAAATCTTAGCATCATACACTTATTACATTTTCTTTCTTTCTTTTTTTCTTTAAAACTTTTAACTATGTCGTGTCATGTTCAAGGCGGACAATGATGGAAATGGAACATTATGCATTGATGAGTTCCTGGCAATGTCAATTCATTTGATAAAGATTGGGAACGACGAGCTTCTCTCTCAAGCATTCAAGTCCTTTGACAAAAACCAGTCAGGATATATTGAGTTTGATGAGTTGAGAGAGGCCATGGTAGAAGATAATTTAGGCCCCAATTACGAGCAAGTCATCAGAGATATCATTTCTGACGTTGATCTTGATAGGGTAATTTTATTTTTCTAAAATACATTAACACATTAGAAAATGATATCACTGATCAAAATTTTACAAATTACTATGATTTCATTTTTGTAATTACACTTCCGACACAGGATGGACGAATCAGTTATGAAGAATTTAAGGCAATGATGAAAAGTGGCATGGACTGGAAAATGGCTTCAAGACAATATTCAAAAGCAATGTTTAATGCACTCAGTATGAAAATACTCAAAGATAAATCTATGCAGCTTAAGAAATAATTTTACTTCTTATTTTTCTTTTTCTCCAGAGGCAAAATACAATTTGTAAGCAATGATGAATTAATGAATCATTTAGCAAAACACAAAGCAAATTATGACATGATTACTTGCTTGGCTTTTTGTATTAAATTATAAGGGAAATCTTGGATACAAAAAGGCAAAGCGTAAATCAACTATTTGAAGATATAAGTGTCAGTTTTGATTGTGAAATTAAATTCAATCTGTTTTAAATATGATAATTAAGGATAGAATGATTTTCATTGCTGAGATTTTTGAAACTCGAGGGCACAAAAAAAGGCAAAAGAAAAAAGAAAATCATTGAATTGCTACCATGCATCATGGACCCTACTTCATATAGATGCTTGATTGCCAATAAATTTTTTTTAAAAAAAAACACTCTTCAACGTCAAAATTTACAGAAATAAAAAATATAATTTCCACAAGAAAATATCCAAGAAACAAGATTGATATTGCAAATGAACAAAACACACCACGAAGGACTTCAAAGGCTATTTAAATAACCATATTTGAAGGAGAGTTTAAACCAAACAACTCTAAAAACAAACAAAGGCATATCTCATCAGAGATTGATTTCTAAGAAGATGAGTGATCAATGATCATTAAGCAGTCTGTTGTAGGTACAGTTTTCTTTGACAAACGAGTACATTTGCATTCCTGAAGATATATATATATATATATATATATATATATTATGAAATAACGAAAGCAAGATGCAAAACCTCAAATCTTTTGACAGAAAATTATATACACTACACCATACTTGGTGCATCCCAAAACAAGCTAATGTTCGAAAGAGGTTTCTTTTGTTTTTTTTCTTTTTTAACTTAATCCTACATGCATCTAATTACAATTCACACATTGCCACCAGACTTTTAAGCACAAAGAATTATCCCATTTGATTTTACTTACCTTGGAGAAGTAGGTACTCCAAAGAGATCCCACCGACAGAAGGATATAGATGTTTAAACAGCCAATTAGCAGCTTAACTGGCACATGGTGGCTCACTTGGATCCTGGAACCGTTGGATTAATCATCCATAATTCTGCTGGAATCACCAGGTTTATTGTTTCCTTTTCCTCTTCCACATTTTCCCTTGCCTCCACCTGCATTTTTTGAGCTTGTTGTCCTGCTACAGGCACCATGAGAGTCCACATCTGCCAGTCCATTCTCCAATGCTCTAACCAGATTCTCAAAGTAATTTTTTGTAACACTGTTGCAACCAGAAATAAAAAAGACGTATAAATTAGGTAAACCTTGTGAAACTTGTACAACAAATCTCATTTTTGTTCCCAACTTTTTGAAAAATGTGGAAAGACTTGATTAAATGATTATCGAATTATCAGCCCATACTAGAATTTCACATAAGATTTTTTTCCCTAATAAGTGGGGCAGCTTTCTATTATTATCTGACATTCAATATAATTATACAGAGTTCATGCACGTGAGTCTATGTATCTGTGAGAGAGAGAGAGAGAGAGCAAACAGGGATGCAAAAGCCGCAACAAAATTAGAGAAATGAAAATAAAATAACCAACATCTGAAGAGCAAATCAACTTTTCATGTGCAAGTGCAACTCCATATCCAAGCACGCCCGGTCTAAATAAGATGTCGAAGCCATCAGCAAAGTAAATACATTGTCTTGAAGGTCTTTGGGCTGTCTCATATCATTTACCAGAGACTATCTTGGATACATGGAAGAGTAAAGCTAACTCATGTATGTCACATAAATGAGGTGGTTAAGGTGTAAGTTTTTTTAAAACAGAAAAGCCTTG
This sequence comes from Garcia nutans, assembly GCA_947685225.1. Classification (NCBI taxonomy): domain Eukaryota; kingdom Viridiplantae; phylum Streptophyta; class Magnoliopsida; order Malpighiales; family Euphorbiaceae; genus Garcia; species Garcia nutans. Next base: position 44,428,146 of record CANTUV010000037.1, read on the forward strand.
ATATTAATTGGATTTCCTAGAATGTCAAATTAGTAGATTTCTAATAAATTACTTTAGTTTTTAATTTACAACTGGCTTCAGTAATTTTTTTAAAAAAAAGATCATAATAATTAAAAAAAAAAAAAGTGTATTTCACGGAGGAATACATACAAATTGCAACTTTATGCTATTACAAGAAATTTTACCAACTTGCTGGTCTTCACCTAAAACACACTTTTCTAACCTTTTTTCTGCTAGCATTATATCTATTCAGTGATTTTAAGAGTTGATTATTGAAAAGCAAGTCATGAGTCAATTAAAAAAATTGTGCGTTTGTTAATATTTCGATTAACATATTCTAATAAGTGATGTAGGAGTAGGACTAGTAATCCTAGATTAACTAGGATTTTTGATGTGGCTGCATCATTCTCTCCTTGTGTCTACTAACAGCATAGAGATCCATCCACTTATAATGCTTCTTAAACGGGAAAAAAAAACTCCCAAAGGATAAAAGGAGAATCCTGCAATGTACCTTTCACCACAAATAAAACTTAACATCAATATAATTTCAATAAGTACCTGGTTAGCCCATCTAACTTTGTCCGGAACTCATCAAACTCCTTTGAGGGGCCATCAGCAGTGAGGAACTGCTGTAGCTCCTTCTCTGCGCATTGATGAAGCCTTTCCAAACCAGACTCAGCCTCGCCTAAAGAGAACAAATAGATATTTCAAACTACTTTTTCCTCATCTTTTTTCCCCTTAACAGTATGTACACCCAAAACACTTATGTGAGTTGAACAAACAACACCTAGTATAGGAGACACCATTAGGTTGCAAGACCATTAATGACAATTCTTACACAATCCCAGCTATATGTTCAAAGAATTATACCTTGCAAGTACTCAAAAAACTCTCTTAGCATGCTCATCCTCAGGTAGATAATACCCATATGCATAGGTCCATTTCAGAACTCGCCTGAATTCAACTATATGTACAACAAGAAAATAATATTAAAAAATAAGAAACATGGCCTCTTTTGTGTATATCATCGCACTTTGTTTTTCCCTTTCCAAATTTTTTTGAAGGAAATAGCACAATCCCAACAGAGTGGCTTGTTTATTCATATAACAGACAACAAACTTTAGATTCACCTGAAGCCAGGCTTCTGTAATAAACTTAAGCTGAGACTCGGGCATGCACTGTATGTCACTGAGTTTTTCAAGCTGGAAAAAAATTAAGAAATCAATATTATGGGAACTCCATCAGCATCGACACACACCCTATCAGTAAACTTAGGAAACAAGTATATGAAGATAAAAACAAGCACCCCATTCAAAATAATTTTATGATGCAACTCATTTAGAAGACAATTGATCACACAGGGTACAGGAAAAGGAGAATATGCAGATGATACTATAAAATATTGTTGCAAGAAGAATCACACATAAGAAATGAAGCATACAGAATACAAACAAGATAAATCCTGTTATAGAAATAGTCACAAAGCATAGTTATCAAAGGTGCAAGGCGAATTAAGTAGCAAATGAATCCTGGAACCTAACCAGATGCAAGGACCAATGCATGGCCCAAGTGACACAAGGCACAAAAGAAATAAAATAAGATTTTCAGCTCATAATAGCCATAATCTTAGAGATTTTAGTCAAATCTCATTAGTGCATTTCTTTTTAATGAGTTGTAATTTTTTATATATTCCTTTTATATGTATAACTTTGTCATTTCAAGCAAGTCAATCTTTGAAATATTGCAAAAGGGAGCGTAAATGAAACTTGAGAAGGAAAAAAAGGGCTCATAGAGGTAAATGTAGGGGAGCATGCATAGTACCTTTCCTAAGGCACATGCCTTAAAGAAAGTCATATATAGGTTGCCGCCTTAAGAGGCTTTGAGTTCCCCTTGAGCCTGTTGCATCTTGCAATTGATGTGCACCCCTTTCATAAGTACATTCTTTGTAATAAGTTTTAATCTTATATATGTTCCTTTTATTCGCATAACTTCACAAACATAAGGAGTGCCTAATGGAAAAACTTAAAATGGAAATCAACATAGCTCATAAACATCAAATATAGCTGTGGCATGCTCATGTAGGTTGCTCGCAGCACTAGAAGTTGTGCCTCTTGTGCCTTTGACCTAAGGCATTCCGCTTTAAGAATTATGCATAAACGGACATGGAACTGTTATAGAAAAAAAAAATTAATATTGTGATTTTTACTATTTAGCACATTTTCATCCTTGCTGCTCTTTTTGCTAACAATCTCACGGGAATTGTTAGGTAATTTGTTATTAACTAGGCGAGTAACCCAGTGTTTTACTTCGTGAGAGACATCAGCTCTTCCTATGCAATTTGTTGAGTTTGACCAAGAGGATATCTTCCAAACTTACAAAAGAAACCACAATCAAAGTATGTGGAGCATCTCTCTACTGCATTCTTTCCAAGGCAAACATCACAAGGCCTCATCCTTCAATCACTAGTCATTGTAGGAATGCAGATCACAGCCTAATTGGAACAAATGAATTATAGATATGGAATTCATTTATAAATAAATTCCAGGTAAAATTCATTGGCAAATAAATTCTTAAGTTAGAAAGAACATGTCTTAAAATATGGAATTCAATTGAATTTCATAATTATGTGTTTGAAACAAATCTTTAAATGAATTATTTTTATTCTTATTTTCTACAATACTTTCAACATAACAAATATAACTAGAAAAAATAAATCAATAAAAAATAATATTATTTTATATTTATTATCAATATTTAATTTATAGAATATAATAAAAATTAGTTGGAAGAAAAACAGCTAACAAATCAAAGAGTCAACATGTTGAAAGATAGGGAGAAGTAGTTCAAGAAGAAAGAAAGTTTGTAGTAAGAAGAGAGAGAGAGATGAAAAAAGGAGGAGGAATGAGAACTAAGGCAAAAGAGGAGAAAGAGAATAACAAAAAGAAAAAAGGACATTTTTTCCATAATATTCTTTTATTGGTTTTGTGGAATTCATTTGAAAAGTTCGCCTATTTAAATGGAATTTGATTAGTATATTAAATTTTATGGCATTGAATTTGAGAATTGCAATGAACATTTTTTTAATGTCTCTAATATAAGAAATAGGTGTGTAGTTTGAAAATAGATCACTCTAGTATTAGTAGTAGACTTAGATGTATACAGCTGTATTTAGGTTAAAATGTATGTATATATATCTAATCTCCATTGAATGAAAGATGTAGAAAAATACTTCAGAAATAAGATGGTATCGGAGCATTGATAAGAAAATTGAAAGCGTTGTCTGATCTTTTTGGTTCATTCTTGAAGTAATGATCACCTAAAGTTTGGGTGGCTACAGTAGCAACTTGTTAACATCACTACCACCCCACGAAGAAGCGCCACAGGAAGATCGGTGTATCCTCGAAGTCCAGTGACCGGAATCAACGCAAGTGATCTTCACGCCCCGTAAGAAGCATTAGCCAGAATTCCACACTCCGGCATTTGAGGGCGCGTTCGATGCTGAAAATTCCACTGGTCACCTTCTCCAGTGTCGTTTCTCTCTGTACAGCACAGATATGCGCTTGGTTTCGTGAAATCATTATCAGTTTTGGGTACCTTTGTATAACCAGGTTTCAGGCATTCCAAAAATAACCTGGTCTGTTAAAATTTCTGTGGTTTTAAGCCTTGAAGATTCTGATTGCTTCTTCAAGAGGGAGCTTTGGGTTTTTAAACATCTAGGTGCTGTGAAAATCAACTCTTCAAGTCACAAATTTGGTTATTGCTCTCACAAGTCAGACTCTCATTTTCTGGCTAAAACTTTCTCTGAATAGTTGAGTTCCTCTCATTTCAAAATGTCAGACAATACAAAAATGAAACAAAATCTGTAGCTATCCATACCTAATTATGTTCCTGTTATGTCAAAGATTACTGAATATAAACTTAATGAAACTAATTACTTAGGCTGAAGAAAAACAATTAGGCTGTATTTGCAGAGTATTAACCCTCCAATGGGCGAGACAAAACAAACATAGATGAAGGAGGATGCTCGATTATTTTTGCAGATCCAAAATTCTATTGAAGGTGAGGTGATGGGACTAATTAATCATTGTGGGTTTGTCAAAGAATTAATAGAGTATTTAGACTTCTTATATTCAGAGAAAGGAAATATTTCACACATTTATGAAGTTCGCAAGGCATTTTATCGAGCTGAAAAACAGAACAAATCTCTTACTCATAACTTCATGGACTTTAAAAGGACTTATGAGGAGCTTAATATGTTACTGCTTTTTAGTCCTCATGTGAAGATACAACAAGCTCAAAGGGAAAAAATGGCTATCATGAGTTTCTTAGCCGGACTTCCTTCAGAGTTGGGACTATTAAATCTCAAATACTCTTTAGTTCTGAAATCTCCTCGCTACAAGAAGTGTTTAGCAGAATACTACATACAGAAATACTCCATCTATTTAGCCCAACAACGCTCTTGTTTGTTGGAGTAGTGAGGTAGGTTATGAGCATGCTGTAACAACCAGAAATTAGAATTATAGAATGAAGAAGAATAGAGAAGAAACAGAGAAACAGAAAAGAAGAGAGAATTAGAAATAAGGGAGAATTAGAGAATAGAAGAGAGAAGAGAATTAGAAAATACTGATAATCATTGATTTCTGCTCTGCTCGTTACATTCCTAAATTATAGGAGAATCAAGCTAAAAGACAAATAACTAAAAGACAAAATAACAGAAAATTATATCAATTGCTAACAACTATCAGCTATAACTAAATCTTCCCAATCATTATGCTGATCTCACCATTCCAGCTAGGCAATTCATACGTTCCAGCCTCTAACTAATTTCCTCTTAGCTCTTTTCCTTTTCTATCCCTCCTTCTCCTTTGATATGTAACACATGCATACAATAGAAGTGGTAACAAAGGGAATAAAGCAAATTATTCCAGTAACCGAGCACAAGACTCATGAGGGATTGAATGTCATTATTGTTACAAGCCAAGGCATATGAAAAGGGATTGTAGGAAATTGCAAAACAAGAATAAGAAATGTCAGTCGGCTCATACTGCATCTATCTCTGAGACATTTGAAAAGTCCATAATCTCTGCAGATGAATTTGATAAGTTTTCCCAGTACCAGGAATCATTGAAGTCTTCATCTACTCCTATCACTGCCATCACAGGGTCATGAAAATTGAATACATGTCTTGTCTCTTCCTCCTCCAAATGGGCCATCAACTCTGGTGCCACATATCACATGATAGATAACTCGAGTATCTTTTCTACCTCTCAGCAGAATGCACTTACTTCCAATGTTATTTTAGCAGATGGGTCAGCATCGTCTGTCCAAGGTTGTGGTACTATCAATTCAACTCCATTGCTCTTTATCATCTGTCTTAAATCTACCCCATTTTTCCTTCAATTTGATTCATGTTAGCAAACTTAATCGTACCCTCAACTGTTGTCTCTTATTCTTTCCTAATCATTGTATTTTTTTTAGGATCTTGTGACGAAGAGAATTATTGATAGAGGACATGAGTCAGGAGATCTCCACATTCTAAATACGCAAGTACTAAAATCCATTGCTTGTATTGGCGCAATAACTCCTTTTAAGGCTCATTATCAACTAGGTCATCCATCTCTCCCTTTGCTTAAAAAGCTATACCCTTAGTTTTGTAGCCTTCCGTCGTTAGACTGAGTCATATCAGTTTGCCAAATATCATTGTGTTAGTCTACCCCCTAGTCAATAAAAGAGCAAGTTCTCCTTTTGAACTAGTACACTTAGATGTGTGGGATCCCTGTCCTGTAGTGTCTAAAACTTGATTCAAATATTTTGTCACTTTTGTTGATGACTATTCTAGTGTAACCTGATTATATTTAATGAAAAATCGTTATGAGGTATTTTCTCATTTTAGTGCTTTTTATGTTGTGTTGAAAGGGAAGTCTTGGCGCAACGATAAGCATTGTCACCGTGTGACCTAAAAGTCAAGGGTTCAAGTCATGAAAACGGCCTCTTGCAATTACAAAGGAAGGCCGCATACAAATACCCAATGGGTCTGACCCTTCCCTGAACCCCGCGCATAGCAGGAATGTTAGTACACCGGACTGCCTTTTTTAGTGCTTTTTGTGTTGAAATTAAAAATCAATTTGATACTGTTGAACACATTTTCCAAAGTGATAATACAAAGGAGTATTTATCATAATCTTTTCAATCTTAACTCACCCAAAGTGGTATTATTTACCAAACTTCTTGTGTTAATACACCACCTCAAAATGGAGTAGCAGAAAGAAAAAATAGACATCTTCTTAAGACTGCAAGAACCCTATTATTTCAAATGCATGTCCAAAGACTTTTTGGGCCGATGTTGTCTCTATTGCTTCCTTTCTCATTAATAGAATGCCCTCAACGGTTCTTGATGGTAAGACACCCTATAGTACCCTCTTCCCAAACAAGTCATTGTTTCCTATTGAACATAGAATTTTTGGTAGCACATGCCAATGTTAGGGATGTTCACCCCCCACATTACAAAATTAGATTCAAAGTCTTTGAAATACATTTTCCTTGGTCACTCTCATCTTCAAAAAGGATACAGATGTTATTGTGCAACACATAATAAGTATCTTGTATCAACGGATGTTAATTTTCTTGAAGATATATCGTTCTTTCTCTCTTTAGTTCATCTAAGTCAGGGGGAGGATAATGATTTGTTAGTCTACCCTACCACATCTAATGATTTGTTAGTCTACCCTATCACATCCTTAGTTCTAGTTTCTACCAATCCTTCTATCACATCTTCAGCTCCTCCAGCCAAGCCTAAACATGCTATTGTTCATGTCTATTTTAGACGAAATGATCCACCCATTCCAAAATCCATACCTATTCTAGAGTCTACACTGCTTCCCCCTTCATCAAATCCAGTCTCAAGTGTTGCTCCTCCAATACTTGACTCTACTTATCCATGTCACCATTTTCTTCATCATCAGATCCCGACTCTAATTCTTATCTCCCTACTACTATTCGCGAAGGTAAATGCAAATGCACTTAGCCTATCTCTTTTGTTATTTGTTATAATCATTTATCTTCTACTTCTTGCTCATTTATTGCATTTCTTGATTCTATTATAATTCCTAAAACTGTTCAGGAAAGCTTATCTCATTTTGGATGGCATGAAACTATGCCAGAGGAGATGAATGCTTTAGATGATAATAGCACTTGGGACTTGATAAATTTACCTCCAAGGAAGAATGCTATTGGATGTATATGGGTTTTTGCAGTTAAAATGAATCATGATGTGTCAGTAGCTAGGTTAAAAGCTCGAATGGTTGCTAAGGAATACACTCAAACATATGAAATTTGTTATTCTGATATATTTTCTCCTGTTGCTAAGTTAACTTCTATCAGGTTGTTCATCTCTCTCGCAGCCACTCATGACTGGCCCTTGCATCAGCTAGTTATCAAGAATGTTTTTCTTCATATTGACCTTCAAGAAGAAGTCTACATGAAGCAACCTCCTGGATTTGTTTCTCAGGGAGAGTATGGAAAAGTTTGTCGTCTCAGAAAATCCTTGAACGAGTTGAAGCAGAGTCCACATGCTTGGTTTGAAAAATTCAGTCAAGCAATTGAAAATTTTGGAATGAAGAAAAACAAGTTTGATCATTCGGTATTCTATAAACAATCTGAAACTGGTATTATCCTTGTGGTTATTTATGTAGATGATATTATCATCACTGAATTTCAGACAAAGGATTTGGGAATGTTAAAAGAATTTTCTAGGAGTTGAGGTAACAAGGAGTAAAAAAGGTATTTTCTTATCTCAAAAAAAATATGTACTTGACTTGTTAACTAAGACAGGAAGATTAGGAGCGAAGCCTTGTAATACTCCGAAGACTCCAAATTTGCAACTCACAAACGATGGTGAATTGTTTGATGGTCCAGAAAAATATACAAGGCTGGTTGGAAAACTAAATTATCTCACAATAACACACCCTGATATTGCTTATTCCGTTAGTATTGTGAGTCAATTTATGCCGTCCCCAACAATTAGCCACTGGACAACCCTAGAGCAAATCTTATATTACTTGAAGGGGGCTATTGGTCTTGGGATACTCTACAAAATCATGAACGCATTAATATTGAGTGTTTTGTAGAAGCTTATTGGGTTGGTTCCAAAATATATAGGTCTACTTCAGTATATTGTCTTTGTTGATGGGAACCTTACATCTTGGAAGAGTAAGAAACAGAATGTGATATCTCAGTCTAGTGAAGAATCAAAATACAGAGCCATAGCACAATCCACATGTAAAATCTTGTGGATAAAACACATCTTGACTAAAATAGGACTTAAAGCCTTCATTACTAACAAAACTTTGGTGTGACAATCAAATTGCTATCCACAATGCCTCAAATCCAATGTACCATGAAAGAACTAAGCACATTGAGGTTAATTGTCATTTTATTCGTGAGAAAATTGAAGAAAAGTTGATTTCCACAAGCTATGTGAAAACTGAAGAACAATTGGGAGATATCTTCACAAAGCATTGCATGGGACTCAGGGTTAAATACCTTTGTAACAAGTTGGACATGATCAACATCTATGCTCCAACTTGAGGAGGAGTGTTATAAAAAGTAGGTGTGTAATTTGAAAATAGATCACTCTAGTATTAGTAGACTTAGATGTATACAGTTGTATTTATGTTAAAATGTATGTATATATATATCTGATCTCCATTGAATGAAAGATGTAGAAAAATACTTTAGAAATAACAGTATCAAACACAAAACTTTTTATGAATATGAAAATCAAAATGAATGTCACAAAATATTATTGGAGATCATCCATCAAATGTGCAAAATGAAAATGGCTAGAAATTATACAACCTGATTGGGTTAATATAAAACATAATAACACACCAAAATAGACCAGGCAAAAAAACAAATAAATCCACATAATTCAAGATATTAATCAAGATGCACACAGTATTGGAAAGTGTAACAACACAATAAGATGATATAATTAGCAGATATAATAGCTGTCCAATACAATGGATGTACTATTTGATGAATTTGCTATCTCATACAAAAATATACAATTGGAGAACAAAGTAGAAGATGGAAAAACACTCACGTGCATTGTTTGCATTTGATCTAGATCGGCAAGGACTTTTTGCCTTGACTGTTACATAAGGAAGAAAAAATTTCAGATAAAATAAAGATTTTTGCCAAATGTCAATGCATACATAATGATTTGCAATATTAAAAGAGAAGCATAAATATGGAAAGAACAGAAAAACTTTAGCAGCCAAAAGAACAACACGACTTGATAAGAAAAAATCAGGCAGGAAGTGTCTTGGAAAACTTTAATTGCTCCAAAGATTCTTGAAAGAGGTACACAATTAGTCCCAATCAGAAACATAAAATTGGAGGCTTAGCTATTACTATTAAATACTGAGTGAAAATGTAAAAATAAAATTCTATCTGAGTTGTACTATCTTAAGAGTGGAAAAAAGATATTTGAAAGATAGCATAGTAAATCACACAAGGAATTCTGTTGAACCACATCAACTACTGTAGCTGTGAAACAACCCCATCCTTAGATTACATCCTTACCAATCTCGTCAAACCCCCAATTGAATTCTCCAGAAATCCTCTTTCATTTATTCCTAAAAACACTCAGGCACAATATATTACATGCTACTGAACCTACTTGCATTTCTTCATTCTTCTCACTTTTTATCCCCCTTCCCCCTGTTAACATGAAAAATATATCATGTTTTTTGGTGCAACAGAACTCAGAAGACACTAAACATGTAGACTTGCGCAAGCACAAACTGGCCCTTGGTTATGCATATCAGGATTCATACTGTCACAAAGACCCAACACAAGCCAACCACAGAGAACAAGGATCCATTAAGGGTAGGAATCAATTAAGCCCACATTAGCCAAAGCCTAGCCAAATATGTCATATGATAGCAGGCTCAGTCCACTAACCATCAAACCATGTCTGCTGGGCTAATAATCAACTTTAAACACCATTTGAAAAAAAAAAAGCATAAAGACCATCCTGTAAAAACACTACTAAAACTCCAGATCAAAACTGACGGACCTAATAAGTGTAATATTCAGACCAAAACTGATTATATTAACATAGATTGGAGGAGTTAGACAACAAACCATAGAACAGAAACAAAGATAGGGATTGCCAGGTTAACAAGTTGAACATATATACAGAACAAGGAAAAATCAGCTTTAATGAAAGCAAAAGATTTCACCTTCACTATATGTTAGTTAGAAGATGATGAAGTGAATAAAAAGGGCTACAGGAGGAAAAAGGGGGTATTTACCAGTTGGGTTAGAAAAGATTAGTAAGACAGGATAAGATTTCAATGGCTTTTTTCTACAAAGCAAAAAAAAGAATTACGCAATATATTCTTTCCCTCTAAGGCCTGCATCGCCTAGACAAATTAAGAGAAAGTAAACTTTTCCAACTTTATATATATATATATATATATACATATATATTTTCCATTTTCCACTTCCCTATTTCTAAGAGCTAAAGAATGCAGATAAACAGTTACAAGATCAAACAATTATAATATAGACTAAGAAATAATTTTATGTAAAAACTCTATCATAAGAAATGCATAACAGAGCAAAAAAAAAACAGCAAAAGATCCCCAAAAAAACTCTGCATACCAACTGATTGCTTGCCCATCGTTCATAATAATGAGCGTATCTCTCCAAAGAACTTTTTGCCATTTCTCTCCTCCTTTCTGCTTCATCATACTAAAAACAATAACATCAATTATGTAAGTCATGTAGACAATCAGCTTTTTCCCCACCATTCATAGAAATGGAGGAGCAGTAAGCAGGATTTATACAAATGACAACTTCCCAATGCCCTTACTGCTCCTTCTTGCTTAGCTGCCTCGTATCGATTACAAGCATAGAAACCCCCAGTCCTCTCACCATGATCTGACCATGCATCAAGGCATAGCCTGCGTTTATAAATTAACATCCAATGACTAAACTACACCAAGGATGAACGAAAAGAGCATTTATTCATAAATATAAAAATCCAATAAGCACGAGTTACCAGCAAAACTCAAATTTACAAGGTGGCATGCAAGCATGTGCATACATCCTTGGTTTTTCTCAATTGGTCGCTTGCGCTTTGGACGAGGCTTGGAGTTGGCAAGTATCCTGTGTGTCATTCAGACACCGACTTATTACAACTCATCATCTTACAGCTAAAAAATGCATACATCTATAAAATGTCATTGATATAGAGCAATAAATATTCATGTTTAGCTTGTTTAGGAATGTGACCTATTTGCAACAGTTCAAAAGAAAACTCTAAGAAAACAGCAAATATTATCCATGCATAAAATCTCCCTTTACATGCAAATAAGCACAACTACCATCTAGTGAGATTGTGATGTACAAACCTAAGTTCTCACACCTAAAACACTTTTTTATTCAACTAAAAAACCAAATATGCCTATAAAGGGTACAACTTTAACATAGAGAGACTAAAATAGAAAATTGCTAAATAGTTCTATTAAAATATAAAATGTCTAAATAATCCAATTAAACACAAATCACTGATTCAATTTCCTACAGCTAAGAGAAGTGTGATAATTGTGAAGAGGCCACTACAATTATGATCAAACTCTGACTACGCTTATGAGTACAAATAACATCAGATTGTCAAGATGATACAACAATATCTGTGCTCGCATGCATGCATGCACGTGTGTTTTATGTTCATATACATATGACATGGACAACTTGTGAGCACCTGCAGTGCGTACACACCTCATATTACTTCATAACTTGAAACCAATGACAGTACCTACTATAAGGCCCCCTGCTCCACTTAAATCCAGAAAAAATATTGCCTGCGTTTGACTGCTCTTTTCATCAAACAGATAACTAAGACAATTTTAAAAGCTCATCTTAAATCACTAAATTATGGAAGTACTGCTGGCACATGCTTGCTAAACAATGACATAATTACCAAGCAAATGATGGATAAACAATTTAACTGGTAACAGTATAGAAAAATGCCTGATCCTAATCTCTTGCAAAACTATAAAGAGAATATTCATAAAATATCCAAGCTTTTTGTTTCAGATAAAGAAGAAATTGTACCACATTTTGGACAATGTAACCTATCATAGTTAATTGACACAATTCTCAATCAACATTAGGGGCTGATATATGAACCAGGATTACCCTTCTAATCAATCATAGTACAAAATTGTTTTAAAAAGATTTAAAAAATGCAAGAAAATACCACGTACAAAATCTTCTACCATGCAATTAGGTCATATAGCAAGTCAACACTCTAAATATAACAAATGCACAAAGCAAGACCAACAGAAAATTACACCATTCCATACCCACAAATTGTCATAGGAGAAAAGGCACAGGCAACAAATTACTTGGGATAAATCTAGCAAATATGATCACAAGATACAGCTTAAAGTGAATATACATATTATCTACCAATTCATGTTTTCAGATTCAGCATTGTTCTTCAAAATCCACTTTGAAACAGTTCCACAGTCCACAGGGCAGTGAGCTTCCTCTGTACACTAATAATTCAATGGTCTTATTAATCAGTTTATAGAAATTTAATTTTTAAGCACTAGGATATCAAAAAGAACAAGGAAACCTACATTCCAGCAAAAGCTATACGAACAAAGGCAGGAAACGTCAAAGCTACCACCACCACCAGCAAAATCAACAGCATACTCGCATCCTGGAGCAGGACACCACTTGGTCTAAACTTAGACAAGAAAGCAATGAACGACAGTCAGAAGCATAGAAACAACGGAGGAAGCACAAAAGTAGCAACCGTTCACCAGCTTAATGCTTTCAGCATCAAAATAACATGTTTAAAGATATGGTTCAACATAATATCAATAACATCAAGGAAGCTTGAAGAAATATTTTGGTGGAAATGGCAGGTAATAACAGCAAGCAAAGAAAAATAAAAACATAAAGACAAAAATGAAAATTTTTATAACATTTCTTTACAACTACTATTGGAAATCATGGCAAATTTTCATAAAACACTTTGTTAACCAGTGCAGTCAACATGGCAAGAAGTGCTCTTAGGCATTAACTTCAATAGCATATTGGGGAAGACACCATAAACCTTTGGGAATCCTGACAGCATACTGTATAAATAAATGAATGCAAATGAAAGGAATGCTAATTGTTTAAAAAAAAAACCATTGCCTTAACTTTCAATCTCCAACATGTCAGCAAATTTTGAAGTTTGAAAGAAATCAATAATTTACAATTCTATAAAACATAAGAAAAGGACATTAGGGCTTCAAATCCCAGAAATACCTTTCTGTTGTCTTCAATGTAGGATCTAAGAAGATAACGACAGTACTTATCCTTATCTTCATCAGATGCTAATAAATTTATCATGTCTTGACCAACAGCAGCTGAACAAGATGGATCAGGGCATCTCAGTATCAAACATCCAGGACCATCATTAATGTTTGTGCTAATGTAACCTAGCAAAATAACATACACAGAAGTGAAGAACGATCATAATATGAAGGGACAGATGAGGTTAGTACTATCCATCATGACAATAAATTTTTATAACTATCAATTTTTAAACTAGAATGAAAACTGACACTCTTTTTTGGAAATCAAAGTACATACATGGTCCAAATTAAAATGAAGATTTTTCTTTTCTTATGAGTAACAAATTTATGAAAGAAAAACAGCAAGGAAGGCTCTGACACAACAAGTATATTAGAAGTGTATAAATGGAAAAACAAAGAGGAAAAGAGGGCCAATTATCAACCCCTTCCTTAGTTATTACATTAATTAACCAGCATGAAAAAATGATAAGTACCCACTAGATAAAGGCAACAACCAGGATTAGCAGTTTTTTCTATAAAATACCAGACTTAATCTAATGCCATCCCATTCAATATTCAAGGATCCTTCTCCATTCACAAACTCCAAAGGACACAGATGGTACAACAGGTCATTCTATCTAGAAACATAGTACACCCTTCACTGTTTATGCATAACTGACAATCCAAATAACACTAAACATGGATAGAAATACCTCAAACCACCAGGCCATTTGGACAACCAAGACGAGAATGATCAACACACTATCTAAATGTTACCTATAGGAACATCAGCTCTCAACAACCTTCTTACTACTAGACAAATCAAAGCACAAATCAAAATTCAGAATTTAAAAACCAAAGATACACTAAAATTGTCAAAGAAGATAAAATTATTTTTCTAGGGCCAGATATAAAAATGCACATCAATGTGAAAATCATAAAAGTATCCGAGTCAAGTTAAGGTCCAATAATGGCGAGTTTGTATCAAAGAAGATCTGTAAATGGCATGGGCGTACCTGACCAACATGTCCTACAAAAGGGATGGCCACAAGCAGCTGAAGTAATCTTGTCATGAGGAAAGGATTCAAAACATATGCCACAAATAATCTGAAAATATTAAAAACAAATTTTAAAAAAAAAATAGAACAATTTTTGGATAATAACAAAAAAAAAAATTGAACAATAACAAGAAGTACTAAACGAGCTAAACCGGATAACTGCAACTACACATTAAATGATTGAAGCACTTACTTCTCTAGCTTTGAAAAATTGAACTACTGGCATGTCCAGCAAGCCAACAGATTTTCGGACTGCCTCCTCATCAGCAAACCATTCATCATGCACTTTACTAACACTCCTGTGAGGCCAGGTTTCATTAGAATACCAAGAAACGTGAAGCAGTTCTACAGTACGGTTATGACTAACAAGCTAGCAAATTACAAAAACAGACAGAAATAAGAAAAGATGATAACAAATACCAATTATAGTGACGTAGTAAGATGCTTGCATCAAATTTTGATATGTAAAGGACAGCGGACACCATTGTAATATCATCTTCCTGACATTGTTTTATATCTGCTTCCATCAAGATGTTGTAACTTTGCTGAAACAGAACACAGAAAATTTAAAAAATAAATAGATAAATTGAAAAGAAAAATTAATTAAAATCAAAACCAGAAATAAATGGAAGCCAAAAAGACATATCCATTATAATTATTCCCAACGTCAAGGATTAATAATACAAATACCATATTACACTTTCTTCTGACGTATAACATATTCTGAGGTCTAAATTGTCTTTGAATACAAACACATATGTGCAAAAATATACATGGACACTTAATCAAGACAAAATTATATTTAGCAAAATTTAAAGCCTTGCAGCTGTCTGAGATTTTTGTTCCACAATAAGAAGAAACATTCAACTTAGCAGGACAGAATTTGCATAACAAGGAAATGAAAATTTGCAATAACACAACAAAACCATAGAAAGCAGGAAGATTAGCAAATATAGCACAGTATTTTGAAAGGATTAAGCTGCTTTAATTATAATATTTGCTGGGCACACAGCACGCCCAGCAACAGCCATGAGAAAAGAAATGTAGCCTTCTTAAAATAGTGCCACCATGTATTATTGAGTTTTTTAAGTGCTGCAGACTTTTAAATTTAGAAAATGCAGCAGGCCTCAAATCCGACCCTAAGTTAGACTAATGCAGCCACAACAAGGCATATGGGGTTCAAAAAGTGAGATACTGAACCCCTCCAGGATATCAACATCCATACAAAAGGCTCTGGTAAAGAAACGAAACACCTAAGCACCATTATACTAAAAATGGACAAGTCACTATATGCTGAGAACTCACTACGCAGATGCATCACTTCATTCATGGATTTCCTAAAACCATATCAACATGCTAAAATAAAAACGTTCAAAACCCAATGAATGCAACCCAAATATCCTCTCTTCCCTCACTCCACTACCCTCCTCTCAATAAAAGGGGCCAAATTTTGTCTTCACAATCCCTTAACTTCTCATCAACTAAGCGCTAAATGGATTGCAACAATGAAAATTATGAAATCAAAAGAAATTCAAGACAAAAAAAAACCTGCGTACGAGTCAACACTGAATCATCAAGATCATCAGCATCTTCACCCATACAGTCGTAGTCAGGACGACCATCATCATCATTATTCTCGTCTTCCTCATCCTCACCATTTCCATCGCTGCAGCAATCATCGTCCATATCGCCGCTATAGAAATCATCATCCACTGAACCAGCATCGTTAGCATCCATCATATCGTCCTCTGAATCCATGCCCAAACAGCCAAAAGAATAAAAAAAAAATGGAAAATTCGAAAACCCTAAATAAAATTTGAAGGTTTAAGATCAGAGATGACAGAAAATTATTTTAAATTATATATATAATGGTGATTCTCGGTTGAAATTTTTATTTCTTTCCTTTTTTTTTCGTCAAATTTCTATTTTTTATTTCTCTTTATTTATAAGAAGAATCAGAAGAAAAAGCAGGCTCCAGAATATTTTTTCAAGGCAGTGAAAGTGAATATCTTAAAGGCAAATTCAACCAATCAACAACTACAACTTTGAGTTTGCTCATGTTTGGGACTAATTCAATTTTTTTTTAGCAAATTTAGTATACATTGTTATATTTGATAAAGTTACATCCGGAACACTGATGAAAAATTATACCCGTCATTAGCTTCCTAATTAACTTTCTATGCGCATGCAAAGTTAGCACATATATTTTTTTAAATTTATTTTTTTTTTCAAATTTTTGCATATTTAACTTAATTAACTGCTTTGTATTTTTTTTTTTTCATTTTACTACACTTTTTTTTTTTGTAAATCAACGAAGAAAGAAAAGTACAGTGGGACAAAAACTTAGCAAAAAAAAAAATATAGTATTCATAGATAATTTCTTCTTAAAAATATATTCAACTAATATATTTAAGTAAACGTATCTCAACATTATGTACATATCTTTTGAACATTAATATCGACAGTATTTTTGTGAATAAATCTGTTGGATTGTCACTTGAATAAATTTTGCAAATATAAATTTTTCCTTCCTTCATAAGTTTATAAGTCTAAAAGAACTTTGGTGATATATATTTGGTCATATCACCTTTTATATAGCTTTTCTTAATTTTTATAATACACATTGCATTATATTTATGCAATATTATCAGTTTGTCGTCTTTTACAAGTAATCCACAAGCTTTTTTTTAATATGTTTGATTATGGTTTTCAACCATAAATATTTTCATCTGGTTTCATGAATAGTTAATATCTCTGAATGATTTGGTGAAATTGCAATAATTATTTGTTTCACACATCACCATGAAATAGCAATATTGTTATATGTGAAAGCCTAAACTATTCAGATGTGCCATGTAGATCCCATAACATGTTTCACTCCATTTCAATATATTTTTAATTGGTGTAAAACTAAACTTTGCAAATAAATTAACTGTAAAAATAATATTTAATCTTATAATGTTAGCAAGATATAAAACCGTTTTTATTACACTAAGATATGGTACTTCAAAACCAAAAATCTATTTATTATCTTTTCGTGAGCGAAAAAGATTTTCTTTTACATTAAGAGAATAAATAATCATTAGAGTGCTTAATGGATAATATTTATCCATATAAAAAGTATTTTCAAGATGTTTTGATATATGATGTTTAATGGACAAGATTTTTATTTGACAGATAATCAACATGAAAGCCAAGACAAAATTTATTTTTTCTAAGATCTTTCATTTCAAATTCGTTTCTTAAATAGTCTGCAGTAATTGAGATCTCTTTTGAAGTTCTCAGTATATTTAAATTAGTAACAAAAACTGCAACTATAATAAATTCTGAATTTATCTTCTGGATAAAAACACATGGGCAAATAAAATTATTTTTATATCCATTTGCTTTAAGTATTTAAATAGGTAATTATATCATATCCGCCTATGTTACTTTAGCTTATATCAGGATCTATGAAGCTTAATACAATATATTTATTAAAGTATTAGATGCTTTAGGCATCTTGATGCTTTATGCATCTTAAATCCTTTATGAATTTTCATATATATGTCATTATCTAATAAGTAAATTGCCGCAATATCTATTAAATATAGGAGTGGGCATTCGGTCGGTCGGTTGAATTTCACTTTAATTGAAATTTTTGAATACTAATTTTATTGGTCGAACCAATCGATTTTTAAGTTTGATCGGTTTGGTTAATTAACTGATTCTAATCGGTCGGTTCGGTTAATTAACCGAACCGACCGAATTTTTTATTTTATAATAAAATATTATATTTATAATAAAATATTAAAATAATTAAATAACTAAATAAATTTTTTATTAAAAAATAAACAAAACATAAACTAATTTTGTTATAAAAATATATTCATAATAAAAATTTATATAATTAAATAATTAAATAAAAAGTTAACAAATAATTAATTTTTTTAAAATTTTTGATTAACGGTTAACTGACCTGTAGACCCTTAATTTTGGCCATAAGCTAAGTCCGATCTCAATTAAATTAGACCTAGTGTTGCGCTCAAATTAACTCTACCACAAAGCGTCACTTGCAAGTATACGAGGTAGCTGTAGCAAAGGTGATTGCCCCAAGGTCGTTCTCTCAAGGAAGCCAAAGTGGTTATTTGCTTATCAGATTATGTTTAACAAATAATAAAGAGATTTATAAATTGCTAAATAATGAAGAAGATTGATTAAAGTTTAGAACAATAAAAGTAAATTGAGCTGTGTTTTGATTCACTTGATAGAATGGTCTAGGGTTTGCACTTCTTTACTACTCATATGTATGAACGGTTATTCCACTTAACTAATTTAATTTCTAAGATTAAATCTCAAGCAACTTAATTAATTGAGTCAAGGAAATAAGCTATCGCATTCAAACCTCTTACAACTAATCTTGTTATAATTGAAACAATCTTTTTAATAGGTTATATCTCTAATTCACCTAAGTCCTTAATTGAATTGTTCCAGCATTAGATTTCATCTCTCAATCCATCATCTAATACCTAAAACACACAATTGGTGGCCAATCAATTATATGTAACAATTTTTCATTCAATAAAGGCTAAAGAAATCAATAGTTAAGAGAATAACCAATTCATACAATTCATAGCAAATCCATACAAACCCTAGACTAGATTAAATTAGTTCATGATGTTATCAAGCATACTCATCTCATTAATAATCAAAGAAATCAATTTAGACATGATAATGTTCATAAACACAATTTCAATGAAACTAAAGAGACAAAGTTTAAGAATAAAACCAAGTTACAAACTCCTTGAAGCTTTTGATGAATCTCTTGATCGAATCTTGCAAAAAGGATGAAACAATGGCATGAACAATCTAATCTAAACTAGTTTAATCCAAAGTAAAATCAAAATCCAAGAAAACAAATGTTTAAACCCTAAGATCTCTCTCAGACAGCTAATTTGCTCTCAAAATCGTCAAAAGACCCCTAAACCCTAACTTTCTTTTCCTTTTATATGAGTCGTACGCTTTAAAAATCCGATGCGGGCTTGGAACATGAGGGACACGGCCAGGTGATGAGGGACACGGCCGTGTGAGGGCTTGATGGAGGGACACGGCCAGGTGACACGGCCGTGTCCCCTGCATGTGTCCTCCTCTGTTGCTTTTGGTCTTCTTTTCTTCTTTGTTGAGTGACACGGCCAAGTGGAGCTTGACTTGGCCGTGTGAGTGAGATGGGAGGGACACGGCCAAGTGACACGGCCGTGTCCCTTGCCTGTGTTCGTTTCTGTGTAATTGTTGACCTCCCTTTCCTTTGGTAACAAGTGGGACACGGCCAAGTCATGGTGACTTGGCCGTGTTGCTCTTCTTTGGAGGGACACTGCCACATGACTTGGCCGTGTCCCTTGCTTGTGTCTGCTACTGGGACTTGTTCTTCCTTTTAACTTGGTATGGGACACGGCCAGTGACTTGGCCGTGTCCTCTGCCTGTGTCAGCTACTGCCCATTTCATCTTCAATTCGTTTCCTTGCCTGTTTTAACCTAAACAAAACTCAAAACAAACTTAAAACACGAAGTAAATAAACAATAACCGACAAAACATAAACACAAACTAAAAACTAGATCAAAAACGACATAAAACTAAAAATAAACTAAAACTACACAATTAAAGAAAACACTAGACAAACCGATAAAAACTAACAAAATACCTAAATAAAACAATAATTAACCTAATAAACAAGACACAAAACTTATAACAAAAACTAATAAAACAACTACCCCACACTTAAAACTTTGCTTGTCCTCAAGCAAATTCACATGGCATAAATTAAAAATTCAAACAACCTTAACTATAATTCCAGAACATAGATGAAATATTTTAAGACATCAGACATAAATAATTGCAATTTCCTTCAATCAAGATATTCTTAACTCATTCATTGATCCAGACATACAAATCTTATCTCTCAACTAAGTGTTTCACTCGATTTCAAAGGTTAATCACTCATACCACTCATGAGTGCATACTGCCATAAACTTGCTTAATTATCCAATCTCCCTCACTAATTTTCTCAAGAAATAATCCGAAGGTCTTTTATTTGGATGTAATGGGGCTAAGGTAAGGTGTGAGAAAAGACATTTAAGTGGAGCATCAAGAAATGGAGTATCTAAATTAGACACTACTCTTGCTAAGAATTTCATAACTCCTTCAAATAGCATACTCACCAACCCTTAGCAATCTTACATACTTGCACACTAAAAGAAAAGTACACGAGTCAAAATTCCTCTAAGGCTAGAAAATATATGAACTTTATATATATATATATCTCTTTTTGTTTTATTTTCACTTTTTTTTTGAGTTTATATTATATATATATATATACAAAGTATAAACTTAATGGAACATCTAGCTTAAAATGTAGAGGAAAAGAATACTGACTCTTAATCAAATACAATATGCAAAGTATGCATTTCAACCCTCAATTAGGAATTCCATATTATTATTATTTTTATTTTTATTTTTTACTTACCCCACACTTGAAATAAACTACCATATTGTCTAATCATACAACTCCATTCCTTAATGCATAGGTATGATGATAGTAAGAACATGTTAAGTTGAGAGTTGTGTTAATCAAACAAGAAACAGTCAATGGCTCAACTTGGCTCACTAAGGAAATCAATATAAAGGGAAGTCTCTTTAAGCTAAAGGGGCTAACCTAATTTGCCTTCATCATTTTAAAACTTGAGATTAAATCATAATGTGAGTTCAATAAGTATGCAAAAGCAAACTCTAGAGATGCAACATCATGAAGGTGCACACTTAAGAAAAGAAAATCAATTGACAAAAATATCAAATTTTATAAGGCTCAAAGCTCACACAGGTGGGTTCACAAAGATTTACATGTCATGAATTGCAGAATGCGAAAATTAATCCCGAATGAATTCAAATGCTCATTTCTATGCTGATACCAAAGTCCCAACTATAATGCTAGAATCAAAGAAAAGATCAATAAATTTTTAACAATTATACCATGCACAAAAAAAAAACACAATAAACAAAACAACCACCATAAGCAAAACAAGAATTAAAGGAAAGCTTAAAGAGTACCCCACACTTAAAATTGACATTGTCCTCAATGGAAAACAAGAATAATAAATAAAAAGAGTTAAAGGACAACCTGTCTTCCATCGTACCTGGTGAGGCAAAATCCTAGCTTTCCATCACAAACACAAAAGTTTTATAACAAAAGTACAAGAAAATATCCAAACACAAAAGTTTTAACATAAATAACAAAAACGAAAAATAAAACAAGAATACACTAAATAAAATAAAGCAAGGACTGAAAATCTATGGAAAATGTGGGCGGGAAGATGATGCAGCTGAGGGATGGAGACTCAAGATCGTTGCAAGGTTACTGTTAATCTGTTCCATCTGCTGTAAGATCTCAGCATGGTTACGATCCACCTTGCTATCCAATCGATCCACTTTGCCCTCCAGGGCCTCAATCCTCAGAAGTACCTCTTGATGTTCCGAGACCGGAGCATCCTCATCTAAGTCAAGAGAATCCGAGTCAGACTCCTCTTCAATCCGGGCTCTCTTCTGCCTGTCCCCCGGTGCTTCAGGCTCAGCTGACGGCATCACAAAGGTCCCTCTTCTATGCACCACCATGTGCATCTTCGCCAGTATAGCTAAATCCAAGGAATCATTACCCAAAATTCGAGTCATCCGAGTAGTACTCGGGTCAAAATCCTCCACAAGGGCTACTGCTAATGTAGTGATCAATCCTCCAACACAAATAGCACCCCGCCTTTTATTAGCTACAGAATCAAAAATATCGGCTAACCAATAGCCGGCACTAATATTCATTTCATTCAAAACACAGTCCAAGAAAAATAGCTCACTCGACTCAACCACACCCGGGCTCTCCTTCCTTGCAAAGAACCCACATGACATAAACCTGTGCAAATATCTCAAGGTAGGGTTTCGTAATTTAGATGCTTTGGCCGATTTGGCCACATAAGTACCCGAGCCTAAGGCACCCCAAGCAAACTGTTGTCTAAAATCTTTGGGTATCGATCTTTCTCCATGGTGATGAAAACCATATATATCATTCAACTGATCAATAGTAAGCACAAATGATTGACCCATTAATTTAAACATCAGTCTCCTGCAAATTTTCTTATCATCTCTTTCCACTTTAAGAGTTGCCAAAAATTCTAGGGTGAGCTCCTCAAACTGCAGAGGTCTCAATGAAACAAAAGTTTCCCACCCAAGATATTGCACATATCTATAAAAAGCAGTTCTCATTTGCAAGGCATCTAAAGATTCGTCATTCACATACCTTGTCGGGAAAAAACCCCGAGCCAAAAGACTTGCCCTCTTGTGAGATAAAGTTGAGGAAGATGACGAAGCTCCTTCGGCTCCAAATTTCTTCTTCTTTCGGTGTGGTACAATTTTAGTTCTCGGCGACATGAAATCTGAGAAAATAACACCCAAAACTGAATTAAATCAAAATAATATGAGTAAAGAGCAAGTTTTAAGTGATAATCTCAAGTTTTGGTGGAGTAATTTGAAGTTTTAACGGAAGAGATGGAGATTTGAAAATAAAAATCAAGGGTTTGGTGTTGCAGAGAACAAGAGAGCGAGAGAGAAGAAGATAGAAAAGTTAGGGATTTATGAAATAAAACTGGGCAAAATCGGGCTTTTAAAAGGCAAAAATTGAAGGACACGGCCGTGTGTGTGCTGACTTGGCCTTGTCTGTGTGTGAAAGTGAAGGGACACGGCCAAGTGGAGAGCACACGGCCGTGTCTCATAGTTTTTGGGGGAACACGGCCAGGTGACACGGCCGTGTCCCCTGGGTGTGTCCAAATCTGTAAAACATTGCAAAATCGTTCAAATTTTGAAGAATTTTTTGCCGTGTCCAGTGTGTGACACGGCCAAGGGACACGGCCAGGTCCTTTGGCCGTGTCACCTTCTGCCTTTTTATAAACTTTTAACCCTTTTTTTTGTTTTTGTTTTTTTTTCTTTTTTCTTTTTTTTTTTCAATGATTTTGCAACCCTTCTTCCTTAAACACCCTGAAACACAAAGTAAAGAAAAACCGATCAAAGCACAGTCTATTTATTGAAACCGAACATAAAGCAAAACTTGTTAAACTTAAAATTACAACTATGAAAAATAAATGCAAACCGATGGGTTGCCTCCCATTTAGCGCTTCTTTAATGTCATAAAGCTGGACATCATGCAAGGTCTAGGGTTCATGAATCAAAGTACTATCAATGACCCTTACTTCCTGAAATCCTTCATTGTATGGCTTAACTCTCTGTCCATTTACTTTGAAAGTCTCACCTGTTCTAGAGTTAAGTAATTCAATTGCACCAGAAGGATATACCTGAGTTATCTCGAAAGGACCACTCCATCGAGACTTGAGTTTACCTGGAAAAAGACGGAGTCGTGAGTTAAAAAGTAAAACCTTCATACCTGGACTCAATGTCTTTTGCACTATAATTTTATCATGAAGTGCTTTAGTGCGATCCTTGTAAATTCTCGAGCTCTCATAAGCCTCATTCCGCAGCTCATCTAACTCTGAAATTTGTAGAAATCTTTCTTTCTTCGCTTTGTCCAAGTCCAAATTCAGAGTCTTGATTGCCCAATATGCTCTGTGCTCCAACTCCACTGGTAAGTGACAAGCTTTTCCAAACACCAATCTATATGGACTCATACCTAGAGGAGTTTTGAAAGCAGTCCGATATGCCCATAGTGCATCGTGCAATCTGCTTGCCCAATCCTTCCTGGATGTGTTGACTGTTTTCTCCAGAATTCCTTTTAGCTGCTTGTTGGATGTTTCCACTTGTCCAGAGGTCTGTGGATGATATGGGGTCGACACCTTGTGCTTCACACCGGATTTATGCATTAATTTCTCAAACAGCCTGTTGCAAAAATGGCTCCCCCCATCACTGACTATCACCCTTGGTGTGCCAAACCTGCTAAGAATGTTTTCCTTCACAAATTTAACAACAATATTAGCATAATTAGTACGGGTGGGGATTGCCTCCACCCATTTGGAAACATAATCAACAGCAACTAAAATGTATTCATAACCAAAGGACTTGGGGAAAGGACCCATGAAGTGTATTCCCCACACATCAAACAATTCAACAACATATGACTGAAGGGGCATTTCATTCCTCCTCCCAATGTTACCTACTCTTTGGCAACGATCACAGTGCTTACAATAATCTTGAGCATCTTTAAATAAAGTGGGCCAGTAAAAACCACTTTGAAGCACCTTTTCTGCAGTTTTTCTTCCTCCAAAATGACCCCCACAGTGAAGGTCATGACAAAATTGAAGAACACTCTGTTGTTCTTCCTCAGAAACACACCTGCGAACTATCTCATCTTTGCAAATCCGGAATAGATAAGGTTCATCCCAAAAATAAAACTTACTTAAGTGTAGAAACCTTTTCTTTTCCTGAAAAGACATGTTAGATCTCAAAATACCACAAGAAAGATAGTTAGCAATATCTGCAAACCACGGTGCATCAATTACCACAAACAAATGCTTATCAGGAAATGCTTCTAAATTTTTATGAATGCTATCAGATGCAAGATTTTCATTAAAGTAGGGTAATCTGGATAAATGATCAGCAACAACATTCTCACTACCCTTAGTATCCCTGATCTGGAAATCAAACTCTTGCAATAACAACACCCATCTAATTAAGCGCGGTTTAGCATGCTGTTTTGTTAAAAGATATTTAAGAGCTGCATGGTCAGAATGAACAATAATTTTTGACCCTATTAAATATGCTCTAAATTTGTCTAAAGCAAAAACAACAGCTAACATTTCCTTCTCAGTTGTGGTGTAGTTCATTTGTGCACTGTTCAGGGTTAAACTAGCATAATAAATTACCCTTAGGTATTTGTCAACCCTTTGCCCAAGAACAGCTCCTACTGCATGATTAGAAGCATCACACATGATTTCAAAAGGTAAAGACCAGACAGGAGCTACAATCACAGGTGCACTAGTCAATTTTTCCTTAAGAGAATTAAAAGCTTGCATGCATTGTGCTGTAAATTCAAATGGAACATCTTTCCCCAATAAATGGCACAATGGTTGGCTTATTTTGGAGAAATCCTTAATAAACCTTCTGTAAAATCTTGCATGCCCTAAAAAACTTCTTATTCCCTTAACAGAGGTAGGTGGGGGTAACTTAGCAATCAATTCAATTTTAGCCTTATCCACCTCAATCCCTTTACTCGACACCACATGACCTAAGACAATGCCCTGAGTAACCATAAAATGACTCTTTTCCCAACTTAAAGTGAGGTTACATTCAATGCATCTCTCAAGCACACGAACAAGTTTATCGAGGCAATTATCAAAAGAATTACCAAAAACAGAAAAATCATCCATAAATACCTCAATAAAATCGTCGATCATATCTGAGAAGACAGACATCATGCATCTCTGAAAAGTTGCAGGTGCATTGCACAAGCCAAAGGGCATACGTCGAAATGCATAAGTCCCAAAAGGGCAAGTAAAGGTTGTCTTTGACTGATCCTCTGGAGCTATTGGCACCTGATAGTAACCTGAAAGGCCATCCAGAAAACAATAATGTGAGTGTCCAGAAAGTTTGTCTAACATCTGATCAATAAAAGGAACAGGAAAATGATCTTTCTTTGTAGCATTGTTCAACTTCCTATAATCAATGCACATTCTCCACCCAGTAGTAGTCCTAGTAGGAACCAACTCATTATTCTCATTTTTCACCACTGTGATTCCAGATTTCTTAGGAACTACATGTACTGGGCTCACCCACTCACTATTAGCAATTGGATAAATTACTCCTTCATCCAGCAATTTGAGCACTTCCTTCTTAACCACTTCACTCATATTTGGGTTAAGTCTCCTTTGGGTTTCCCTCACAGGTTTAGCTCCCTCTTCTAAAGTGATTCTATGCATGCACATGGAAGGGCTAATACCCTTTATGTCACTCAATCCCCATCCTATTGCTCTCTTCAATCTTTTAAGCTCACTCACTAACCTCATCTCCTCCCCTTCACTAAGTTCACTAGATATTATTACAGGTAAAGTATTGTGATCTCCCAAAAACACATATTTCAGGTTCTTAGGTAACTCTTTCAGCTCTAACTCTAGTGAGGGGTTCTTCTCTTCTTTTTCAATGGGGGAAGGTTCAAAAATTGGGTCCTCCTTAAGCTCCTCTATTTCAGCACCCTCTAAAGTCTCAAGGCAACTGGCTAGTTCTGCATCAAAAATTTCCAAATCACTATCCAAAGTCAATGCCAGCTCCAATTTATCAGAGGAACCTGTCTGCAAGAAAACATCTGAAACAACTGCATCAATACAATCAATAAAAGAACAATCCTCATATAAAGCAGTTGTAGGAATAGGAGAAGTATTAAAAATAGAAAATTCTACAGTTTGTCCCAAAACAGTCATTGATAATTTTCCATTTTTAACATCTATCAAAGTGTTGGTAGTTGCCATAAAAGGCCTACCCAGCAGAATGGTGTGTGCAGATGGTGAAGAATTACCTACTTCCATGTCAAGAACAATGAAATCAACAGGAACTATCAAACCACCAACTTTAACTAACACATCTTCTATAACCCCTTTCGGGAATCTAAGAGATCTATCAGCTAATTGCAACACCATTTTTGTTGGCTTAAGTTCCCCTAATTCTAAGTCAAGGTACACAGAGTAAGGCATTAAATTCACACTAGCTCCCAAATCACACATGCCATCAGTACATTTTCCATTCCCCATAGCAATTTGAATAATAAAGCTTCCAGGATCCTTTAGCTTAGGAGGTAGTTTATGCTGCAAAATAGCACTAGCTACCTCAGAAACTATCACCTTTTCATTCGGCTCATACCTTTTTTTCTTGGTATTCAATTCTTTGAAGAATTTAGCATAAGCCGGCATGTTCTTAATTGCTTCAAGTAATGGTAAGTTGATACTTACCTTAGATAGCATGTTGAAGATATCTGAAAACTGCTTATCTTTTTTATCATCCTTCAACCTGCTAGGGAATGGTATAGGTGGCCTGTATGGATTGCTTGCCCTGTGCAAATCTGGTGTAGGGGTCTTCTCCATTGATCTTTCTTCAGCACCTTTGTTCTCTAATTCTCCTTCCTTTTTCTTCTCTTGCTCACCTGCATTCACAGAATTATTTTCAACATTGTTATTAATTACCTTGCCACTCCTAAGAACAGTCACTGCTTGTGCCTGCTCAGGTTGACTTGGAAACTTCCCCTTTTGTTGAATCTGCATCTGTTGTGCAAGTTGCCCCACTTGGGTCTCCACCTTCTTAAAAGATGCTTCCAAGGAATCCAGCCTCTTGTTGTTCATCTCTTGGTTTTGAGCACTGACTTTGATGAAAGCTTGTAAACTGTCCTCCAAACTCTCTCTTTTATGCTGACCTTGATTTTGACTTGAGGATTGGCCCTGCTGCTGGTTCTGTCTCTGGAGCAAATGGAAAGGCTGTTGAGCATTATTTGTCGTCCAGGAAAAATTGGGGTGACTCCTCCAACCAGGATTGTAAGTGTAGCAATCTTCCCAAGCCTCATGAAATGGCTCTCCTTCAAATTGAGAGAATGTAGCAATCTTCCCTCTCAACTCAGCTGTCTTTTGGTGTGAATAGAACTTGCCCATGAATTTATTGTAAACTTGCTCCCAAGTTGTCAATGAGTTCTCAGGCAACATCATGAGCCAGCTCTTTGCCCTATCCTTCAAAGTATAAGGGAAACATCTCATCCTCAACTGATCTTCTGTTAGTCCTCCCAAAGGAAAAGTGTTGAGGGTGGAGTAGAAGTCCCTAATAAAATTCAAAGGATCTTCATTTGGAACTCCATAGAATGATGGCAGCATGTTATAGTGAATATTCTTCAACTCATAGTTCCTTGCTGCATCTGTCAGTCTTATGCAAGAAGTGGAAGTCCCAATGACAGGTCTAGCAAAATCTCTCATGGTTCTTTATCTTTCTTCAGCCATTTTAACAGATTTTTCAGATTCTGACTCAAAATCCGAAATGTCTTCCTCTGAAGTATCAAATCCTGTGAAAAGCTCAAACTCCTCTCTGCTCCTTTTTATTCTCTGAATTTATGGAATGAATGGATGTAGTTCTCCTTCAAGTGATCTCCTGCCTTGCATAAACAAAAATTTCTAGAAAAAGAAATATCAAAAGCAAAAGACAAATAAAATAAAAATGAAAAGCAATGAAAATAATCTGAAATGTGAATTTTTTTTAATTTTTTTTAAAAGAAAAATAAACAATTACACCAATTAGCCTCCCCGGCAACGGCACCAAAAACTTGTTGCGCTCAAATTAACTCTACCACAAAGCGTCACTCGCAAGTATACGAGGTAGCTGTAGCAAAGGTGATTGCCCCAAGGTCGTTCTCTCAAGGAAGCCAAAGTGGTTATTTGCTTATCAGATTATGTTTAACAAGTAATAAAGAGATTTATAAATTGCTAAATAATGAAGAAGATTGATTAAAGTTTAGAACAATAAAAGTAAATTGAGCTGTGTTTTGATTTACTTGATAGAATGGTCTAGGGTTTGCACTTCTTTACTACTCATATGTATGAACGGTTATTCCACTTAACTAATTTAATTTCTAAGATTAAATCTCAAGCAACTTAATTAATTGAGTCAAGGAAATAAGCTCTCGCATTCAAACCTCTTACAACTAATCTTGTTATAATTGAAACAATCTTTTTAATAGGTTATATCTCTAATTCACCTAAGTCCTTAATTGAATTGTTCCAGCATTAGATTTCATCTCTCAATCCATCATCTAATACCTAAAACACACAATTGGTGGCCAATCAATTATATGTAACAATTTTTCATTCAATAAAGGCTAAAGAAATCAATAGTTAAGAGAATAACCAATTCATACAATTCATAGCAAATCCATACAAACCCTAGACTAGATTAAATTAGTTCATGATGTTATCAAGCATACTCATCTCATTAATAATCAAAGAAATCAATTTAGACATGATAATGTTCATAAACACAATTTCAATGAAACTAAAGAGACAAAGTTTAAGAATAAAACCAAGTTACAAACTCCTTGAAGCTTTTGATGAATCTCTTGATCGAATCTTGCAAAAAGGATGAAACAATGGCATGAACAATCTAATCTAAACTAGTTTAATCCAAAGTAAAATCAAAATCCAAGAAAACAAATGTTTAAACCCTAAGATCTCTCTCAGATGGCTAATTTGCTCTCAAAATAGTCAAAAGACCCCTAAACCCTAACTTTCTTTTCCTTTTATATGAGTCGTACGCTTTAAAAATCCGATGCGGGCTTGGAACATGAGGGACACGGCCAGGTGATGAGGGACACGGCCGTGTGAGGGCTTGATGGAGGGACACGGCCAGGTGACACGGCCGTGTCCCCTGCATGTGTCCTCCTCTGTTGCTTTTGGTCTTCTTTTCTTCTTTGTTGAGTGACACGGCCAAGTGGAGCTTGACTTGGCCGTGTGAGTGAGATGGGAGGGACATGGCCAGGTGACACGGCCGTGTCCCTTGCCTGTGTTCGTTTCTGTGTAATTGTTGACCTCCCTTTCCTTTGGTAACAAGTGGGACACGGCCAAGTCATGGTGACTTGGCCGTGTTGCTCTTCTTTGGAGGGACACGGCCACATGACTTGGCCGTGTCCCTTGCTTGTGTCTGCTACTGGGACTTGTTCTTCCTTTTAACTTGGTATGGGACACGGCCAGTGACTTGGCCGTGTCCTCTGCCTGTGTCAGCTACTGCCCATTTCATCTTCAATTCGTTTCCTTGCCTGTTTTAACCTAAACAAAACTCAAAACAAACTTAAAACACGAAGTAAATAAACAATAACCGACAAAACATAAACATAAACTAAAAACTAGATTAAAAACGACATAAAACTAAAAATAAACTAAAACTACACAATTAAAGAAAACACTAGACAAACCGATAAAAACTAACAAAATACCTAAATAAAACAATAATTAACCTAATAAACAAGACACAAAACTTATAACAAAAACTAATAAAACACCTAGTCAACATATGTCCATTCTTAATGGCTTAAATATACTTTAAAGCTTTTAATTATATTGATCCAATTTTATAAGGCCTAAAATAAGTTAGTTCAACATTTAAAGCCCTAAAATGGTCCAATCTGAAATTCAATTGGGTTTAATTGGATTTAGGCTAGGCAGTGTCGAACTAAACCTGCCTAATGCGATATGGACAATATTCATATCGAATTAGAGGCCATCCAATTCAATATGGACACCATCCATATCGAATTGGATGCAAACCAATTCAATATGGTTGGCCCATATCGAATTAAAAAAGGTTTAATTTGATATGAATGCTTGTAAGGAGATATTCGATCTCTATTATGGCTTCGTCTTTGCCTAGAGAGAATTTGGAGTCGTAGAAGCAGGCTTTGGTTTCTAAAGTTCATTGATTTAAGGAGAAACTTAAAGTAATTTTGTTTTAGTTTGTGAATATATTTTGTATCAATGTTTTCTTTTGGAATTACTTTTTCCTAAAACCTTAACTATTTGAAATAAAAAAAAAAACTGTCAATTTGGAAGCAAAACCCATAGATTTGAAAAAGAACTCCTTGAGTTAATCAATTTTAAAAGAGAAAGAAGGAGATGAGTAAGGGTGAATCAATTTCAAAGAATGAGTCATAAGGAGATAAGCCAAAAACTGACTCATTGGTAGAAGGTCCTCGCCAGAAATTTTTCTTCTCATCTGAGTTGTAATTGAAGTTTATTCGATTTTATTAAGGTCATTTTAAAAAATGAAAGGGTAAAACTTCCTCTGATTTGATTTCTTGATACATTTTTGCAGTTATAGAAGGGGCATTTTGTTTGCAACTAAGTAAAATATGAATTTTTAGTTGAGGTGGATTTGTTTTTTGCATTTGCTTTTTCTCATTGCTACTTTCGTTGATTTGGTTTTGATGTTGTTTGAGTTTGATGAGGTTGTTTATTGGTGGGGCTGAGTTGCCCTTATCGATTGGTGAATATTGACTGGGGTTGTGCAGACAAAAGTTTAAGAGAAATGTTATGCAAGTGGTGTTGTGGCTTAATGGTTGAGCTTATTTTTTTTTTACTTATATTTGTTGCTGAATCGTTTGGATGAGTAATTATTGGTGTCTGATTGTTTTGGCTATTGTAAATGGTTTTTTTTGCTCTCTTGTTTTTACAGTAAATATGAGCTATGTTTGATGTCTATTTTTTGAGTTGTTTTCTCTGGGTTCTGGATATATGTCTTGGGCATATGTCTTGTATTGAAATTAGAATTTTTTTATGAATGTAGTAAGTGTTGTGAATGGTATGAATAGTTGATGTTGATAAAGTAATCTTTTTACTAATATTGTGTTGTCTATTGAATGAGGGTCGATAGTGATTTTTAAGGGATGATATTATGGCTTGTTATAAGATGTTTGAGGCTATTATAAGATGTTATGGTCTATTAGAAGTTGTTGTGATCTGTTACCCTAATAGTCCATAATTGCCTCTAACATACCCTAATATCCTATAATAACTTAGCAAACATTATTTTAAGGATTGTTGGTTATTGATAGGGTATGATAGGGACTGTTACGGGCTACTACCCTATCAATCCTTAATAGCCCCTATAATCCCCTAACGTCCATTAACAACCCCTAACAGTCTATAGCAACCTATATTTACATCTGTAATAATCATTTAAAGGATTTATATGGGTTGTTAAATGCTATTAGAGGATGATATGAGTTGTTATGGAGTTTTAAGGTAACATCCCCTATCATAACCAACAATCAATCACATGATGTTTGCAGATGTAAGAATTAGTTGTTATAGGCTATTAGGGGATGTTAAGGGTAGTTGTTGGGTAACAAATTCTAACATCCCCTATCAATCCCTAACAGCCCCTATCAAACTTTATCTTTATTAGTTTACTTGTATAAGTTTATATAATGTTTTAATTTTTTTTTTCTAGATTACATGGCTTCAAATTCCCATTCTAGCAGTGGGAAAAATGAGCAATCTTGTAATATCCCAAAGTGTGCCCTAGAAGTTTTGATATAATTATTGTTGAATTTTGGATTAAATGTATATGTTATTTGGAAAGAGAAAAGAATTTAAGAGAGAGTGTATATGTTGTATATATGGAAATATATACAACATATACAAGTCAACATGTGATGGTCAAAAGAAGATATTTTATTTTTATTATTCATAGAATTAATTAAAAAGGAAATTAAAATGAACGGAAGAGAATTAATTGGATTATTTTATTATTATTTTTGCTTGGAGGAGGTTTAAGTAGAGGTTGAGTATTTGACTTTTGCCATCTTCATTTTCTTCTTCTTTTCTTCTTTTCCTTTGGTTGGCCGGGCATCAAAGAAGCAAGAGAGAAAGATAGAGATTTGATTTTCCAAGCTCAAGATTGAAGGAAGATTCAAGTGATCAAGTTGGAAATTTAAGAGTTTCTTCATCTTTGGTAAGTTTTCCACTTGATTCTTTAATTTGTTTTTTTTTTTAGTTTATGAGTTGAGATTGTGGATAGTATGTGCTTGTTTGATTGTGTTGCGCTCGAATTAACTCTACCACAGAGCGTCACTCGCAAGTATACGAGGTAGCTGTAGCAAAGGTGATCGCCCCAAGGTCGTCTCACAAGGAAGCTAAAGTGGCTAATTGATTATCAGATTTTAAATAACAAGTAATGAATAAATCAAGGTTGCTAACAATTAAAGAAAACAGATTGATTGAAGTTTAAAACAATAAAAGTAAATTGAATTGATGGTTTGTTTCACTTAATAAAATGGTCTAGGGTTTGCACTTCTCTACTACTTAT
Source organism: Garcia nutans (assembly GCA_947685225.1). NCBI lineage: Eukaryota > Viridiplantae > Streptophyta > Magnoliopsida > Malpighiales > Euphorbiaceae > Garcia > Garcia nutans. The sequence goes on from CANTUV010000037.1 coordinate 44,461,411, forward strand.
ATGTATGAACGGTTATTCCTCTTAACCAATTTAATTTTAAAGATTAAATCTCAAGTAACTTAATTAATTGAAATAAGGAAATAAGTTCTCGCATTCAAACCTCTCTCAAATAATCTTGTTCCAATTGAAATAATCATTTCCTAGGTTATATCTCTAATTCACCTAAGTCCTTAATTGAATTGTTCCAGCATTAGACTTCATCTCTCGATCCATCATCTAATACCTTAAAACACATAATTGGTGATCAATCAATTATATATTAGCAATAATTCATTCAATAAAGGCTTAAAGAAACAATTGTGTTAAGAGTAACAACCAATTCATACAATCATAGCAGTTCCATACAAACCCTAGACTAGATCAAATTAGCTCATAATGATTTCAAACATACTCATCTCATTAATAATCAAAGAAATCAACTTAGACATAATAATGTTCATAAATACAATTTCAATGAAAATAAAGAGATAAAGTTCAAGAACAAAACCAAATTACAAACTTCTTGAAGCTTCTGAAGAATCTCTTGTTCAAATCTTGCAAGAAGGATGTATCAATGGCTAGAACAATCTAATCTAAGCTAGTTTAATCCAAAGTGAAATCAAAATCAAAGAAAAACAAAGTTAAAACCCTCGCTTAACTCTCTGACGGCTCAAACTTTGCTCCAAATTGTCAACAACCAAAACCCTAGCTTTTCTTTTCCTTTTATATGAATCGTACGCTTTAAAAATCCACTGCGGGTTTAGATCATGAGGAACACGGCCAAGTCAGAAGTGACTTGGCTGTGTTAGTGCATTTTGGAGGGACACGGCCAGTGACTTGGCCGTGTCCCTTGCTTGTGTCCACCACTGCATGCTTTTGAACTTCTATTTTTTTCTTCGTTGAGTGACACGGCCAAGTGGAGCTTGACTTGGCCGTGTTGAAGCCTTTTGGAGGGACACGGCCAGGTGACTTGGCCGTGTCCCTTGCCTGTGTTTGCCTCTGTGTGTTTAGTCTTCTTTCCTTTGGAACTTGGTGAGACACGGCCAAGTCAGAGTGACTTGGCCGTGTCTGGGCTTCATTGGAGGGACACGGCCACTGACTTGGCCGTGTCCCTTGCATGTGTCTGCTTCTGTGAGTTGCTCTTCTTCTTTAACTTGATATGGGACACGGCTAGTGACTTGGCCGTGTCCTCTGCCTGTGTCAGCTACTGTGCATTCTTCCTTCAGTCTTGGTTCCTTGGCTTTTTAACCTAAAACAAAACATCAAACAAACTTTAAACAAAAAGTAAATAAACAATAACCAACAAAACATAAACACTATACTAAAAACTAGATAAAAAACAACATAAACACTAAAATAAACTAAAACTATCAAAATTAATGAAAACACTAAACAAACCGATAAAAACTAACAAAATACCTAAATAAAACAATAATTATCATAATAAACAAACTACAAATCTATGACAAAACTAACAAAACAACTACCCCACACTTACAACTTTGCTTGTCCTCAAGCAAATTCACATGGCATAAATTAAAAACTCAAACAACCTTAACCATAATCCCAATATATAAGATGAAATCCTTTAAGACACAGCATAAATAATTTGCAATTTACTTCAATCAAGGATTTTCTTAACTCAATCATTAATCCAGACATACAAATCTTATTTCTCATCTAAGTGTTTCACTCGATTTCAAAGGTTAATCACTCAAACCACCATGATTGCATACTACCATAAACTTGCTTAATTATCCAATCTCCCTCACTGATTTTCTCAAGAAATAATCCGAAGGTCTTTTATTTGGATGCAATGGGGCTAAGGTAAAGGTGTGAGAAAAGACATTTAGGCTGGAGCATCAAGAAATGGAGTATCAAAATTAGACACTACTCTTGCTAAGGAACTCATAACTCCCTCAAATGGCATACTCACCAACCCTTGATAATCTTACATACTTGCATAAAAATACATGAGTCAACATTCCTCTTTTGATAACCAATGCTAGAACATATATGAATTTTGTATATATATATGTAACTTTTCTTTTATTTTCTCTCTTTCTTTTTTTTTTAAATATATATATATATACAAAATTAAGAATTGCATGGAACATCTAGCTTAAAATGTAGAGGAAAAGAATAATGACTCTTAATCAAATACAATGTGCAAAGTATGCATTTCAACCCCCAATTAGCAATTCCATTTTTCTTTTTTTTTTACTTGCTTACCCCACACTTTGAAATAAACCACCCTATTGTCATATCATAAAACTCCATTCCTTAATGCAGGTATGATGATAATAAGAAAAAGTTGAGTTGATAATTGTGATGATCAATCAAGAAAAGGTCAAAGGCTCAACTTGGCTCACTAAGGAATTCAATATTAAGGGAAGTCTTTTTAAGCTAAAGGGTTAACCTAATTTACCTTCATCATTTTAAAACTTGAGATTAAATCATAATGTGAGTTCAATAAGTATGCAAAAGCAAACTCTAGAGATGCAAAATCATGAAGGTGCACACTTAAGAAAAGAAAATCAATCATTTAATCTATAAGGCTCAAAACTCACAAAGGTGGGTTTTCAAAGATTTATATGTCATGAACCGCAGAATGTAAAAATTGACCCTGAATGAATTCAAATGCTCATTTCTATGCTGATACTAAAGCCTCAACTATAATGCTAGAATCACAGAAAAGATCAATAAATTTTCAACAATTATGCCCTGCACAACAAACACAATAAACATACCAAGGCAACCAAAACAAAAATTAAGGAAAAGCTTAAAGAGTACCCCACACTTTAGAATTTACATTGTCCTCAATGGAAAACAAGAATAATAAAGAGAAAGAATTAAGTACAACCTGTCTTCCATCGTCCCCTGGTGAGGCAAAACTCAACTTTTTTTATCACAAACACAAATGGTCAAAAACAAGATGCAAGAGAGCCTTAGGGTTTCTATTTATTTAAGCTAAACATAAAATCAAAATTGCAAAATATAAAATTATAACTATGAAAAAGAAATTCAAACTAATGGGTTGCCTCCTATTAAGCGCTTCTTTAATGTCATAAAGCTGGACATCATGCAAGGCCTAGGAATCATGGATCAAATTGCTATCAATGACCCTCACTTCTTGAAATCCTTCTTTATATGGCTTAACTCTATGTTCATTTACTTTAAAAGTCTTATTGGTTCGAGAGTTAAGCAATTCAATAACACCAGAAGGACATACCTTAATTACCTCGAAAGGACCACTCCATCGCGATTTGAATTTACCTGGAAACAGACGGAGTCGAGAATTAAAAAGTAGAACTTTCATACCTGGACTCAATGTCTTTCGCACAGTAAATCTGTCATGAATTGCCTTAATGCGATCTTTGTAGTTCCTGCCTTTGGGTTAAAGCACCTTTGGGTTTCCCTCACTGATGTAGCCCCCTCTTCTAAAGTCAGTGTCAGCTCCAATTTATCTGGGGAACCTGTCTGCAATACAACATCTGACACAACTGCTTCAACACTATTAATTAAAGAACATTCCTCATATAAAGCAGTTGTAGGAATAGGAGAAGTGTTAAAAATAAAAAATTCAACAGTTTGCCCTAAGACAGTCATTGACAACTTACCATTTTTAACATCTATTAAGGTGTTGGTAGTCGCCATAAAAGGCCTACCCAGCAGAATAGTGTGTGCAGATGGTGAAGGGTTACTTCCTTCCATGTCAAGTACTATGAAATCCACAGGTACTATCAACCCTCCAACCTTAACTAACACATCTTCTATAACCCCTTTCGGAAATCTAAAAGACCTATCAGCTAATTGCAACACCATTTTTGTCGGTTTAAGCTCCCCTAGTTCTAATTCTTTAAACACAGAATAAGGCATTAAATTCACACTAGCTCTTAGATCACACATGCCTTCAGTCCCCTTTCCATTCCCCACAGTAATTTGAATTAGAAAGCTGTCAGGATCCTTTAGCTTGGGAGGTAGTTTCTGCTGCAAAACAGCACTAGCTACCTCTGAAACTATCACATTCTCATTCATCTCATACCTCTTTTTCTTGGTGTTTAGGTCTTTGAAGAACTTGGCATAAGCTGGTATGTTCTTTATTACCTCTAGTAAGGGTAAGTTAATACTTACCTTAGACAGCATGTTGAAGATGTTAGAAAATTGCTTATCTGGTTTATCATCCTTCAACCTGCTGGGAAATGGTACAGGAGGCCGGTATGGATTGCTTGCCTTATGTAAATCTGCTGTAGGGGACTTCTCCACTGATCTTTCTCCAGCACCTTTGTTCTTTGGTTCTCCTTCCTTCTTGTTCTCTTGGTCACCTGAACTCACAGAATTATATTCAACATTATTGTCAATTACCTTACCACTTTTAAGAACAATCACTGATTGTGCCTGCTCAGTTTGACTTGGGAACTTCCCCTTCTGTTGAATCTGCATCTGTTGTGCAAGTTGTCCTACTTGAGTCTCCACCTTCTTAAAAGATGCTTCTAAGGAATCCAGCCTCTTGTTTATTATCTCTTGATTCTTAGCACTAACCTTGATAAAAGCTTGTAAACTTTCCTCCAAGCTCTCTATCCTAGACTGCCCTTGATTTGAGGATTGACCCTGCTCTTGGTTCTGTCTTTGGAGCAAATGGAAGGGCTGCTGAGAATTATTTGTTGCCCAAGAAAAATTTGGATGATTCTTCCAACTAGGGTTGTAAGTGTTGGAGTAAGGATCATTTCTGGCCCTTGGTTGGAATCCTCCCATAACATTGACTTGTTCAGCTTCATTCCCATAGGACTCATATGCAGAAGGACATATATTTGCTCCATGCCTGAAAGTCCCACAGATTCCACAAATTTATTGAGTGGATGAAGAAATATTGTTCTTCATATTCAGCATCTGCACTTGCTTTGTCAACTCAGCTATCTGATTGACCATATCACTATTGGCTTCCAATTGGTTCACCCCTTTACTTCTTCCCCTTACATTTTTATGTTGAGAATTAGCTCCCAACATCTCAAAGATCTCATAAGTTTCAGCTGCTGTCTTTTCTCCCATGGCTCCCCCAGCTGCATTATCAACAGTGTTCTGAAATTGCTGGGTTAGACCATCATAGAAAAACTGATTAAGGAGTTGAAATGGGTAGTGATGATGTGGACACTGGATCAATAGCATCTTGAATATGTCCCAAGCCTCATGAAATGGCTCTCCTTCAAATTGAGAGAATGTAGCAATCTTCCCTCTCAACTTAGCTGTCTTTTGATGTGAATAGAATTTGCCCATGAACTTGTTATAAACTTGTTCCCAAGTTGTCAATGAATTTTCGGGCAACATCATAAGCCAGCTCTTTGCCCTATCCTTCAAAGTATAAGGGAAACATCTCATCCTCAACTGATCCTCTGTTAATCCTCCCAATGGAAAAGTGTTGAGGGTGGAGTAGAAATCCCTAATAAAGTTTAAAGGATCTTCATTTGGAACTCCATAGAATGATGGCAGCATGTTGTAGTGAATGTTCTTCAACTCATAATTTCTTGCTGCATCTGTCAGTCTTATGCAAGAGGTGGAAGTTCCAATGACAGGTCTAGCAAAGTCTCTCATCGTTCTTTGTCTTTCTTCAGCCATTTTAACTGATTGTGCAGAATCTGACTCAAATTCAGAAGTGTCCTCCTCTGTATCAAATCCGGTGTAGAGCTCAAACTCCTCTCTGCTCCTTTTCACTCTCTGAATTTCTGGAATAAAAGGATGTAGCTCTCCTTCGAGTGATCTCCTGCCTTGCATAAACAAAATTTTCTAGAAAAAGAAACAATTAAAAGCAAAAGACAAAATAAAATCAAAAGTAAACAATGAAAAATAATATAAATTTTTTATTTTATTTTTTTTATTTTTTTAAATAAACAATTTCACCAATTAGCGTTCCCCGGCAACGACGCCAAAAACTTGTTGCGCTCGAATTAACTCTACCACAGAGCGTCACTCGCAAGTATACGAGGTAGCTGTAGCAAAGGTGATCGCCCCAAGGTCGTCTCACAAGGAAGCTAAAGTGGCTAATTGATTATCAGATTTTAAATAACAAGTAATGAATAAATCAAAGTTGCTAACAATTAAAGAAAACAGATTGATTGAAGTTTAAAACAATAAAAGTAAATTGAATTGATGATTTGTTTCACTTAATAAAATGGTCTAGGGTTTGCACTTCTCTACTACTTATATGTATGAACGGTTATTCCTCTTAACCAATTTAATTTCAAAGATTAAATCTCAAGTAACTTAATTAATTGAAATAAGGAAATAAGCTCTCGCATTCAAACCTCTCTCAAATAATCTTGTTCCAATTGAAATAATCCTTTCCTAGGTTATATCTCTAATTCACCTAAGTCCTTAATTGAATTGTTCCAGCATTAGACTTCATCTCTCGATCCATCATCTAATACCTTAAAACACATAATTGGTGATCAATCAATTATATATTAGCAATAATTCATTCAATAAAGGCTTAAAGAAACAATTGTGTTAAGAGTAACAACCAATTCATACAATCATAGCAGTTCCATACAAACCCTAGACTAGATCAAATTAGTTCATAATGATTTCAAACATACTCATCTCATTAATAATCAAAGAAATTAACTTAGACATGATAATGTTCATAAATACAATTTCAATGAAAATAAAGAGATAAAGTTCAAGAGCAAAACCAAATTACAAACTTCTTGAAGCTTCTGAAGAATCTCTTGTTCAAATCTTGGAAGAAGGATGTATCAATGGCTAGAACAATCTAATCTAAGCTAGTTTAATCCAAAGTGAAATCAAAATCAAAGAAAAACAAAGTTAAAACCCTCGCTTAACTCTCTGACAGCTCAAACTTTGCTCCAAATTGTCAACAACCAAAACCCTAGCTTTTCTTTTCCTTTTATATGAATCGTACGCTTTAAAAATCCGCTGCGGGTTTAGATCATGAGGAACACGGCCAAGTCAGAAGTGAATTGGCCGTGTTAGTGCATTTTGGAGGGACACGGCCTGTGACTTGGCCGTGTCCCTTGCTTGTGTCCACCACTGCATGCTTTTGATCTTCTATTTTTTTCTTCGTTGAGTGACATGGCCAAGTGGAGCTTGACTTGGCCGTGTTGAAGCCTTTTGGAGGGACACGGCCAGGTGACATGGCCGTGTCCCTTGCCTGTGTTTGCCTCTGTGTGTTTAGTCTTCTTTCCTTTGGAACTTGGTGAGACATGGCCAAGTCAGAGTGACTTGGCCGTGTCTGGGCTTCATTGGAGGGACATGGCCATTGACTTGGCCGTGTCCCTTGCATGTGTCTGCTTCTGTGAGTTGCTCTTCTTCTTTAACTTGATATGGGACACGGCCAGTGACTTGGCCGTGTCCTCTGCCTGTGTCAGCTACTGTGCATTCTTCCTTCAGTCTTGGTTCCTTGGCTTTTTAACCTAAAACAAAACATCAAACAAACTTTAAACAAAAAGTAAATAAACAATAACCAACAAAACATAAACACTATACTAAAAACTAGATCAAAAACAACATAAACACTAAAATAAACTAAAACTATCAAAATTAATGAAAACACTAAACAAACCGATAAAAACTAACAAAATACCTAAATAAAACAATAATTATCATAATAAACAAACTACAAATCTATGACAAAAACTAACAAAACAATTGTGGTATGTTTAAGAGTGTTTGGTTAAATTGATTTTGGATTTTGGGGTTGGATTGAAGGAAAGAGTGAGTTTGTTGGAAAAGAAAGTGTTGTGGTTATGTTTTGAGTTTGTGGTGATGATTATGATTTGTGTTTGATGTATGTTTGAGTTGTTTTGGGTGTTTTTGTAAGTTATTATGGTTTATGGGTGTGTTTAATTAAGTTTGTTTGAAGTGGAAGATGATGGAAGTAAGTGATTTGTTGGATGTAGTGTTGATGTTGCCGGAATCTGAATTTTTGGCCTGACACGCCCATGAGCACGGCCAGGTCTTTGGGCGTGTCAATGGTTCTGTGTTGCAGTAGCATTTACACGTCCAGTGACACACCCATGTCACTGAGCGTGTCATAGCTACTGTGTGGGTGAAGGATTGACACGGCCATGAGCACGCCCATGTTGTTGGACGTGTCAATGTTTCTGTGAGACAGAATGTATTACACATTCAGTGACACGCCCGTGGTTCTGAGCGTGTCAAAGCTTCTGTGTTGTGGAGTTAGGGCTCGGTCCGGGACACGCCCGTGTTGTTGAGCTTGTCATGGTTAGAGTTTGCCCTAGTTGGCTCTTAGCTTTATTATCTTATATGTATTTCTAAGTGAGTGTGTATGATTACCTTTGGTTTAGGTTGTGAAGAAGTGGAATTGCCCTAACCTAAGTGTTGAGGATTCTTGGAGGAGGAAGTGTATAGATTGGTGTGAGTTGGTTTTGAGGTAAGTACAAACTACATGGTTGCATACATTTACATGATTTTGATACTTAACATATTTGGTTGTACATATGTTAAGTAATTGATTACATTGTTAATACATTTGATGAATGTTATGATTTGTATAATGTGAATGATTGATGAGCATTTAAAATATATGTTAATGCAATTGGTTGTGTACAATTGAATGATGAATTGAGATATAATGAATTGTGAAGCCAATGTGATTGGTTATGATGAGTCAAATGAAATAAGTGGGGCATGTTTGCCTAGATGATGATATTCAATGCATTTAATTATGTATACTCTATTGATGAGATGAGGAGCCATGGTTGTTAGCTATAATGATAATGATGCAAATGAGATGATTGAGGCATGGTTGCCTAAGTGATGATGAGAAAATGAGAATGAAATTGATAATGAAATAATGAATGAATTGTGTGTCTAATGTGTTATTCCATTTTCAGAGTTTTGTTGTTGGTGGCATGCCTATAGTAACAATCTCTTGAAGTTAGGTTAGGCTTGATCCTTGAAGCCAAGTTGGGTTGAAGTTTAGCATGCTTAACTCCCCTTGAAGCTTGGTTGGGTCTAGTCCTTGAAGCCTAATTGAGATGTTACAACCCTTGAAGCTAGGTTGGGTTTGGTTCTTGAAGCCAAGTTGGGTTGATACTTAGCATGCTTTGTTCCCCTTGAAGCTTGGTTGAACCTAAATCCTTGAAGCCTAGTTGGGATAATGATAATGATGAATGTGATAATTAAACCAAAACATTAACTCTGAAAGTTGAATGGCATATTAGTGTCTTTTGGGCCCATGCTTGTCTTTGTTTTTAATGTGATTCTTGAATTGTGAAATCAATGAATAATGAGATACATGATGTGTAACATGTTTATGAATGTGGCATGGGAAGCTATGTTGAGTAATGAAACTATGAAGATACAACATGAATGTTTTGATATGATATTGAACAATGTAAGGTTTTAAAATATAATATCCTTTTTAATGGTGTATGAAAATTGATTGTGTGACAATGGCATTGCATTGAAGCATAGTATTATTGTAGTTTGTACCACTAAGCCGTTGGCTTAGCGCGAGTGTGATTCGTCACGCAGGTGACAGGGAAGAACCGGAGAGTTCCTCTAGGCCGAGTAGCGTCTAGATTTTGAGGTGTTGATAGTGGAGCTTAAAGATCAAAGACATACTGCCAAACATGTATATATTTTATGTTTTGTAAAACTTGAGTTTTGATGTATATGTATTTGTAAATATTTGTTATATTTTCCGCTGCGTTTTGAATAAACATTTTATCTTTTGTGTTTTATAATATAACTTAAATGTTTTGAGTCTGTTTATATTATTTAAAAGAAGTGAGTCATTTGTTAGTAAATCGTGGCATTCCTATATTCAGTATACGTATATTACGATCGTAATAGCATGCTGTGTACGTATACGGGGTATAGGGGTGTTACAAATCTCCTATTGCTGTAAAAGAAAAAGTAGATATTCAAATTATAAGTCTAGTTGCTTTATCCACTACCGCAAGGCATATAATGCTTAAGTAAAGAAATATTGAGGGGCCACTGGAAGAAGAGGATAATAAGAAAAAGAGATTTGCAAGATTAGAATTACATGATGAAGATAGTGATGATATTGACAATGATGACAAACTTGAATCTGGTAAAGAAGATGCTGATAAAATGGGTGTGAAGGATGTAAGTTTAAATTTAGTTAATGGCTGAAATGAACCATTTTAACTGAATAAGTAATTTACAAATGCCTTATATTTTGCAGGATTTTGAATATTTCATTCCTCAGTAGTCTGATTAGAAGCACCACTCAGTTAATTCTATGTCAATGAGTTTGAATATTATTCTCGATATACATAATATTCTTGGGAAGGATGAGCAGAAGGTATATTATACTGTATTGGTTTGAAATTATAATTGCACATCTGTGTTGTCTTTAAATATATGATTATTCATTTGTGACTGCTTTAATTTTTTGCAGTTGGCAGCATTTTGTAAATACAAACTTGGAGACTTTCTCGACATAGATAAACATAGATTTATTCGTTGGCCTGGCTTAATCACATATATATTCTTATGTCAAGTGCACCATCCAGTGACTGAAGAGTTATGGTTTAAAATAGGCAATGATGTGCTGCGAATGGGAGTCGGCGAATACTACTTAATAACTGGCTTACCCTACATTGGGATAGATAAGATAGAGGAGATAGAGGCAGCCAAGACACTCCTAGTACAACAATATAGGACATTTATTAGGAGAAGGCTATTGGATGCATTCCATGAGGCACGAGATAAAGATCTTCAAGTCAAACTATGCGTTGCCTGCCTAGTGGAGCTTTTGATAATTGGAAAATCTAGGAGTTCAAAGGTTGATCCAACCATTCTAGCACTTGTTGACGATGTGGAAGCATTCAACAATGTTGCCTAAGGGAAACTTAGTTGGAAGTTCTTGTACTCTAATTGGAAAGATGTTATAAAGAAGTTGAATATGAAAAAAACAGAAGGATTCTCGTTGAGTGGGTTCTTCGATGCAATATCAATTTTTGGGCTAGAAGTTCTTCCAATATTTGAACAAGTTGGTGCAAAGAGAATATCTAATGGGTCTCCAAGGATGCTGAATTGGAGAACAGACTTAACCAAAAAGACGCCATATCAAAATATTGAAGCCAAGCTTCTAGATCAAGTATCTTAAGTACTATTTATATAAATATGTTTTGTGTACCTATTGTATTATTTTATTAAACTTAATAAATTTTGGTATGAATAGGATTTGATGACGGCTCCAATGCATATGTCTGCCAAAGAAGCGAGTAATCCAGACTTTGGTGGATTACCTTTGAGTGAAGATCTCAAATCACCTAATGAAAAGGTGGATGGGACCCAAAAGCAGACAACAAATGCTCATATTGTTGGAGATTTGAGCATTTCTGCCTCTGATGTGAGTAAAATCCTTGACCAAATTACTCTTCTTGAGGCATGATGCAATGCAATAAAAGATGATAATAAAGTACTTCTGGAAGAAAATAAAGTATTGAGACAGAAAAATGATATACTTCATACACGCTTGCATAATCAAAATCAAGAGATCCTTATAGAAAATGAAGTCTTTAATGGTGAGAATGAAGGATGTCGAGGGCAAAATTAAAGAGGATGAAAATGTAATTTTCACCCATGATCTTTCTCACCAGATTACACCTCATGAGACACCCTAAACTCTTTTTTCAATTATACTTATATATATATATATTTTAATCCATATATTATAAATATGCTTCATATTGCAGGAAGGACAACATAGATTGTGGGGTGATGGTGACGCACCTGTTTATTCACTTATTTATGTAAAGTAAAATCGCCTTTAAAGTAGACGTTGGACAAAAAAGGAAGAATCTTCCTAATTTCAAATACATTGGAGGTCTTTCGACGCCCGATGGCAGAAAATGAGAGAGATGCATATAATCCCAGATAGTTATGGGAAAGTCTAAAAATGATAGCTTGTATACTTATGTGTTTCGATTGAACCCATTGCAATCTTCGTCTACCATGAAAATTGCTTGGTTTGAAGAATGGTGGACAAATAACTTCCAAGATTACAAATAGTTAGTCCTATCAACCAATGTTTATAGTTCTTTCTTCCATATTCTCATTTACTTAATATTATTGTGTTAATATTATGTTATTACATAAATTGCAGTTATAAAGCTATCGATCAGCCGCTGCCCGAAGGGGAGACAAATAACTTTATAGTATATAAAATCACAACAAAAGATTTCTGGTATCGTATGTAGACTAGTGACATTTGGCTAACAAACGAAGTAAGATTTAACACATAAATTATTTGCAAGACTATTTCAATTCATAATAATTCTGCAGGTCTAAAATGTTTATGGAAATTTTATTTCAGGACATCAATATTATATTATATTATATTAGGCAAAAGCAATGTTATTGTCCAGATGCCTTTGACCAGCATAAGACATGCAATGACTTTCTATGTAATTATTATTTTACATCTGAATATGTTGCATTTAAGGAGAAGATGGAGAAAAAAAGAGATTGGGAACCTACGAAAAACATGTTGAAATTTTTAAGAGGTGATCTCCGATATGGGAAGCCAGTGCAAGATGTAGACACTTTTATCTACCCGTGAACCAACATAATTTGCATTGGTTTCTTATTGAGATTCAACTCACAAAATGGAACAATAATGTGATTGACTTACATTATTCTTCGAACCAAAAAGGTGTATGACTATAATGTGTGGTCCCAATTTTAGAAATGCTTTTAGCAGCGCTTGACCATGTTGGCTTCTTCAATCACAGGCTAGAATTGGAGAAGAAAAAGGATCAGAAATTTCAAATCATCTTCGACCATCATAAATGTACATAACATGATAAGTAATTTTTTTATATGGTATTAAATTAATATTATATGGTCTCCTTGAGGCATTTTAATGACTTTTTTTTTGTTTACAGAATGGACTGTGGTTATTTTGTTGCCAAATTCATAGAGTTTTTTTTTTATGACTGATGGACTTGATTTATGGAACTGCACACAAGATCGCATGATTGATATGAGATACTATACAACAGTGAACTTATGGTTTCATGCTGCCAACAAGAACTTGGTGTAGTGATGACGAGTGATTCATACTTTGATCCTAACACTGCAGTTTAAATTTTTTCTACATATAATTTTTTTTGTATATAAATTTAGTTGAAGTTAATTATTCAAAGATAGTTGGGCAATCAGATAGTCTATTTTATAATCATTTTAATCCTATTTAGGTCAGATGTCATTGTTAATTGATTCTTGAAACATATGATGTTGATGAATTATTCAAATATTTTTGCCTCTTCAGGTCTGGTGTTGATTGATGATAAATGTTATGATATGCTATAGGCTGATATGGGCTATCAGGGTATGTTATGGTCTGAGCCAATAACAGCCCCTAACAGTACCTATCATACCCTATCAGCCCATAACAACCCCCAATATTTTTTATATTCATTGTTTATTACCTCATCAAGGTTGGTGTTGATGCTTAGAAAATGTTATGGTCTGATACAGGCTGTCAAGGTATGTTAGTCTAAGCCAATAACATCCCTTAACAATCCCTATTCATTATAGGCTTTAGCTGTTTTGTAGTAGTGCTTCTCAAGGTCCTTGGTTATATATTTAAATTTGCACTTCACATTATTTAACAAGTGATACATGCAAATCTCGTGGAATGCATTTGGAAAAAATATCTGCGATAGCCTTCTGAATGCTTTGGTGTTTGTCGGAAATATTGACATGATCCCATCTTTTACCAAAAGCTTCATTTAACCTCATAAGAAACTATGTCCATGATGTATAATTTTCTGAACCACTAATCCCGAATGCCAAAGGAAATATATGTTGGTTTGCATCATGACAAACGACAGTAAAAAGCACACCTGGATACTTCCCTTTAAAATGAGTGCCATCAATAGTAACTACAAGTCTATAATATTTGAATCCTTTTATTGAAACATTAAAATCAAAGAAAAGATACAAAAATCTATTATCATCACCGCATTGCAGACGTATAACCGTACCAAGATTTTTATTTCGCCTAGCATATGCAAATATGCAGGCAGAATTGAGAAAGATTGTTCTGAAGTATCCAACATGATATTCTCATATGCATACTCTCGTCATCTCCATGCAACAGAATAACTAATCTCAACACCAAATTTATTACGCATGTCATCAAGCACATCCTTTATTTTGAAAACCCTCCCAGGATTTATGAATCGCTTTTTAACACATTCGGCGACAATCCAACTAGTTACTTGTCTGTGTCTAGTCTATTCAAAATCAGTCGGACATGTATATTTTGTCACCATCTAACAACCCTTTGGGTCTTCAAGACTTTTTGCTTTCAATCTCCATGTACAAATTTTATTAATACAACGCACAACGAAGAAAGAGGTATTGGGCTTGAAGACTTTAAACTGGAACTTCTCCATAATTGCAATGAGTGATATGGTTGTCTTAATATCATTCCTTGATTTAAATATTTTTCCTCTTCAATTGTTTCAGATATATAACTTTCTCCTAATAACTATGGATTTCTCCTGGATGTAAATAAGTCTGTTACAGTTTCTTCATTGTCTATAGTATGTTCTGCCACATTACTATAATCAAAAGCAATAACATTACTGTGATCATTGTCTGTAGTATGTTGAAATTCTATATCATCATCATCATTAATAGGTTCTGCCCCAACATTACACTCTTTTGGAATGTCATCATTATGTTTTGCCCATTAATCTGCATATGAATTTGGCACATCATGTTCATTTTCATTATATATTGTGCAAACATGAATAGATTTAGTTGCCGGTGAAAACCTTACATCTGCATCTTCTGTTATTAAATTATGACCCGATACTTCTACTTAGATAATATTTTTCACACCCTGAGGATCATTACTATCATGTCTAGATTTATATGCACCTTCTTCAACACTAACAATCAATGAATGTTTAAGTCTATCCTCCATAGTAATACCTATGAATATCCTAAGTGACCTATCATTTACGATATCATAAAGCGGATGTTCATCATGACCAATAACAAATTTGATTTCAACTTTTGATGTGTTGTCAATATGAATTACTTCGGATACTAATTTCTTAAGTTCATTAAAATCGGCCATTCTATTCAAAAAAACATATTCAGCACCCTCCAACATACTTGCCAATATTATCATAAAAATTTTCTCTATATTGGATGAGAATTATAATTTCTTCCGTTAAATGAATTCGTCCACTGATTTGTTTGAATCCATCCATCAATATGCTATAAGTACAATAATACATTATACTCACATCGTAATCCATATAAACCATAACAACCTACAATTACATACGTCTTAACTGTTTTTAAATATTTTCTATGGTTGATTATTTTTTTATTATTTCTATATGATTTTGAATCTACTACTTTATTATAGATTTTATGTGATGCAATAATGCATATTGTTAAAGGCTAGTATGGGCAGTTAGTAGATTGTTAGGGTCTGATGTAGTCTAACAGGGGGCTGTAATAAGTTGTTAGGAGGTTGTAATGCAGTGTTATATACTTTATGTGTTAGGGGTGTTAAGGGCATTTAGGTGTGTTAGGAGCTGATATGGGCTACCAGACACTGTTAGAGGCTGATAGGGGCTATTAGATGTTGGTAAGGGACTGTTAGGGGCTGATAGGGGCTATTAGATGTTGGTAGGGGATTGTTAGGGGCTGATAGGGGCTATTAGATGTTGGTAGGGGACTGTTAGGGGCTATTAAAGACTGTTAGGGGCTGTTAGGGGATGATAGAGGCTGTTAGAGGCTATTAGGGGATATTACAGTCTGTTAGTGGCTATTGGCAGACTCTAATAGCCCTTAATAGCTCCTACCAGCCCCTAATAGCCTCTAACATCCCTTTAATCATTCCCATATTAGTCTCTAAAAGCCCCTAACAACCTTTAATAGCCTCTAAGAGCCCCTACCAACATCTAATAGCCCCCTATCAGTACCTAACAACATATAATAGCCCATAACACTGCATTATCACCCCTAACAACCTATTACAGCCCCTGTCATACCATATCAACCATTGACAATCTACTAACAGCACACATTAACCTCCAACAATACACATTATTGCTTCACATAAAATTCATAATACTTTATTCAACTTTTCATGAATCCAAAAATTAAAATGAAAGAGTAAACAAAGGAGTAGATACAAATCCATGATGAAATAAAATAAAATCAACTATAGAAAGCATTCAAAACATACATGCATTCAGTTTTTAAAATCTCTCATTTCTTTAACAAACTTGAGTTTAACAGAAAAAAAAATTACTTACCGCAATATTAAATCCCTACTATATTGGAGAAACTTCAAATATGGTGTTTTGGATGTTACAATCGAAGAAAAAATATGGTGAATAAGATAATAATGGAGTTGAAGTTACAGATGAGTGGAGTTTTAGATTTTATGATCAAAGGAAAAAAAGAAGGGAGGAGATCTGCGATGGGAGAAAGAAGAAGAAAGAGAAAAGGAAGAGGGAGAGAGACGAAGAGAGAGAGAGAGAGAGAGGAAGAAAAAGGTAAAGTTTTTTTAGTTTTAAGGGTATTATGGTAAATCATAGTCTATTTAAGATTAGTAGAGTCTAGAATATATAACATAATATAATGGGATATTTTTTTAGGTTAAATCCCAAAATAATTTTATTTTTGAATAGATGTTGGAAATTAAAGAATTAAAAATAATAAAATAATTAATAAATAAAAAAGTAATTAAATATATATATGGTGGAAATTTTTTTAAAAGAAAGAAAAAAAGAAAAATTAAAAGTCTTCTTCTTCCTTTCTTTTTTAGCTTGGGCCGAAATTCCATGGGAGCATAAGGAAGATCTTTTCTTCTTCCAAACAACCAATTTTGGGTAGATTTTCAAGAATTAGTAGGAGATTTGGGGATTTTTCTAACAACTAGTAAGTTTTCTTCATTATTTTTTAAGTTTTATGGAATTTTTAGGTTATGTGTAATTCAGAATTTTGATGGGCTGGTTGTTTTAGTTCTAATGCATGTTAAATATGTTATTTTAATGAGTAGACAATGATTCTATGGTTGCATGGTTGATAGGTTTAGGTCTTGGTGGAATTTGAGAGAGGTAGTAAGGTTTAGGGTTTTGGAAAGGGGTATGATCAAATTGTGATGTACATTTAGTTTCATCATTTAAATCATATTGCTTAATGATTCTAGTGATGAAAATGAACTTAATTTTCCAATTGAAAGTAGTTAGAATGGAGTTCCTAATATGGTTGTAGCTTAGGGAAAAATTTTAGAATTATGATGGAAGAATGATACATTGTATTTTAATGCTTTGGATATGTTAAAATATAATGTTTGTAATATATTTAAGCTTTAAAATCAATTTGAAAATGTTAAGAATGAAGTTTAATATTAAAGTGTGTTTAGGTACATGTTTGTGTTTTTGAAGAAAATGCCTTTAAAGTGAGTTTTATGGTTTAATATGTGTTTAAATGTGTTGCTTAAGACATAATTAAGCTTAAAACTCAATTTGGTAATGGTTAGATTGGAATTCCAAAGTTGTAGTGCCTTATGGCTTAAGAAAGGAGAAATTGAAGGATTGGATTTTAATTGATGTTTAGTAGCTTAAACACCTTAAAATGTAATGCTAATGTGTGTTTGTTATTTATATTTTGGTTAGGTATTGAGTAAGTTATTGTTTAAACAACTGAGTGAGTGAAGCGATTTTGGTAAAGTTGTGAGATTGGTATTTTTTTTTGGCTTGGAAGTGCCTTTGCATAAAGGCATGCACATACTTTAATTGTTATGCATTAAATTGCGATTGTTGACATGTTTTGTGATTGAATAATTTGGTGACTATGCCACTTTGATGTGTGAATTCACATAAAAAGTACATAGATATTTATTTAAAGTTGAAATGTATAATGTATGTGTTTATGAGCTATTTTGAGTTGGTTAAAACCATTGTGATGAATGTTTGTGAAAAATGCAAGAAAACATGAGAAATAAAATGAAAAATAATGGAAAAAGTGGAAAAAGAATTAAAATTGGCATAATTGCTAAAGATTGAGAAGAATGTGAAATGGTTTAAGTAATGTGTGTAACCTTATGTAATATCAAATTCCAGAGTATTGGGTTTGGTGTGATACGGTATATCGGATATTTGCTTTCAGGCTAGACAATGGACGTCATTATTATTGCTTTCGGGCTAGATGTTAGGCATCATTATTATTACCTTCGAGCCAGACACTGGGTGTCAATATATTTGCCTTTGGCTAGACAGTGGGTGTCAAATGTGAGTCCAAAACATTATCTCTGAAATTTGAATATTATATAGGGTCATTTGGTCCCAATATATGTATATGAGAAATGTAATTGTTTGAAATTATTAATTGAATGAGTTGCATTATAGAAATGCATGTCAAGTTTACATTTTAAAAAGAAATGTGTGTTGCATTATTCATGTGATTTTCTTTATTTCAAAGTATGTACCACAAGGCAATTTTGCTTAGCATGATTTGCGCATCGCGTATGTGACAAAGTTACTGCAGAGAGCCCTGCTGGACCAGAGAAGGTATAGAGCATTCCTATTTTTTGGAGTTTTGAGTTGGCAGCCATAGACCAGGATCGTGCAAACATGTAACATGTTCATTTTGACAACTTAACTTTTAAATATGTATGTTATGCTGTAAATATGTAAACAATGTAATTTATAAAACTTGGGATTATATTTTTGTAAATAATGGTTATGTATATGTATATATGTATGTTTAATTGTTTTGAGAGATTTGATGGAGTTCTAAAAGTATGGAATGTTTAAATTATTTTGGGAGTGTATTTTCTGCGGATTGTGAAATGTTGAAATTTTAGAATATCCAGATTACAGATAAAACTCTAGCAAATTTTTTTTTGGAGATTTTTATATAAAATACTTATTTTTGGTACTTAAAACTAATGAGGAATATTTTTATTTACTTGAATATTAATTTGAAATATGAGAATTTTTATTGAAACTGGATTGTGGCATTTTTGTATTGTATATGCATATTTTACATATACCGAGTATATGTATTATATGTATATAGTGTATAAGGGTATTACAATAAAAGATATGAAGCCAATACAGGACAAATATTCAAGGATGAAGATCTATTTTTGAAGAGTAAAGATCCAATGTTCAAAGGATAAAGATCCATTTTTGAAGGGTAAAGACCCAATTTCCAAAGGATGAAGATCCATTTTTGAAGGGTAAAGACCCAATATCCAAAGGATAAAGATCCATTTTTGAAGGGTAAAGAACCAATCTCTAAAAAAATGGAATCGATGGCTAAAAAAAGTCCAAACTCTCAGATGACAGAAGATCAGCAGAATCCATTGAAGAATGGAACCAAATGGCTAGAAGAAAGTCAAAATTCTCAAATGACAAAGGGACAATCAAGCTAGAAGAGCTAAAATCTAGTCTTAGATCGAGAACCCAAATCCAGTCTTGGGTCCAGAACCCAACCAATCATATCTCGGGTCTAGAACTCAAACCAGTCTCGAGTCCAAAACCCAACCAATCATATCTCAAGTCCAAAATCCAAACTAGTCTCTAGTCCAGAACTCAATCCAATCTCGGGTCTAGAACCCAAACTAGTCTTTGGTCCATAACCCAACCAATCCAGTCTCGAGTCTAGAACTCAAATCAATCTCGAGTCCAAAACCCAACCAATCTAGTCTCGGATCCAGAACCTAACCAATCATATCTTATGTCTAGAACCCAAACCAGTCTCTGGTATAGAACTCAATCCAGTCTCGGGTCCATAACCTAACTAATCCAGTCTCGAGTCTAGAACTCAAACCAATCTCGAGTCCAAAACCCAACCAATCCAGTCTCGGATCCAGAATCCAACCAATTATCCTAGGTTTAAAACCCAAACTAGTCTCTAGTCTAGAACCAAATTCAGTCTCAGGTCCACAACTCAACCAATCATATCTTAGATCTAGAACTCAAATCAGTCTTGGGTCCATAACTCAAACCAACCTTGGGTTTATAAATCAAATCAATCCCTAGGTCTAGAACTCATCCTTATCCAAAATTTGTTCAAAGTCATGTTGTTTTTAACTCTTTGAATAAATTTAAGATCGTTCAAGCAGGGGACAAACTGTAGACCCTTAAATTTGGCCCTAAGCTAAGTCCGATCTTAATTAAATAAGGCTTGGTCAACATCGATCCACTCTTAATGGCTTAAACCTACTTTAAAGCTTTTAATTAGATTGGTCTAGCTTTATAAGGCTCAAAATAAGTCGGTTCAACCTTTAAAGCCCTATGGTTTGATCCAAAATTCAATTATGTTTAATCTGATTTGGGCTAGTCAGTGTCAAACTAGACCTGCCCAATTCGATATTGACAACATCTATATTGAATTGGAGCCATCTAATTCAATATGGACTCCAATTCGATATGGACACCATTGTTTAGATCATTTTTGTACTTATTTTTAGTATGATTTTTTATGTGTTTTTAGTTAATATTTTGATTGATTTTTGTTTTAAGTGTGTTTAAAGTGTTTGTTTTAGGTTTAGGTACAAAAACACCCTTGGAAGATCAAAATAGTGCAAGAAAAGCATGAACCAAGCAAGACATGGCCAAGCCAAATCAAGCTTGGCCATGTCCCTCAAAGAATGGTGATGGCAGAGCTTGACATGGCCAAGAGACACGGCCAAGCCTCTGGCCGTATCTCATCCAAGGAGCAAAACCAAAGAAACCAAGAAAAGAAGAGCAAAAATGAAGAAGCAAGAAGAGACACACTTAGTGACACGGCCAAGCCACTGGCCGTGTCACATGTGTCCCATTTCATGCCAAAGAACAAGGGAGCAAGCAAAGAAGGAAAGAAAAGAGACAGTAGTGGACACACCCACATGACACGGCCACAAGCTTGGCCGTGTCACCCCTTGAGACCAAATGAAAGAAAGAAAAGAAAGAAGAAAGAAAGGAAGCAGTGAAGGACACGGCCAGATGGCTTGGCCGTGTCCCAAAGGAAAACAAGAGACACAGCTAAGCCACTCTTGGCTTGGCCTTGTCACACTGAATATATTTGATTTTTTTTGCACGAAGTGGGGGACAAAGTGGGGAACAAGGCCTTGTGCTTGCCAAAAGAAATATTAAACAAAGAAATAGTGGGGAACAAAGTGAAATGGTGTGAGTTGGAAGGCATGGATGCGTATTTTGAATGAATTAAAAGGAGAAGAAGAGGGAAATTGGAGGAATGCTAGCTTTTGGTTCTTGGAGCCAAATTCTGCTACATGTTTGGGAGAGGGAGAGAGTGACACTCTCCCTTGTCCCTTCATCTTCATCTCCATTTCCATTCTCTCCACCTTCTCCATCTTCCATTGATAAGATCTTTGAGATTCTTTGGGATAAATTGGGTTAAACAAGCTCTTGAAGGTTGAAGAAGCTTCATTGAAAGGATTGGTGACTTGAGAAAGCTCCATTCCATCTTCCAAAGGCATATCCATTAAAGGGTTGGTGACTTGAGAAAGCTCCATCCAAAGATTTGGTGACTTGAGAAAGCTCCATTCCATATTGCAAAGGGAAATCAACCATTGAAGAGGGCTTGAGTTCTTCATCATACATCAAGTGGAGCTAGGAGGAAGACTAGAAATCCTACTCTTGGCATCTTCACAAGGGGTTTTTTTATTCTCTCTTTTAATTCATTTCTTATTGTTGTTGTTGTATTAAGAGATTGATATTGCAATGGACAATTTGTATTTGTTTTATATTGAGTTGAATGAATATTATAAATTGATGATGTTGAGCTAAATACCCATGCTTAGAGCTTGTAGCATATTTGGTTGAATGCTTTGATTTGATATTTATATTGATGTACCTTGTTATTGGTTGATTGTATTGTATTAAATGCTAGGTTGATAAATTAGCTACCTATTAATCTTTGAATATTAGATGACGGATCGAGAGGTGAAATCCGATATCGAAACTATACAATCGACCACCCTATGAATGAATTAGAAATATAAGTTCTAGGGTTTTATTAATTTGGTAGTGTGAAATAATTGGTTATTGCTAATTCATGAATGTGAGAACTAATGGATTGGTAATTGACTAATTAACCTTAAGGAACAAATTAATTACAAGGTTATGTTAATGGATAATTGAGAATTGAGCTTTGATCGAATGGACCTATGACCTTAGGTACCTTCCCAAGAATCGATTTGATCTTGTATCACCTTCACACTTCAACCCTACGCACATTAATTTTAGGTTTAAATTATTCTCGCACCATCCCAACACAACAAACACCCGCATTTAAATACTTGTCAATCAAGCTATTACGAACCACACCTTCTTGGGGAAACAACCTTGGGGCGAATACCTTTGCTACAGCTACCACATATACTTGAGAGTGACGCTTTGTAGTAGTACTTAATTCGAGCGCAACAAGTTTTTGGCGCCGCTGCCGGGGAGGGTTGTCGTAGTAGTAATAGTTTGATATTTTTTTATTTATTTACTCGGTTGTCTGTTTTCTTTAAATTGCTAAGTGTTGTTCTTTTTATTTCTGCCAGTGAAGGCTGTCGTAGTAGTGATAGTTTGATATTTTTTTAATTTAATTGTTTATTTATTTTCTTTGAATTGTTTGTTTGTTTTGTTTGATTCTCTTTCAATTTAATTATTTGTTTGTTTTCTTTAAGTTGCTGAGTGCCTTTTGTAAAGATGCAGTTTTCAAGGCACGGGGGAGTTTATGATAGGAACGATGATTTTGGAATGGCATGACAATTAGCAGAATTGACGAATCAACTTAAGGTGCTAAATGCAAGAGGAAGAGCACCTATGCCACGCCAAGAGATATGTGCAGCATGTGGCAATGTAGGCCATAGTGCAAAAACGTGTTCATTTGGTTATGGACGATACCAAGAATGGCAAGAGGAAGAATATGACTACCAAGGTTTCCAGCAAATGGGTAGAAATGACACATATTCCAATCCTTATAATCCCAGCTGGGGAAGCCAACCAAATTTTTCTTGGGAAAATCAACAGCACATTCCACTTCTAAATTTTTTTCAGCCTTACTAAAGAGACTCTTACTCTCAAGAGCAATATTCAAATCAAAATTACCTTAAGACACCCACATTTGAAGATAGTTTGAATGCCTTCATTCAAACTAGCGCAAAAAATCAAGATAAACTTAAGGAACCCACTTTGGAAGATAGTTTGAATGCCTTCATTCAAATTAGCTCACAAAACCATGATCAATTCGAGAAATCTACAATGGAAGATGATTTGAATGCTTACCTTCAAATTAGCACACAAAATCAGGAAGGGAGCAATGAGAGGTTTGATTCTTTGGAGGAATCATTGAAGAGGGTGGAAATGCAAGTTGATCAACTAAAACATCAACTCCAAGCACACCAAGAAGAGGAATTTCCTAGCCAATTAGAGCAAATAGAGGTAATCACAAATTTAAGGAGTGAACAGGTGATATATAACAGTTTTTGTGATTCCTTTGATACAGGATTAATCAAGAAGAAGATGGCGAGGAGATACAACCAAACATAGAGGAGTTAATTCAATCAAAGGAGGAGGAGAATTTGGACTCATCAACTTCATCACATTCGTATGAACCTCCGAATCCTTTGCCACCAATTCCATTCCCATGTAGGCTGAAAGAAGAGGAGCAAGGTAAGTAACTTTCTAACATCTATATTATGCACTCTTAAGGAGAAAGTGGAAATAAGCTTGAGATGGGTATGTCTTTAGAAGAAGAACATGAAATTCCCAATTTAGAACTTGAGGAGTGTAAGCTAGTTTTAGATGCTGAGGTTGTTGAGAGGGGACTTGACATTGTTAAAGTGGATGAAGAAGTGATTCAACCAAACTTGGTTGAACTTAAAGAGTTCCCAAAAATCATCTCCTCTACTCTTGGTGGTGAAGAAGATCATACAATGGATAGAACCATGTTGCACAAAGACAAAGATTATTACCACGTTCCTATAGCGCTGGAGGATCACCCTGAGGCGACCTTCACATGTCCCTTTGAGACATGTCCTCTTCAAGGAATACTATTTAGGGGTTGCTGTACATCAGGTACATTTCAAAGTTACATGTTATTCATCCTCTTAGTCATGGGCTCCAATTGCATTATGGGTGGAAGGAGTCCTACACATCGTATATGGGAACGATGGAAATCAGGTTTCATCTAAACTCTCTCTGTAGTATGCATGCTCGCATTGAGGACAATGTGAATCTTTAAGTGTGGGGTGCATTTTGTGTTTTGTGTTTTTATTTTTAATTGCATTTTGTGTTTTATGTTTTTACTTTTAATTGCATTATGTGTTTTGTGTTTTTACTTTTAAGTTATTTTTGTTTAAGTTAGTTAATGTTTTTTTCTTCTTGTTTTTCATTGAATAAATGAGTTTTAGAAAGTTCAATTGTTATAAAATTGTTGATAGATGACCTTTGAATTTTTGAAGCATGAATTGGAGAATTGAGTAGAATTGATGCTTATTTTCAATTTTGTTGGTTTTTCCCTTGCATTTCCATTAACCTAGTGAGGATTTGAGCAATCAACTTATCATTATTGTTGTGGGTGAACATCTTTGATTGATGATTTGTTAGAACTTGCTTTGAAATGCATTTTAAGATTGCATAAAAATTTCAATTAGGCATCAAAATGATTAAGGCAATTAGGTGAACCCACTTTGGCTTAAAAAGACCAACCCTATCTTAAACCTTAGTTAGCCAATTTTGAACCTATTTTATTTTTTCTTTTCTTTCTTTTTCACAACTCTATTAGCTTGAACCTTGTTGTTTAACTCTTATCCTTTCATTAGGTCAAGAGCATTTTAAGAGCGTTTATGACCGAGTGTTGTGTTGAATTAAGTGTGAGGTTAAATTTAGTAGGTTTAAGATTGCAAAGCAAAATAATAAAAATAAAAAAAAGAGATAAGAATAATTGTTGTTCTTATTGGAAGGGTTGGAATAAGTTGAAAATATCATTACAATATTTAATAAGTGAGTTCCCTTGAAAAGCTCTTTAATGCCAAGGGGTAGATGAGAGGAAGGTGTTTTGGGATTGTTGGGTTATGTATATAATCGAGTACTTCATTCTTAAAGTGCTCTTGAACTTAATGATCAAGCTTACATTTCCTAAATATCATGCCTTTACCTTAGCCCCATTACAACCCAATAAAGACCTTTTGATTGATGCTTGATTGTAATCTTGTAGTGGAGATTTAATTGATAAGCAAACTTATGGTAATAATCTTTCATTGATTGTTATGAGTGTAAACACCACCATGATCAAACACTTGTAAGAGTTGGTGAGGGAGCGACAACATAGGTTATGCATGGAAAACCACTTAATTGTATGGGTGTCGATTTTGTTTGATTCGATATTGATTGCGGATTTAGGGATAGGGAAGTCTTGATACATCTTTATAACTCTTGAACTTAACAAAATTTATCTTGTTAGTGTGTTTTGATTTTAGCCTTGCTTGGGGACAAGCAAGGAATTAAGTGTGGGGTATTTGTTTAGATCATTTTTGTACTTGTTTTTAGTATGATTTTTATGTGTTTTTAGTTAATGTTTTGATTGATTTTTGTTTTAAGTGTGTTTAAAGTGTTTGTTTTAGGTTTAGGTGTAAAAACACCCTTAGAAGATCAAAACAGTGCAAGAAAAGCATGAATGAAGCAAGACATGGCCAAGCCAAATCAAGCTTGGCCGTGTCCCTCAAAGAATGGTGATGGCAGAGCTTGACACGGCCAAGAGACACAGCCAAGCCTCTGGCCGTGTCTCATCTAAGGAGCAAAACCAAAGAAACCAAGAAAAGAAGAGCAAAAATGAAGAAGTAGGAAGAGACACACTCAGTGACACGGCCAAGCCACTGGCCATGTCACATGACACGCCAGCAAGCTTGGCCGTGTCCCATTTCATGCCAAAGAAGAGGGGAGCAAGCAAAGAAGGAAAGAAAAGAGACAGTAGTGGACACACCCACATGACACGGCCAAGCTTGTGGCCGTGTCACCCCTTGAGACCAAATGAAAGAAAGAAAAGAAAGAAGAAAGAAAGGAAGCAGTGAAGGACACGGCCAGATGGCTTGGCCGTGTCCCAAAGGAAAACAAGAGACATGGCCAAGCCACTCTTGGCTTGGCCGTGTCACACTGAATATATTTGATTTCTTTTGCACGAAGTGGGGGACAAAGTGAGGAACAAGGCCTTGTGCTTGCCAAAAGAAATATTAAACAAAGAAATAGTGGGGAACAAAGTGAAATGGTGTGAGTTGGAAGGCATGGGTGTGTATTTTGAATGAATTAAAAGGAGAAGAAGAGGGAAATTGGAGGAGTGCTAGCTTTTGGTTCTTGGAGCCAAATTCTGCTACACGTTTGGGAGAGGGAGAGAGTGACACTCTCCCTTGTCCCTTCATCTTCATATCCATTTCCATTCTCTCCACCTTCTCCATCTTCCATTGATAAGATCTTTGAGGTTCTTTGGGATAAATTGGTTTAAACAAGCTCTTGAAGGTTGAAGAAGCTTCATTGAAAGGATTGGTGACTTGAGAAAGCTCCATTCCATCTTCCAAAGGCATATCCATTGAAGGGTTGGTGACTTGAGAAAGCTCCATCCAAAGGTCTGGTGACTTGAGAAAGCTCCATTCCATATTGCAAAGGGGAATCAACCATTGAAGAGGGCTTGAGTTCTTCATCATACATCAAGTGGAGCTAGGAGGAAGACTAGCAATCCTACTCTTGGCATCTTCACAAGGGGTTTTTCTATTTTCTCTTTTAATTCATTTCTTATTGTTGTTGTTGTATTAAGAGGTTGATATTGCAATGGACAATTTGTATTTGTTTTATATTGAGTTGAATGAATGTTATAAATTGATGATGTTGAGCTAAATACCCATGCCTAGGGCTTGCAGCATATTTGGTTGAATGCTTTGATTTGATATTTACATTGATGTACCTTGTTGTTGGTTGATTGTATTGCATTAAATGCTAGGTTGATAGATTAGCTACCTATTAATCTTTGAATATTGGATGACAGACCGAGAGGTGAAATCCGATATCGGAACTATACAATCGACTACCCTATGAATGAATTAGAAATATAAGTTCTAGGGTTTTATTAATTTGGTAATGTGAAATAATTGGTTATTGCTAATTCATGAATGTGAGAACTAATGGATTGGTAATTGACTAATTAACCTTAAGAAACAAATTAATTACAAGGTTATGTTAATGGATAATTGAGAATTGAGCTTTGATTGAATGGACTTATGACCTTAGGTACCTTCCTAAAATCGATTTGATCTTGTATCACCTTCATCTTCATCCACTCAAGAAGTGTGTGGAATTTGTGGAACTTTCGGGCATGGAGCAAATATATGCCCCTTCGCATATAAGACTTATGGAAATGAAGCTGAGCAAGTCAATGCTATGGAGGGATATCAACCAAGGGCCCGGAATGAACCTTACTCAAATACTTATAATCCTGGTTGGCGGAATCATCCAAATTTTTCCTGGGCAACAAATAATTCTCAACAACCTTTCCATTTGCTCCAGAGACAAAACCATCCACAGGGACAATCTTCAAATCAAGGGCAACCTAAGAGAGAGAGTTTGGAGGATAGTTTACAGGTCTTTATCCAAGTCAGTGCTAAGAATCAAGAGATGAATAACAAGAGGTTAGATTCATTAGAAGCATCTTTTAAGAAAGTGGAGACCCAAGTGGGACAACTTGTACAACAGATGCAGATTCAACAAAAATGGAAATTTCCGAGTCAACCTGAGTAGGCACAATCAGTGACTGCTCTTAGAAGTGGCAAGGTAATAAACAATAATATTGAAAATAATTCTGTGAATGCAGGTGATCAAAAGAACAAAAAGGAAGGAGAACCAGAGAACAAAGGTGCTGGAGAAAGATCAATGGAGAAATCCCCTTTAGCAGATTTACATAAGGCAAGTAACCCTTACCGGCCACCTATACCATTCCCCAGTAGGTTGAAGAATGATAAACAAGATAAGCAATTTTCAGACATCTTCAACATGCTGTCTAAGGTAAGTATTAACTTACCTTTACTTGAAGCAATAAAGAACATGCCGGCTTATGCCAAATTCTTGAAGGAACTGAACACCAAGAAAAAGAGGTATGAGCCAAATGAAAAGGTGATAGTATCAGAGGTAGCTAGTGCTATTCTGCAGCATAAACTACCTCCGAAGCTAAAGAATCCAGGTAGTTTCATAATTCAAATTACTATGGGTAATGGAAAGGGGACTGATGGCATGTGTGATTTAGGGGCCAGTGTAAATTTGATGCCTTATTCTGTGTATCTTGAATTAGAACTTGGGGAACTTAAACCTATCAAAATGGTGTTGCAATTAGCTGACAGATCTCTTAGATTTCTGAAAGGGGTTATAGAAGATGTGTTAGTTAAGGTTGGTGGGTTGATAGTGCCTGTGGATTTCATAGTTCTTGACATGGAAGGAAGTAACCCTACACCATCCGCACACACTATTCTACTGGGTAGGCCTTTTATGGCAACTACCAACACCTTGATAGATGTTAAAAATAGTAAATTGTGAATGACTGTCTTGGAACAAACAGTTGAATTTTTTATTTTTAACACTTCTCCCATTCCTACAACTGCATTATATGAGGATTGCTCTTTAATTGATTGTATTGACGCAGTTGTTTCAGATGTTTTCTTGCAGACAGGTTCCTCGGATAAATTGGAGCTGGCACTGACCTTAGATCATGGTTTGGATATTTTTTATTCAGAAATAGCCAGTTGCCTTGAGACATTAGAGAGTGCTGAAACAGAGGAACTTAAGGAGGACCCGGTATGTGAACTTCCCTCCATCCAAAAGGAAGAGAAGAATCCTTCACTTGAGTTAGAGCTGAAAGAGTTACCTAAAAATCTGAAATATGTGTTTTTAGGAGATCACAACACCTTACCTGTGATAATATCTAGCGAACTTAGTGAAGGGGAGGAGATGAGGTTGGTGAGTGAGCTAAAAAGATTAAAAAGAGCAATAGGATGGGGATTGAGTGACATCAAAGGTATTAGCCCTTCAATGTGCATGCATAGAATCACCATAGAAGAAGGAGCTAAACCTGTGAGGGAGACCCAAAGGCGCCTTAACCCAAACATGAGTGAAGTGGTTAAGAAGGAAGTTCTCAAATTGCTTTATAAAGGAGTGATATATCCAATAGCTAATAGTGAGTGGGTGAGCCCAGTAAATGAAGTGCCTAAGAAATCTAGAATCACTGTGGTAAAAAATGAAAATAATGAATTGGTTCCTACTAGGACTACTACTGGGTGGAGAATGTGTATTAATTATAGGAAGTTGAACAATGCCACAAAGAAAGACCATTTCCCTCTTCCTTTTATTGATCGGATGTTGGATAAACTTTCTGGACACTCACATTATTGCTTTTTGGATGGACTTTCAGGTTATTATCAGGTGCCGATATCACCAGATGATCAATCCAAGACTACTTTTACTTGCCATTTTGGGACATATGCATTTCAGTGTATGCCCTTTGGCTTGTGCAATGCACCTGCAACTTTTCAGAGATGCATGATGTTTGTCTTCATAGACATGATAGATGATTTTATTGAGGTATTTATGGATGACTTTTCTGTTTTCGGTGATTCTTTTGATAATTGCCTCAATAAACTTGTTCTTGTGCTCGAGAGATGCATTGAATGTAACCTTACTTTGAGTTGGGAAAAGAGTCATTTCATGGTTACTCAAGGCATTGTATTAGGTCATGTTGTGTCGAATAAAGGGATAGAGATGGATAAGGCTAAAGTAGAGTTAATTTCTAAGTTACCCCCACCTACCTCTGTTAAGGGAATAAGAAGTTTTCTAGGGCATGCAGGTTTTTACCAGAGGTTTATTAAAGATTTTTCTAAAATAAGCCAACCATTGTGTCATTTGCTGGGGAAAGATGTTCCATTTGAGTTTACTGCACAATGCATGCAAGCCTTTAATTTTCTTAAAGAAAAATTGATTAGTGCACCGGTAATTGTAGCTCCTGTTTGGTCTTTACCTTTTGAAATTATGTGTGATGCCTCTAATCATGCAGTAGGAGCTGTTCTTGGGCAAAGGGTTGAGAAATTTTTGAGAGTGATATATTATGCTAGCTTGACCCTGAATAGTGCACAAATGAATTACAGAACAATTGAAAAGGAAATGTTAGCTGTTGTTTTTGCCTTAGATAAGTTTAGAGCATATTTAATTGGGTCGAAAATTATTGTGCATTCTGATCATGCAGCTCTAAAATATCTTTTGACAAAACAACATGCTAAACCTCGCTTAATTAGATGGGTGTTATTATTGCAGGAATTTGATTTTCAAATCAAGGATACTAAGGGAAGTGAGAATGTTGTAGCTGATCATTTATCTAGATTACCCTTCTTTAGTGAAAATCTTGCATCTGATAGCATTCATAAAAATTTAGAAGCATTTCCTGATGAGCAGCTGTTTGTGGTAATTAATGCACCTCGATTTGCAGATATTGCTAACTATCTTGCTTGTGGTATATTGCGTTCTGACATGTCATTTCAGAAAAAGAAAAAGTTTTTGCACGTGAGTAAATTTTATTTTTGGGATGAACCTTACCTATTCCGGATATGCAAAGATGAGATAGTTCGCAGGTGTGTATCTGAGGAAAAACAACTGAGTGTTCTTCAATTTTGTCATGACCTTCACCGTGGTGGTCATTTTGGAGGGAGGAAGACTGCAGAAAAGGTGCTTCAAAGTAGTTTTTACTGGCCTACTCTATTCAAAGATGCTCAAGAGTATTGTAAGCATTGTGACCGCTGTCAAAGAGTGGGTAACATTGGGAGGAGGAATGAAATCCCCCTTCAATCATATATTGTTGTTGAACTGTTTGATGTGTGGGGAATAGACTTTATGGGTCATTTTCCCAAGTCTTTTAGTTATGAATATATTTTAGTTGCTGTTGATTATGTTTCAAAATGGGTGGAGGCAATCCCCACCCGTACTAATGATGCTAATGTGGTTGTTAAATTTGTGAAGGAATATATTCTTAGCAGATTTGGCACGCCAAGAGTGATAGGTAGTGATGGGGGAAGTCATTTCTGCAACAAACTTTTTGAGAAATTAATGCACAAATCTGGTGTGAAACACAAGGTGGCGACCCCATACCATCCACAGACTTCTGGACAAGTTGAGACATCCAACAAGCAAATAAAAGAAATTCTGGAGAAAACAGTCAACTTATCAAGGAAGGATTGGGTGAGTAGATTGCATGATGCATTGTGGGCATATCGGACTTCTTTCATGACTCCTTTGGGTATGAGTCCATACCGATTGGTTTTTGGTAAGGCTTGTCATTTACCAGTGGAGTTGGAGCACAAAGCATATTGGGCAATCAAGACTCTGAATTTAGACTTGGACAAGGCAAAGAGAGAACGTTTTCTGTAAATTTCAGAGTTAGATGAACTGAGGAATGAGGCATATGAGAGTTCGGGGATTTATAAGGATCACACTAAAGCACTTCATGATAGAATTATAGTGCGAAAGACATTTAGCCCAGGTATGAAAGTTTTGCTTTTTAATTCTCGTCTCTGTCTATTTTCAGGAAAACTCAAGTCTCGATGGAGTGGTCCTTTCGAGATAACTCAGGTATATCCTTCCGGTGCCATAGAATTGCTTAACTCTCGAATAAATGAAACTTTTAAAGTAAATGGACAGAGAGTTAAACCATATAATGAAGGGTTCCAAGAAGTAAGGATCATCGATAGCACTTTGATCTACGATCCTTGAGTCTTGCAGTAATATCCAGCTATATGACATTAAAGAAGTGCTAAATGGGAGGCAACCCATCGGTTGCATTTCTTTTCATAGTTGTAATTTTATATTCAGCAATTTTGATTTTATGTTTTGTTTAAATAAATGGAATGGGTGCTTTGATCGGTTTTTATTTTTCTAATGTGTTTCAGGGTTAATCAAAGAAGAGGATATCATTTCTTTAAGATTTGGTGACCAAAAAAAAAAAAGAGAGCCAAAATGGCAGTGACAAACACGGCCACTTGACACGGCCAAGCCACTGGCCGTGTCAAGCCAACCCAAAGTCACCATCTCACACAGCCTCTGACATGGCCAACAAGTTTGGCCGTGTCACATGGGACACGGCCAAGCTTCACCCCAAGCCCTTTCTCTTTCTTTTTGAAATCCTTTGTTCACAGCGTCAAACACACCCATAAGACACAGCCAAGTCACTGGCCGTGTCCCTCCAAACACATCAAACACGACCAAGCTTGCCCAAGCTCGGCTGTGTCTCTTCAATTTTAAACTTTAAAAACATGGTTTTAGCACTTTTCGTTCATTTCAATCCCTAATTTTCTTTTTGCTTCCTTTCTCTCTCTCGACTTCTCTCTCACAAAACCTCCATTGTTGTTCTTTCAAAGCTTCCAAACTCCCATTAATTCTCAATTTTCTTCACCAAAACTGAAATTAATCCGTTCAATCTTCTTCTTCTCTCAATAAAAATCAATTTAATCAGTTTAAGTTTCAAATTTTTTCAGATCTTTCAATTTGCTAAGAACGAAGATGGTGTCCCACCACAAGAGGAAGTGACCTCCAACTGCAGCTGCATCTTCATCTTCATCTTCTTCATCTTTAAAGAGAGCGACTCTTTTGGCTAGGGGTTTCTTCCCGACGAGGTATGTCAGCGATGAATCCCTTAATGCTCTTCATATTAGGGATAATTTTTATAGTTATGTTCAAAACCTTGGGTGGGAGAACCTAGTCTCCTTTCGACCTTTGCAATTTCAAGATCTCACTTTGGAATTTTTAACATCTCTTAAGGTTGAAAGAGATGAACAAAAAAATTGCTCTAGGTTGAATTTTAAACTGCTTGGGAAATCATTTGTGGTTAGTATTAAGCAATTGAATGTTATATTTGGTTTCCATCAACACGGTGAAAGGTCTGTACCTAAGGATTTTAAACAACAATTTGCTTGTGGAGCATTGGGCTCAGGAACTTATGTGGCCAAATCGGCCAAGGCAACTAAATTGAGTAATCCCGCTCTTAGGTATTTGCATCGCTTTATGTCATGTGGGTTCTTTGCTCGGAAGGAAAGCCCATGTGTAGTGGAACTTAGTGAGCTCTTTTTCTTAGATTGTGCTTGTAATGCAATACCCTTTAGTACCGGCTATTTGTTGGCCAATGTTTTTTATAGTGTGGCAAACAAAAAGAAGGGGGCTATTTGTATTGGAGGATTGGTTACCACATTGGCAACAGCCCTTCTTGATGATTTTGACCCGAGTACCTGTCGTATGACTAAAATTACGGGTAATGACTCATTGGATTTGGCCACACTTGAGAAGATGCATATGGTGGTGAACAGGGGAAGGGCCTATGTGATGGCTTCAGCTGAGCCAGAAGTACCGGGGGGCAGACAAAAGAGAACACGAGTCCATAAGGAGTTCGACTCAGATTCTCTTGATTTGGATCAAGATGCTCCTGTCCCGGATAATTAGGAGATACTTAATAGGATAGAGGCACTAGAGAGCAAGGTCGATTGTAACCATGCTGCGGTCTTGCAACAGTTGGACCAAATCAATAGCAACCTTGCTAAGATTATGAGTCTTCATCCTTCGGCTGCATCATCATCACATCCTCCTTCACCGTAGATCACATTGGCTCTAATCTTTTGAGAGAACTCCTTACTTTCTTGTGTTTAGTTATAGCATATTTTTGTTGTTTTTTTTCATTTTTGTTTTTAATTTTAACATTTATGTTTTAGATATATTTTTTTTTAACATTTGCTGTTTGTGATGAAAAGGTAGAGTTTGCCTCACAAGGGATCGATGGAAAACAGGTTGTACCTTCACTCTTTATCTTTATTATCCTTGTTTCCATTAAGGACAATGTAATTTATAAGTGTGGGGTAATCTTTAAGCTTTCCTTTAATTCTTGTTTTGTTTGTCGTTGTGTGCGTTGCGCATGGCATAATTGTTGAAAACTTATTGACTTTTCTGTGATTCTAGCATTATATTTGAGACTTTAGTATCAGCATAGAGATTAGCATTTGAATTCATTCAGGATCAATTTTCACATTCTGCAATTCATGACATATAAATCTTTGAGAACCCACCTTTTGTGAGTTTTGAGCCTCATAGATTGAATATTATTGTCAATTGATTTTCTTTTCTTAAGTGTGCACCTTCATGATTTTGCATCTCTAGAGCTTGCTTTTGCATACTAATTGAACTCACATTATGATTTAATCTCAAGTTTTAAAATGATGAAGGCAAATTAGGATTATCCCTTTAGCTTAAAAAGACCTCCCTTAATTATGAATTCCTTAGTGAGCCAAGTTGAGCCTTTGACTTTTTCTTGATTGATCAACACAATTCACAACTCAACATCTTCTTATTATCATCATACCTGCATTAAGGAATGGAGTTTCTTATGATATGACAATAGGGTGGTTTAATTCATAAGTGTAGGGTAAGCAATTAAAAAAAAGAAAAAAAATAATAGTATTGCTTTAGTAAGAGTTGGGGCTGAAATGCATACTTTGCACATTGTATTTGACTAAGAGTCAATTATTCTTTTTCTCTACATTTTAAGCTAGATGTTCCATGCAATTTTATATTTTGAATATATATACATTAAAAAATATAATATAAAAGAAAATAAAAGAGAAGATATATATATATATATAATTCATATATTTTCTAGCATTAGTCATCATAGAGGAATGTCGACTCATGTACTTTTCTTTAAGTATGCAAGTATGTGAGATTATCAAGGGTTGGTGAATATGTCATTTGAGGGAGTTATGAGTTTCTTAGCAAGAGTATTGTCTAGTTTAGATACTCCATTTCTTGATGTTCTAACTTAAATGTCTTTTCTCACACCTTCACCTTAGCCCCATTACATCCAAATAAAAGACCTTCGGATTATTTCTTGAGAAAATCAGTGAGAGAGATTGGATAATTAAGCAAGTTTATGGCAGTATGCAGTCATGAGTGGTTTGAGTGAATTAACCTTTGAAATCGAGTGAAACACTTAGATGAGAGATGAGATTTGTTATGTCTGGATTAATGAATGAGTTAAGAAAATCTTGATTGAAGTAAATTGCAATTATTTATGGCTGAGTCTTAAAGGATTTCATCTTATATACTGGAATTATAGTTAAAGTTGTTTGAGTTTTTAATTTATGCCATGTGAATTTGCTTGAGGACAAGCAGAGTTTTAAGTGTGGGGTAGTTGTTTTATTAGTTTTTGTTATAGAATTGTATCTTATTTATTATGATGATTATTGTTTTCTTTAGGTATTTTGGTAGTTTTAATCTGTTTATTTAGTGTTTTCATTAATTTTGTTAGTTTTAATTTATTTCAGTGTTTATGTCATTTTTGTTCTAGTTTTTAGTGTGGTGTTTATGTGTTGTTGGTTAATGTTTATTTGATTCTTGTTTAAAGTTTGTTTAAGTGTTTGTTTTAGGTTAGTATGCAAAATAATTCCTTGGAAGAAAGAATAGCATGAAGCAGTGTCTCACCTTAAGGGCAAAACCAAGGAACCAAGAGAGGAAGGAAAAATTTGGCAGTAAGTGACACACTCAGGTGACACGGCCAAGCCACTGGCAGTGTCACATGACATGGCCAGGAGCTTGGCCGTGTCCCACACATAGCCAAGGAAGAAGACCAAAGAAAGAAGAGCAAAGAACGAAGAGATCAGTAGGTGACACACCCACTTGACACGGCCAAGCCACTGGCCGTGTCACACTCCATTCCAAAGAAGAAAAGATGAAGAATTACACAGTAGCTGACACATTCAAGTGACACGGCCAAGCCACTAGCCGTGTCACATGACACGGCCACCAGCTTGTCCGTGTCATTCCATGGACTAAAGAAAGAGAGAAAACACGGATTTTGAGCGAGGTTTCGTTTAAATAAGAGGATTAGGGTTTACACAGGGGGAGAATTTTGATCAGCCGTCAAAACATAACCTTTAGAGCTTCCATTTTATTTTGAGAGAATTTTGATTACACTTTGATGCAAATAGTCTAGATTAAATTTGTTTTTGCCATTGCGACATTCTTCTAGCAAAGATCTGAATAAGAGATTCTTCAGAAGCTAAAGGGAGTTTGTAATTTGGGTTTGTTCTCAAACTTTATCTCTTAAGTTTCATTGGAATTGTATTCATGAATTCTATTATGTCTAAATTGATTTCTTTGAATTTTAATGAGCTGAATATGTTTGATAGCATTATTATGATCTAATTTGATCTAGTCTAGGGTTTGTATGGATCTACTATGATTGTATGAATTGGTTATTGCTCTTAACTGAACTATTTCTCTAGCCTTGATTGAATGGATTACTATTAATATATAATTGATTGACCACCAATTATGTGTTTGAGGTATTAGATGAAGGATTGAGAGATGAAGTCTAATGCTGGAACAATTCAATTAGGGACTTAGGTGAATTAGAAATATAAACCTAAGAAAAAGTTCATTTCAATTGTAACAAGATTATTTGAAAGAGGTTTGAATGCGAGAGCTTATCTCCTTGATTCGATTAATTAAGTTGCTTGAGATCTAATCTTTGAAATTAAATTGGTTGAGAGGAATAACTTTTCATACATATAAGTTAGTAAAGAAGTGCAAACCCTAGACCTTTCTATTAAGTGAATCAATATATCAACTCAGTTTACTTTTATTGTTTTAAATTTCACTCGATCTGTTTTCATTAGTTGTTAGCAGTTTAAATTTATTATAATTGCAACCTGATAATCAATTAGCTTATCTAGCTTCCTTGTGAGACAACCTTGAGGTGTTCACCAAGATACTACAGCAACCTCGTATACTTGCGAGTGTAGTTCTAGTAGTGTTAATTAGAGCGCAACAAGTATGTTATTCAATTTTCAGAGTTCTGTGTTTAGTGGAATGTCTATAAGGTTATCCTAATTATTTACCTTCGGGGCTAGATGCTAGGCATCACTGATATATAATTTGCCTTCGAGGCTAGATACTAGATGTCACTAATATATAATTTTCCTTCGGGGCTAGTCGTTGGGCGTCACTTATCTTCAGGCTAGACACTAGGTGTCAATATAGACCAAAATAGTAACTCTGGAATTTGAATAATATATTAGTTTGCTTGGGCCCATACTTGTGTATGTATTTATGTGAATTATAAAAAAAAAAAGATGAAAGGTTATGTTTTAAAAGTGAAATTGTATGCCACATTCTGACATACATGTAAGAGCATTATGCATTGGCATTGTATTAAATTTTTATTATTATCAAAGTTTGTACCGCTAGGCTTTTAGCTTAGCAAGATTGTAATTTATCGCGCAAGTGACAGGGGTGATATGGTAGATTCAGAGAGTTTTGCTAGACTTGGTCGGGTCTAGATTTGAGGTTGATTTGGGGGATTTTGCTTCTTCAAGATCAGAGTCATTTGTCATCATGTATATATTTATGTTATAATATATTTTGATATTATGTATATTATGGTTATATTTTTGGGTATATTGTAAATTATAAAGACTTTTTGGATAAATTTTACAATGTGAGAACGTCTATATATGTGTTTGATATTTATATATTTATGTACATATATAATTTTTTGAGAAATTGGGAGGAGATTGAGAAGTATTGGTGAAATGTTGATTTGTTTTTTATTGGGAGAGCATTTTTATGCAGGTTGAGTTTTATTAAATTTTTGGGATGCCCTATTTATGAACAAAACTCTGATAAATTTTTTCTAGAGATTTTTATATAAAATACTTATATTTTTATATAAAATACTTATTTTGGAATCTATAATTAACAAAGAATATTTTATTTACTGTTTAAGTAAACATTTTAAAGTGTTTGGGATTTTAATTGGGAATATGAAAAATTTTATTAAACCGGGTTGTGACATTCTTATATTGTATATGAGTATTTTACATATACTGGATGTATTTATTGTACATATATAGTGTATAAGGGTGTTACATTTATTTTAATATCAGAGCCTAGGCTTGAGATTTTCGACCTAGGAGTGTTGTTAGAGAGAGAAAATGAGGATTTTAACTATGGTTTTAAATTGTGATACATGCATTGGCACTGATATTTATCTGATCTCTGATGTGGCAACTTCTACTGTATTTGCAGATATAGGCGGTTATGGAGTCTAGGACACATCGGTCTGCAAAGGATAGTACAGAGAGTGTAGCTCCTGATGAGGGTAGAGTAGGAGCTAGTGCTAAGACTGCTGGAGAGGTATCTGTATCGGTGCTAGTTAAACCAGCAACTGAGGAGGTTCAACCGGGCTGGGTATGATATATGGTGGAGCTATTGCGACAGGCTCTGGTTCAGCAGCCGCAGCCACCACCACAGCTGCAGCCACAACAGCAGTTGCCTACTCGAAAGTGTGACAAGCTGAGAAAGTTTTGATCCATAGATTTTGTTTGCACTACGGACCCGGCTGTAGCAGAGCAATAGCTGGATAGAGTCCAGAGAGTGTTCATACAGTTGCAGGCTAGTATGGAGGAGAAGTTTGATTATGCTAGATCTCTTCTGTAGGGGGATGCGTATGAGTGGTGGAAGATGGTTCCCCATGGTACAGCTGATCCACCAATGCTGATATATGCTGATTTCTTGTGAAAATTTGAGAAGAAGTATACTCTTAAAGAGTATAAAGATGCTAATAGGATGGAGTTTTTGAGTTTGAGGCAGGACATGAGGATAGTGACTGACTATGAGTTTGAGTTCATCTGGCTGAGCCAATATGCTGGAGGGATTATATTAGATGAGATTGACAGATGCTGGAGGTTTGAGGAGGGGTTGAGACCCTCTATTATGTGTTTAGTGGCAAGCTCTCAGTATCAGAATTTTTCTCAATTGGTTGCAACTGTTAGGAGTGTAGAGAAGGCACAGGGACTTGCAGCAACTGCCAGAGTAGAGAAGAGCAGAGCTAGGAGACCTCAGGTGAGGCAGGGTCTTCATCATAGAAGAGAGGTCGAGGGGGGTATCCTCAGAGGTTCAATAGGAGCCAGGGCCAGCCTGGTAGGTCATCACTGCAGCAGAGGCAGAGACCTACAATTTCAGTGGATAGTGCCCCAACCCCATTGACTCAGAGGCTTGCTCCACTCACTTGGCTTATTGTGGTAGGGCATATGGAGGTGTCTGCTGGAGGACTAGTGCACTAGCAGTATGTTACAAATGTGGATCACCAGACCATTTTCTCAGAGACTGTCTAGAGCCACCAAATGATAGACAGACATATACAACAACTTCTAGACCCAGTGTCAGAGAGGGTCATAGTGGCAGAGGCTTTGACAGGGTTGGTAGATCAGGGTCTGGTCAAGAGAAGGTTCTATAGCAGGGAGTAGACAAGAAGATGCAGGGCCATCACAATGGGTTTATATGATACAGAGGCAGTCGGATGCTTCAGCTGTCATGCTGGTATTTTTACTTTATTTAGCACTTCAATTTATGCATTGATAGACCTTGGGTTGACTCATTCATACATCAGTGTATCCATCCTGTCTATGAGTGATTTGCATTTGGAGTCCTTAGGATTTGATATGTTGGTTACAAATCCTTTAGGGCACAGTGTTGTAGTTAGCAGGGTGCACCGAGATAGTCTAGTTGTTATTTAGAATGAGGAGTTTCTCGGTGACCTGATTGAGATGCCTTTTAGGGAATATGATATGATTCTAGGCATAGGATTATGGTAAACTGTCAGCAGAAATGTGTTACCCTGAGAATACGTGATGGTAGAGATGTGGTGGCATCTAGTAAGTAGAGACATCTTTCATCTATATTTATTTTAGCTGTATCAGCTAGGAGGATGATTCGAAAGGGATGTGAGATATATCTTGCTCATGTTGCAGATACCAGAGTAGTGGGGTCCCAGCTTGACAGGATACCCACAATTACCGAGTTTTTGGATATTTTTCCTAATGAGTTACCAGGGATACCTCCTGAGAGAGAGGTGGAGTTTGGTATCGATCTGATGCCCGGTACCACTCTCATCTCCATTACCCCTTATTGGATGGTATCTGCAGAATTAAAGGAGTTAAAGGTGCAATTACAGGAGTTGCTTGATAAAGGGTTCATCTGCCCTAGTGTGTCACCGTGGGGAGCACTTGTCTTGTTTATGAAGAAGAAGGATGACATTTTGAGATTATGTATTGATTACAGGCAGTTGAATAAGGTGACCATTAAGAAAAAAGTGTACATTGCCTCAGATAGATGATCTCTTTGATCAGTTGAAGGGAGCAACATTATTCTCTAAGATTGATCTGAGATCAGGGTACCATCAGTTGAGAGTTAGAAATGTGGATGTACCCAAGACAGCTTTCCGCACACGTAATGTGCATTATGAGTTTCTAGTGATGCCCTTTGGACTGACGAATGCACCAACAACATTTATGAATTTGATGAATAGGGTGTTTAGACCATACTTAGATGAGTTATAGTGGTCTTCATTAATGATATACTGGTGTATTTGTGTAATGAGGAAGATCATGATAGGCATCTGCGAATTGTACTGCAGACATTAAGAGAGAAACAGTTGTATGCTAAGCTGTCTAAGTGTGAGTTCTGACTCGATCAGATGACTTTTCTCGGTTATGTAGTTTCATCAGAGGGTATTAGAGTTGATCCAAGTAAAACTACTATATTTTTGCTGAATAGAAAG
Organism: Garcia nutans; assembly: GCA_947685225.1. Classification (NCBI taxonomy): domain Eukaryota; kingdom Viridiplantae; phylum Streptophyta; class Magnoliopsida; order Malpighiales; family Euphorbiaceae; genus Garcia; species Garcia nutans. Next base: position 44,502,067 of record CANTUV010000037.1, read on the forward strand.
ATCGATTGAAAACATTATGACTATACTTAACAAAAAAATGCTTGGACAAGCCCACATACAATAAAGTTTTTTTTATTACTACCGAAAATAGTAGGAGTCCCGCTCCTATTAACATAGGGACTAGGAATTGAGGCTATCTTGAATTGCAGTCCACCAAAGAATGTGATAGAGATTAGAAGTTTTCTGGGATTAGTGGGCTATTATCGTTAGTTTGTGAAAGATTTTCTATGATAGCTACATCACTCACCAGATTACTTTGGAAAGGGGTTAGATTTGTGTGGACAGATTGGTGTCAGGTGAGTTTTGAGCAGTTAAGGAAGATGTTGACTCAGGCTCCTATCCTTACCTTGCTTGTGGAAGGTAAACCCTATGTGATATACAGTGATGCTTCATGTAGTGGTTTAGGTTGTGTTCTGATGCAGGAGGGTAGAGTCATTGCTTATGCATTCAGATAGTTGAAGCCTCATGAGCTGAATTATCCGACTCATGATCCGAAATTAGTAGCCATAGTGTTTGCATTGAAGATTTGGTGGCATTATTTGTATGAGGAGAAATGTTTCATTTATATTGATCACAAGAGTTTGAATTATCTGGGTGTTTAGAGAGGGCTGAATTTGAGACAGAGATTGTGGTTAGAGTTGATTAAATATTATGACTACTTGATTAATTATCATCCTAGCAAGGTAAATGTAGTTGCGGATGCCTTAAGTTAGAAGTCCATGGCAGGTTTGATTGCTTATTCGCTCTCATTGCTTGTTGAGTTGATAGCATTGCATGCCATATTTGAGTTATATGATGATGGTGCATTTATGGTTCAGTTGCAGTTGAGACTAGTTTGTTGGATCAGTTTAAGGAGGCCCAGCTGGCAGATGAGAAAATCCAGAAGATTATGATGGATTGCCAAAAGGGGGAGAGTCGATTTTTCATGTGAGAGATGATGGCAGTTTGTGATACAGAGATACACTATGAATTTCTAATAATGTAGAATTGAAGAGGAAGATTTTAGAGGAAGCACATCAGTCATTCTATGCTATGCACCCTGGAAGTACGAAGATGTGTCAAGATTTGAAGCAGTATTATTGGTGGTCAGGTATGAAGAGAGACATAGTAGAATTTTTATCCAAATGTCTCACTTGCCAAAGAGTGAAGGCTGGGCACCAAGTTCCTTCAGGGTTGCTTCAGCCATTATTAGTGCCATAATGGAAATAAGCGCGAGTGACAATGGATTTTGTGACTGGACTGCCTTTGACCCAGAAGAAGCATGATGCAATCTGAGTGATAGTTGATTGATGATGACGACAACTCATTTTCCTCCAGTTTAGATAGACTACTCGCTTGAGAGGTTGGCTGAGCTGTATATCAGTGGGATAGTGAGGTTGCATAGGGACCCAGTTTCTTTGGTGTCAGACTGAGATTTTCATTTTACATCGAGATTTTGGAGGAGTTTGCAGGATGCTTTGGGTTCTCAGTTGCATTTTAGTACTGCTGTCCATCCTCAGACAGATGAGCAGTCAGAAAGAGTAATACAGATTCTAGAGGATATGTTGAGGAGCTGTATTATTGATTTCACTAGGAGATGGGACAAGTTTTTGCCACTGATTGAGTTAGCCTATAATAATAGTCATCAGTCCAGTATTAGGATGACACCTTATGAGGCCTTGTATTGTAGAAAGTGTAGGACACCATTGTGTTGGGTTGAAGTTGGAGAAGGTAAACTGGTCAGTCCCGATTTAATTAAGGAAACGAAAGAGAAAGTGAAGGTGATTCGGGATCGTTTGAAAGTAGCTTTAGACTGACAGAAATCCTATACATATTTGAAGAGAAAGAGTTCAGTGTGGGAGATTAGGTATTCTTAAAGGTGTCTCCATGAAAGAAGATTGTGAGATTCGGTCATAAAGGAAAGTTAAGTCCTCACTTCATAGGACCGACCATATGAGGTACTGGAGAGAGTTGGTCCAGTGGCTTACAGATTGCCTTTGCCGTCCGAGCTAGACTGAATACATATTGTATTCCATGTCTCTATGTTTCAGAGATACAGATCAGACCCACCTCATGTCTTGTCTGTGGAGTCTATTGAGATGAGTCCGGATCTGACTTACGAAGAAGAACCAGTGGCGATTTTGGCACGAGAGGTGAAAGAGTTGAGAAACCAGAAGGTGTCACTTGTTAAGGTTCTATGGAGGAACCATGCCAATGAGGAGGCAACATGGGAGAATGAGTAGATGATGCAGAGCCAGTATCCTCAGTTATTCCAGAGGTGACATCAGATAATTTCACGGATGAAATTTTCTTTAGATGGAAAGAATTGTAACATTTGTAATTTTAAAAAATTAAATTAAATTAAATTAAATTAAATTAATTAATTAAATAATTAAATAAAAAATTTAAATAAAAAATTAAAGTATTAGAAGTAAAAAAATGGAGAGTATATGTGAAATATATATTAAATATATATAACATATACAAAAGTCAACTCTTTAATAGAAAAAGTCAAAAGTCAAGTGGTAAAATAGTAATTATACTTTGTAAAATTAAAATTATTTAAATAAATTAAAAATAAATAATTTTTGAATGGAAGAGGTAAATTGTGGTTTTTTAAATAAATAAATAATTAATTAATTAATTAAAAATATAATAAAATAATATATATGGTTATCTTTTAAATGGAAAGAAAGAGAAAATTAAAATTTAAAACATCTTCTTCTTCTTCCTTAGGAGGTTGAACCTCCATGTGAGGGAAAGAGAGATTTCTTCATCTTCCAAGCTTCATCAATTGAAGGAATTAACAAGATTTAAGTGAAGTTTTGGTGATTTCCTCTTGAAATAGTAAGTTTTCAACTTATTTTCTTAGATTTACATGAAATTGTGAATATGTTAAATTTGAAATTTTGTCTTAGCATAATTTAATGGCTTGAATGGGTATTTATGAAGTTATTTTTATTAGTTATTAATGATTCCTAAGTTGGATTGAAGAAATGAGTAAGTTTGGATTGGGTTTGGTGGAAGAACATGATTTAGGGTTATGAAAAATTTAAACTTTTGAAATCATATGTTTTAATTTTGCAAATTGATTCCAAGTATGCTGTATTGATGCATAAATAAGGATTTTAAAGTCAAATGATGAATTTAACCAAATTTGGTTAGAGTTTGGATAAGGCAGTGTTGAATTTAGGGTATTGAAAGAGAATTTTTAAAGTATTAGTATTTATTTGATTTTAATATTTAAATCATGTTATTTAATGATATAAGTGATGAAAATAAGCTTAGATTAATAATTGGAATGAATTGGAATGAAGAACCTTAATTGATGAAGGTTGTGGCATTTTAGAATTTTGTAAGAGCATGTGTTTATATAATGCGATTGATTAAAATATGATATAATATATTTTTAATTATATAAATAAACTTAAAACACCAATGTAAATAGATTAAAATGGATTTCCAATGTTAAAGTAAGGTTAAGAATAATTTAAGGATATTTGTAAGAGTGGCGTTTAATTAGAGTTTTATGCTTGCAATGCCTTAAAATGTGATTTTAAATGTTGGTATTGATTCACATTTTCAATAGACATTAAGAGGAAGTGAATTGTCCAACCTTAATATTAAAGAGCAATTTGGAATTGAAGGTTGGAGGGTGATCTTTAGCTTGTAATTGAGTGTTAATTGTGGTAAGTACAAATTTTTGATAATTTAGATGTATTTACATTAAATTTGGCCTAACATATTTCGAATAGAAAATGTGTTAAGCTACTTGGCAACATGAACATTCATGAACATTGTGTTATAACATGTGAAATATTATGTATGCATTATGTGCATTATGAAAAGCCATTATTAATGGCTAAAATGAATAAAATATGATTTATGTGCATTATATGAGAATGACTCAAAAATATTTGGATAATGTGATTTTAATGTGAAATGAAATACATTCTGATGAAATGATGAGATATGATGAATTAAAGTGAGTTGACATTGATATGAATGAGAAAATGAGAAAATGAGGCAATGTGATGAGAAAAATAAGAAATTGAGACAAAATGTGATGAGAAAAATGATAAATTGAGACAAAATGTGATGAGAAAAATGATAAATTGAGACAATGTGATAAGAAAAGTTTATTATGGAATCATGTATTATCTGTGTGCCTAGTATGTTATTCAATTTTCAAAATTTTGTGTTTGGTGGCATGCCTATAAGGTTATCATCATTATTTGCCTTCGGGGCTAGACGCTAGGCGTCATTGATATATGATTTGCCTTCGGGGCTAGACGCTGGGTGTCACTTGCCTTCGGGCTAGACACCGTGTTTCAATATGGACCAAAATAGTAACTCTGAGATTTGAATAATATATTAGTTTATTTGGGCCCATACTTGTGTATGTATTTATGTGAATTATAAAAAAAAGATGAAAAATTATGCTTTAAAAGTGAAATTGTATGCCACATTCTGACAAAACATACAAGAGCATTATGCATTGGCATTGTATTAAAGTTTTATTATTATCAAAGTTTGTATTGCTAGGATTTTAGCTTAGCGTGATTATAATTTATCGCACAAGTGACATGAGTAATCCTGTAGATCCAAAGAGTTCTGCTAGACCTGGTCGGGTCTAGATTTGAGGTTGATTTGGGGGATTTTGCTTCTTCAAGATCAGAGCCATTTGCCAATATATATATATTTTATGTTATAATATATTTTGATATTATGTATATTATTGTTATGTTTTTGGGTATATTGTAAATTATAAAGACTTTTTGGATAAATTTTACAATGTGGGAATATCTATATACATGTTTGATATTTATATATTTATGTACATATATAATGTTTTGAGAAATTGGGACGAGATTGAGAAATATTTGTGAAATGTTGATTTGTTTTTTTATTGGGAGTGCATTTTTTTGCAGGTTGAGATTTATTGAATTTTTGGGATGTCTTATTTACTGATAAAACTTTGACAAATTATTTTCAGAGATTTTTATATAAAATACTTATTTTGGAACCTATGATTAATAAATAATATTTTATTTACTATTTAAGTAAACATTTTAAAGTGTTTGGGATTTTAATTGGGAATATGAAAATTTTTATTAAACTGAGTTATGACATTCTTATACTGTATATGCATATTTTACGTATACTGGTATATATATTATATGTAAATAGGGTATAAGGGTGTTACATATAACCACATTTATTACTCTATTTCTCAAATTATAGCTTTACGATATTTTTATAAAACTTTTGTTAACTTTTATTCCGTATATAACATATAAATCATATCATCAATTTATCTTACACACTTTATCTTATCACAACCAAATCATCATATACCATTACTCACAGCACAACACACACACACACACACACACACACATATATATATATATATATAAAGACATATACAAACATTGTGCCCATTTAATCTTATGTAATATTCAAATCTTAGAGTTGTTGTTTTGAATTATTTTGACACCCAGTGTCTAGCCCGAAGGTAATATAAGTGAGGCCCAGTATCTAGCCCGGAGGTAAATTATGGTGACGTCCAACTTCTAGCCCGAAGGAAAATTATATATCAGTGATGCCCAACGTTTTACCCCGAAGGCAAATGATGAGAATAATCTCATAGGCATGCCACCAAACACAAAACTCTGGAACTAAATAATATACTAGGCAACACACAAATAGTGCCTATTTTTCATAATCAACTTTCTTATCGAATTGCCTCTTTTACTCATTTTACAAAACCGTTTTCATCACTTCTCCTTTCCATTATGCCATATTATCTCATTTCAACATATTCAATCATACTTTCATAATGCAATACACATAGTCTCATTTTATCCATTTTCCATATTTTCACTTATTTCATATTTTTAATGTTTTTCAATCACATTACATTTTTCATCTTATTATTGTATTTTATTAATTTTTCAAATTCCTCACTTTTTTTTTATTTATTTTCATTGATCAATTTCTCAACGAAATAGATATTACATAACTATGCAACAATGCATAGATTATGTGTTTAACCTTCTTTTTAATTACATTTCATCTCACATGTTGTTTCTACATTTAGTCTTAATATTATCATTATACAATACTACTACTTTAAAGGTATAAGAACATCCTTTAAAGTACACCAAAATAAGTAATGCTATTCATATAAATTTTACCAAGAAATGTACTAACCTCAATTTGTCAATTTCCAAGCCAATTCCATCTTCCAACTCAAACTTCACCAATGCCTTTCTTCACTTTGATTTTATAATTTCACCTTAATCAATTCTAAATCACATTATAAGTTCCAATATAGCATTAGCAACTTATTTTAACACACTTTAGTCATTTAAACACCAATTATATCATTTCTACACAAAATTTAACCAAAACCTTATTTTTATTGTTACTGCCTTATTTAAACTTCAACATTTCAAAATCATTTTCATCATTTTACCATAGACTCATCATTTATATATCAATATAATATCATTATAAACCATTTTAGCAATTATTGGAATCTCCTACAAAAACTCAAATTTTACATAATCTAACCCTAATCTTAACTTCATCCAAACTTTCCCATAATCAATTTCTAACCATAAAATCATCATATATATATTAAAAAAATATTAAATCATCTCATTTCAACAATTATAATCACACATACTAGAAACCCTAACTACACATATTCATCCCATAACTCTTCTTCCATCACTTATACTCAATTCAAACAACAACCCAACAATTCATCATATACTCTTTATTTTAACATCATTTCTACCTATTTAACAATTTATACAAACTCTCTCTCTCTCTAACAGCTCCAAACATAACCATAAACTAAGACTTTAAATATTCAAAGAAAGAAAACTTACTTGATTTCTTAATTTCTTTCAAAAATCCACTTGATTCTTTAATAATTTTGATGAAATTTGATATGTTGGAAGAAGCCCTCTCTCTCCATTTCTCTCTCTTCAATTTCGGCTAAGACATGGAGGAAGGAAGAAGAATACTTTGATTTTTTATTCTTGCTTATTTTCTATCCATAAATATAATTATATTAATTATTCATTTAATTAATTAATAAATTAATTAATTTACTTTAATTCTACACCACAAATCCCTTTCTTCCTTTGACTTTTCTTTTTCTTTTTCTTTCTTATTTTTTTAATTATTATAATTATCTCTTTCCCATCCATAATTATTCACTATCTATTTATGCTTCCTTTATATGTTACATATACTTAATGTATATGTATATATCTTTTATATGTTATTTATATTTTACATATACCATTATGTACATCTTCATGCAATGTATATACTATGTATATGTAATATATATTTAATGAATATAAATATCCATATGCACAAATAATGTGTATCCTATATACACATCAACTATACATTAAATGTGAATTAAATATAACAATTATGTAATATATATATCCAACATATATAATTAATATATAATATGTATATGTTATATATACATTAGGTATATATATATTGGGTATATAAACCTTTTATACCTCCAAATACTTATTTAATTTCTTCAGAATCATGAATATGATAGATGGTCTCCCTAAAGTAAAATTTGATAGAGATAGGGCATGCGAAGCTTGTCAATTTGGTAAGCAGCATAAAAGTTCATTCAAATCTAAGAATATTGTAAGTACTTCTAGACCCTTAGAACTCATTCACTTAGACTTGTTTGGACCAAATAGAGTTGCTAGCTTAGGTGGTAAGTTATATGCATTTGTATTTGTTGATGATTACTCAAGGTTTACATGAGTTAATTTCTTAGCTCAAAAGAATGAAGTTTTCAATCATTTTAAAATATTTACAAAACGAGTTCAAAATGAAAAGACTATGTAATCACATCTATTAGAACTGATCATGGTAAAGAATTTGAAAATGAGAATTTTAAAACTTTTATAATGAATTTGGTATTTCACACAACTTTTCGGCTCCTAGAACACCACAACAAAATGGTGTGGTTGAAAAATAAATATAACAATGGTTGAAATAGCTAGGACAATGATCAATGAGTATGATTTGCCATCTTACTTTTGGGCATAAGCCGTTAATACCGTATGTTATATTTCAAATCGTGTTTACAAAAGGCCTTTAATAAAAAATACTTCTTATGAGCTATGAAATGGAAGAATACCAAAAATCTTATACCTTAGAGTGTTTGGATGCAAATGCTTTATATTGAATACCAAGGACAATCTTGAAAAATTCTCATCCAAATTGGATGAAGGCATATTTTTAGGATATTCATCATTTAGCAAAGTATATTGAGTATTTAATAAGAGAACACTAGTAGTTGAAGAATCAATGTATGTTGCTTTTGATGAATCCTCTAAACTTGATCAAAGGAAAGGTAGTGTTCTTGATGATTTTGCTGGTACATTTGAACAACAAGAAACAACTAATGTTCCAAAGAGTAATCATGATGAGCAAGAAAAAGAGTCTCAAGAGCTACCCAAAGAATTGACAGTATAAGAAGGATCATCCAAAAGAGCTTATTATTGGTGATACGATAAAGGGAGTAACTACTGGATCTCAATTTAAATACTTGGATGCTAACACTGCTTTCGATTCTAAAATTAAGCCAAGGACCATTGAGGGGGCTCTTATTGATGAATGTTGGGTAATTGCTATGTAAGATAAACTCAACCAATTTGAAAGAAACAAAGTATGAGAACTTATTCCTAGACCTAAAGACCATCCAATTATAGGATGTAAATAAGTATATATGAATATGCTTGATGAAAATAGTCTCATTACTAGAAACAAAGCTAGATTGGTAGCCAAAGTCTATAACCAAGAGGAAGGCATTAACTATGATGAGACATTTGCTCCTGTAGCTAGATTAGAAGCCATTAGAATATTTTTTGCATTTACATATCACATGAATTTTAAAATTTTTTCAAATGGATGTTAAAAGTACATTTCTAAATGGGTTTATTAATGAGGAAGTTTATGTTGAACAACCTCCTAGTTTTCAAGATTATAATTTTCCAAATCATGTTTTTAAACTTATCAAAGCACTATATGGATTAAAATAAGCTCCAAAAGCTTGGTATGATAGACTTAGTGCGTATTTTCTTAAAAATGATTTTTCAAAAGGTTAATTTGACACAACTCCTTTTGTTAAAAAGAAAATGCATAACATTTTGATTGTGTAAATCTATGTTGATGACATTATATTTGGTGCTACTAATGAATCTTTGTGCAAGGAATTTTCTTCTTATATGACTAAAAAATTTGAAATGAGCATGATGGGTGAACTAAAATTCTTCCTTAGCCTACAAATCAAGCAATTCAAGGATGGGATCTTCATCAACCAATCCAAGTACACAAAGGAACTCCTCGAGAAATTTGGAATGGATGGTTGCAAAATTAGTAAGACTCTTATGAGCATATCCTTGAAACTTGATAAAGATGAAAGTGATAAGGCAATAGATGAGAAGAAATATCGAGGTATTATCGGATCACTACTTTACTTAACTGATTCTAGACCCGATGTAATGTATAGTGTATGTTTGTGTGTTAAATTTCAATCTTGTCCTAAGGAATCATATTTGAATGCCACTAAAAGGATTTTAAAATATTTGAGTGGAACATTGCATTTAGGACTTTGGTATCATAGAAACACATCATTTAATATTTTAGGTATTTCGGATGCGGATTTTGCTGGTAATCTATTGGATAGAAAAATCACGATCGGTGCATGCCATTTTCTTAGTGATTGCCTAGTTTCTTGGTTTAGCAAGAAACAAGTGTCGGTTACTCTTTCTACTACGGAAGTTGAATACATTGCTGCATGTTTTTGTTGCATTCAAGTTTTATGGATGAAATAACAATTGCTAGATTATAGTAAAAATTTTGATCACATTCCCATTAAGTGTGATAATACAAGTGCCATTAATCTATCAAAAAATCTAATTCAACATTCTAGGTCAAAACACATAGATATAAGATATTATTTTTTGAGAGATAATGTTCAAAATCAAAATGTTATTTTAGAATTTTTAAACACTTAAAATCAACTTGCTGATATTTTTACAAAACACTTAAATGAAAAATGATTAAATTTTATAAAATAATATTTTGGGATGATAGATGGTAGCACTCTCAATTAAATTTATCCTATATGCATATTAATATGGAATTAAGAATGCTTATAAAAGAATATTTTAACAAGTCATAATTTCTCATTTACATCTATTTTGATCATGCATTAAAAGGCCACAAATTGAGATATGCAAATCCTACTTCTACTTTGGAATTTTTTTGGCCATCTCAGACTATGTCTTAGTACGACCTGCCTAGAGCTCTTTCGACCATACTACAGCTCGTCCAGATCAATCTTACATACTGAGACCTGATCCGACCGAGCTCTTCAAAATTTTTATGACCGTTTTTATTTGGTCTACTCAGACTACATTGTGCACGACCGAGCTCTCTCTCTTAAAATTCATTTCAACTATTTTGCTATCCTTAGTTTGTTTTGCTTGGTCTCATCTATGCATACTCGGACTACTAAAAACTAGCTCGGTCCGACCATACCTCATATGGTCTACTCGGTACCCTCTAAAAATTTTCAAATTTGTAGCCATTGGCAACCTTCCAAAATGTGTATAACTCCTTCCTAACAACTATAAATGGCTAGTTTTACCTCCAAACTCTATATAAACCCCCCTTTCACTCGAATTTTATGATATTTTACTCTTGAATTCACTTATAAACACCTAAACTATCCATTTCTTATTCAATTTCATCAACATCATTTTCATGCCTCCTAAAACCTCCAAGAAGAAAGCTTCAAGACTTGAGAAAGGCAAGGGAATTTCCACTTCTTCCACTCTAATGGAAGAGCATAAGTCAAGAACTCATAAACCAAGGCATTTAAGTGAAGAAGAAAAACAAAGATATGCTATTATCCAAAATAAGAAGTGTGAACCAAACAAAATTCCTTCTTCTTTCACTTTAGAATCATTAGGCATTATATCTTACATTCATGAAGCCTTGCCATATCTTGGGTAGGAAAAATTTGTGTTCTTAGAAAAGGATGATCTTGGTTAGGAATCTTTAAACAAAGAATTTCTCACTAACTTAGTTGTTGAGAATAAAGACTTGGAACCTCTAGGACCCAACTCCATCACATTCAAACTTTTCAATGTGTTCTATCAACTTTCTTTCCAAGAATTTTCTTCCATATGGGAATTTAACATGGAAGGCATCTTTTACCTATTTGATCCCTCCGTCTCTAATCCTATCTTGATTTTTGGAGAGAAATTTCTCTAGAAATCGATTTTCACAAGCTTTTTAATGCTAAACACCTTAGGACCTTACCTCTTTGAATTCTCCATAGAATCATTACCTATACCATCAATGCTAGAGGAGAAAGCAATGAGAGAGTAACTCACAAAGATACTTTATTTCTCTATTGCTTGGAGAAAAAGGTAAAAATTTAAACTGGTAAGTTCATAATTGACTAATTTCTCATTCTCTAAAATAAATCTATCGGAACTCTTATGATCACATCTTTTATTACTCAAATTGCCAAATATGTGAATGCTCTTACCCCTACCAATGTTGCTACTCTTTCAAATCCTCTTGCTCCCATCAATATCAAGTACTTGAAACACTCAAAATGCATAGTGAAAGTTGATGGAGCATACCATTATGTTTTGGTGCTCAAGACATTAGAAATCAATAAAAGAAAAGGCCAAGAATTATTGATGAAAGCCAAGAGTCTTTTCAAGTAGAAATTTTCAAAACCTCAAACCTCTAGAACTCAAGGATACATCCTTGATCCTTCATCAAATTCAAGACCAAATTTCCTCCCAAACCTCTCATATTGATGATCTTACCAAGAGAGTCTCTCATCTTCATATGGGCTTTAGGGATATGCAAGAATTCATAGGAATTCCTAAATGTCCCCTATCGGATGAAGAAGGAGACGACGAAATGATGTCTACTGGCATCAGTGATGAAGCTTTAGGAAAGGAAGAAAAGGAAGAGGGAAATGGAAATAGTGATGATGATTATTCTCCCAATACACCCCTACTTTAACATTTGTATTTCTACTTTCTTGTATGATCTCTATAGATTTTGTTGGTCCTTAAATGAAAATGATCATACATGTTCCCTTGCATTTGCTTAATTTAATAAAATCTTTTTATCTTTGTCAAAGGGAGATAATTTACTTGAATTGGTATTTGAATTGGCATCAAAATATTAGAATAAGATTGCATATGTTAAGGGGGAGTAGAAGCATATACATGAAAATTTTTAAACAATTCAATTTAATTGCCAAAGAAAAAAGGGGGAGATTGTTAGCCAAGCCTTTATTTTGATTTTAGGCAATCAAATTGAATAGGACTAATATTTGTACCATGTTATTTTTTACAAGATTTCTTAAGAGCCTGACCGGACTATCAGCCAGGCCGATCAGACTTAAAGAAGCAGCTCGCTATACCGGACTCAAAGAAGCACCTCGTTATACCAAGCTAAGAAATGAAGATACCGAGCATAGCTTATCATACTTGACTGAACCAGCTGAAAGTCAATACACCTTCACCGAATTGACAAGCAATGAAGTGGTGAGCATGAATTGGAGAAACCGAGCCTATTGATATGGAGAAAGCACTGAGGATGAACCAAACATATAGAGCATGAGCTAAGCAACAAAATGAACATATCGAGCCTTAATCTGATAGAACCAAGGATAAGCATATTGACTTAACTCAAGATAAAGTATCCAGAAGAGATCACATTTGATGTCACTCTCATTTGATGAACGGACCACATGTCCTGACCGAACCACCATAAAGTCCAACTACACCAAGCTCAAGAAAAAACCTCAGAAGTCCCAGTAGAGCTCATGGTCACTAAGCACTCCAAAAATTTCAACATACCATGGCAGGCACAACCGGACCTGATGCAGTCCTACAGCATCGAGCCAGAGCTAAAAATTTAAAAAGTCTCAGTAATGCTCACGGTCGTCAACACTCTTAGAATCTTAGCATACCAGACGAAGACTAACTGAACCAAACAAGTCCCGAGCATACCACCAATTCAGACTTTAAAAATATATAGTCGTTATCTAGCCACTTAATTAGTGGATGCCATGTGTACTAGCCGTTGAATAACATTTATAAAAAATATATGAAAAGCACAATAGGATTGAACTCATTCTAACCATGCAGAGCTCGATCTGACTGGACTGAATGAAGTCTGACCATGCCAAGTCTAAACCAACCGGACCAAAGGCAATCCGACCATGAACCAGCTCGAAAAAGCAATTTTAGTGGGAGACAAGAGTCAAATATGTTGACTCCCACACCAAACGGCTAGTTAAAGACTTGAAGGTTATAAATATCACAAAGAATCACATTTTTGTGTAAGATTGTGATTGGAAGAGCCAAGTTTAATATCTTTCATTTCTTTGCATCAAAATTTATACTTGTATTCTGTAAGTGTTGGGTGTGAGCATTCAAACACCATTGTAAGTTTGAGTGTGAGCTTGGAAACACTGAGATTTTAGAGTGAGCCTGGGAAAACTCTTATTGGGCTACGAGGAAAATTCTCAAACCTTATAAAAGTTCGGTGTGAGCTTGTGAAAACACCAAGTTAGAGTTGAGCTTGTAAAAACTCAAAGATTAATGGAACCTTAATAAGTTGTTAAGGAAGTGGATGTAGGATTGAGGTAATCCAAATTACTATAAATTCTCTTATGTTCATTCTTCTCTATTCCTACTCTTGCTTTGATTTTTTTTTGATTTTTCAATCTGCCATCAATTCTTCAAATCAACCAATTCACCCTCCCCCCTCTTGGTTGCTATCTTAGGACAACATAAACCGTGATTAAAAATTTATCAAAACTTCAAATTTTTTCTTAACATATCTATAAATCCTCATATTAATTTTCTCACAGTTTTCCTCATTCATTTGCTACTTACATCTCAATTTACTTACCAACTCCTCAAATCTGTCAAAATTTCAATTCTTTTTCTAGCAATCTCACTTTCCAATTTTTTTTATATTTAAATCTTTATTAATTTAATGAGATTTAAACCATGAAATTTAGACATATATAAAAACTCTTATTAGAATTTCATATTTTATAGCTTATTTACTATGATTTTAAATTAAGTTTTTCTCAGCCAACAGATTCATATTCCATATCTATCCTTATGGCAGTACCTATTTTAAATTTCCTTTTAATACTAAATCTTCACTAAAAATTATAAAAATTTAAAAATAAGTCTTAGACACGTATATAAACTTATATCTAAATTTTCATGTTTTCTATATTCATTTACTATATTATTAAATTATATATATTCAACCCTTTAGATTCTTGTCTTATAGTCACAACTCTGGCAGTATCTATTCTTGATTCTATTTTCATAATTAAACGTTCATTAAAATTTATGAAATTTTAACCATATTACATATATATGGGATTGTGTGTAAATTTTCGGATTTATCTGGGTTCATTTACTATATTTTTCAAAAAGGTTCCTCAAATATTACAGATGTTGTCTCTGTTAGTATAACTTTAGTAGTTTATCTTCTTCTATTTTTAGTAATCATTAAATCAACTCTATAAATTATGAAAATTTTCACATAAATCATATACATACAGATGTAATTCCAGTAAAAATTTCAAGTTCATCAAAGTTTTCTAAATATATCTAACAATTCAGACAACTCATTCCTATTATAGAAATACATCAATTCCAGCATTAAGCATCTAAATATTTTAGGATTTAACTTCCATATAATCAATCCATTAATTATAGTAATTAAATTGGTTATTACATATTCTTTCTAAATCTTTTAAATTAAAAATATTTGGAATACTCACCTCTTAGTGCTCCTATCCCAATCTTCAAATTCATCTCTATTTCCAAACTTTAACCTTCAAGCTCCAAGTAACACCATCTTTGTTTTCCTTAGTTTCCCTTCCATTCTTATCTCTCTGCTCACTTGTTTTAGGTTCATTCATTTTATTATAACAGATTAGATGAGTAAAAGTTTGAGAAGGTTAATTTAATTAACTGAAATTTCAGATTACTCTTACCTCCTTGCTTCCTTTCTACATCATTTTCAAAAGCAACAATTGCGGGTGTTTCTATTTTTATATTTTCCCTTTTCAATAGCATATGGGAATGGAAAATAATATGGAAGTGTTAAGTATTTAGGTTTATAGTAGAAATGAATAGTTGGACAAGTGGTTATTCATTTTTAAATCAAATAGCCTTTTGCAAGTTGCATTTTCGATGGATGATGACGAATACAAATTAATTTGTTGACTTGTCATATCTAATGAGCTAGTCTTTTAAATACAACTTGTTTTCTTAGATACTTTAGGTGTCAAGCAATAAAAATAATCTTCCACTTAGCTTGCATTCTTCAAATAATTGTTATAAGACACTTGATGGGTTATTTGGCTTCATATTGCCACTAACCAACACGAGTTTAACTAACTTAATTTATTCTATATTATTTTATTTATTTATTATTATTCTTTTAGAAAAATAAATATGATTTTCTCTTTAACTTTCCCTCCACTGATTCTAATCTTTAATTTTTATTGTAAAGTATGTTTAGTTACTCTTTTACTTGGCAAACTTCTCTTTATTGATTTTAATGCATCATTTTATCTTGACATTTTCTTCTTTCTCCACATGTACGTTGTATGGTTTGTGCATGTATCTAATTTATTTTATCAACTTCCCTATACAATTATAGTCTAATAAATCTTAAGTAGTAATTTAAGTTAATTAATATGTATATGCCTTGTTTAGAATAACTTTTTTTATATATTTTTCTTAATCCTTCATAATTCAGATTATGTTTTCTCAAATTCCTAATTTCCTATTTAAATTCAAATTTTAAAAGGTACTATATAGAATTTGCCCCATCGGGTTAGGATATTACACTTTCTATACTATGGGTATATCAATAGTATCTTGAACTGGGTTATCAGTCAAGATCATTGTATGTATTGTATTAAGAAAGCATAAAGTCAAATAGTGGAACGCTTTTAGAAATTCTACCAATAAGATTAAAATAAAATAATAGATCCTAAAGAGAAATAATGTTGGTATTGATCCAAAGCTAGTTATTTTCTTTGGGGCCCAAAAAGCCTATTGTCAAGCCCTCCTTATAGTAGCAAAAACTGCTGAGGACTATAAAGCCATTAAAAAAATAGTTGGTTGAGTATATTTGTTCAACCTCTAAGCCCATAAAGTCCAACTCTGCTAAATCCACCAGCAAAGTTAAATCTCATTCTAAAGCCCATTCCAGAAGAAGAAAATAACCTTCCTCTTTTGATTCTTCTTCTACATCATCTATGATGTCATTTTTTACTAATAAAATATCTGACTCAAACTCAAATTGTTGTCTTAGTAATAAATATGATTGTTATGGAATTTTACCTTTTGTAAAAATAAAAAACAAAAAAGAAAAAGAAAAGAAAAAAGAAAATTAAAAGAGAAAAAGAAAATTTAAAAAAAAAAGAAAAAGAAAGAAAAAAGAGAAAAAAATAAAATATTTTTGATAAGGCAGAATGAACCTCATTTAAAAATTTATGCTGATAAGATATTGTTTATCTATAGTATCAGCCATGTGAAGCATCGATAAAGCTGTAGTAAAAGAGAGTTGTTCATCTATAGTTCTAAAAATAGTATAAACAGTGTAAAGCAAATAGTACCACTCAACAATATAGTATTCATATACACCAGACGTGTGAAGGTACAATATAAAGTAAATAATAATAATAAATTACTATTAACCTATAGTACTAGTCATGTTGAAGATACAGTAAAAGACAAAAGCCTTTATCTATATATGGAGCCATTTCTGAAACTTGAAGACATATCTTTAGAATTCCCAAAACCCTCTGAACTCTGAAGAATACTCTCCAAGCTTAGTTTGGTTTTCCAAACCCTCTCTCTCTCTCAAAAACCAACCAATTTTTGCTTCCTTTATTGCTGTAAAACTCTTATAAGTTATTTATTTTTATAAAATTTTATTTTGTATCTAAATTTTATCTTTGTATTAAGTATGCTCTTTACCTACATCTTAGTCTAATCTGGTACATTAGAAATTTACATTTATATTTTTTGTATTATTTTTGTTAATTTTCTTTAAAACTTTCTGTCATAAAACTTAGCTAGTCTTAGTATAAAGGCTAGAAACACAGTTATATATGCTACTGGCAGAGAGTAAGAGTTTATCTTATATTATCGTGATACAATGCCACATACTAGATGACTAAACTTTATATTTAAAGCTTTGTATTTGTATAATCCAAAAACCTTTGATAAGTGGTTATTGTTTTCTGTAAAATTAAAACTAAATGATATGATGTATTTGTTATATATTCTTTAACACTCTCTTAAATGTTTCTTTATTTTTTTGTATAGATCTAAGAGTGTGTATTGCCTGTTGCTTGGTAAATCCTTTAGGTTTGCTTGCTATCTTATATATGATCCTTTAGCTTTTTGTTGGTATTATTATATATTATATATTAACAATATGAAAAGTCACTAATTGTCACTAACTATCACTAACTTCACTAACACAAATCCAGCGTGGCTCAAATCATCATTAACTACACATTCATCATCATTTTATAATAAAAGCCAAAAGAAATCTAAAATTTTGGATGAACAATATGGGAAGTCACTAACTATCACTAATTATCACTAACTTGACCAACATAAATCTAATGTTGCTCAAATCATCATTAACTATACAATCATCATCATTTTATAATGAAATCCAAAAGAGCTCTGAAATTTTGGAGGAATAATATGGAAAGTCACTAACTATCATTAACTGCAACAAAATGCAGGTAACATTATTCAAACTCAGCATTCATCATCATTTTATAACGAACACATTTGTGAAAGTTTTATGAAATTTTGGAATAACACAATCAATACAAATAATGTTAGTTATGTGTTTATAAGTGCACCCAAATGCATTAAACAATTCATAAATCAATATTAACTCAATATTTATTGTCATCTTATTGCAAATCTCAAAAAAATATTTGCAGTATTGAATGAGATAGTAAACAATAATTGTCATTAACAATATTGAAAAAAAGAGGGACACATCATACTAAAATCTCACTTTGTTTTAAATATTTTACCCCTGCAATAGAATCTTTAATGGAACTTTTACCAAAAATAGTTGATTCTAAAGTTTTGCTTGATTCAACATACACCGCAGAATCAATATCCTCCTCAGTTCCATGCATTCGTTTTGATCCAACATTACCATCAATATGAATCTTGAAGTTTTGTTCCACAGCAATAGTATAAATTTTAAGAAGTTTGGTGGTATGTTCTATAGGAATGTTACAAAAGTCATAAGCATCATCATTATTCATATCATAAACATGTGCATCATCCTCTTGGACAACATGAATGGCTTCTGTCAATGAGGACAGCTATGCATATTCATTGTTACCATCATTGTAAAAATGATCTTCCAATATTGATTCTAGACCAGTTAACCATCCTTCAATTATTTGTCTCGAACACGATGGAGCATTGCTCTCCTGTCCAGATTTAAATGCACCTTCTTTAATATTTGTAAATAATAGATGTCTTAGTTTATTTTTAATAACAAATGCAAGGAACACGCTAAATGTCCTATCATCTACAACATTATAAAATAGTGTTTCATCAAAGCCAGTAAAAAAGTTGAACCCAAGTATTATCAACATTAAGCACATCTGATACTACTTTCCTTAATTCATTGAAATCAAGCTCTTCGTACAACACCATAAATTTTGTACAACTGCCAATATATTTGGAGGTGTCCAGATTAATTTTTTTCACCATCACAGATAAGGATGGCAACACTGAGCTTGGGCATTCCAAGGTGATAAATAAATTAATACCCCGTAATCATAAATAAGAAATAAAAAATTTAATCATATCATAATAATTCATACATTGTTTACTTGTAAACAAATATTTTAAAATGTTTCAGCTACACGCTTAAGTCATGTAAGTCTAATTTAGGAGTGTCTATAAAGGTAATATGAGGTTTTCCTCCTCCAGTCAAACTCAGTTAAGCACTTACCAAATTTGAATCCTACTGCATATTATACAAGGGTGAAGTGGGAAGTGTATTCAAATATAATTTGTGGAAGTTGGGGTAGAGTCAGTGGAAGTTAGTGACTGCTTATTTAAAGGTTTTCCTCCTCCATACACACTCAGTCAAGCACTTCTCAAATTAAAATTTTGCTACATATATTATACAAGAGTAAATTGAAAAGTGTGTTAAAATGAAGTTTGTAGTAGTTGCGGTAGAGTTAGTGGCAGTCAGTTATAGTTATTTCTAGTAATTGACTGCTTAATTAAAGGCTTTCCTTCTCCACACACATTCAGTCAGCCATCCCTTTGTTTTAAAATACTGTTGCAGATAAAATACAAGGGTGAATTGAAGAGTGTGCTAAAATGAAGATCGTGGCAGTTGGACATTAGTTAGTGGTAGTTAGTGGTTGCTTAATTATAGGTTTTTCTCCTCCACACACATTCTGTCAAGCACTTCTCAAATTAAAATCATGCTGTAAATATTATATGAGGGTAAATTTGAGAGTGTGTTAAAATAAAGTTTGCGGCAGTTGGGGTAAAGTTAGTGGCAGTTAGTAATAGTTAGTGACTGCTTAATAAAAGTTTTTTTTTGCTACACACATTCAGTCAGGCACTTCTCAAATTAAAATCCTGTTGCATATATTATACAATGGTGAATTGATGAGTGTGCTAAAATATAGTTCATGGCAGTTGAGGTATAGTTAGTGGAAGTTAGTCATAGTTAGTGACTGCTTAATTAAAGAATTTTCTTTGTCACACAGTGTTTTTTTAAAGCACTTCTCAAACTCAAATCCTATTGTATGTATTAAACAATGTTGTCCCAAGATAGCAATAAAGAGGGGGTTGAATAGGTTAATTTGAGGAATTGAGGGGAAATTGAAAAATTAAAATCAAACAAAAAATAAGAGTAGTAGAAGAGTAGAGTGAAAAAGAATGAACACAAGCGATTTATAGTGGTTCGAATTATCTCAATCCTATATCCACTTCCCTAACAACTTATTAAGGTCCCACGAGTCTTGAGTTTTTACTAGCTTATACCAAACTTTACAATGGTTTGAGATCAATCCTCACAACCCTTACAAGAGTTTTCTCATGCTCAATCTCACAACCTAAGTGTTTCCAAGCTCACACTCAAACTTACAATTTTGGTGTTTAATTGCTCACTCCCAACACTCTAACAATTTAATTGTTAATTGTTGTAAATGAAAAGAGAGTATGTTGTTTAGGCTTTTACAATCAAATATTACCTATTAATAAGATGGTTCTTAGGTTATATATAACCAATATGGTCCAACTAGCCATTATAAATTTATGATGTTATTTAGTAGGTTAGTCCTTCTGTTTATAGAAAATACCAATAGGTAGCGGTTGTCCTGGCACAGAGGATGGTCACCCAAACACAATGGGTGGTCATCCTTAAGCTTGGGACGATCGCTCCTTTTGAAAATTTTTCAAAGGTCAAATGTAAGTGCTCTGCTGGTGGAATCTTGCCCATGTTGTGGCTGTCAGGATGGTCACCCAAGGTCCAAGGGCAGTAGCTCTTTTTGAATCTGAAAGTGGATTTACAATGGTCATTCCATATTGCACTCCTTCATTGGACAAAATAAAATTTCGCCAAAATATGAAAGTAGCGATCGCGCTAGGATTGAAATAGTGGTCTGATTGGGTGTCTCGCATCGAACTCCTGGGCGCACCTAAGGTCGCAAACACTATTGCCAATCCTTGTGATTTTCTCTTAAAATGGATGGACGGTCGCAACATTGGAGGGACGATCGTGATGAGGTATAGAGAAACCACTCTTTAGACCACGCTTGTCACCGTGTTCCCTACATTGAATGTTGAAGATTTGGTCACTTGCGGTGTGATCATCCTAATAAATGGATGGTTGCTTATATTGGCTGCCTTAGGTCGAGATTCTAACCGCGTACTTTACTGTGACTCAACTTGTTCTTCAAATCATCAGGGGCGGTTGTCCTTGGGTCTGTAATGACCGCACCTTTTGCCTTGTCATGGAAATATGTTGAGCAACCTATTCCTGCAATAAGTGTCTTACAAACATGTTAAATGCATCATTCAATTTGAGTGTCAAAGATCAAAATTGAGGTTATTTGGCTAACAATCTCCCACTTTTTGACTTAGGCAATCAAATGGAATGATGATAAAGGATAAACAAAATAATAACAATCTTTGCTTTTAGGTTAACAACTTGTGGCTTTTAATTTTTCTTAATCTCCCCCTAAATGTATGCATTATCTAAGATGATTTGTTTCAATTAATCATTTTAATTGTTCTTCCTTTTAGCCAATTGATCATCTTTGAATTGCATCTTATTATTTGCATATTGCATTTTAAATTCAAACAACATCTCATGTCAATGCATAATCTCATGTCAATGATATCAGCATCATCCATGTCTTTTCCCCCTTTGACAAAGGCAAAAAGACAAAGAAAAGTAAAGATACTGATAAAGAAAAAACTGAAATGTTCATTAATAAGAAATGAAGTACACAAACATTGAAGGAAACACAAAAAGGAAAACATAAGGCATAACAGAAAGAAGAAAACAACAATAAACAAGCTAATGTCATCTCCCAAGGATTCTTCTTCAAAGGGGCTCTCTTTATATTCACTTATATCCCATTCTTTTAAATCACATTGAGGCAACTCTATTTTACCTTGCATGTAATTAAGATCATGGTGCGTATGGGATATAAGGTCAATCTTCTTATTCAAGTGCTTGAACCTCTTAGATACATCCTTAGCAAATTGCTAAGGATAAGTTTGGTTGGAGAGTAAACTTTGCTAGGTTTGGAGGTTGAAGCTTTGTGAGGCAACTCCACAGCAACTTCCATAGATTCTCCTTCTCCTTTTATGGTGTACCTTGGCCTCTTCTTATGTCTATCCACCACACCCTTCTTGCCAAAAAATTAGACATAAGAACCATCAACCTTCGTGACACATCCAACATGCTTTAAATATTTTATGGTGATGGCACAAAAGGAAAGGTCAAATGAATTCCTCAAGGTGACTAGGTTAAGATCATTTAGCAAGTTTAAATGTCTAGCTATTTTGGTAATATGGGAGGAAAGAAAGAAGGTTCTTGACCTTGTAATAGCATGATGATAGAGGGTGTCAATTAAAATTTTTGGTGCGTTCATAGGAATGTTGTAGGTAAAGGCATATAGGAAGATCAAGTCCCTTTTGGTGACTTTCTCATTTCCATCAGCCCTTTGATAGATTGTGTAGGTAATGATCCTATGTCGCATCTAATGTATGAGGGATTTAATGTATCTAGCCTTGGATTCTTTTTCAAAAGATTTCTCCACTGAAATTTCTTGCAAAAAGGTAAAAATGGCTTGTTTGGAGAAGGCAATGTCATTGTAGGAAGTGGCTCCACCTAAAGGAAAGTCCCAAATCTTACTAAAATCTTCTAGGGTTAAAGCATGATATTGATCAAACAATTTAAATCTAATCCCATACCACCCTAGGGCTAAATTTGCACTCTTCTCAATTTGAAGAGATATTAGAAACTCCTTACTAAGGCTAGGGTAACCTACCTCTTCAGGAAAAATAAATTTTCTCCACCCAAGAACATTAAGCAACCTATCAATTTCTTCCTTGATGTTGAGAGCAATAAGCATACCTCCAAATGGGCTTTTGGTTCCCTCCATTTTCTTCCTTTTGAGCATGGCATACCTTATGTCTTCTTCTGTAGTTTGGTGATGAGGTTTGTGGATTTTTTCACCTCTTCTAGATGGTGAAGGAATAAGAGGTGCCTCTTGTGGTTCCCTAATGACAATACCCGAAGGTTTCTTCCCCTTTCCCTTTCCCTTGGATGAAATTTTCTTCTTAGGGACCATTTGGTGCAAGAAAGATGGAAGAAATTAAAAAACAAAGTATGCTATAGAAAGAGATGGATTTTAGATGATTTTGAGTTTAGAGGAAAGTTTATATGCTAAGAGTGATTAAAGAAGTATGTAATTGAAGTTAAGTGGCCTTAAATAGAGAAAATATGAACAAATAGTCGTTTATGGTTGTTAAGAATTGAAAAAATGAGACCGACACACTGCCAACGGTTAAAAAATTTTATGCAGAGTATACAAGGTGCAATCACCTAACGCCCGTGAGAAGCTATGGCCTAACCATTATACAGTGAGGTGTGCTCACTACCTGAGAGAAAGCTTATAACGGTTGAGACTTTTGAAATTCTTGCTACCATCCATCATCTCTGCCCGACTGCTCGCTGAAAGGTCATCTCGAATGAACCTATTCAGTGGACTCACGAACGCGATTCCTGGCAAGGTGACAGTGTTGAACAATGAAAAAAGAATAGAAAGAAATAAAGAAGATAAGTTTTGGTATGAACAATGTATGATCAAAATTGAATGTTTTGAATGATGATAAAGTCTAGCATACATATCAATATTCAACATACTACAACATTTATTCATTAAAGAAGTTTCCATCAATCATACCTAAGTTATGCTTAATGAAGTTTAGTCTATATTCATTAAAAGGTTTTATAAAGAAATCAGCAAGTTGATTATGTATATCATTGAATTCTAAAATAATATTTTAGTTTTGTTCATTATCCCTTAAGAAATGATATCTGATATCTATATGTTTAGACCTAGAATATTGGATTGGATTCTTGGATAAGTTAATGGCACTAGTGTTATCACACTTAATAGGAATATGATCAAACACTTTACCATAGTCGAGCAATTGTTGCTTCATCCATAAAACTTATGTGCAACAAAAATATGCCGCAACATATTCGGCTTCGGCCATAGACAAAGCAACAGATACTTATTTCTTGCTAAACCAAGAAACTAGATAATCACCAAGAAAATGACATGCCCTGGTCATGCTTTTTCTATCCAAGAGACTACTGGCGTAATCCGCATCTGAAAATCCTAAAATGTCAAATGATGTGTTTTTAGAATACCAAAGTCCTAAATACAATGTACCATTCAAGTACTTCAAAATTCTTTTAGTGGCATTCGAGTGTGATTCTTTTGGACAATATTGAAACCTAGCACATAAGCATACACTAAATATTATATCGGGTCTAAAGGCGATTAAGTAAAGTAGGGATCTGATAATACCTTGATATTTCTTCTCATCTACTACCTTACCACTTTCGTCTTTGTCAAGTTTCAATGATATGCAATACCCTTATACTCTATATATGTATAATACATACACCCAATATATGTAAAATATGCATATACGATATAAAAATATCACAATTCGATTTAATAAAATTTTTCAATTTTCAATTCAAATTCAAAAATACTTTAATATATATATTTAGTAATAAAATATTCTTTATTTATTATATAATTATCAAAATAACATTTTAATATAAAGCCTCAGAGAAAAATTCAACAGAGTTTTGTCTGTAATTTGGACATTCCAAAATTTCAACAAAATCACAACCTGCATAAAACAACTCCCAACAATATCACATCACCATTTCGCCAATACTTCACAATTTCTCCATATTTTCTCAAAATATTTATAAATATACATACTTGTATTAAAACACATTTAAAATTCCATATTACAAAGTTTATCCCAAAATATTCCCTATAATTTACAATTTATTCTCCAAAAATATAATCATAAAATAAATCATAACCAATTGTACTATGATATAATATATATATATGCATGATGGAAAAATGGCTTTGATCTTGACATTGCAAAAACTAACTCAACAAGCAACTTCAATCTAGACCCAACCTGGTCTAATAGAACTCTCCGGCTTCACTGGATCTCCCCTGTCACCTACGCGATAAATTATAATCGTGCTAAGCTCAATACAAACTTTGATAACAATAAAACAGTAAAGAAATGCCAATGCAAAATGCTTATCAATATCATATCTCATATTTTTTCATTTAAACATATTTTTCAATCACTTCACTTTTCACATAAAAGCAAACACAAGCATGGGCATAAATGATTCAATATACTATTCAAATCTCAGAGTTACTGTTTTAGTCCATATTGACACCCAGTGTCTAGCCCGAAGGCAAGTGACGCCTAGCGTCTAGCCCTAAGGCAAATCATAGTGATGCCCAGGATCTAGCCTGAAGGCAAGTTACATCCAACGTCTAGCCCGAAGACAAATTAAATAGTTGCTTAAAAGCTAGCCCTAAAGACAAATAATGAGGATAACCTCATAGGCATGCCACCAAACATAAAACTCTGAAAATTGAATAATATACTTGGCACACAATTAATTCACATTTCTCATTAGCAATCTTTTTCTCATTTTTTCATAATCAAGCTAGACACATTACCTCATTTTTCATTATCTATTAGGCACATTGCCTTATTTTCTCATCTTTTTCTCACTTTTCTCATTTTTCTCATTTTTAGCAATATCAATTCATCACATTTCATCATATCATCACACTGCATCACATTTTACCTTAAAAATCATCACCCAAATATTTTGGATAATTTTACATAATTCACATATGATTCATATTTTATACACTTTAGCCATTATCAATGGCTTTTTAACAATGTCCTTAATGCATACACAACAAATGACATTACGCAAACACTTTGAGTCATTTTCAGATAATACACATATTTCACATTTTATATAATTTAGCCATTAACAATGGCTTTTCACTGTGCATTTAATACATATATGATATTACACATGTCATAATACATTATTCATACATGTTCCATGTATCAAGTAGCTTAACATATTTTCTAATCCAAAATGTGTTAAGCCCAATATAATGCAAATATGTCCAATTCATCCAAAGTTTGTACTTGTCTCTAAAAGCAACCAAATGCAAGCCATAAACCAAACACCAACATTCTCTTCCAACTTGCCCTTCAACACTTGGATTGGAAATGTAATATCCTCATGTATACCTTAAAAGTTTTGATTATGTTATTGTTATATATTGGATTGAATATATGTGTTAAATTACAAGAGAAAAGAAGTTGGGAAAAGAATGTATAGGTATTTGTGTTTTGAGAAGAAAAGAGGGTGTAGAGAGAAGTGTATATGTTGTTTATATGGTTGTATAACTAACATATACATTGGTCAAAAGGGTTGGTCAATACAAGATGATATTTATTTGTGGCATGTGAAATTATATATATGGGTATATATGAGACAAAAGATTAATTAAATGGATGAAGGGCATGGAGGTAATTTTCTTTGGTTAAGTTGCATGGTGGAGATTAAAAGAAGAAAAGTGGTTGACTTGTTGGTATTTTCTTCTTTCTTTCTTGAAGAGGCTGGCCATTGAAGAAGAGAAAGAGCTAGGGAGGTGTTTGAAGTTCTATAATCAAATTGAAGAAGGAATCAAGGGTTTTAGTTAGAGATTTGTGGAATTTCTTCATTTAAGGTAAGTTTTCTCTTGATTTCTCTTGTTCTATTTGGAATTTTGTTTGAGTTTGATGGAGTGTGTTTGTGTATGGTGTGTGTAAAAGTGTTGAAATGGAATTAAAGATAAGAAGCTAGGTTGGTGTTGGTGATGGAAGAGTAAGAGTTGTGTTTAGTGAATTTTTTTTCTGTTTTACAATTAGTAAAGGCTGTGACTTGTATGATTTTTAATTAATTATAGAAAAATGTTCTTGAAGTGAATTTTCGATATGTTGTGCCTCTATGAGTCTAGAATGACTGAAAAATATGTTGATTCGATTTTGGAATGGTTATGAGTTTAGAAAGATTATTTTTATTAGACCTGTTCCAGCAGGTACCTTAACTGAGACAGCTATATTTCGGGATTTTTAATAAAATGTAGAAAAATCATATCCAATTGAATTTTGGATATGTTGTTTCTTAGTGAGTCTAGTATTTGAGAAAAATAATTTGGAACCACGTTGATTGAATTTGATTTATGGAATTCACAAAGTTCAGAACTGCTGCTAGGATGCAGGGCAATTGGGGCAGTCTGGTTAGGTGAACTATTTGACCAAGATTTTGTGTTCAGTTTGATCTGAAATTTTAAAGGAATGATTTTAAGATACAAAACTAAATTCTGTAAAAATTTTAGAATTTTTAGTCAAGTAGATTATTTTATACAATTTTTCAAAATAAGGATAAAATGGAGTCTTAAACCAGAATGTACTATTCATATGGTCATTTTGCTAATATTCCTTTTGGATTAGATTGTGAAGAGGTTGAATTGCCCTAACCGTGTCCCTCAAGTGGTGCTGCCCGTGTCCCTCAAAGGTTTTGAAGAGATTGGGTTGCATTAAACTAAATGTGGAGAATTCTTGGAAAGAAAAGAAATGTATAGATTGATGGGACTAGTTCTTGAGGTAAGTACCAATACATATGATTGTATTTAATTACATAATTTGAGGCTTAACACATTTGTTTGCAAATGTGTTAAGTGATCTATTATATTGTTAACATAATTGGACTAAGGTGATGATTGAATGATGTGAAGGATGTGAAGATCATTAACAAGGTAAGCATAAACCCTATTTGATTGTATATCCTTATATGTCTTTGAACATTAACACATTGGGATGAAAGTGTTAAATAAGCTATTATATTGTGAATGTAAATGAAGAATATATATAAAGGATGAAATATGAAATGGGAAAGGTAGGAAGAAATGAGGATCATTCTTAAGGTATGTGCAATTTGTTATGATAAATGCTCTAGTAATGAATGATGTTAATGTGTTTTGAGAAGTGAGAAAATGTTATGTTATATGCATTGTGAATCTTGTGTATGGCAATGTATTATATGAATAATATACTTTGAAATGTGATATCAATGATGCTATATGTATCATATGGATTGAGATATGATATGATATGAAGCCATTGTGATTGGCTATGATAATTCAATTGAAAGAGATAAGGCATGTTGGCCTAATTGATGATGAGATTGATAATGAAATAATAAATGAATTGTTTGTTTAATATGTTATTCAGTTTCAGAGTTCTGGATTTGGGTGGCATGCCTAAGAAATGATGAAAGGTAACAGTCTTGCCGGGTTGAGGATCTCCTCATATGTGTTGAGTTGATGGTCCAAGAGACTGGGTCTGTTACACTATGAGAATTGTGAATATGAGATATATGATTATATATGATTTGTAACAGTCTTGCCGGGTTGAGGATCTCCTCATATGTGTTGAGTTGATGGTCCAAGAGACTGGGTCTGTTACACTATCCATGGATAGAGATACATGTATATACATTGCCTACGGGCGTGATGATTGTGACTATGAACCAAAGCAGTAACTCTGAACTTTGAATAACATATTAGTGTTTTGGGCCCGAGTCTGTCTTTATTGTCAATGTGAAATGCAAGTATTGAAATACTGATTGTGAGTATTAATAATGAATTATGCTTGGTGAATTGTGAATAATATAATGTTATTAAGTGTAATATGTAAATGAATTGTGGTTGATGATAAAGGTTGTCTTTATTGGAAATATGATTTATGATTTATATGATATGTAAATTGTGTATTGCAATAATGAGTGATATGATGTGTAATGTGTGTATTGCAATAATGAGTGTATGATATGTAATGTGTGTATTGCAATAATAATTGGTATGATATGTAAAGTGTGTATTGCAATAATGGTTGGTGTGGTATATATATATAATGTAGGGGTATTAATATATTGGTTTTGAGTATTGGTGATGCATTGGGGTTGGTGATAATATTATGTATATATATACATCATATATGA
Organism: Garcia nutans; assembly: GCA_947685225.1. Taxonomy (NCBI): domain Eukaryota; kingdom Viridiplantae; phylum Streptophyta; class Magnoliopsida; order Malpighiales; family Euphorbiaceae; genus Garcia; species Garcia nutans. The sequence continues at coordinate 44,530,921 of CANTUV010000037.1, forward strand.
AATTAGCTAGGATATATTAAAGATAAAATTAAAAAGAAAAGAAGATATGATAAGAACTAATTATATATTGAATCGATGTATCATTATATATCAATACTTCTATACTATATGTTTATATTTTATATTTGGACTACTAAGCTCTCGGGCTTAGCGCGGGTGTTTATTCGCGCAGGTATATAGATGGAAGATATGAAGTCTTTGTTATGCCACAAGAAGAGTAAAGTTTGTCGAGACCAACTAGAGGGTAATGCATACATGTATAAATTTTAATTATGATGTATTTCTGACGAGAGAGTATTTATATGTATAAATGAAGTTTTAATAAAGATAATGATTTTGTAAATGTTATTTAAATTAATGTATTATGGTTTGAACTCTGTTACAGGTTTTTAAAAGGTAACGAAAAGTGACATCCTTATACTTTATATATTTACTGTATGTATACTAGGTATACGCATAGTACTTATATAGGGTATCGGGGTGTTACAGGAAAAATCAATTCTCCTCAATGCCTATACCAAATGTGATCATAAATAATCATTTAGTATCACACTTAAAGACATTTCTAATCTTAAATCATAATTAAACACCATTCAAACTAAAATTCTAAAGTTAAGGCTATCCTCACTTTAACTTTGAAAAACCATATTGAACCATTCAATTTGGTGTTTTAAGTTTATTTATATTATTAAAAATATATTATAACAAGTTTAAAATAATAAAACCAATTAATTCACCAACTTTGAAAATACCATTTTCTAAAACCCTAAATCAATAATTCCATTCTCAAGCTCCAATCACTTAGACAAATTCAACATTTGGCTTTAAAATACTTGTATATGCATCAAAAAAAACTCATTTACAATCAATTTGCACAATCAAAACCCATGGCTTCACAAACTCAAAAATTTCATAACCCTAAATTCTCTCTCTTCACCAATCTTTACTTAAATTTAACCATTTCTTCAATCCAACCTTAAAATCATTATTAACAACCTAAAACAACTTCATTCATACCCAACTATTTATGGTAGAAATCATTAAAAATTCCTCTTGAAACCTTAGAATCCTTCAATTTTGGAAGCTTAAAAGAAGAAAATCCTTGGCTTGATCACCCATGGAGGTTCGGCCTTCGCTTGAAGAAGAAAAAGATCACTTTTATATTTTCTCTTCCCTTCCACTTTCATATAAGACCATATATATAATATATTATATTATATTTTTAGTTAATTAATTATTTATTTATTTAATAAAATCTAAAATTTACATCTTTCATTCAAAAATAAATTATTTAAAAATTATTTAAATAATTTTAAATTTCCAAAGTATATTTATAAAAATGCCCTTTGACTTTGACTTTGACTTTTCCTTTAAAAGATTTGACTTTTGTTGACTTGTATATATATTATATATATTTTGCATATATATCATATATACATTTTACTTTTTCATTTAAAATTCTTTTATTTTTTATTGAAATCATTTATTTAATTTATCCAATTTAATTTTAATTTATTTTATTAAATTTTTAAAAATTTCAGATGTTACAATTCTCTCCCCCCTTATATAATTTCGTCCTCGAAATTATTCAATACCGTGATAAATCATCCAACTCAAAATAAAATCTTAAAAATTCATATGAAATTAATCATCTCATTAAATAATTATTTCATTAAATCGCATAATTTTCACTCTCCCCCTTAGGATCATTCTCAATTACCTTTTCACAATTTCATAATTCTTCATTATATTTTCTACTTAATCAAACAATCACAATGATTATCATATCATCAACTGAATTGTCATTAGACAAAATTAATTTATCTCTTTAATATATATGCACCACACATCTATTACACTCAAGATATTTGATCACTTTATTATCTTAAAAAATATATATACTTTTATAACCTTAAATTTAAAGGTTAATAACTTATATTTTAACACTGACTATTTTGTTATTACAGTTATTTCCAGTATTGTATCTCTATTAAATTATCACCTTATTTAAACTTATAAATAGTTATCTGTAAAAATCACAAATAATAACAATTCTCAATTCCAAAATAACAAACCTTAACTTAATAATCTTCTATACTTCCTCACCTTGATTTTACTTTCTATACTATTACCATGTATTACCTCAAGATTATCAGTATATAACAATAAAATCTTATTTCTTTATTAAAATTCATTCTCACAGGCTATTCATCAACCCAAAATATACATACATTCCCATCACAATATAGTTAACATATTTTCTTATAATCATTTACAACTAATCTTAACTCTTTTCTTAGCCATATACATATCAGAAACATTACATCATATACATTATTACACATCTCTCAGATTCTTAATACAATTATATAAATTTGAATCTCAATGATTACTTGTAACTTTCATATTTCAGATCAATTGATCTAACTATTTCAATATGACTATTACAGTCTTATTCCATTTAATTAAATTTCAGCCTACTTTAAATTCAATAATTTGTTTCAATTCATAACCTAACTCAATTAGGTCAAACTTATTCCTAAATCTTTTTGGATTCATCTTCACGAATAATATTCATTTCAACTTATTGGAGCTAATGATTGTATATAGTTAATATACTTTACTTTTAATTTTACTTTTACTTTTTTTCATAGAATTTTTACATAATTCTCATGATTGGCTCTTACCTTAATCACTTCCCCTAGTATCATTCACTTTAAATGTCATTTTCATCACATTATTTATATTATATCATTTTTAAACACGTTCAAGATAACTCTTAATCACCTTTCATAATTCCTCTCATTTATCATCTCTTCACATTACTTATAGTTACCTTACTTACATAACTATTTCCTTACACATCATTTGTAACTCATCATATTTTTATAATTCTCTTCTGCTTCCACACTGTTTATAGCCATAAATAAATTTTTAAAAATACGATTATGAGTTCCAACTATACTAACCCCCAAGTATTGCTTGTATCTCATAAAGCAAAACTATCAATTTCATCAAATATATTTCACAATTGTGTCATCTCAAGCCCACACTCGTGGGTTACAAATAAACATTACATGCACTATAAATTTCCTCAAACAGTTTTTGTCTCGCTGTCACGTCCATGACTCGTTGGTTACACGCCTGTAGCATCTCAAAATTACACATTTTATACACATTATTACTTTACTATTATCATTTCTTCATTGTTTATATTATATATATATATTTAAACACTTTTCTCAGTTTCCACATTCATAACCATATTTCACTTCCTTTCCATAATTTTTCAAATTTATCAAGTGATCAATTTACTCATGCTCACTTAATATATTATATCATTTATAAATTTTCTCAAATTTTCACACAATTATCATATTCCTTAATTCACATACTCACTTAACATAATCGTGAGTCACAATGTGACTCATCTCCACATTTTATCATTTTTAACAAACACATACATATTATATTGCATTTTATATTCCATCCCAATTTCATATTTTTATTGTCATCTTTTCAAGTCATTTTTAACATAGTTCATACTTTTAATCATATTCTTTTTTTCCATGCTTTTTTCCCTTCCACACACAAAAATATTGTTTCTCACATAAATTTTTAACCACATACTCATTTATACATGTCATTTTAAAGAATATCTTTTTTTTTTCTCTAAAGAATGCCCACATACATAATAGCATATATTGCCAATTAAATTAAATGTTATAAAAGTATGTCTAACCATATAATCCTTTATTCTCTTCTCTTACAAATGTTTTTAATTATTTGCATAACGTCTATTATAAAGATTATTAATAAATATAAATTCTTCATTTATTTATATCCCATGTACACTTTAACTCAAAATTCAAATCACAAATTCAGTTGTTCATTATAATAATACATCCATACATTTTAAATTATTTCGATCACTAACTTCCAAATTCTTTAATTCCCGATCACTAACTTCCAAATTCTTTAATTCCTGTTACACATTTTTTTTCTTTCTTTTTACATAGAAATGTCAAATTCTCTTTATATAAATCATACTTTCAACTCCTCTGATGAATTGATCTCATTGCCATTTTTGATAATCATTTAATATCAATTACAACTACTCCCACAATTTACTCTTTAGGTTTCAATTTATTATATCCACTTAAATCAACTAAATCATGCTTTGATTAATCAATCAACTACCCTTCATGGAGTATATTAAAAAGTCATTTATTATACAATCATCTTATATCCATTATTAAATCTTTATATCCACCTTAGATATTCCAAAAATATGTTTATTACTCTTTCTCATTATATCCATTTCCACATAACACCTCAATGAACACATCTTAATCATGCATTCAAATATGAATTGTAGACATAACCTCAACTCGCTTTAACTTAGTAATCCCTTTATATAGATATATATTTTAATTATTCAATATAAGAAATAACATTTAAATCCTTACTTAGTCATAGTCACTCTTGATTTAACCAATTCTATATTTCATATTAACATATTCTCAGTATATTTCTATAATAAATAATTTACCGTTATATACTATTTCTCTCTTTAATTTCTAATTAAGAACTCTTTGCTCTAAATTATTAAAACTCCATATTCAATTTTCATACCTTTATCCATCCATATATATATAATCATAATTTTTTTCATTCATTTATCACCTGAAATTAATTTATTACTTACTTACGCAAATCCGCTTAACTTTCTCGCTTTTATGTCAAGCTCACCTTCAATTTTTCATTGCATTTCTTTTTTTTTTTTTACTTACCAATTCATTATAAAAGAATATGAGCTTTTATCCATATGCACTTGACACGCATATGAACTTGTATTTAAACTTTTAGTTTTTCCAAGTTGATTTATTATATTTAAAAATTAAGTATTCCAAACCCACAGCATCTGTCTCTTTATTAATTTCTCTAACAACACCCGGTTATCCATTTTTTCTAGGTATCAAATCTTAATAAAAATTCATGAAATTTTAATCATATGTTCTAGGAATCACATATATGATATGGTGTGTAAAGTTTCAGATTTTTCTGGGTTGATTTATCATAGTTTCTAAATATGTTTCTCAATTTCTATAGATTCTGAGTTGTTGGAACTGCTCCAATACTCTGTGTTCTTTTATTTTCTTAATTAAAGATCCATCTTTAAAAATTATGAAATCTATATATTGAATTCTAACATATAGAGAAATTTTCTATTAAATTTTAAACTCATCCCACATTCTTAGATTTGTCCAGCAATTTGAATATCACTTTGCAGCACACTTATAAATATTTTTGTAACTATCATACTCATCTCTCCAACTTTTCATTTCATATCTTAGATTATCTCTTAGATTATTTTCCTCAAGTTTACTTATTCATCAATTGAATCAACTATGAATCTTAATTTCAAATTAAAAGTTCTAAAAATTCTCAATCCATAATCTTTAAAATGACGCTTCCACTGCGCCACTCTAATCTATGCAACCGAAATGTCATCTTACATCGAATGGACATTGCCACATCAAAGATAGATAAAATGCCAGTGATAATGCATGTATCTCAATTTAAAAAGCCTATTTAAAATCTCTCTTTTCTCTCCCTAACAACCCACATAGGTTGAGAATCTCAAACATAGGCTCTAATACCAAAATGAATGTGACACCCTTATACTCTATAGATTTATAATACATACACCCAGTATATGTAAAATATGCATATATGGTATAAAAATGGCACAATACAGTTTAATAAAATTTTTCACTTTACAATTTAAATTCTCGAATACTTTAATATATATATATATATTTAGTAATAAAATATTCTTTATTTATTATAGAATTATCATAATAACATTTTAATATAAAATCTCTGAGAAAAATTCAACAGAGTTTTATCTGTAATTTGAACATTCCAAAATTCCAACAAAATCACAACTTGCATAAAACAATTCCCAACAATATCACATCACCATTTCGCCAATACTTCACAATTTCTCCACATTTTCTCAAAATATTTATAAATATATATAATCGTATTAAAACACATTTAAAATCCCATATTACAAAGTTTATCCCAAAATATTTCCTATAATTTACAATTTATTCTCCAAAAGCATAATCATAAAATAAATCATAACCAATTGTACTATGATATAATATATATATATGCATGATGGAAAAATGGCTCTGATTTTGACGTAGCAAAAACCAACTCAATAAGCAACTTCAATCTAGACCCGACCTGGTATAGTAGAACTCTCCGACTTTACCGGATCGCCCCTGTCACCTGCAGGATAAATTACAGTTGTGCTAAGCTAAAAGCTTACTTGTACAAACTTTGATAATAATAAAATTGTAAAGAAATGCCAATGCAAAATGCTTATGGATATCATATCTCATATTATTTCATTTTTAACATATTTTTCAATCATTTCACATTTCACATAAAAGCAAACACAAGCATGGGCCCAAAGGGTATGCTATTCAAATCCCAGAGTTACTGTTTTGGTCTATATTGATACCCAGTGTCTAGCATGAAGGCAAGTCACGCTTAATGTCTAACTCGAAGGTAAATCATAGTGATGCCCAGCATCTAGCCCGAAGGCAAGTAACGTCTAATGTTTAGCCCGAAGGCAAATTAAATAGTTGCTCAAAAGCTAGCCTTGAAGGCAAATAATGAGGATAACCTCATAGGCATACCGCCAAACTCAGAACTCTGAAAATTGAATAACATACTAAGCACACAATTAATTCACATTTCTCATTAGCAATCTCTTTCTCACTTTCTCATAATCAAGCTAGGCACATTGCCTCATTTTTCATTATCTATTAGGCACATTGCTTTATTTTCTCACTTTTCTCATTTATAGCAATATCAATTCATCACATTTAATCATATCATCACATTGCATCACATTTTATCTTAAAACTCATTGCCCAAATATTTTGGGTAATTTCACATAATCCACATATGATTCACATTTGATACACTTTAGCTATTACCAATGACTTTTTAACAATGTCCTTAATGCATACACAACAAATGGTATTATCCAAACACTTTAGGTCATTTTCACATAATACACATATTTCACATTTTATACAATTTAGCCATTAACAATGGCTTTTCACTATGCATTTAATACATATATATGTGACATTACACATGTCATAGCACATTATTCATACATGTTTCATGTATCAAGTAGATTAACACATTTTTCAATCCAAAAGGTGTTAATCCCAATGTAATAAAAATATGTCCAATTCATCCAAAGTTTGTACTTACCTCTAAAAGCAACCAAATGCAAGCCACAAACCTAACACCAACCTTCTCTTCCAACTTGTCCTTCAACACTTGGAATGAGCAAATCAATTCTCCTCAATGCCTATACCAAATGTGATCATAAATAATCATTTAGTATCACACTTAAAGGCATTTTCAATCTTAAATTATAATTAAACACCATTCAAACTAAAATCCCAAAGTTAAGGCTATCCTCACTTTAACTTTGGAAAACTATATTCAACCATTCAATTTGGTATTTTAAGTTTATTTATATTATTAAAAATATATTATAACTTATTTAAAACAATAAAACCAATTAATTCACCAATTTTGAAAATACCCTTTTCTAAAACCCTAAATTAACACTTCCATTCCCAAACTCCAATCAAACGTAGCTGAATCCAACATTTGACTTTAAAATACTTGTATATGTATAAAAAAAACTTATTTAGAATTAAGTTTTACAATTGAAACCCATGATTTCACAAACTCAAAAATTCCATAACCCTATATTCTCTCTCTTCACCAATCTTTACTTAAATTTAACCATTTCTTCAATCCAACCTTAAAATCATTATTAACAATCCAAAAACAACTTCATTCATACCCAATTAAGAAATTAAAACATATTACTTCAAAAGTCCAAAATCAACATATTCATAAAATCATGGATTTTCAAGGAAAAAGTTGAAAAACTTACTATTTATGGTAGAAATAATTAAAAATCCCTCTTAAAACCTTAAAATCCTTCAATTTTGAAAGCTTGGAAGAATAAAATCCTTGGCTTGATCACCCATAGAGGTTCGGCCTCCACTTGAAGAAGAAGAAAAAGAAGATCACTTTATATTTTCTCTTCCCTTCCACTTTCATTTAAGGCCATATATATAATATATTATATTATATTTTTAATTAATTAATTATTTATTTATTTATTTAATAAAATCCAAAATTTACATCTTCCATACAAAAATATATTATTTAAATAATTTTCAATTTTCAAAATATATTTACAAAAATGCCTTTTGACTTTGACTTTTTCTTTAAAAGATTTGACTTTTGTTGACTTGTATATATATTATATATATTTTACATATATATCACATATATATTTCACTTTTTCATTTAAAATTATTTTATTTTCCATTAAAATTATTTATTTAATTTAACCAATTTAATTTTAATTTATTTTATTAAATTTTTAAAAATTTTGGATGTTACATGATATGCTCATGAGTGTCTTACTAGTCTTACTACCATCCATTTCAAATTTTTTGAAGAGTTCATTTGTGCACTTGGATTGGTTGATGGAGATTTCATCTTTGCATTGCTTGATTTATAGTCCAAAGAAGAATTTGAGTTTACCTATTATGCTCATTTCAAATTTTCTAGTCATACATAAAGCAAATTCCTTGCATAAAGATTCATTAATAGCACCAAATATAATGTCATCAACATATATTTGGACAATTAAGATGTTATGCTTATTCTTTTTAACAAAAAAGAGTTGTGTCCACATTGCCTTTTGAAAAGCCATTTTCAAGCAAATATGTAAAAAGTCTATCATACCAAGCTCTTAGAGCTTGTTTCAATCCATATAATGCTTTGGTAAGTTTAAAAATATGATTTGGAAGTTTATAATCTTCAAAATCGGGATGTTGTTCAACATAAACTTCCTCATTAATAAAACCATTTAAAAAAGCACTTTTGACATCCATTTGAAAAAGTTTAAAGTTCATATGACATGCAAATGCAAGTAAAATTCTAATAGCTTCTAATCTAGCTACGAGAGCAAATGTCTCATCATAGTCAATGCCTTCCTCTTGATTATAGCCTTTGGCTACCAATCTAGCCTTGTTTCTAGTAATGAGATCATTTTCATCAAGCTTATTCCTATATACCCATTTACATCCAATAATTGTATGGTTTTTAGGTCTAGGAACAAGTTTCCATACATTATTTCTCTCAAATTGGTTGAGTTTATCTTGCATAGCAATTGCCCAATTTTCATCACTGAGAGCCTCCTCAATGGTCCTTGGCTCTATTTGAGAGACAAAAGCAACATTAACATCTAAATGTTTAAATTTAGATCTAGTAGTTACTCCCTTTGAAGTTTCACCAATAATGAGTTCTTTTTGGATGATCCTTCTTGTATTCCCAATCCTTGGGTAACTCTTGAGTTTCCTTTTCTTGTTCATCATGATTGTTCTTTGGAGCAACAATCAATTCTTATTGATCATATGTACCTATAAAATAATCAAGAGCACTATCTTTCCTTTGATCAAGTTTAGAAGATTCATCAAAAACAACATGTATTGATTCTTCAACCACAAGAGTTTTCTTATTAAATACTCTATATGCTTTACTAGATGATGAGTATCCTAAAAATATGCCTTCATCTGATTTAGATGAAAATTTCCCAAGATTATCCTTGGTGTTCAATATAAAGCATTTGCATCCAAATACTCTAAGATATGAAATTTTGGATATTCTTCCATTCCATAGCTCATAAGAAGTTTTGTTTATCAATGACCTTTTGTAAACATGATTTGAAATGTGACATGCAGTATTAATGGCTTTCGTCCAAAAGTAAGATGGTAAGTCATATTCATTGATCATTCTCCTAGTCATTTCAACCAAAGTTCTATTTTTCCTTTCAACTACACCATTTTATTGTGGTATTCTAGGAGCTTAAAAGTTATGTGAAATACCAAATTCATTACAAAAGTTTTTAAAATTTTTATTTTTAAATTCTTTGCCATGATCGCTTCTAATGGATGTGATTACATAGCCTTTTTCATTTTGAACTCTTTTTGCAAATATTTTGAAATGATTAAAAGTTTCATTCTTTTGAGCTAAGAAATTAACCCATGTAAATCTTGACTAATCATCAACAAGAACAAATGCATATAACTTGCCACCTAAGCTAGCAACTCTATTAGGTCCAAACAAATCTAAGTGAATGATTTCTAGTGGCCTAGAAGTGCTTACAACATTTTTAGATTTAAATAAGCTTTTATGTGGCTTACTAAGTTGACAAGGTTTACATGTTCTATCTTTGTCAAATTTTACTTTAGGGAGACATCAACTAGTTCTTCTTTACTAATGCATTTTAAATGATCCATACTAGCATGTCCTAGTCTTCTATGCCATAACCAAACATCATTATTAATAGAAATCAAACATTGGAATGTATTATTGGAATGTATGTCAATTTTATATGTATTGTTAATTCTAGCTTCTTTGAATGCAATTTCACTATATGAATTTGTAACCTTGCATCCTTTGGAATCAAAATTTACATCATATTCTCTATCACATAATTAACTTACACTTAGCAAATTGTGCTTCAATCCATCAACAGGCCATATATTTTCAATCAAATTTTTTCCTAACATGCCAATGGAACGAATACCAATAATTTTACCTTTAGCATTGTTTCCAAAAGTAACACTACCTCTAAGCTTGTAAGTGAGGGTTGTAAAAAGTTTTGCATTTCTCGTCATATGCCTTGAGCATCCATTATCCACACGCCAGGTGCTTTCATTGATAGTTGGCTTTAGGCATACCTACAAAATAATAATGTTCATCTTTTCTTAAGTACCCAAATGAAGTTGGGTCCTTGGGAGTTAGTAGTAGAAGAATTTTCTAACTTGAGATGAGCCTTCCTCATATAGAAAAATGTATTCTTATGTCTAAATTTCATGCAATATGTGCAATGGTATAATTTTCTATATTTATGCACTTTCCTATTGATATTCAATGTGTTATGCAAGCAATTGGAAGTGTGAGTTTATTTTTGTGCATTTTTGTGCTTATGTACATGCCTAGTATACATGAATGTATGATTCACTCTTAAAACTTTAGTTCTAGAGCCTTATGAACCCAATGTAATCCTTTTAGAATTTTTAGGCTTAGTTTGTGCATTGGTGTTCTTTACAAGTTCAACACTAGAGGTTTGAGTTGTAGATGCTTTTACAAATGTTGGTGTGCTATATGTGGTATTAGATGAGCCATTGAATCCTAAACCATGCTTTAAAGAAGGTGACCTTTGATTATCAATTAATATATCTAATGCTTCCTTTCCTTTGTGAAATTTTGAAATTGATTCTTTAAGTTCATTTAGTTCATGCTTCAAAATTTCATTTTTCTTGATCACATTTTCTAAGTTATGTGAATTTTTATTTATTGCCTCAATGGATTTCAACAATTATTCATTCGAGGTATTTAATTCTAAGGTAGAATTTTTAAGCATACAAAGTCCTTTTCTAACTTAGAACATTTATCCTTATAAAATTTCATTTTAGAGTAATACTTTTCTATTATAAGATTCATATGCTCAATCATATCACTATCATCTAAAACATCATTATTATCATCATATGCAATTAGATTTAAGGATTGGATACCTATCTCATTGGAGTCATCCTCAATAACTATGAGACATAGATTATCAATTCTTTCCTCCTCTTCTTCTTCATCTTTTTCACTTGAGGAAGAGTCATTCCATGTAACTTTGAGAGATTTCTTCTTTTATTTATCCCACTTCTTCTTATTTTTCAACTTGAAGCAATCCGATTTGATGTGACTGGATTTGCCATATTCATAGCATTTCACTTCGTTCTTCTTATCTTTTATCTTTAAAGGAAGATTTAGAATGGGTACCTTTGCTAGCTTGCAATCTTCTCTTTTTCTTCCAATCATTCATTCTTTTTTACAGCATTGTCATTTCTTCATCATCATCACAATCTTCATTGCTTGAGTTCTCACTTTCTTTGATTGTTTTGAGAGCTATTGGTTTCCTCTTCTCTTTCTCACCTTATTCTTCTTCTTTTTCATTGTGTAGCTCAAAGGTGAGTAGCTTTCCCACAAGCTCATCGGTTCTTAAATCGCTAAGATCATGAGCTTCTTCAATGGAGGAGACTTTTTATTCAAAGCTCTTTCTTGCCCTTAGAGCTCTCAAGATTTTGCCATTTACATCACCTTGATCATATACCTTGCCATACATCTTTAGTTTGTTGATAATGGCAAGCAAGCAATTTGTAATCACTACAAAAATATTCGGCATTTGCGATGAAAATCTGCGACGGACATGTTTCCATCGCAAATTTGCTACGGATCTGCGACGGATTTGCGACGGAAGGACAAGTCAGAGGAATTTTGAGAAATTGGTCGCAAATCCGTTGCAAATCCGTCGCAGATCTGCGACGAAAATAATTTCATCTCAAATAATCGTCGCAAAAGTTGGCGCGGAAACTTGGCGCGAGAGAGAAAACACTAAAAAACCAATTTGCAACGGAGATCTGCTACCGTCTATTGCCGTCGCAAATTTCACTATAAAAATATTCGGAATTTTGCGACGGAAATCTGCGACGGACATGTTTCTGTTGCAAATTTGCTACGGATCTGTGACGGATTTGCGACGGAAGGACAAGTCAGAGGAATTTTGAGAAATTGGTCGCAAATCCGTCGCAGATCCGCGACGAAAATAATTTCGTCGCAAATAATCGTCACAAAAGTTGGCGCAGAAACTTGGCGCGAGAGAGAAAACACTAAAAAACCAATTTGCAACGGAGATCTGCTACCGTCTATTGTCGTCGCAAATTTCACTATAAAAATATTCAGAATTTTGCGACGAAAATCTGCGACGGACATGTTTCCGTAGCAAATTTGCTACGGATTTGCGACGGATTTGCGACGGAAGGACGAGTCGGAGGAATTTTGAGAAATTGGTCGCAAATCCGTTGCAAATTCGTCGCAGATCTGCGACGAAAATCAGTCCGTCGCAAATAATCGTCGCAAAAGTTGGCGCGAAAACTTGGAGCGAGAGAGACCCGGTATATTTTTTCGCAAAAATTTTTTCCGTCGCAGATTGGTTGTAGAAAACACTAAAAAAAGCATATTTTGATTTCAACAAATCGATTTATTTGTATAGCTTCATTTAAATTTTTTATATATTACACTGATATTAATTTAATAATTTATAATCACAAATTAAATTTTAGTTATTATCACTAATATAAAATTTTAAATTAGTATTTAATTTTTTTTGTGCAATTCATTATCTTAAAGTGGAGTATGATAGAATCATATTCGTAATTCAAATTTACGAATATTTTATTAAATTAAAATGATATTTTTATTAAGTGATCTACGTATTTAGTGGTTATAATAAATACTTATTAGTTATTAAACAATAAACAGTACTAATAGTACTAATAACATAATTTTTATTTTTTAAAAAAATATTATTTTTTTATATGCACTTGATATACTAAATATATAATCTATGTCTATATAAAAATAAAATATATTTTTAATATATTAAATATATATTTGAAAAAATGATATTTTTAAAATTAACAAAGAAAATTGAATTTGTGGGGTATTTTGGAAGGGTACATGTATCAAATTATGTTTTACTGCCTAACCTAATCTCAGAATCCTCACTCTCCTATTTGCGCCGCTCCCTCTCTTCTCCTCTCTGGAGTAACCAACCATCTTCATCTCCGCCCACCATCGCAGCATCGCCATCTTCCTCTCGCCTTCACAGAGAGGTCACCGCCGTCATCGCCACCTCCATCTTCATCTCAGCCTGCTGGTATGTCCTCCACACACCCCCCCCACACACACACATTTTGAATCATTTGGATTGTAGCAATACAAATCTCCATTTCGAATTTGTGTGCGGAGATTTGATGCCTACAGTCTTTCTCCTCATGATTCCTTATAAAGAGGCTGTGATGATTTATAATTTTTTATTTACTAGACTGAAAATCAGAGTTAAGGAATGATTTGATTTTTATTTGGCGGAGCAATTAGAGGTTTTCCTTTTTGGAATGACTTTGTTCTTTCTGGCAGAGGATGGAATCTCCGTTGTATCATATAATTTCTCCAGGTAGAGAGCTTCTTTATTGCAGCCATGGTTAATTTGTTCCTTTTCTTATCTGAATAAATGTGAATCTGAGCCTGTGCCCCTTAAGTAAATTCAATGTATCCTTCAAAATATTTAAGTTCCAATAGCTGAATGCTTTTTCTCTTCTCTCAGTCTCTCCATTTATCCTTCCCTCCTTAATCTCATTATCTGTTCCACAAAAATGAATAGGTCAGAATGAGGCTTTGCTCTCAGAGAGGAGGAAGATTGGTTTCAGGGTGGTTGACTCTCCCCTCTCTGATAGATAGCGGAGCTGATGATTTCACATCTTATGTTAGCAACAGCCCGTTAGGGTGATGGTGATGAATCTGATGATTTAGGGTTAACGTACTATTTCTTTCCTAAGGTTTTACAATAATCAAAACGAGGCAACGAGGATATTCTCAGTGACCCAAAATCGGACTTGGGAAATACCTGACTTCTTGGCGGGGCAACTATTCATATCCAGTGAAATGGTAGAGGGTTTTCCCTAGCATACTGGCAACTTTTAGTTGCAGCCTTGCTATGCAATGGTGTTCCTTTCTTGTCTGATACAAGGCGTATCTGATCTGAGCCTCCCCTCTCTAGATTTTGCCGTTTAGGCCCTTTTTCTATTCCTGATCATAACTCTGCTTTCTACATTTTTAGCCTTATAATTGACCATAGGGAGCAAGCTTTGAAAATATGATTGTAATTGCCTTTTGATTGTTTTCTGGTTGCCTATTTACCCTGCAATTTTTTACTGTGTCTTGATGATTAATGTGTGGCCAGCTATAGAAGAGGTCAACATGTGCAGTGCTCAGCCCCTCTTATCGCTGGCCCTTGATTTTTAATGTTTTTATTTTGGTCATTTCTGTATTTGTTGTTATCTTTATACAAAAGGTGAAACTTAATTTTGGAAGGTTGTAATTGACATGAGACTGCTCTTGTATTTAAGTGGTTTAATTTTTGTTTCACTGCTTCTGTATTTGTGTTTCTTTTCTCTCTGTTATTTCGTTGACAAGACCTCCAGTCCTCCATTTCTATCTCTAAATTGCCTTTACTTATAGAAGTCTGCTTCAAATAACGATCTTCAGGTATGATGACACTTTCTGTGTGTTCTGCTTTGATTATTGCTGTCTTTTGCTCTGAGTTGTTCTAATTTCAGCTGCGATTGTTGTGGTTGCTGTTGAGAAATCAGATTCCCATTTTGGCTTAATCTTGGTTACTTTGCTCTGAGGTATGCTACAATGATGAATACAATAGATAGCGAATATTGAATATATATGTATATATATATGCATGTATGTATGTATGTATATATGTATATGTATGTATGCATATAACAGGGGATTTATCAACGGGTTTTTGGGTCTTTGGATTTTGCTTTTTCAAAGGGAGATTGAGATATGTAGACATGAAACCGTTAATATATATCTATATAAATATATATTATATATATAATAAGATAATATCAACACGAGATGCTATATTAGTCTAATCTCTAATGTTAAAAGTAAAATCAACAATTGAAAATTTTTTAAGAAAATAAAGTTTAATAAAATTTAGGAGTGAGTTAATTGTATAGCTGTTGGCTGTGGGTTACTATTGAGTCAGTTGCTAGTTGGACTGTTGATGAGCTAGTGTTACAGTTCACTACTGATCTTCTTACTTTGAGCTCAAGGGCATTTTTGATTGGTAAGGGATGTTGAGAGTTTTCTTCGTTTTGTTTGTTTTGTTTTAGTCTACTGGTTTTATTTTAGGCCTTTGGTTGTATAAATGTGTGATTTTCTGGTTTGAGGTGCTGGTATGTTATTGAGAATCAAAATTGAGAATAATTAAGCAAAGCTTTATTTATATTTATCTAATGTTTACTGGATGGATTGGTTGATGGAGAGAATTCCATGTGGATTTATTGTTAATATTATCTAATAGTTATGTTGGCTTGGCCCCATGTGGATTTAGGTTGATGGAGAGAATTCCATGTATATATATGTTACTGATAATTATTGTCCAATATTTCATGAGAAAGTAAAATATTGATTACATTTGTTAATTTGAACTATTTAAAGGACATCTTTATGTAAATGTGTTACGCCTAGCTCGCGATGAGAGAAATGCACACTTAGGAAATGAAAAATATTTTAAAATTAAGAAATATAAAACCATAGTTTATTGCTATTAAAGCAGATGTAAAAAACTACATATTCTTGCAGGTTAGGAGTGCTAAAACTAGGTGATTGCTTCTGCATGAGCATAATAATACATATTAAAACTGTAAATTACTATTGCTGCAATAACGTTTCTAAAAGTATAGCTCTTTCTTCTTGAATGCAATTAATCAATACCTTACAATAACAGCAACAATATGACTGCTTGTCCCTAAATTCCAAAACCAATAAAAATTCCGAAGTAGTGATAATAATAGTTTTCTGAAAGTTACAACTGTTTGTTTCTATTTATTTCAGTTTCACTGAAGAAATACTGATATTGCCACTTTTCAATATTTTCTCCATGCCCTGATTTTAGAGTCTCAATTAGTTGATCTGATTTTTTACTGCCTTGGACTAGTATGTTTTATTACCTCTGTTAGCCTATGGAATCTCCGTTGTATCATATTAGGAGTAAATGTTCAATTAACTAAATCTAATTGAATTTAAATATTGAAGTTCAGTTTTTTTAATTGTTAATAAATATAATTTGTACATTAGCAAATTATTTTTTTCGTAAATGTTAATTATAGTTTTTATGTGTTGATTACTTGTATCATTAACAAAATGATCAATAAATTAATAAAATATGGCTTCTTGCGGTTCAAATTAAAGTTGCAAGTTGTTCAATTAATTGCATTTCTATTCACCTTGTACTGCCCACCAGTTGAAAATGACAACCTATTGTTTGTATTGTTGAATTTGCTTCTGCCAATTCAGTATTAGTGGTTTCGTGGTTGCTCTTTTCCTTTGTTTTGTTCGAGCTTATGCTCAGTTAAAATAAAAGTGGAAATAGTAATTTAATTTTTTTAATTGAGCTAATCATGTATGGAATGCATGGAAGTTGAGCTAATCATGTAAAAGAGGCAGACAAGTCATTGAGGAGCAAAAGCTGCACCAAGGTAATTTTAGTTAATTTATGTAAATTAGCTCAACTTTCTTATTCTTTTTATAAAAAATCATCATTTAAATAATCAAATATTGTTAGAATACCTATTGATTATCACTAATTATTATCTTTTAAGACTTTTAGTTGTTGCATTGAGCTATTCGAGTAGCAATTAGTTCGTATGTGATGAGAAGCATAAACAAAATTATTGATATGTTCTAATAAAATAAAATTTCTATTTCTTCTGGTTGCAGGCAACGGCGCCAGCAGTTCAGACAATAGTTGATGTGAATGAATTAGCAAAGTCAATGCAAAGAGAGCTGGAAAACCTGCACCCGACGACAAACAGCTTGTGTATATACAAAATTCCTGAGTAGCTACACGAGTTGAATGAAAAAGCCTACACACCACGGTTAGTATTACTTTGTTAACGTGTATCATATTATTCTTTTCATTTACTCTTTTTAATATTATTTGCAGGTTAATAATGGTGATGCAAGTCATGATTCAGTGGAAAATAATTATTGAAGATCTATAATGTTATTTTCAAGATTGATTATTTATAGTAGTGTTCTTAACACTTGTATAGTTAAATTGTAAAATATTTTATTCTATTGAAGATTAATAAAAGAATTATTTTTATCAATGTAATTAGTGTTTTTTTAGATTGTGTTTAAATGTTCCAAATGTATTTATAAAGTTCTCATAAAATTAATTAATAATATAAATAGTTCCAATAAAAATCAATATTAAATTACTACGGATTTGCTACAAATCTGCGACGGATATTTGAAATCTATGACGGAATCTGCGATAGATACTGCGACGACAATCTGCGACGAAATCTGTGACGGCAATCTGCGACGGAATCTGTGACGAATTTGCGACGGAAATCTGTGACGGAATCTGCGACGGAAATCTGCGACGAAATCTGCGACGGAATCTACGACGGTTGCCCTTTAACCGCGGCGAGATTTGCAACCGCCGAGTGGTTGCAAATTCGTCGCAATCTGCGACGGCCTGTCGCAAATTGAAAATTGTGACGCCTTTTTTATTAACGGATCGTATCCATCGCAGATCGGTCACAAGACTTGATTTGCGACGGATCTGCGACGGATTCTGTCCGTCGCAGATAGCGTGTTTTTTTGTAGTGTAATGTCGGTGATGTTTTCATTAGGTTTCATCTTGAATAGCTCATATTCATGGACTTACATTTGCTTCTTGGTGAACCTCACTTGGGTAGTGCCTTCATTATAGTTCTCAAGTGTCTTCCAAATGCAATGAGCACAAGTGAGATGTTGGACTCTCCCACCTTCTTCTCTTGATATTGAATTCATCAAGATGGAGGCTGCCCTATGATTTTTGAATCAATCTCTCACAATGGCATTTGACCATTGTGGTTTAGGAAGAGGAACTTGGACACCATTAACTTTATGAGTAGGAGGTTTCCACTCAATTTCAACATAATTCCAAAGCTCAATTTCTTCACTATCTAGAAAGAAGAACATCTTGTGTTTCTAAAAGGAATAATCCGTTCCATCAAAGTATGGTCTAAGAAGAGAATTGAGATTTCTATAAGAGGTTGATGTAGATGAAGAAGAGGTTGCCATTTTGGATTAAATTTCACAATTAAGTTTTAAGAAATTTGCAAGCTCTGATACCATTTGTTGTCCCAAGATATCAACCAAGAGAGGGGGGTGAATTGGTTGCTTTGAAGAATTGAGGGGAAATTGAAAAATCAAAATCAAACAAAAAATAAGAGTAATAGAAGCAAAGAGTGAAAAAGAATGAACACAAGCAATTTATAGTGGTTCGGATTACCTCAATCCTGCATCCACTTCCTTAACAACTTGTTAAGGTCCCACTAGTCTTGAGTTTTTACAAGCTCAACTCTAACTTGGTATTTTCATAAGCTCACACCAAACTTTACAATAATTTGAGATCAATCCTCACAACCCTTACAAGAGTTTTTCCATACTCACTCTCACAACCTAAGTGTTTCCAAGCTCACACTCAAACTTACAATTTTGGTATTTAATTGCTCACACCCAACAGTCTAATAATTTAATTATTAATTGTTGTAAATGAAAAGAAAGTATGTTGCTTAGGCTTTTACAATCAAAGATTACCTATTAACAAGATGGTTCTTGGGGTATATATAGCCAATATGGTCCAACTAGCCGTTATAAATCTGTGATGTGCTTTAGTAGGTAGTCCTTATGTTGATAGAAAATATCAACAGGTAACGGTTGTCCTGGCACAGAGGATGGTCGCCCAAACACAATAGGCGATCGTCCTTAAGCTTGGCATGGTCGCTCCTTTTGAAAATTTTCTAATGGTCAAATATAAGTGCTCTGCTGGTGGAATCTTTCCCATGATGTGGCTGTCGGGACAATCGCCCAAGGTCCAGGGACGGTCGCCCTTTTTGAATCTGAAAGTGGGTTTACAACGGTCATTCCACGTGGCACTCCTTCATTGAACAAAATAAAATTCTACCAAAATATGAAAGTGGCGGTCACTCAAGGACTTAAATCTCGGTCAAATTGGGTGTCTACTGCCAATTCTTATAATTTTGTCTTAGAATGGATAGACGATCTCGACATTGGAGGGATGGTCGCAACGAGGTATAGAGAGACCGCTCTTCAGTTCGCGCTTGTCACCGCGTTCCCTACTGTGAATGTTGGAGATTTGGTCACTTGAGGTGCAATCGTCCCAACAAATGGACGTTCGATTATATTGGCTTGTGATCGCTCCTTAGGTCGAGATCTGACCACGTACTTTGCTGTGACTCAACTTGTTCTTCAAATCATCAGGGGCGATCGTCCTTGGGTCTGTAATGACCACACCTTTTGCCATGTTCTGGCAATAAGTTGAGCAACCTATTCATGCAACAAGCGGCTTACAAAAATGTTAAATGCATCATTCAATTTGAGTGTCAAAAATCAAAATTGAGATTATTTGGCTAACAAACAAGTTAGTTTTCTCAGATTCGTGGTAGTTAGGGTATTGTTAGTGTTAGTTAGTCACAGTTAGTAAAAGTTAGTTATTATTTATTTTTATATTTTTCTCCCACATTTTTAGGAACACATTAGACACTAACTGTAACTAATTGCCCTTGCACATCGTCGAAGTGAAAAACCCTAATGCCTAAACTCAAAATTAAATCGAATGATAATAATAAAGTAGAAATAGAAATATTAAAATATTAACATTATAAACTAACTCGTACCAATAAAGGAGTTGGTGGATAAAATGTAATTTTGAGGAAGAAACTGAATCTTTTCAAGCTTCAGCTGGCAAAATCTTGAGAAGAATACAGAAAATGAGAAGAAGAGAGAGCACGGGCTGAGAGAGGAAAAGAGCGCGATCTGAGAGGTTTTTTTTTTTTTTTTGCAAGCTATGGGTTTTTATTTTTTAATGTCTGAGGGCATTTTTGTTTTTTTTTTTTTTGGGTCATATAAGATTAAAGGAGTCCAAAATATACTAATGATTTTTAAAGAGGTTCATTTTAGGTGATTTCCCTAATTATTACTGCAAAATATCGATATTGCATTAATCAAAATATTTAAGTAATTTTAAATTTTAATAAAAAAATATTTAAAGTTTTATAAAACTTATAATTAGTGTGTTTAGAATGATTTTTACTTTTCAAAATATTTTGAAACAAAGTCAAATGTCTTTAATCCCCCTTTAGTCATATGGTTGAGCACGGATCATGAAAATATTTAAACCGAAATATTCAAAATCAAAAAGTTTTATTGACTTTTTAACTTTTCTCAAATCAAACTATTCCGATTTTTTTTACTATGGAACGGTTCTGGATATTAGTCTATAAAATAATCAAATAATTGAAATAATAATTAATTTATTATTAATAATATAAAGTTATATTTTATTTTATTGATTTATTACTTAATATTTAATATTGTTAAAATATATTATAATTATTTTATTAATTCATATTATGTCATGTTATATTTTCACATTAGAATTTCTAATTATATATACTATGCTATATATATACATTGATCTTCTTTATTTTATGTGTTGTCACTAATCAAAGTAATTTTATAACTAAATATAATTATTAATATTATAACACCCTTATATCATAAATATGTATAATATATATACCATACATATATAAAATATATATTTAAGATACAAAGGTATTACAATAAATATCTGTAAAATTTACTATTTCATAATAAAAAATTTAACTATTAAAATTTTAACTTTAGTTAAAAGTAAAATCTCTAGAAAAAATTCACCAGAGTTTCATACGTAAATTCAATAAATCCCAACCTGCAATAGAAAACATTCTCCCAATAATCTCATTTTCACCCAAAACCATCACTTTATTAAT
This sequence comes from Garcia nutans, assembly GCA_947685225.1. Classification (NCBI taxonomy): domain Eukaryota; kingdom Viridiplantae; phylum Streptophyta; class Magnoliopsida; order Malpighiales; family Euphorbiaceae; genus Garcia; species Garcia nutans. Next base: position 44,552,580 of record CANTUV010000037.1, read on the forward strand.
TTACATTCAAAAGTTTCCATAATTAAAACATTACTCATTTTAAATATATATATATATATATATATACATTACATCCCAAAACTTATTTAATATACATATGGTGTGATTATAATGTTCAAACTAAAGTATATAGTAACCAAAATTATATATGCATGAAACATCGGCAAGGTTGGTTTCTTGGCAAAACTCAAACTCTAAATCTCAATCTAGATCACTCTAATCTACAGTTCTATAACATGCACAATACAATCAACTGTGCTAAGCTAACAACTTAGTGGTACATACTTTGATAACATAAAATATTTTTAAAATCAATGCATGCTTCCATGACTCTCAAAACATCATGCTACCAACACAAGCAACACTTATTTAAACACTCATTATCTTATAAAATATTTAATACCACCACTATGTAATATTCATTTTTCATCCATTAACTCATAATATATATAACATTTCACAAACACACATATTGGGCCCAACAAGTTCCTACACAATGTCCAAGTTTTAAAAATATTGATTTGACCCATCGCAATACTAGGGATCTAAGTATCATATAATACCACTCGAAGGTCGTCTCCTCACAACACTAAAGGTCAAGTATTATATAATACCGCTCAAAGGCTGCCTCCTCGATACTATATCCGGCACTAGTGTATCTCGTCTGAAGGCGTAATAAAATGTCATGACGTATCATTGGTATGCCAACTCAATATTACCAAGATCAATATTCTAAAATAAGTAATTGTGCAAGGCAAATACACACATCAACATTATACATTTTCCTCACTTATTATTTATTTTTTACAATTTTCACATGTTTCACATGATCAATTCATTCTATAATCACCTCCACATTTCACATTATTCCCATAACCTTTTTTTCATATTTTCAATCACATTATGTACAACTCTTAGCCACATTCATAATGCGGCTCATTTTCATTTTTTTCAATACATTGTATATAACATTATCATTGATGATAAAATAATAGTTTTTAGTCTCAAACAAATGCACAATTCACAACTTTGATAAGAATGAACACATTCATGCATAATATCACTTTAAAAGAAATGCAAAGTCCTTCAAAGTGTGCCAATGAGGATGATGTCAACCATGAATATTTAATTTAAATATTAACAAAGTATGTACTAACCTTTAAAAGCTCCAAAACCAATTCAAATTCACTCTTCAAGCCCAACTTTTATTAAACCCTAAATACCTCCTTTAGGGCAATTTTGGCCTAAACATACATAATTCATACAACAAATAAAATTATTTAATTAGAATCATTTTTGTGCTTAGTTTTTTACCAAACTACCAATAATTACATAGATTCTATCAAACTTCCAACAAAAACCCTAATTTCTCCTTACTACCTTTCTCAAACTCCACTATAACCAACTCATTTCTATCATCCAATCATAAAATCATCATATACACACCTAAATAACCACAAAATAATCTATTTCTACAATTATAATCATCTCTATCAAAAACCCAAATTTTATATAATCATGAATTTAAAGAATACTTATCTAATGCTTGATTAATCTTCAAAACCACCTTGAATCCTTTGAAATTCTTATGAAATTTGAGGTATAAGATGAAGCAAAACTCCCCCCACTCTCAAATGAAAATTCGGCCAAAGAAGAAGGAAGAAGAAGAAGAAGACCTTTTTGATTTTTAACTTTTCTTTTCTTTCTTTCTTTCTTTCCAAACACATATATATGTTAAATAATTAATTAAATTATTAAATATCAAGATATTTTAATCTTCTTCCTATCCAAAAATAATTTTAACCTTCTTTTTACTTTTTTTTTAATAATAATTATATATTTAACTTTTAACTTTTTGACTTTTTACATAACTTTCATTTTGTAGAGAAATGTATACTTTATGTATATCTTGTATATATATTAGGTATATACTGTGTATATTCTTCTTCCAACATTCTAATTACCCTTCTACATTAATTATTTAATTGTGTTTAAAATTATAGATGTTACAAATATAGCTATATGAATAATTGTTATCACTTTATTAATACTGATGCTAGTAATTTATATTAATTGTACTAATTTGTACTAAATAAAGTAATTAATATAATAAATTAGAAGTTTTTGAATAATAATAATGAGTATGAATATTAACAATAATACTAATGAGTAATGATAGTGAATATAAATAATATAGATATAATTTTTTGTTATGAATATGAGTAATGAAAATTAACAATGAATAATTGTGAATGAATTTGAGAAGAACATGAATGATATAATTACAATCAATATGTTTATGCATATATATAATACCATAATTATGTATTAGTAGTAAATAAAAATTTACATAATAATTAATATAAATTAAAATTTACTTGATTAATAATAATTATTTGTGAATTATGTGTTAAAATATATCTATAATTGGTTAATTTAAATTATTAAGATATCTAAATTTGAAGTCATTTTATTTTATTGTCTCATATTTTATTATATTTATTTATTATGTAAAATCTAATATTACATAAATAACTAAAGTATTTTCTTAATTTAACTATAAAATAAATATAAATATTATAAATAATTTAATAATTATAATTAAATAATTATTTTACTAATTTAATATATAGTATGACATAATTATACATATATATAAATGTAATAAACACTATAAATATTTAAATTTATTTTAATTCTTTTATATAGTTAATTTTAAGTTAAACTACATAGTTTTACTTTATATTATATACTTCATATTTTAATTTTTTATATATTAAATACAATTTAAATGATTTTAAAAAAATAAAAAAAAACCCATTTAAATTAAAACTATGTAGTTTTATATCACTACATACTCTTAGGTTGTATCAAATCTTCAATCTCCACTTCATGTCTTCAAGTGCCTCTCCCAAAGACAACAGCAAGTTGCCTCTCCTAAAGACAAAAGCAAACTCACCATTTACCATTTATACTTTGTTTGTATTGAGTGTAAGCAAAGGGAAGAGAGGGTAAATTAATGATGGGTAAATTTATACCCTTATTTGAGAAGAAAATTTGAAATTAATGAAGGGAAAGATAAGGGGGAGGTCTTCCCCTTCTATACAATTTTTTTTTTCTTAAGGGAAGGTAAGTTAATTTTTTATATATTTCTTTTTTATCCTTATTTAAATTTATAAATATGAAACTATTCTTATTAAAATAAAATCTAATAACCTAAACTTCCAACTTTTTTCATTCTCATTCTTCCAACATTTTTCTTTTTTTAAATCTTTCAACTTTTCTTTTTTTATTTATTTTTCTTCCCTTTTTCCTTGGGACATTTTTTCAATATGTTCAAAAATCTTTTCAGGTTAGTGCCAAATTATTTTATCTTAAAATTTGTATTCTCATTATTATTAATATATGCATGAATTATTGTTATTATTGTTTTTTTATAGAATGAATTGTTGTTATTATTTTTAATTGGTAATATTATTGTTAACATTGAACTTGTATCAAATATTTTTTTTTCTTTTAGAGGTTAACATATGTAAATGTATTTTTTTTCTTTATTTTGTGTAATACAGGTGTGGGGAATTATATAGGTAAAAAGAAACTCATGTCAACCCATATGCCAAAGTTTTTTACATATAAAATAATTTGAACCAACTATCCAACAATCATATTCATTTATTTGTTATTATATATATATATATATTAAAATCTTGATTTAGATCTTATATATTAATCCATTTGAGCATATAGGGATAATTTTAAAAATACATATATATATTTTTAAATAAAATATAAGAATATTTTTATACTTTTTATATATAACCTATATTATCGTTCTCCTATTTTCAATCAAAGATATTAAAATTAACTTTTCTTTCTCTCAGTTCTTCCTAAATGACACCAAGGGCGACATTATGTTGAAGGCCCCCTTCTCTATTTAAAAATTTATATATATATATATATAATATTTTTAAAAAAAATTTAAATTATTTATTATTTTTTAAAAAAAATTTTAAATTGTCCCCCTCTTTTTTTTTTAATTTTTATAAGAAGTAAAAAAAATACAATAAATTATTTATTCTATATGTAATAGTTCTCTTTTAAAATATTGACAAAATATTAATAATATACAAATGCAAAAAAAAATAAAGAAAGGGATAAATTTTTCAACTAAATTAATTTGAACACATTTAATTAATTAAATAATTCATTTATTTTAATTATTTTTTAAGAAATTATATTCATTATTTAATTTTTTTTCTCTTTATTTTATTTTTATTATGAAAAATCTTATAAATTTAAAAATTTGTACACATATATATTAATATTTTTTTATTAATTATTTTTTAATAATAAAAATATATTATTAATAAATTTATAAATTTATAAAATACTGTTAAAATAAAATGAGAAAAATAATTACGGAGAAGCTAGAATTTACAAAAAAAAATTTTACCCCCCTTTATTCCAAAGTCTGGCTTCGCCACACATATTAATTTTTTACCCTTTCCTTCTCTTTCCGTCCCCTTCCTCTTGCTAAATGAACCTTTACCTCACCGTATCCAAACTTAGTATTAGTTCACTTTCTCTTCTCTTCATTTGCCCCGTTCACTAAGCAGAACCCAAGCGATCCTACCAAACTGCTTGCTCACCATCGATGTCTTTTCTTGTTAGAATCACTCTCTAAGTGCAGTTAAGATTCATATCAATCTCCATCTTTTGTTTCTTTCCAATTTCAAACATTTTATAGTTAGATTTATTTACTTTGAAGAGAATCGGATATTTTTTTATATGTTTTCTACTTTTAGAAGATTGATTTTTAAAATTTTGATAATATAATTAACTTTGCTTTGCTTTCAATAAATTGATTACTTTTGTTTTGAAATTTTTAATTCATTTGTAGTTCATGTTATGCTAGCAATTTAATGCCAAATTTTTTATCATAGGATTTTACTGATAGGTTTCCGAATAAAAATCAAAGCATTTCCATGGATTCTGAGTATCCCCATATGATATTTATTCACCCTCAAAATTCAAGTATCTTTCAAGTTAATACTTATTATTTAATTTAAAATTTTTATTGATATGACCAAAGATTAGTCCTGCCAGATTAATCCCTATTTTTTTTATTTTTTTCATTAAAAATGCTACTAGATTAGGTTCCAGAATGGGCTTTGGCTCAAGTTGATTTTATTATTTGATCTTTAAATGCTTTTGAGCTCATTAATTAAAATAGTGAAATTTGATTATTCGTATACCAACAGAAAGAAAAAATGAATGTTCTTGAATTATCTTTTTCTTTTATAATATTTAAATTAGAATTAAAAAAATTTAAATTCAGGTTTTATTGTTCATGAGGGAAATATAGTTATAATTCGATTTATATATAACATCATATGATAAAAAAATAATTTAAAAATTGAAAATTTTACATTATATCTTTTTATACTTACAAGTTAACTTGTATTTTATAAAAAAAAATTCAATTGTTTTGATAATTTATGTCAATTTTGTTAAAATATTGCTACTTGGTTTAGAATATATATATTTTAATATGGAATGAATTTGAATTTTTATATATTGGTTAATAAATCAGTTAGGAAAAATTAATATTACATTATAATATTTTATCTTTAATGTTGGAGTTTAGTCTACAAAATTTAATTTTGCATATTTTTTATATTCTAAAATAATTAAATATTTTTTATTGCTTAAATTTGAAAAAAAGAAACAATTTCAAATCTCCAAATCTCTAAATCAGTTTTGAATTGGAAATGCTCAATTTGAACCGAATATTTGGACCATATTATTTCAATTTTTTTAGAACAATACAATACAGATATGCTTTATATATGGTTCGATTTTGGATCCAGTGATTTTAAAATATTCGAATTTCATTTGGATTCTGAATATGTCCAAATCTCTGAACTTGACTGGATTGTGCTCAACCCTCTTTTCTATGAGAAGGGAGCTTCTCTATGAAGTTAAAAGCTCCCTTCTATAGATTCTTTTTATGTTTCTTCTAAACTGAATCTGAAACTGTCACCAACTTTTTTATTATAGGCGACAAAAAATCTATTACTTTTGTGCATATTTCTTTTTATTTTTTGTTTTTTTATTTTATTTTTATTTTTTTTCATGGCGTGGCTTGTTTTTTCCTAGATCTAGCCTTTTAAGGCTTTTTTTTGTCATCCTCTTATTCCTTGGATTTGGCTATTTGGAGCAAAAACCAAAATAAAGTCTCATATATATATACAAATATTTTTTGTATTGGCTTGCCTTCCATGGTAAAGGGTGAGTTTTAACCATGCACAAAGAGTTTGTTATAGCTTTTAACACTAAAAAATCTTTATAAAGCATCTGAGAATTCACAAGATGTTTTAATAAACTTTTCACCTCTTGAGACTTATGGTCGATTGAGATATTCGGTCAGTTGGTGAAGCTAGTTGCCTCCTTTATTCAACTTACTTCAATTGTTTTATATGAGCTTTACACTCATCAGTCCTAGTTTAGAATAGTGTATCCTTATTTTCATTCTGTTTACAATAGTTTAATATCTAAAGTTATTTGGAACTCGTGGTCTAGAGAGCCTATACTAAAAAAAGTAAAATGACTTGTTAATAATGAATTATAAAATATAAAAAAATTGTTATCGTAAAAAATTTGTGAATTTTATTATAGTATTTCAATTATATTTATTAGCAAATACATCAAATTTATTTTGAAAAAATAATTTTTGTTTTAGAAATGTTATTATGTTGACAAAATAATATATTTTGATATAAGGCAAATGGAAATAAACTTGCAAACATCAATTAATTAATAATTTTTTAACTAATTGAAGTTAATTTATTAATAAATTTTAATTAATTAATATTTTTAATAAAAAATTATTTTTTAAACATTAATAAGGCTTGCCTAAACTAAATTAGTGATAATATATGCATTATTTTTAATAATAGCCTAGATGAATCGATATAAACTCAACTTCAAATTCAAGTTGAGTTTATATCAATTAAAATTGAAATTCATATATATTTTAGCTTAAAATCTCTATATTCACAACACATGTAAACATATATGCATAATATATTCATAATATATAAAATATATTTATAAAATTATTAATACTAAGGCATGTATTCTCACTAATAAATTAATATATGGATAATATATTTACATGATATATTCACCATAATAAAGAATGATATAAAAATAATACATAAATATATAACGAAAGCATGATATATATAAAATATATTCACAATATTGAAAAAATTTTCATAATATATACAACTATATTATATTAATGTTAATAGTAATGTATATATTCTAATTTAAAATTCAATATGTGAACTATAGTTAAACTACATATATATCATATTTTAGAAATATATAAAAACAGTACATATATTTTTAGTTAAAACTTAATATATGCATAATATGTATACAACAGATTAAATATATGTATGACATATAGACTATTTGTGAATATCTAAAAAATTGAGGAACCTTTATAGAAATGATGCCGCATCGTATTTTTGTAATTTTACAAAGTTTTTCATATATTTGAATTTTTTTTAAGCTTCATTTTTTTTAAAAAAAATTATTATTAGTGTGGCCTTTTAAACTTATTTAAATTCAAACTGAGGCTAAAAGTCATTGACTTCATTCATCTCAACCTGAAATTTCAGGTTAGCCAATCCCATTTATAGATATTGAAATCTTATTTAGGAGGAACATTTACATAACTACTTAAAAAAGTAACTTTTATTATAAAATTACTGTAAAAGCTAAAAATATTTACATTTTTATAAACTATTGGTGCAAAATTTTAAAAATACCTCATTCCTTACTAAAATAATTTTTTAAGAATACCTCTTCTCTCACTACAATCAATATTTTACTTCAAATTTTTATTTTTATTTTCAAACTTCACTATTAAATAAAAATATTCTAATAAAATAATAAAAATTAATATTTTAAATTATTTTTCATCATATGAAATTATAATTTTTTATAAAGAAAAAATTTTAATTTTAATTATAAAAAAGTAACACTAAAAAAATAAAAACAAAATAAAATATGCAAAAATATATTCATAAAAATTATTAAATTTATTTTTAAACAAATTTTACATATTATACACATGAAAAATAAAAAAAAATACACATAAATTCATTGTATAGATGTATAGTAGATGTGTTATATATATTTTGTAGATATTTTAGATGTGTTGTAGATATTGTTTGTATATTATATTTTTATTATTTAAGTTGTATGTATTTTATGTAAAAATTATTGAATGCTATGTAAATATTGTGTGGTTGTTGTTAGAATAAAATATTAAAAATAGTTAAATAAATATTAAAAATATTATGTAGATGTATTATAGATATATTGCAGGTGTAATTTTTATTGTTGAGTGTGTATTATATATATATATATATATTATGTATATGTTTATTTTTTATGTATATATTAAAAATATGACATTAAAAATTTTTTAAATAAAAAATATAAATAAAATAAAATCATAAAAAATGAAAATAAAAAATTACAAAAATAAAAAAGAAAAATTACCATAAAAGAGGTAAATTTGTAAATAAAATATGCGGCCCGGTATGAAAAGTGAAGTATTTTTGGACATATACAGTGTAAATTTCCCCATTTTGCAACCTAATAACCCGACAAAATCATGTACCGAAATAAATCTAACAATTGATTTGATCTAAATTTCTTAAACCCTAATTGACAGCGTACCATTTTTGAAAAGATGAAATAATATTGTTAAGTTATTTGATGGTTTGGTTTGCCCTAAATACATAAAATGACTAGGATGTTCTCTAATTTAATATTATATATAATTCACATTATAATAAATTTATTTAAGCTTTAATAATAAACCAAATTAATACCATCTAAAAACTAATAAGATTTTTAATAAATACATATTTTATTAATAAAAAATAATTAAATTATTTAAATTTTATAACAAATTTAAGTATCATACAAATAAAAAAAATAAGAAATATGAATAAAATTCAATTAAATTAACAATTTACAAAACAATAATATAATTAATCTATTAAAATCACACAATATTATACAATAACATAAATATTATCCATAACATCATCAAAAATAAAAAATTTTAATAGTATATATTTTTAAAATTAAAAGTTAAAAAATTAATTTTTTTTAAAATAAAAAAAGAAAAATAGAGATTTTTGAAAAAAAAATATTTTTAAATTTATTTTAATGAAAATCCCAATTTAAATTATATTAGAATAAGATTGAGATTTTTTTTAAAAAATTTGACTGAGGGTAATTATGATAATAAAAAAATCAAACCATCCTAAGAGACCAAATCCATAATTTTAAAAAGAATATTCCAAAATTGCCATTGTATTTGATTTTACACCATACGCCATGCCAATTAACCCATATAAAAACGAAATGCTCCCAACCAAACTCTAAATTACATAATTAAAATCTGCGCTTTCAGGCTTCAGCCCCTCTATCTTTCTCTACAACTGGTAAGCTCATTGCAGCCATGACAAGGAAGATTAAGCACTACAGGCCTCCTGTAAGTTGGCTTTTGAAGTCTAAAAAATTTTCAATCTACAGAAGTTTTCATTTTGGCTTTCTTATTGGTTTTCTCTTGATTATTTTTCCAGGGAAAGAAGAAGGAAGGCAACGCTGCCAGGTTCATTACCAGGTCACAAGCTGCCAAGCAACTCCAGTGCAGTCTCACTCTCTTTAGGTATTCTTCTCCATTTTTCTATATTCATTTTAGTATATGGGATGGAGTTTATTTTCCAAGTTTTATTTTCTTTTGTTTTCCATAAGTTGGGATCAATACAAGTGATTGATATGAATTGCCGTCGTAGTAGCTTTTGGCGCTGTAATTGTCTTAAAATGAGTACATTTGATTGCTTGGAGACCAAGAATTGGGATTACGCTTGAAATTCGTGTTGCTTCTATTTGAAAAGAGGAGGTGAAATTAGTGTAGAATGTGTTAAGTTTAGTGAGGTTTGATGAGTTGGTCTTCTATTCTTGGGATCAAATGTTACTATACCTTGTCTTTGTCACCTTTCAGTCTTATACATGACTAAGGTCTCAATTTGAATATTAGAGGTTCTTACAAAGTGTCAGATGTCCACCAGTTTATGTAGTTTTCTTTCTTGGCTTTTGAGAACAAATGATAGTTAACCATAGAACTAGTTTATGCATTTCTCTTTAACTTTTTTTTTTTGTTACTCCGGAAGAAGGTAGGATGCTTCTGGGAACTGACCGCATATTGACATTGGCTTGGAATTTTTAGGAAACTATGCATTCTCAAAGGCATATTCCCACAGGAGGTGAAAGGAAATCACCACACTTACTATCATTTGAAGGATATTGCATACCTTCAACATGAGCCATTACTTGAGAAGTTTAGAGAAATAAGGGCTTACCAGAAGAAGATAAGGAAAGTTTTGTTGTCAAAGGACAATGATCAGGCGCCTCGTTTTCAATCACGTTAACCTACATCCAGTTATGACCAGGACATTCTACAGAGGTTTGCTAAATCCACAAACTTCTTCGCTTGTTCATTTTTTTATGATGTCATTTTATAAGTTCATGGGAGTTCCTTTGATATCTGGTTTTGCTTGGTGGCTGGTGTTTTAGGCATCCAAAGTTTGTTGATGCATTCAGAGACTTGGATGATTGCCTCACATTGGTGCACCTGTTTGCAGGATTACCTGCCATAAAAAGGTTGAAAATTGATGTAGAATGTGTCCATAATTGTAGAAGGTGATACATCTTTCATAGATTATAGTTCTATTATATGCTTTTGCAATATGATAATCTTCTGTCTGCATTTTAATTTGATATATATATATATATATATTTAAAATTCCTTTTTTAATAGGTTGAGTCATGAATGGCAAGCTTACATTGCCCGCACACATAAATTAAGAAAGGTTTTTGTATCTATAAAAGGCATAATTATCAGGTAGACAAATTCATGTTTCTTATTGTTTTAAACCTGTAATTTTCAATCATGTGGAAGTTATGCACTTCTAGCCTCTATAGGCTGAGGTTGAGGGTCAACTAAAGTAATGCAGCAAGTATTACCACATGATGTCAACTATAGTGTTATGTTAATATTTTTGGAGCTTTACCAGGTCAGATTTCAATAATGCTTGGATTTCTTTCTTTATACTTGTCATATTTTGCCTCCTAATTATGGTGTCTCTGATATTTGATTGCCTGTTTTGCGAACTTCAAGCCATATAAATAGGAGACTGTGACATAAAATCATCTAAATTCTGGCATAGAAATAAGGCTTTCCTTTGTTTCATGTTGCAATATCCTAGTGGTGGGTTATATACACATCGGTAAACTATAAAAAATGATACAAATAAGTTCAAGCGCAATTGACGATTGATCATCCATAAGTCATAACATTCAATTGCTCAACATATGAAATTGGTTGATAAAATTTGCCTCATTTTTAGTCCATCCTTAATTTTACATTTATTTGTAAGTTATTATTGGTGCAGAATCTTCTCGGATTTGTCAATTTTGGGCTTTATCATTCCATAAATGTGGCTTATCCTCCAATCCTTGACCCTGAATTGGAAGCTTTAGCTGCAGGTACACATTTTATGATTATGTAGGTTGAGATTTTCATTCTTTCAAAGTTGTATTCAGTTGCAAATGATGCATGGTTGATCTGTTAATAATAGTTCAGTTCATGCTTCTTTGCTCCATCGTGAATGTTTTCTTGCTAAATTCTGCAGGCCTTTATGCACTGTTGAGATACATTGATGCTCACTCTAGTGTGTCCGTGGAACAATCTAAAGCCTCCAGTTCATCAGCAGGGCCCGTCTTGGACATTTTAGGGGCCTCGAGCAGAAATTAAGATATGGGCCCCTAAAAAACAGTGTCGGAGCGAAAATTTTGGATTTGAGGGGCCGTCCAAAAATAAATATTTAGGACTAGTAAGTACAGTAAATTGAGTCATTTTGGGGCCCATATCTTAAATTTAGTCAAATATTTGGAGCAACCATTTTGGATTTGAGTCAATTGCGTCAAATATTTGCACTAAGTCTTAACAATAGTGAATTCAATTGCACTAAATGCAACCTAAATACATAAAAAGCAACCATTTTGGATTTGAGTCAATTGCACTAAATGCAGATTAAGATATGCTTTTTTGTTGCTCTCAAGGGGGGGCCCTGAGCAACCGCTCAAGGTGCTCCCCTTGAGAGTCGGGCCTGTTCATCAGCATAAGATGAAGTTAGGGCCCAGGTGGAAGGCACTGGAGGAGTCTGATATAAGGCTTGCCCAACTTCAGCATCAACTCCCTTCCAATGAACCTAGTGCAGTAATGCACCTTGTTCAGGATGCTGAGGGTGAAGATGAAGATGATCAAGAAACAGAGGAATGTAAGAAGCTGTTCAGGAATATGAAATTTTTCCCGAGTCGTGAGGTGAGATTCTGATATTGTACAAATTTGTGGGCATCATGTATTAAAGTTGGTAGCTTGCTTACTGGAACCTAGATTTGCTAGTCTTGTGGGGTTGACATCTACTTGCATCGAGATTGTGGTAAAAAACTAGTTTAGACAGCCTCATCCTCATGTATACACTGCTGATTGTTTAGATTATTCATTTCCCTGTATTGGAGTTCCCTAAATTGCCATTCACCTCTAGTTCCCTATCTTGCTTGCTGAAGCTAGTATTTAATATATATATTATTTGATAGGTTTTTATTTTTAATATTAATTGTTGTGTTCCCTGATATATTCGTTTTAGTTATTATTGTTTCAGCTTCTATACATCTTGTTATAGACCCTTATTATTATTAACGTGGCTTTCACATGCATCGTTGTTGACTTCTAGTCTAGTATCATCTTAATTGAGATCATTTGTATTCTCTTCTACCTTGAGACTTTAATGCTGCTCAACTCAACTCAACTCAACAAAGCTTTAATCTCAAGTTAATTGGGGTCGGCTATATAGATTCTTCTTTTTTACTCAATACAATTTCGGGTTATCTCTTTTGATAGAAGTAATATCATAAGATCATTTTGAACCACCTTTGACCAAGTCAGTTTAAGCCTACCTCTGCCTCTCTTAGCTATATCTACTCTAACTTGTTTGGTTTTTCTAACCGGCGCATCACTAGGTCTTCATTTCACATGGTCAAACAATCTCAATCAATGCTCTTTTATCTTATCCTCAATAGGTGCTATCCCCACTTTTTCTCTAAAGCACTCATTGCGGATTCTATCCATCCTAGTATGACCACACATCTATCTTATCATTCTCATTTCCACAACATGCATTTTACTCATGTATTGTCCTTTTTCTGCCCAACACTCACTACCATATATCATCGCAGGCCGTATTGCAGTGCGGTAAAACTTCCCTTTTAATTTAATTGGCATCTTTCGATCACATAGAATTTCTGTAGCACTCCTCCACTTCATCCAACCAACTTTAATTCTATGATTTACATCTTCTTCACAACTCCCATCTTCTTGAAGAATAGAGCCAAGGTATTTAAAATAAGTACTATGAGGTACTGTTATTTCGTCTAAAATAATTTTGCCTCTTTCTCTATTCTCGCTATTAAATCTACAATGCATATACTCAGTCTTAGTCCTACTTAGCTTAAAACCCTTAGATTTCAAAGTGTTTCTCTATAACTCCAACTTTTGACTTACCCCTGCTTGAGTCTCATCTATTAATACAATATCATCTGCAAACATCATACACCAAGGGATGCCATCTTGTATATGTCTTGTCAGCTCATCCATGACTAAGGCGAAAAGATAAGGGCTCAAAGCTGAACCTTGGTGTAATCCAATAGAAACAAAAAATCCTTAGTATCCCCTCCCACAGTGCGGACACTGGTGATGACTCCCTCATACATATCCTTCAAGACTTGGATATATCGTATAGATATTCCCCTACGCTCTAGGACTCACCATAAAACTTCTCTAGGGACTCTATCATATGCCTTTTCCAAGTCAATAACAACCATATGTAAGTCCTTCTTCATCACTCTATACTTTTCCATCAAATCTCTTATAAGAAAAATAGCTTCTATAGTTGATCGACCAGGCATAAAGCCAAACTGATTTGAGGAGATACAAGTATCTAACCGCAAATGGTGTTTCATAACTCTCTATCACAATTTCATAGTGTGGCTCACAAGCTTTATATCTCTATAATTTGAGCAATTCTGAATATCTTCTTTATTCTTAAAAATAGGTATCAAATTATTGTCTCCATTCATTAGGTATTTTCTTCGTACTTAAGATCTTATTAAACAAAGATGCCAATCATGCAACTCCTGTATCTCCCAAACATTTTCAAACTTCAATAGGTATCTCATTTGGTCCACAGGCTTTATCAACTTTTATCATCTTCAAAGCTTCTTCAACTTCCGAAAACCTAATCCATCTAATGTATTTCATATTTTTCTCCGGCCTAACGTCTAAACTCTCAATGTTATCATTATGGTTACCATTAAGAAGTTTCTCAAAATAGCTTCTCCATCGTTCTTTAATATCCTCTTCTTGAACTAGAACCTTATTCTCTTTATCTTTAATGCACTTAACTTGGTTTAAATTACGGCATTTCTTTTTTCTTATCTTAGTCAATTTATAGATAGCTTTTTCCTCTTCCTTTGTTCCAAGTTTCTCATACAAACTCTCTAAAAATTGTGTTCTTGCTTGACTAACTGCCTTTTTAACATCTTTTTTCGCTTGTTTGTACTGCTCAAAAGCATCATTGTTATTACACTTGGGCAAACTCTTATACCATTCCTTTTTACTTCTTACCGCTTTTTGCACTTTCTCATTCCACCACCAAGACTCCTTCGAGGGATGTCTACACCCTTTAGATTCTCCAAGAATCTTTCTAGCTACTCCTTTAATTGTTGTAGACATGCTTATCCACAGATCATTTGATGACATACTCACATCTTCCTCCCACCCTCCAGCTTTGACCAACTCATTCTTGAACAACAATTGTTTTTCACTTTTTAAAGTCCACCAACTAATCTTAGGAATATTGTTCCTCCTTGGCCTACTAGTCAACCTCTTAAACTTGATATCCAAAATGACTAACCTATGCTGAGTGGTCAAAGTCTCACATGGAATAACCTTACAATCCTTGCATCGAGTTCGATTGGCTTTTCTTATGAGTATGAAGCTAATCTGACTTCTATTTTGCCCACTTTTAAAGGTTACTAAATGTGATTCCCTTTTTATAAAATATGTGTTTGCTAGAATCAAACTATAGGCTAAAGCAAAATCAATGATACTCTTACCTTCTTCATTTCTAATTCCAAAACCATACCCTCCATGTACCTCCTAAAAACATACTCTGTCTTTTTCTACATGTCTATTTAAGTCTCCTCCTATAAAAATATTTTTATCATTTGGAATCTCGTGCATAAGTTCATCCATATCATCTCAAAATATTTGCTTGCTCTCCCCATCTAATCCAACTTGAGGGGCATATGCACTAACTATGTTAATAGTCTCATTATGGAGCACAAGTTTAATTGAAATAATCATATCGCTTACTCTTTTCACCGCTACAACCGTCTTCTTTAGGTTTCGATCCAAAATTATACCTACTCCGTTTTTACTTCTATCTGTACCTGTATACCACACTTTATACCCAATATTCTCAACTTTTTACTTTTTCCTCTAACCCATTTAGTCTCTTGAATAAAAGCAATACTAATTTTTCTTATCTCCATAGTATTAACAAGTTCTTTCATTTTACCTGTAAAAGATCCAATATTCCAAGATTCTATTCTGATCTTACTCCCTACTTGTTCTTTCTTATGTTTCTTCCTATAGAATCTTTTACCATTATCTGAATATGTATCCCTCGTATTACTCGTATTTTGGACTAACTTCTTTACCCATACCCGTCTATAATGTGAAAACCCTTATTTATTATGCACCACATTCGGGCGCCGACATGGCGCGTCGCATTCGGGGAACGCCCTACACTCTTGCTTATTCTTCACTACACCCGGGCTCCGATGTAGCACGTCGCAAGTAGGAACGCCCCAACGATATTATTATTAGTATCCATATCATGAGATGTGACAAAAGTTTTACGCTGGCTGTCACCTACTGCAACCCTCCTTCTTTACCCGGACTTGGGACTAACTATACACAAGAAACTTATGTATAGGCGGAGTTTTTAATGCTGTTGTTTAAAAAAAAAATAACATGCAAAAGTGATTGCCATCTTTGCTTGGTTGTTGAATTTATCTCAAAATATCATCACTTGGTACCTTTCAAGATATAGCTACTTATTTTTTTAACCATGCGTAATCTCTCCTCTCTCTGTATGGGGCAGGTGGGGGTAGTAGTGGAACTTCTTGCAAAATAAGAAGTTGAGGGCCTATATCTATTCACATAAGGATGCCTATGTGCTAGATTTGTTTACGTTCTTCTCAAGTGTCCAAACTATCTTAAGTTCATCTGATTGATTAGTATCAACTTGGTTTAAAAATTGGGTTGTTTGCTTGTTTATTCTCGTGATTGGTTTCTTTGATAAAGGGGATAAATATAGTAATATTTCCACATTCCTGCATGTTTCTGTTATAATATAAAGTGTGCTAATATTATCCTTGTTCGGGTCCCTCGGGAGTCCTTGCTTTTTATCATTCCTACTTTTGGTGGTTTCGTTTCTTGGGATGGAGATGGGGCCCTATTTAAAGAAGCTGACCAGAGTACTACTCATCGGGTGTGCTATTTAATCCACCTGATGTGTTCATGCTATTTAATCCCTCGGGAGTCCTTGCTTTTTATCATTCCTTCTCTGCTTGCTTTTCAACTTCCATATCTTTTTGGTTTGCCATTGGTCCTTTCTCTTCAGTCAACTCTCTAGCTACTTGGCCTTCTCTTGTGGATCTCTGCATCATGTCAAAAAATGAAACCTTGGCTGAATCCTTTGATGCGATCTCATGTATTGCTTTTCCATCTTTCTCATCCACAATATTCTCTGCTCCATGTTCAATTCTTTTCACTTCTGGAGTGACAATTGTGGCATATGATGGTTGTGAACCTCCTTCCTTAGTTACTTGTGTGGTTGCGATAATAGGTTCCTGCTGCACCTGTGGAGCATCTTTCTTGCCAGTTGAAATCATTTTCTCTGGTTCTACTTCTCTTGGTATTTGGTTTTCCAAAGTACCATCAAAGGTTTTCTCTTCCTGATGAATGCCCAGTGTGGTTTCTGCCGGGTGAGTTGCACCTTCTTTTTTTGTGATGTCTCTATAGCCAAGTTCTGATAAGATAAAATATGAAGATGCTTAATTTGAAATTTCAAGTTGACTTTATGTGTATATATAGATCCATTTTGATCTTCAGATTCTATTTGATTCTTCTAAACAGTGATGAAGATTACTTCCTCAAAACATTTCATAGAATCCGGAAATGGAATATTTTCTTAAGAATTGTTATCTTGTCCCATTAATTGAGGAATAGATGAAGTTTTTAAATAAATGTATTTATTTTGTATATTGTTTCATTTTTTGGGTGAAAAATAATAGGGCAAGGCTAAATATATTCTAACATTTTCTGTTGCAATTGTGGCTTCTGTTCCGCCGTCTCCTGATATTCTCATCACCCTGATTTTTAATGTTTACTCTTGAGCCTGCCTTATCAAAATTCTCTCCCCCTGTTTCATCTGGAAAATGCTCAGTGATAGCCTCGTTCTCGGGCAACTTGGTAAAGGTTCTAATCTGTTTCCTTTTCCTTTTCTGCGCTGATCTGTTTTGCAGTTGTCACGCTTCCATCAGTATTTTCAACTATAGTATTTATAGTACTGAAGTTAGGAAATACATATAAATATAGTAAGCCTTAGCACTTCAGGTTGAATTTCTTTTGCTAGTATTTTATCTCCCAGAATTTCTTCATCCTTTATCTCATGATCTTGGTGGATATCTGCGGTCACTTGTTCACTTGATATTTTATCAGCAACATCTTGATGAAGGCTTTCAATTGTTCCTTTCTCTATGCAGATCTGTTTTACAATTATCTCACTTGGATCAGCATTTTCAATTCTCTTACATTTCTGTGTTTTAGAAGCGACTCAACTTTATAGTGATAAAGAAGTTTAGGAAATACATACAAATAATGTTCAGTACTCTTAGCCTTACCGCTTCAGGTTTAGTCTCCCTTGCTAGCATTTTATCTCCCAAAATTTCATCATCCTTTATCTCATGTTCTTGGTTGATCTCTTTAGTTGCTTCTTCACATGAGATGTTGTCAACAATAGCTTGGTGAAGGCTTTCAACTCTTCCTTTCTCTATGCTGATCTGTTTTTAATTATCTCACTTGCACTGGCATTTTCTGTTTCCTTGCATACCTGTGTTTTAGATAAAAAGGGAATTAAACATTATGGTAATGAAGAAGTTAGGAGACATAATAATATATAAAGTTCAGAACCTGTAGCCTTACTGCTTCATTTTTAAGTTCCTTCGCTGGCACCTTATCTCCTACACTTTCTTCACTCATCATCTCATGTTCCTGCTGGATCTCTGTAGTTGCGTCTTCGCTTGAGATATTAATTGTTGACAACAGCTTGGTAAAGGTTCTCAACTGTTACTTTTTTCTTTATTAATCTGTTTTTCAAATGTCTCCTTTGTATCAGTCTTTTGAATTTACTTGCATAATTGTATTTTGTATAATTAGAAAGAGATTCAACTTTACAGTACTGAAGAACTTAGGAAATAAATATAAATATTTAATAGTCTTATTGTTTCATTTTGTATTTCCTTTGCTAAAATCTCATGTTCTTGGTGGCTTTTTTCAGTTGCCTTTTTGCTAAGGATTATTTCCTGAAAATTCTAGACTTAGTTAGCAGTTTTCGAATGTTTTAACACTTGCAGAAAGCACGCAATACTGAAAGTTGTTTTTGATGTCCAATCTGACCTGTTCATTAACATGTTTTCAATTGCATTAGTTGTTTTCTCGCTCTGACTTTCTTCAGCTATCAAAGCCATAGTTGCTGCCTCTAAAATGCTCTTCCTTGATTCCTTTTTCTTCTGTTTCAATGAGTACTTCATGACATAGATTCAGAAGCCTCTTGATTTGTCTCAGTCTTGAGGACATTCTGCATCTCCCATCTCATGATCATGTTGCTGCTGCAATTTCAAAGGTTCATCTAGAATCCCATCTTCTGCCTCGTTATGTACTTCTCTGGGCTTTCCTGTATATCAGTGTTAAGCTGAAGCTCTAATTGGGAGGGATAAAGCTCCCTAGACTTTCCCTTTTGCATGGATGCCTCTTGTACAGTTTTTCGTGTATTTTTGGGCACTTGCACATTTATTATGTTTTCTTTTATGCTCTCAGCTGCCATCCTCTTGGTCTTTGGAAAGCGATACAACTGGTGATGCTTGATTTTCCTCTTTTAATTTCTCTGTTGGTAGTGGCTGATTGGAAGTAATTTCATATTCTGCTGCTACTGTATAGACTTGAGTGCTAATTCAGAAGCCTCTTTAATTTCTTCTTCAGTGCCATCCATATCCCCATCTTCTCTCTTATGTATTTCATTCTGAACATCTTTGTCAATTTGAAACTCCAATAGGGAAACTTCAAGCTCCCTGGAATGTTCGTTTTGGAGGAATACTTCTTCCCTAACTTGACTTATCTTCCAGGACTTCTCTTTCCTCCCTGTTCTCTTCCATGCTTTCAATTTTGGCTGACATTCTGACCTCCTGTTCCTTTGAAAGTAGTGCCGAGGACAGTAACGAGTTCTGCTCTTCTGATTTTTCCACAGGATTGGTTTGAACAGAACTAGTACCATCTTCCTTAGCTACTTCTTTGTCTTCTAAACTAGATATTGATTTGCATTCAAAAACTGCTTTCTTTTTGGTAATTTCTACTGTAAGTCCCAGTTGCTACTTTTGATGCTTCCTTTGGGCTCTCAGTTGAAGGTCGAATTGGAAGACCTGGGACTCTCGTATGCGTGTGTATATGTATCAATACATATAAAATTATAAACAAAATTTCCCTTCAAAGTTATAGGTAAAATTGGAAAAATTATATGAGAATATTAAAAAAAGAAAAATATTTTTAAAATACTTTTTTCTTATTATTAATTAAAATTTACTCCAAATCTGAACTTCTAATTTTAAAAATATACTTTTTTAATTTACAATAAGTGATATATATTGGAGGAGTTTTTACTTCCATATTCCATATTTATCTTGTATCAAATCATTGACTAGGTTGAGATTATAGTCTAGTTGTAATTGATTGTAATATGAGCAATTTTAGGAGCTAAACTAGCACATAAGTAATATATATGTTTGCATACAGAAGCTATAAACAAGACACAAAAAATTATTCTCAATTAATTCCCTTATTTCAATTTTCTCTTCCTTTTTTTTCATGGCACCAAAGCGAGGTTGAGTAACATTGGACTTTTTTTTTAAAATTTTTTTTAAAACATTGCTGGAGAAAAGATATGAAGGAGGAAGTCAATGCCACTGCTAACCCAAGCAAAGTTGGTGACACTACTTATTACTTGCATCCGTCCGACCATCCTGGCCTGATTTTTGTAACACAATCTCTAAGTGAAGGTGAAGACAATTACTTCACTTGGAGACGAAATATTTTGAATGCACTCCATTCCAAAAACAAAGCAGGTTTTGTGGATGGAACGATTGAGAAACCAGATGTTTCTTCTCCGGATTTTCAGTCATGGATCCAATGCAATGATGTTGTTCTTTCTTGGCTCACAAATACACTTGCTAAAGAACTTCAAGGCAATGTTGTTCATGCTGAAACGGCAAGAGAAGTGTGGACAGATTTAGAAGAGAGGTTTACACAATAGCGCCAAGATTCTACGAGTTGAAACGTGCCATAGCACTCTTACAACAAGAAAGGTCATCAGTTGCATCAAATCATGGGAGATTGAAAGTATTTGGGGAGAGCTAAAAGGTCTCAATCCGACGCTGATATGTATATGTGAATGTAAATATGGTGCAGCAAAGAAAATGCATGCTATGAGAGAAGAAGAGAAGGTCTTTGATTTCTTAATGGGTCTTGATGAGGCATACACCACAGTGCAGTCCCAAATATTGAACATTGATCCTTTGCCACATCTTGGTAGGGCCTATGCTATTGCTACGCAAGAAGAAAAACAACGATCAATTGTGGCACATCGTATCCCCATAATTGAAGCCACTGCCTTGTTATCTAAAAGAAGTGATTCACAATCAAAAGGGAGCAGTGACGAAAATCGCAACCAATTTTCACTATGTGCACATTGTTGGAAGACAAATCATGGCAAAGAATATTGGTTCAAAGTGATTGGTTATCCACCTGATTGGCACAAACCTGGAAAAAGAAGTGATAAGCAAAATAATTCACGACCAGATCGCAACAACAACAACAAACTAGTAAGTTCTTCAAACGTTGCATTTGTTGCAACCACGGATGATAATAACTCACTGATTCCAGGATTCACGTTTGCACAATAATAACAGCAATTGCTAGCTTTGTTGAATGGACCAAGAACATCTAAAAATAATCCATCTGCCAATATGGCAGCAAATTTTTCATGTAAGATAGAAAGTGAATGGGTTGTTGATACCGGGCCGACAAATCATATAACTTATGATGTGGACTCCTTGTCAAATGTTGAAATAAAGCATGATATACTTCCTATACAAATACCCAATGGAAAAACAATACCAGTTCATGCCTTTGGAAAAGTTGCTCTTGGGAAGAGATTGATTCTTGAACAAGTTCTAGAGTTCTAGATTTTTATTTTAACTTATTGTCGGTCAATAAATTGACACATGATTTAAACTGTACACTAACATTTTGCCAAAATTCTTTGTGATACAGGACTTACACTTAAGGAAGCTGATTGGAGTGGGTAGAGAACAAGATGGACTTTTTTACTGGGAGCCAAATAGAGAGGGGGAAGGCATTGACGGCAAGCAACATGGTTTCTGCAAACATGTGGCATGTGCGATTGGGTCATCTACCAGTTAGTCATATTTCTTTGGTTCCATATTTGTCAGTCAATTTTAATGGTAAGAAAAATTCCTTTCTGTGATGCTTGTTAAAAAGCAAAACAAATAAAATCACCTTTTTCGATTAGTACAAATGAAACTCAGCATCATTTTGATTGATTCCATTGTGACATTTGGGGACCATACAAAACAACATCTCTTTCTAGTTGTCATTTTTTCTTAACACTAGTAGATGATTTGGGTCAAACAACTTGGATCTTTCTTATGAAACATAAATCAGAAACTAGAGGTTAGTTACTGCAATTCTTTACTTGGGTTCGCACACAGTTCAATGGATGGTAAGACACTGCATACTGACAATGGCTTAGAATTCATGCACCATGATTCGAAGACTTATTATTTTGGTCATGGCAGGGAACACCAAAGTAGTTGCATAGACACTACACAACAAAATGGGGTGGTTGAGCGTAAACACTGACATCTTTTACAAGTGGCTCGGGCGTTATGATTTTAGGCAAATCTCTCTATTTTTTTTTGGGGTGAGTGTGTTCTTACTGCAGCTTATTTGATCAATCGTATACCTCTTTCTGTCCTTCAAAATAGAACAACATATGAAGTTTTACTCGAAAAAGTGCCAACATATGATCATCTAAGGAGTTTTGGGTGTCGGTGCTATGGACATGTGAACATCAAACCACTTGATAAGTTTGCTTCACGTGCTAAACCATGAATTTTTGTTGGATATCCTAATGGGCAGGAAGGTTATAGGATATATGATCTTGAAAGTAAGAAATTTATGTTTCACGAGATGTTCAATTTTTGGAGGAAATTTATTCTCATGCAAGATTTACAATGGAGAAATCAAGTAAGCTAATTAATCTAAATGCAGAATCTAGCAATATTGAGTCTGAATCTAGAGATACCTCTATACACCAAGTTGGGTGATAGTCCAATTGAACAAGAAGATCGAGTACAAGAGTCTAGTGCAATCGAACAAATTTTCACAATAGTTGAGCCTAGTTACACTTAATTAGTTGGTTCAGATTCATCCACAATTAAGAATCAATCTCCAACCCTTGAAAACACTTATCAATTGGTTTCAGTTCTTCCCAACAAAAGAGAATAACAAGTGTTTCAAATTCTATCTGGTTATCAATATATCTCTCCCTCTCCTGAAGAAAATAAAACAGCTCCATCCACTCCACCAGCTAACTCAACGGTATATCCTTTATCTCACTCCATTTCATATTCTAAGTTTTCTCCATCTCATATTGCCTTTTTGATGGCCATCTCAGCTAACGATGAGCCGAGATCTTTCTTTCAAGCAGTCAAACATGCACACTAGAGGGATGCAATGGCAAAAGAGATTTCAACTTTGGAAGCAAATCAAACTTAGAATTTGGAATCTCCACCCCTTGGCAAACGAGCTATTGATTCCAAATGGGTTTACAAAATTAAATATCGACCAGATGGAAGCATTGAGCACTATATGGTACGTCTTGTCACAAAAGGTTACACTCAAATTGAGGGAGTCGATTTCCATGACACGTTTGCTCCTATTGCAAAATTAGTCACTATTCGTTGTTTGTTGACTGTTGCTTTGTCTGGGACCAAGCATCTACAAGAGAAATTGGTTCTGGACCTCAAGCCCAGAAGAAGGTTGATCAAAGCTCAAATGTTGAAGCTATTACAATAGCTACTGATTCATTACTGATTACATCAGCAAAAGTGGAAATTGATGGAGGGAATGCAGATGCACATGGGGAACAAATTGGAGGGAATTTTGGTTAGCAACATAGGGATCTGTGTGACAGCTGGTAGTCAGTGCATTAGGCGTGAATTGTTTAGTTGATTTAGTTAGTTTGCTATCTAGAAAGTCTATATAATGATTGATGTAATCATTATTTCATCATTCAGAAAATAATATATTCAGTTTCCTCTTTATTATCTTCTCTCTCTTTCTATCTCTCTCGTCCCTTCTTTCTCTCTCTCTGTTATGCCTTCTGTATGCATTTCTTCTTCTTATTTTTCTCTTCTTCTTTTACTGTAGCATTTGATCTTCATGATCTAGGATCATGACATGCTTCTTTTCAAAATTGGGAATTACATAAACTAGATGTAAATAATGCATTTTTGCATGGCAATTTGGAGGAAGAAGTATACATGAAGATTCCAAAGAGGTTTGCTAAAAAGGGGGAGCAATGAGTTTGTAGATTATGTAAATCTCTATATGGACTTCGTTAGCCATTTAGAAATTGGTATCACAAGTTTACTACCTCCCTTCTTACCATTAGTTTCTACCAGTCTGCTAAGATCATTCCTTATTCATTTTCATACATGAAGGATCTTTTACTCTTGTCTATGTTGATGATGTCATCATCACAGGGATGGATTCAGATCGCATTTCCAAACTAAAATGCTACTTGGATGCAAATTTCACATCAAAGATCTTGGGAGACTTAAGCACTTCCTTGGGATTGAGGTGGCACGTTCTCCTGCAGGGATAGTTTTGAGCTAGCATAAGTATGTTCTCAACATCTTATCCGAAAGTGGCCTAACAAGATGCAAGTTGGCTTCTTTTTCGATGGAACAACATCACAAACTTTCAATTGACTTTGGCAAAATTTGCACAGACCGTGTACAATATTATTATTTAGGGGGACGACTATTGTACTTGACCATTACCCGTCCTGACATCAGCTATGCAACGCATATTATTAGTCAATTCATGCATGAGCCACAGCAAGCACATTTTGATGTTGCTTATAGGATACTGCGATACTTGAAAGGTTCACCTGGACAAGGCATTTTACTTCCTTCAGATAACACACTATCTTTGAGAGTATATTGTGATGCGGATTGGGCAGGATGCATGATGATGCGTCAATCCACTATTGGCTACATTATTTTTCATGGTTCATCGCCAGTTTCATGGTAGGCTAAGAAACAGACAGTGGTTTCCCGTTCCTCTTCAGAGGTTGAATATAGAGCCATGATAAGATTCTTTGGCTAAGTCAACTCTTATGCGATCTTCAAGTATCACACACCTCTCCAGTTCCCTTATTTTGTGATAGTTAAGCTTCTATCCAAATTGTAGCTAATCCAATATTCCAAGAACCAATAAAACACATTGAGATATATTACCGCTTTATCAGACAACACATCCAGTCACGATTTATTACTACTCACTTGATTTCTTCACAAAATCAATTAGCAGATATATTCACCAAAGCACCTGGGCATGATCGTTTTCATCAACTGCTTGGCAAGTTGGGCATTTCAACTTTACATACTCTAACATGAGGGGGAGTATTGGAGGATTTTTTACTTCCATATTTATCTTATATCAAATCATTAACTTGGTTGCAATTAACATAATTTTAGGGATTATAGCACACAAGTAGCACATATGTTTGCAAACAGAAACTGTAAATAAGACAGAAAATTATTCTCAATTTCATATTCCTTTATTTCAATTTTCTCTTCCTTTTTTTAATTTATTAAAAGTATATATTTAATATATAACTATATAGTAATATATATATGATATATTTTTATCAAATTTAAAAACTATTTTTAAAATTCTTTTAAAATTGTATGATATTTAAAAAAATATATACTCTTAAAAGCATAGAATAAAGGGATACAAAACTAACCAACTTAACTTCGGTATTTTTGCAAAGAAGAAACTTTTGAATGAATATTTTTCGTTTTGCATTGAAAGATGTTAGTTTTCTCGGATATGATGCAATTAGGTATTTTTGTTAATTTATAAGTTAGTTACCATAAAATTAAAAAAAAAAAAAGATATTGCTGTATATTTGAAAAAATAAGTTTATTTTAGGTTAATTTTGTAATTACCCCATAAATCCATGCACGGAAAAGAAAGTGCCAAAAACTCCAAAATCAAGTTACAAACTGAAGAAAAAAGCAATTCATATATGAAAGAAGAAGATAAATAGGAAAAATTATCAAAAAAAAAAAAGGGTCAAAATCTTCATCTAACAGGTATGTAAATGAACTAAATTCTAGATATGCAAAATATATCAGAAGAATCTATTGTATTATTATTTTATATTAGATCTGCAGTAAATATTTGTTTTTTGTATGTATATATGAGTATATAAAACATGAAATTACAAATATTAATTGAATTGAAAAATAATAGGAATACAACTATTATATATTAGTATACGTGGGTATATGAAATATATACCTACATATAAGTAATGAATTTAAAATAAATATCAGTTTATAGATGTATGTGTGTGTTAATATACGTGGGTATGTAAAGTATATACCTACATATAAGTAATGAATTTAAAATATAGATATATGAAGTATATATCTACATATAAGTAATGAAATGAAACTGAATATCAATTTACAGATATATGGATTAGTATATGTAAATATATGAAGCATATATCTACATATAAGTAATGAATTGAAAATGAATATCACTTAACAGATCTGTGTTAGTGCATGTAGGTATATGAAATATATACTTACATATAAGAGATGAATTGAAAATGAATATCAATGAATATCAGTTTACATATGTGTGTATTATTATATGTAAGTATACTTCATATAATTACATATAAATAAGTATTGAATTGAAAAAAAAATCAATATACAATTATTTACTAATATAAAAAGGTATCTGTAACATATACCTATATATTTCTATTGACTAGAAAAAAGTCAGAATACAGCTATTATGTGTTAGAATATTTGGGTATATGAAAGTATAAGTTATATAAAAGTATATCCTATTAAAAACTTTTATTATTTTTATTTTTACACAGGTGAAAAAATGGGTACAATTTCAGCATTAATTCAACATAATGGCAAATGGGACAATTTGAAATACATAGATTTTGAAGTAAATGGAATCATTATTCTTGAAGAATGCAAATATGAAAAAATATTTCAAACGACTATGCTGCAACTAAAAATAAATACATAAGAATAAAAAATACAAGTGGAGTACCATATTGTTTATAGATATCTAACATTAAAAATTCAAGATGATAGTAGTTTGATACTTTACATCCAGCTGAAGTAGAAAGAATCAGATATAATGAAATATCCACTGTGTATAATAGTTGAAGAGCCAAGTTCAAAAATGAGAATATCTAAGTTTCATCTATAGTTCGTTGCAACTCAAAAATCAGGACAAAGTTCAACAAAAATACATGATAGTAATGTTGTTGGAGCTGATATTGTCCATTATGCAAATATGTTGAGCAAAAACATAATTGATGAAGAACAACAATAAAATATAGATGAAGTCGATAGTGCATCATCATCAATAATTACTAACTCAACAAATTCAGATATTGAAAAAGTTCATATCTACAAAAATAAAGAGACTTTTAAATTTATACTGAGTATATTTGCAATAAAAAAACATTTTCAATATAAAGTTAGAAAGTCATGCAATAATAAGTATGTTGTAGTTTGCTATGATGAACAGTGCAAATGGTTCTTGAAAGCAGCAAAATAGGAAAAACGAAGCTCTTCATGGTGAAGGAATACAAAAATATTCACACTTGTTTACTAGAAGGCAGAATGAGTGACCATAGATAAGTAACATCATCTGTAATTATTGATTGCATCAAGGCCAAGTATCCAGATGTCGAAGATCTTATACACAAGCAGATATTACTAAAGTTGTG
Source organism: Garcia nutans (assembly GCA_947685225.1). Lineage (NCBI taxonomy): Eukaryota > Viridiplantae > Streptophyta > Magnoliopsida > Malpighiales > Euphorbiaceae > Garcia > Garcia nutans. The sequence goes on from CANTUV010000037.1 coordinate 44,580,284, forward strand.
AAAGAATAATATGGTGTAAACTTAAAATATATAAAGGCATCAAGAGCAAAGACAAAGCATTGGAAAAAGTTAGACGGAAACTTGATGAATCTTGTAAACTTATTCCAAACTTTTTATACATACTAAATGCTACAAATCCAAGATCAATTGTAGATATGAAACAGAAAGAAAAATGGCTCATTTCTTTATGTGTTTATTGCTTTAGATGCATCAATAAAAGGATGGACATACTATAGGCCTATAATGGTGGTGGATGGAACATTACTCACATCATCAATACAAGATGCTTCTGATAAAATATTCCCTCTGGCATTCTCAATTATTAATTCTGAAAATGATGAGTCATGGGAATCGTTCTTTAAAAATACAAAATATTTGGTGATAGAAATGGAATATGCTTTGTTTCTGACAGACATAAAAGTATCATTAAAGGCATAAAAAATTTATACCTTGAAGCTATGCACTATTTCTGCATGTTCCACTTGTTGAATAATTTAAAAACAAAATTTAAAAGGAATAAAAAAATAAAAGAATTATTCTTCGGTGCAGCAAGAGCATAGACAACTGAAAAGTTCACAGAATACATGAATGAGTTGAACAAAGTGGATGAAAAAATTGTACCATACTTAGAAAGTGTTTGCTACCAAAGATGGGCAAGGGTAAATGCAACCAACAATAGACATTGGACTATGACTTCAAATATTGCTAAATCATTGGATACCATGAACAAAGCTGTAAGAGAATTACCAATAACAACTCTATTGGAGTATTTAAGCTCACTTCTATAAGAATGGATATGGACAAATAGAAATACAGTATTATCAACATTTACAAGATTGACAAAAAAGGCTGAAGATACACTAAATGAAAGTCTCCTCGAATCATTAAAATTACATATATGCTAATACTCATTTAGCTACTATATATTACTATATATAGGTATATGATGTATATAACTATATATATCTATTAATTTGAGATAAACAAATGTTACTATACAACTGTTATATCGTAGTATATATAGTGAATATGAAGCATACACATACATATATTTTCTAGAAAAATTAATAATATTATGTAGTTGTTATATATTTAATATATATAATTGTTATATATTTAATATATATATATATAACTACATATATTAAAAAAAACTGTTATATACCATTATTTGTTGTATTTAATTAAAAGGTAAAATGTATGATTTACATTAAAAGAAAATATTTAATTATATTATCTTTTCTTTAAATATTAATATTTAAATGAAACTCCGCCTGCGAGTATCGTAGCCGGTCCCAAGCCCGGATAAAGGAGGAGGGTTGCGGTAGGTTGGCGGCCAGTGTAAAAATTTTGCCAAACTTTCTATGGATTCTCAAAACTATCATTATACCGTTGGGACGTGCTCACCTAGGCACGCGCTACATCGGCACCCGGGTGTAGTGTTAAATGAGCAAGGGGTTCCATCACATCGACGCCTGGGTGTGGTGGAGTATGAGCAAAGGTTCCCATGCCATGGACGGGTATGGGTAAAGAAGTTAGTCCCGCCATATCAGCGCCCGGATGTGGTGTCAGACAGGAAAGGGCTACCGCATTATGGACGAATGCGGCTAAAGAAGCAAGTCCAAGGGAGCCGATTAAGATTAGGTAGTTGGAATATTGGCACTCTGACTGGGAAGTCTATAGAGCTTGTGGATACTTTGAAAAGAAGGAAGGTTAGTATTGCTTGTTTGCAGGAAACCAGGTGGAAGGGAAATAAAGCAAAAGAGATTGGTAACTCAGGATATAAGCTGTGGTATTGTGGCTTGGATAACAATAGGAATGGTGTGGGCATTATTATTGAGCCTACGCTTAAAGACAAGGTGGTGGAAGTGAAAAGAAAGGGAGACAGGATTATCTCTTTGAGGCTTGTTTTGGGAGATGATACTATTAATGTTATTAGTGCTTATGCTCCCCAAGTAGGTTTGGACGGAGCATCCAAGGTTCAGTTCTGGGAAGATATGGATGATATCATGCAAGGTATTCCAAATAATCAGCAAATCTTCATTGGTGGGGACCTTAACGGGCATGTTGGTAAGGACAGTAATGGTTATGACAGGGTCCATGGGGGTTATGGTTTTGGCAACAGGAATGAGGAGGGAAAGAACATTTTGGATTTTGCGGTGGCTTATGATCTAGTACTGGCGAATACCTGTTTTGAAAAGAGGGGGTCACACTTGATTACCTTTAAGAGTGGACGAACCCAAAGTCAAATAGACTTCATACTTACTCGAAGACGGGACAAAAGTAAGTGTAAGGATTGCAAGGTCATTCCGGGTGAAGCATTGGCGGCGCAACATCGTATTGTGGTTTTAGATGTTAAGAATAAAAGTAGCTGGAGGAATGATAAGAAAATATTGGAACCAAGGATAAGATGGTGGAAATTGAAAGACCTAGCTCAAGGTACCTTTAAGGAGGAGTTACTAAAGGAAGAAATTTGGAACCTTGAGGCTAGTGCAGAGAACTTGTGGACAAAAATGGAAGGTGGCATTAAGAAAGCAGGTAGTAAATTGCTGGGGATCTCTAAAGGGGCAGGGCCTCGACCGCACGATGCATGGTGGTGGGATGAGGAGGTTCAAAAGGCTATTAAGGCTAAGAGGGAATGGTATAAAAAGTTACCGAATGCGGTTAATAGCGAGGCCTTTGAGGAATATAAGAGGGCTAAGAAAGAGGCAAAGAAGGCTGTTAGTGTAGCTCGTGGCTGAGCCTTAGAAGGGATTTATCAAAAGTTAGGTACTAAAGAGGGAGAAATGGGCATTTATAAGATTGCAAGGATGAGAGAAAGGAAAAGCAGAGATTTAAGCCAAGTCAAATGTATAAAGGATGAAGATCAACGGGTGTTGACAAGAGATGTTGAGATTAAGGAGAGGTGGAAGGCTTATTTTGAGCAGTTATTCAATCCTGAACATGAACAAGATTTTCAAGGTCTTCATGCAACAAATGATTATATCAGCTGGTCTAGGAGGATCTTGCATAGTGAAGTAAGAGAAGCCTTGAAGTATATGAAAGTTGGTAAAGCTTGTGGCCCGGATGGTATTCCTATAGAGGTTTGGAAGAACCTTGGAGAGGTAGGAGTTGCCTGGTTAACTAAACTCTTTAATGCTATTGTGAAAGGATGTAAGATGCCGAATGCCTGGAGGAAGAGTATCATGGTACCCATATATAAAAATAAGGGAGACATTCAATGCTGTACAAATTATCGGGGTATCAAACTTATGAGCCATACTATGAAATTATGGGAAAGGATTATTGAACACAGATTGAGGAAGCTTACAAGAGTTTCGGAGAATCAGTTTGGGTTTATGCCAGGGAGATCTACCATGGAGGCTATTTCTCTTCTAAGAAGACTAATGGAATTGTATCAAGAGAAGAAGAAAGATCTCCACATGGTATTTATTGACTTGGAGAAAGCCTATGATAGAGTACCAAGAGAAGTGTTATGGTGGGTTTTGAAGAGGAAAGGAGTCAACGGCAAATATATCAACATCATCAAGGACATGTATGAGAATGCATCCACTAGTGTGAAAACACCTGGTGGAGACACTGAGACTTTCCCTATTACTACCGGATTGCATCAAGGTTCGGCCATGAGTCCATATTTATTTACCCTGGTTATGGACGAGCTAACCAGAAGCATACAAGACGATGTTCCTTGGTGTATGTTGTTTGCTGATGACATTATTTTAATTGATGAGACTAGTGCTGGTGTAAACCGTAAGTTGGAAGTGTGGAGAAAAACCCTCGAGGACAAGGGTTTTAAGTTAAGTAGGAGTAAAACGGAATATATGCACTGTGAGTTCAGTCTAAGGAAGAAGCAGGAACATGAGGTTAAGTTGGATGGAGTTTTGGTTCCTAAAACCAACCACTTCAAATATTTGGGTTCGGTGTTCCAGAATGATGGCCGTATAGATGAAGATGTGACTCACAGAATACAGGTAGGGTGGTTGAAGTGGAAGGGTGCGACTGGGGTTTTATGTGATAAGAAAATACCTCTGAAAGTGAAAGGTAAATTCTATAGGACGGTTGTTAGACCTGCGATGCTCTATGGTAGTGAGTGTTGGGCACCAACGGGACAACATTTGCATAAGATGAGTGTGGCAGAAATGAGGATGCTAAGATGGATGTGTGGACATACCAGACTGGACAAAATTAAGAATGTTCATATTCGACAAAAAGTCCAAGTAGCGGACGTCGGAGATAAGGTGAGGGAAGGAAGACTTAGATGGTATGGGCATGTTTTAAGAAGACCTCCTAATGCTGCGGTTCGTAAGTGTGAGAATTTGTTGATTGAGGGGGCTAGAGGTCGTGGCAGACCTAGAACTGTGTGGAAGGAGGTGATAGCAAGAGACTTACGTGCCTTAGATCTTGATGCGGATTTGATTAATGACAGACTTGAATGGAGACGTAAAATCCGTGTCTTGGAAGGGGCCTAAGGCTGGAGTTTTTTTTTTTTGGTGTCTTTTGAGCTTATTTTGTTGAGAATCCATACAGCCGACCCCAATTTGTTTGGGATTAAGGCTTAGTTGTTGTTGTTGTATTAATATTTAAATGAAACAATTAGTTGCTAATAAAAAATTATTAAAATGATAGGTTAAACCATCAACAAGAGAATTGTATAAAGTCATGGACAATAGAGCTCAATTCATTGTTCACTTGAATGAATGAACATGCACTTGCAACAAATTCTAAATAGATGAAATATCATGTAAATATGCAGTAACAGTACTGATGGAAATGAATCAAGACCCTTATTTGTATTGCTCACAATACTATACTAAGGAGACATTTGTTCAAACTTATATAGTACCTATCGATCCAATTGCAAATGAAAATACATATTATACTGTAAGAAGTAAATAAAATAGAAGTGATACCATCAGAAGTCAAAGCTAGAAGACCAAAAAAGAGAAGAAACAAAGGATCATAGGAGAGTAACAACAAAAATAAATGGAACAAGTGTAGATAACATAAGCATAATAAGAAAACTTGTAGAAATGTACCAAAATAATAAAAAATAAAAAATATGTTTTATGATATACCTTATATATGTAGCAGATTTAACAACATTATATCATTTTTTGTATTTGTTATTAAATTATATTACTAAAATATATATTTGTTGTTATATCTAAGTATATGCAGGTATACGATACATAAACTTATATTTATATATTGTCTTGGAGAAAGAATATAAGTATGTAGTTGTTAGTATATATATATATGTTGCATATAACTACATATATCTATTGTATTTGAAGAAAGAATGTCAGTATGAAGCTCTTTTATGTTAGCATATGTAGATATATTATATATACCTACATATATCTACTGCATTGGAGAAAGAAAATAAGTATGCAACTGTTATTTCTTATTATATGTAGGTATATACTTCATATACCTACATATATTTATTGTCTTTTGAGAAAAAAATATCAGTATTCAATTGTTATAAACTACTATATATATGTATATGTATAATATACTTATATATACCTAATGTTTTGTGGAAAGAATACCATTATACAATTGTTATTTGTTATTACATGTAGGTATATGATATATATAACTGCATATAACTATTGTCTTTAAAAAGTTAGTATGCATCTATTATATATTAGTATATATAGGTATATGTATCACATATCAACATATACCTATTGTCTTAAAAAAAGAATACTGATATACAGTAGTTGTTATACCTTAGTATATGTACATGTATGCTTTATATAACTATATATAACTAATATATTCCAAAATTATTATCAGTAAGCAGTTGTTATATCCTAGTATATATAAATATATGTACAATAAAGTTACATATACCTATTATATTAGAGAAAAAAAAATATCACAATGCAACTGTAATATGATAGTATATGTAGGTATATATTGCATATAACTATATATATCTATTATCTTTGAACAAGGAATATCAGTATGCATCCGTTATATCTAAAATATAAGTAGGTATATGTACAATATAACTACATATATCTATTGTCTTGGAGAAAAAATATTTTTTATAAAGTAAAGAAATGAAATAAAATATATATATCTTTTTATAAAAATAAAAATATTTACATCAGTACAAAAAAAAATATAATAAAAACTTATATATATATATATGACACAAAAAAGAAAGAAAAACATAGATGATTTTTAATCACATTTCCTTTAATTTTTTCTTCAACTTGCAAACTTCAATATTTTCCTCTTGAAAACTCCTTTTGCCCTTGTCACCCTTATTCTTTCTAATTCTTCTAGATGATTTATCGTTACTTCCAATATATCCTTCTAGTTTAGCCTTCTCATAAGTATATATTAAGAAAGCTAACCTAGTGTGATAGAAATAGACATTAAACTCCTCTGGCAACACTTCATAAGCATGAACATAGAATTCCATAAAAGCAAATGTGTAGACATCACAATCACTAAAAAAAATAAAAAATAAATAAAAATCAAAATAATAAAACAAAAAAAACAAAAAAAATTGAAAAATCAAAATAAAAATAAAAATAAATAAAGAACCTATTTTTTTTATTGGTACAGAATCCACCAAAACCATGTCAAGAGAATCATAAGGAGATTTATCAACGCAAATTCTATTATTAAAATCAATATCTTCTCTACCAACCAACACATCAGACATATGAAAATAAAATGGCAAAACACAAAAAAGGTTTCACATATTGAGCAATAGCTTTGTCATTACGTGCACTTCTCATGGAATTGTAAATATAGATACACCTATCTTTAATTGACAAGCGTTCAAGAGTCCAATATCTCTCGTTAGACTAGTGAATAAGAATAAAAATATTATAAACCTCTTTCCAATGACGATGACACATCATAGCCTTCCCAGAAATGTAACATGCCACAATATCATCACTAATTAAAAAAGCATTTAAACTATACCTAAATCAAGATATTTTTTATATTTCCACCGAATATTATGAAAAAATAATAAATCTATTGTGGTAATTTTCATTTTAATATTCTTTCTATATTTCCCTTTTTTCATAGATAATAAAATAATATATCCAAATGCTGACAAAAAAAAAGAACAAACGTTATAAGAAATAAAGAAACAATATAAAAATTAAAAACATAAGACAAGAAAAAAAAAAAGGTATAAAACATACCAAATCTATCAAAAACTTGTTATAAAAAACAAGATTATGAAAAAAAAAACCTTCTCAGTAACATTTTGAATACAAAAACCAAGAGTCCTGAACATTTCTCTTTCTTTCTTTGAATAAATAAATTTACTAAACAAAAAAATAATTAATAAAAATTTAAAAAACTTATAAAAATAAAAATATATTACATATTCTTTCTTTTGATCAATTCTCTCCCCAACCACTCATCAAATCGAAATTCATCATCAAAATTAGGTTAACTGTATTCAAAATTATAACAATCTCACTCTCAGAAACTTCCTTACAAGAAGATAAACCAAAATTAGTTGTGAAAGGAGATCTAACAACAATTGATGGTTTAACATCTCTTTTAATATTAACATGAGAATCATCAAGATCAATAAAAAAAAATTAGGACGTTCTGTATTACCCTATAAAAAAACATAAAAACATAAAAAAAATTATTACTTATAATATATATATAATCAATAATTAATAAAAAAATATCAAAATAAAAAATATACCTCAGAAGACTTCAAAAAATAGAACAAATTGAGCAACACTTTTAACATTTTTCTTAACAACATCAATTAAAACAAATAAATAATAAATAATAATATAAAAAATTGTATAAAACCAAATATCTTCTGAAACATTTTAATTTATAGTTCATCAATTTCAGCTAGAAAAGTAGTGTCAAAATCAAAAGTAGCTAAAGCAGACTTATCACTAACATTACTATCAACACCACGACCAACAAGAATATCAACTTTAGCTAAAAAAAACTAGAATCAAAATCTAAAAAACTTAAAGCAATCTTATTACTAAGCTTAATTTCAGCCTCATCACCAAGAACAACACAAATATCATCACCAATAACATTAACAACATGACAAATAATAGGAACTTTATCTTTATTACTACTAATATCAGAAGCACTAACATCTTTATATTTATCATCATCACCAAAATCTTCAAAAACCACAATACTTTTCTATTCAATATCAATAAAATCAATATCACTATTTGATTTATTTTTGTCTTTAGCAACAGAACCTTCACAAACATTTTCTTCGCCAACTCCCTCAACATCACCACCAAAAATAATATCATCACACCCTAGATCAACAACTAAAACATCAACTATAATATCAGAAACAATCTTATTAATAAAATCTACATTTTCTATTCTATCACCATCACCATTTTTACTAACAGTTACCCCAATTTTAAAATTCTTATCAACACTTCTTTGATTTATCTAAAAAAACAAAATAAAACATATAAATATATCATAAAAAACAAAAAGAAAAGAAAATAGTATATACACATCATGTATAATTATATGGTACATAAACATAGAAATTCCTATCAAAATTCAAAAATAATGTACCTCGCACACTTGTTTCTCATCCTTAACATTATCAGAATCATCATTACCATCTTCAGAACCAACAATAACACTATTTTCAATATCTTCATTAACATTACCCTACAAAAAGAAAAAGATAAATTACAATTAAAAAATAATAATTATAAAAGATAAAAAAAAAGCTAAATATACATAATGAATTATATACAATTATATATTGGTATATGAAGGTATATGTTATATAAACCTACATATTTCTGTGAAAAATAAAAAAGAAAATACAGTTATAACATTGTTATATGTACTTTTAAGTATGTATATGTATCATATACCTAGATATACATGATGAATTTAACAAAAAAAATAATATCATTATATATAATTATATTTTAATCTATGAATATATATATATATATGTTACACATACCTACATATTTATGTAAAAAATAAAAAGAAAATAAAGTTATAACATTGTTATAAGTACTTATAAGTAGGCATATGTATCATATACCTAGATATACATGATGAATTTGATAAAAAAAATAACAATAACAATATATACAATTATATATTAGTATATGAAAGTATATGTTACATATACTTAAATATTCATGTCAATTTTAGAAAAAATGTGAAAAATATAAATAGAAAAAATCTAAAAAAAATCTAAAAAACAATCTTCTTAGAGATACCCACCAACAAATGAAAAACTTCAGTCAATCTCTTGTCAAATAACGATAACATTGATTTAATTCCTTTTTTTTATAGACAACAAATCGTTTTCCAATTTATCCTACTTCGAAGAAACTGTAATCATTTTAGTCTGCAATTTATCTTGTTTATAAGAAATATTACTTAACTCCTTTTGCATACTATTGGTACAATCATCAATAATAGTATTTGACTTTCTCTTACTCTTTCCCTTATCAACATCTAACACTAGCATCGTTATCACCATCACCAGCAGCATTATCACCCACAGCATAATCGTTATCATCATTAACCACCTTATTCACATAATCACCACCTTCATTACCCTCTTTATACTCTAAAAGATTATATAATAAATCCAACTTCAACTTCTCCATTTCAACTTCACTTGGATAAATATTTCATAAATCTAACTACAAAAAACATATAAAAAATGAAACAAATAATATCTAAAAAAATAAAGAAAATAAAAACATTAAAAAATGCATTCCTCCAACCTAGGACAAGAAAGAATATCTTCAAAATCTTTCAAATGTGGAGAAGAATCATAAGACCAACAAATAAAACAAGAAAAACAATTCTGAGCTCTTACACCGACCTTGCCATTAAGCAATAAACAACACTCACAAAACCAACTTTGTAGGGCAAGTAAGAATCCAACTAATCTAAAAAACTTAGTATGACCCTTCTTAATAATGCCACTAAATTTCTGTTTTAAACTATTACATCAAAAACATCCAACCCAAAAGGATATTCAAAATAAGTACCACTATCAATAATATCAAAATCTTCTTAGAAACTAATTTATCTTTAGGAGAAGATAAAAAGAAAAGAAGCAAAACATATAAAACAACAATTTTTACAACATTCTCATCACATCTTTAATTTTTTTAAAGAAAATAATTCTCAACATCAAACTTAGAAATCTTAACCTTACCACCACAATAAATAATATCAACTCATTATCATCTTTAGAAAATAAAAACTTATTCCTATCACCAATACATTTCAAACCACTAATTATACTAAACTCATGAAAACCAAATATCAAATCAAGACCTTCAAAATTAAACAACATCTACTTAGAATCGGCTTGCTTCACCTCCCTCAAAACCAAAGAATAAAAAATTTGAGCTTGAATCTTAAAAGGAAGAACATCCAAAACAAAACTAAAAGGTGTCTCGAGAAATAATTCTAATTGACTACAAGATAAAACAGACATTAAATTAGAAATAATTTTATACTTCATCTCAAAATCAATTTTAATAGAATGAACATCCTTATTAGCCAACACCTGCAAAAAAAATACTAACTATAATAAAAAAAAAAGTCAATTCAAATCTTTGTATATGTTAAATATACTTTACAAAACTAAAAACTTAATAAAAAGTACATTCTAAAAACTACAATACAATAAAAATGAATCAAAAAACAACACATACAAAATAAAAAAAAATTACCAAAAGATTTGCCACCAATACCAAACTTCTTCATCGATTTCGTACCCATATCACTTCCAGACTTCTTAGCGATTTTTCATCGATTTCTTATCTATACCACTATCAGACTTCTTAGGCGTATTCTTACCCATACCACTACTATACTTCTTAGGCGTATTCTTACCCATACCACTACCAAACTTCTTTGGAGTATTCTTAACCATATAAGATTTTTTCAAAAACCTAATAATTTGAGGAGTTCTACGAATATGAATAAAAGAGGGAGGCTTAACCATGCAGTGAAATAAGAACGAAAAATGACACAAAATAGAAGAAAATGGACATCGCCATATATATCACCAAAACAAACCATATTTGATACATGTATATTAAGCATGTTGATACCTATATAAGATACCATAGTGTTTTGTTTATATATATAACATATTACTTCAACATAATAATGTGCGTAACAGATATCATCATGTATATCACGTAAATAAATATCTAACACATGCATGTTAAGCACGACTATATCTATATAAGACACCATAGTATTTCACTTATATCAAATAAAAAATATCACTTCAACACAATAATGTGTGTGATGAATCTCCGTGTATATTACCTAAACAAACCATATCTAACACTTGTATGTTCAATACAACCATGTCTATAGAAGATATTATAGTGTTTAGTTTATATGGATCTCATATAAAACAAATATGACAATATGTGTCCAGAATATCATCGAGTATGTAATCTAACCAAATTCATATCTAATACATGTATGTTAAGCATGACTATATATATCTATGTAAAACACCATAGTATTTCGTTTATATGGATCACATATAAATCACATATTACTTCAACACGATGTGTGATAGACATCACCTGTATATCACCTAAACAAACCATATCTAACATATTTATGTTAAGTATAACCATGTCTACTTAAGACACCGTAGTATTTTATTTATATGGATTAAATACAAATCACATATTACTTCAACACAACAATGTGTGTGATGAATATCGTCGTGTATATCACCTAAACAAATCATATCTAAAACTTATATGTGCAACATGATTATGTCTGCGAAAGACATTGCAATATTTAGTTTATATGGATCTTGTATAATTCAGATATTACTTCAACACATCAATGTATGTAATAGACACCGCTGTGTTTATAACCTAAAAAAATCCATATCTTACACCCTGTATGTTCAGTATAACCTTGTCTATACAAGACATCATAGTATTTCATTTATATGAATCTCATATAAAACATATATTAATAAAATACAGCCATGATATCCATAGTGTGAAACAATCCCCCCGTGAACCTACTTAAACTGTAACTATTTTTAAAGAATAATAGTATTAGCACATGAGCAATATCAAGTGCAAATGTATATGTATATGAAAAAAAAAATGAAATAACCATGTAATTTACAAATTTGGACTTTGAAAAAGTAAGAAAGGGGTTGGGATTTACAAAGAGAGCTTGCTGCTTGTGAAACTATAGAAATCTTTGTAAAGCTTTTGTTTGCAATATTAAGTGAAATAAACTAGTACCAAATGGTATCCCAAAAAAAAGTGAAATAAACTATAAAGTGATTAAGGTTTCATGAATTCTACAAGATAAACAATGAGAAATACATGGAAAAAAAGACTGATTTCAGAATTTGAAACAATAAATTCGTAGGCAAATATTAGTTCTTATTAATGGAAAGGGTATAAATATTAATAAGAGTCTATTTGAGGGGATTGAAGCCTGAAGTTGATTAATGCAATTCTCAAAGGTATTTTTCTACTGAATTTCTTTCTTTTTTATTTTTTTTAAAATAAATTCATCGGCTGAGTAGACTATAATAAGTCGAATTTGACTTACAAATATATACCATAGATCAAGCAAATTTATCTAAATAGATATTTATACACTTGAATAGAAAAGGAAAAATTACATTATACGTAATTTGTTTAACGTTTTTTTTTTAAACTAAACAATTTTTATATGTTTTTAATACATTAAAAATATATTGAAAATGAAAAATATATTAAATATATACTGAATAAATATTCTGAAATATTTTTATTTTTTTAATATTTTTCGAAAAAATTCCATCAGAAAAGGTGTCAATTTTATCACTCTGATGGAAAGTGTTACCCATTTTTAAAGTACCTGTATTTTAATGACTAAATTACAAATACTTTATTAAAAATGTCTGAAAGTATTTTACCATTGTGTACAAGACAGCATTTTGGTAATGTTTGGTTTAAGGCAATATGAATTTTAAATAAAATTCATTAAAACCTTTTGACATTATTCATACCAAACAGTACCTAAAAATATAGACAGTGCAGACTAATCAAATTTTCAAAAGAAAGCAGAATAAGTACACCCACATGCATTCATAACTAATCAGTAACATTTAGATGCAATCAGGCTTAATTTTATCCTATAAAGAACACTGGACTTGAAACATTCCTCAGTTCACTTACATGGATAACTGATTAGCACATAAAAATCAAACTCATTTTCTTTTTATGTTCTCCAAAATCTGGTAATGGTTGAAAGAGCAGTGCCATTGTTTTCAAACTGTGATATATAACTGCTTGCGGCTTTCTTGTTTCTCAAGGCTCTAAACATGCTATCTCCTCCCCTCCCATCAAGAGAATTTTAGTTCAGACTAGACAAAATACTGACTGCAGAATAAACCATCAATCATCACGAGCGTGCATATTGAGAAAATTGGCAGTCAATCTTTTATTGGTATCAGTCACCAGCACGCATATGAAACAAAACTGTGATAAGTCTTCAATGGCTTTTATTTGTAGCTTATTATATATATCATCATTCAAAACTTTGCAGCAGCAGATGGTAATGAGTGCATTAGTATTTCCATGTCAACTCTCTTCGTCCACGAGGATGGTGGAATCATTACCAATTCCCATGTCCATCAGAGTTGCCATTTCATCATCCAACAACAAAGGTAGAGGTGAACCCTGTAATTTCCCAATAAAAAGGTAATCTTTTCTGAGACACTGGGAATTCAAACTCCAATAAAACTAGGAGAACATATCTATTGAACTATCATGCTGCAGAGAAACACTTTCACTTAGTTCTGCAAACTCTGGGATTTATCAGGTCCTAAATATGTTGTGAGTTGATGCAATAACATCTACCAGTGTGCAGCTACAGTAGGGCCTGAGAAATGAGAAGTTGATCGAACAATGGAATGATTTTACTTTCTCCCCTTCCTCTACCTTTTTCTTTTTTTTTCCTATGGGGGTTCATGATAGGGAATTTCAAAATTATAGGTAGTAAGTAATGAAATATTACTGAAGAAACATTTTCTTCCTAGCCATGTTTTGAGTTGCAGAAAAAATTTCAGATAAGCCGTGAACCATGAAGGCGCAATGCCATTAAAAAAAAATCGAAAGAGCTGTCAATTTAAAGGTCAATATATTTTCATTTAAACATGCACTACGTCAGAATGATAACTATGTGAAGATCTACCATATTCTATTGGATGATCAAAATACAAATAGGGTATTCACCATCGACAAGCATTAATGAATAAAAGGGTAATGGGAGAACAAGCAAACCTCTTCCTGAAGAAATAATTTTGGTTTGACAGACTTGAGCTTAAAAAAGCTTTCACAGAGGATTTTCAGCTTGCCAACCTAAAATAAATTAAGAACTTGAATAAATGTTAAAAGAATATCCAACGAAATGTGTTCTAGAGGAAGTTATGAGATTATCACCGTCGTGGTGGCTGGCAGTTTCTTTGTTAATGGCAGTTTCTCGCCAATGGATGCACCAACACATTTTATGGTGACAGCTGTAATTTTATCATAGTATTTCCCCATAATTATTGCAACTCTATAAAAATAATTAAATAAGAAAAAATCTAAAGGTTATTACACAGAAGACTCGAAGCCATTTTCTGAGGGCCTGATGCTCTTACTGATGGCCTTTCACCTTCAATGCCATGAAATTCCTTGAGCTCTGCAAACCTATAACAAAGTTTGAATCCTTAGTAAGAAGGAATATCTTTATTGCTGAACCAACAGCCAACAGCAAGTTGCCATTTTCTTTAAGACTCCAATGAACTGTAGCACCTTCTTGATGGAACAAAAGGGGAAAAAGCTGGAAATTTGGTTGTAAAAGGAAGTTCCAGAATAAAATAGTCCTTGAGAGGCATGAAAGCTTGAGACAGTTGATAATACCTTAAATATAATAGATGATCAATAGAACAAGGAGCATACACAATCACTTAGAATGTTGAACTCCAGTAACCGAAATTAATGCAGCAAAGAAATTCAACTGGATAGTCACGTAACTTCACAAGACATAATTACCTGGGATGCTCTTTAATTTCATCTGGATTTTCATGTAACTTTGACAAAACTAAGCGCACATATCTGCAAAAGATAGAAAGATGAAGCAAGTATTGTTAAAAAGAACAAAAAACAAGTAAACCAAAGAAAGAGAACTCAATAACAAGAACAATTGTCTGTGTAAAACAATCCAATTATTTCCGAAAACATAAAATAAAGGGTCAGGTAGAGGATAAGGTATGTACCGTATCTCAGAATCCTTCCTTTCACGAGGACTGACCTGAGAGGTATATCAGATGATGGTACATCATATTCACATGCTCCTCAACACTAAAATCCATTTGGCTAAATAAAACTCAGAACTTTGAGAGTTTACCTCACTTCCATTCAATATTTCAACTTTTGACAATCGTGCAATCAAAACAAATCTTGGGACACCACCTTTTCCAGTATCAGCTATTGGATTTTCAGAAAGCCTGATATCCTAGAATTTAGCAGAACAAAAATTTCAAGAACATAATGGTGTATTTCACCTCTCAATCATCAAATCAGACATACTGAATGCCTGCCCAGGTTTCCAACGAGGCCACAAATCAAGCATAGGTACAGGGATCGCAGGAGTAAACTCTATTGATGCAGGTATAGGATATTGTATCTTAACAGTATTTTGGCATGATGAAGCCCTATTTAACTGAATTAAGTAATATTTGTATTATACCACAAATAAGAGATGGCCGAGAAAAAATTAACAATAACAACAACAAAGCTTTAATCCCAAGTCAATTAAGGTCGGCTATATGGATTCTTCTTTTCCACTCAATACGATTTAAGGTTATCTATTCTGATAGATGTAACATCATAAGATCATTTTGGACCACCTTTGACCAAGTTAGTTTAGGCCT
Organism: Garcia nutans; assembly: GCA_947685225.1. NCBI lineage: Eukaryota > Viridiplantae > Streptophyta > Magnoliopsida > Malpighiales > Euphorbiaceae > Garcia > Garcia nutans. The sequence continues at coordinate 44,596,236 of CANTUV010000037.1, forward strand.
ACCTCTGCCTCTCTTAGCTATATCTACTCTAACTTGTTCGGTTTTTCTAACAGACGCATCACTAGGTCTTCGTTTCACATGGCTAAATCATCTCAATCTATGCTCTCTTATCTTTCCTCAATAGGTACTACCCTCACTTTTTCTCTAATGCACTAATTGCGAATTCTATCCATCCTAGTATGACCACACATCCATCTTATCATTCTCATTTCCGTAACATGCATTTTACTCATGTGTTGTCCTTTTACTGCCCAACACTCACTACCATACATCATCACAGGCCGTATGAAAATTAAAAAAAATCAAAGCATTATAATGTAAAGATAAGTTGCATTCTATGTCGACTTGTATGCTTTCTTGAAGTTGCTACCAATCCAAAGGTGATTTAAAAAAAAAAGTGACCATAATATCACATAATCATGCAACTAGATCCAAATAATTAACTATAACATGGCCAGACATCAAATTTTTTTATACTAAATAAGCAATGACAGTCTAATTCATTATATCAAGGACCAAAAGAAAAAAAAAGGATAATTACTTCTATATCAACTCCTAAATAAAAAAATTCAATTGGCCATTTCTTGAAATTCTTAGAACATTGGCAATCCACCCAAACTAAACTTTAGTTCAGGTGACAAAGTTCTATCATGTATGTAATACACCTTCTTCTCTCTCTTCTCTCTCTCTCTTCTGTTTTGGTTTAAATTTCTAAGATGTTTATTCTTAAAAATCAACTTCTAAGTTCAAAGATGTACAAGGCCATAACTACATGTGTATGAATGACCCATTTTAAATTCTAGTTAAGTTATTGAACAACCAGAAAAATATGATTTAGCCGTGGGAACACAAAGGTTGTAGGTTAATCCTGAATTCCTAAAATTAGGCCTCCACAAATATTCATCTAGTCGGAGAACATTGTAGTAAAGTGGAGGGAGGATTTCCCTTCATCGCTTAATCTATCTGTACAACTCTTAGAGAAGAATTTGAATTTCGAAACGTATACATATTCATAACTTAAGTAGAAGAATAAAAACTTTTTAAATCTATTATAAACTTGTAGCAGTAAAATCAGAAGAGATTTGGATCTCGGACAGTCAATCCCACATACTGAGAATCAGGAAGCATGGCTACTGGTTCAGCCAGCATTTTGCAATACTGTTCTGCTTCCCTCACAATGCCAATAAATAAAGCATTTATTTTACGGACCAAAAGAAAGAACATCCAGTAAAGTATTACACAGCACATTACTTGCTGTATGCCTAGCTTCCTTCTTAGGCATCAAAGAGCACCCGTAGTCAATAACAAATATGAATTTCACTATCAGTTGTGGTCCTCAAGATTCCAAATTACCTAATTCATAAAATTAAAACTTCAAGCACGATAAACCAAAAATTAGCTATAGCAAAAGTGATTTATGAGGATGATCTATCATCTATGAAACTAAATTAGGAGCCTCATGGATTGATTTCATAGTACACAGATACAGTATGTTGCATGCTGCTAATATGCTATCAAGTAATTGACTTGCATTATGCATCTTACCACCAATTTGGGAAATGAATTTAGTGAGTCAATTGAGGCCAGATCCTCAATGTTGTTACCCCCTGATGCATATATAAGAAGATCAGAAATTTCTACAAAGTAGCATAATAAAGTCAGATAATAAAGAGGAGTATTTGATTAATTACCAAGAAGAAGGCAGCGCAGATTTTGAAAAGGCATTTTCACATGTGATTCGGATCCAGTTAATACGTTGTGTATTGTATGAGCATCTGGGTAAGATATATGTTTCAAATTGTTTTTGTTCAAGTGAAGTTTCTCCAAACTGGTTGCAAAAAATGTACTATTATTTATTAAGAGAAAACTTGGAATTTGCCAAAAAAAAAAAGGAAAGTATAAGGGAGAAGTTTCAGATAGAAGAAAATAGACACATCTTTCTGACCTCCTTAACAAAGAGAGCTTTAAGATTTCATTCCATTCAGCTATTGAATTATCTTCCAAATTCAGAAGCCGTAAAGAATCAAATCCATGAACAATTGATGAAGCTGTTGACTAAGAAATGAGAAAGAATTATAAACTTAATCTGATCAACAAAGAGGTTAATATTAATTTTTTTAACAGGCAAACACCTAGACATGTAATATTCACAAATATTGCATTAATCCGTAGAATCCTAATCCTGCATTTATAAGAACAAAATTTATACACTTGCATATTACCTAGAGATTCTATCAAAGGAATTCTCAACGTGACCATTTTTCTTCTACTAATAGTTAACCTGAGAAGAATGAGATCAGCTTTCCACAGTTTATGATTTTTTTTTTGTATTTGGATTTCAGTAACATGTTCAATGCACATGGCAAATTTATTCAGAAATTAGAATCAGGTACTAATCCCCCAGCCTAAGGACCCAAAAGAGGACTCTATCCATAACCATGAGGCATTTCTGGACAAATGTCTTCAAGTTGAGTAAATTAATCATCAGCTTCACCATCATCATTATGACAAGATACTAACTCCATGCTCATTAGGAGGCCAAAAAGAAAGAAGTGTGAATGGGTAGTGGAACTTGGTTTTTGATTGTTTGGTAGAGGGCAAAAGTGAAATCATAAGTTCTCCTTTCTAAAAAGATGATTATTCATTCTTCATAATTCTTATAGTCGTTTGACATAAATTTGGTTCTCACACAATTGTGAAATCAGTAACTGTCCACAAAATTACATTTGTCGGGAATAACGACAGAAATTGTAAACATGATACTGTCCAAGCATAATCATAATGAAAAATCTAGGTGAAATAGAAACCTTTATTGTGCCTATGCCATTCCCCATCAAATGTAGCTCTTCAATAACTGGTAATAAATGATTGAGTACTTCAACCTGCAATGTCAAAAGTATTACATTTAGTTTCTGAAATGTAAAATTAAGACAAGGAAAGATCAGAATAGCAATGAAAAAAAAATGTAACATAAACCTGAAAAATAAACAAAGTAGTCCACCTGTATCCAATTTATGCCAGTACCATTTAGAACTAAAACACGGATATTTTTCAGTTGGGGCAGCCCAGTAATGCTCCGTGACATTGAATTGTAAGATAAATTGAGGGCTGCAAGTGCTGGTAATTGCTCACACATGGTACCAACATCCTGCAAGGGTGATTTCAAATAAAAGAGGATAGTTCTTCGGTACCAAGTAATTTATTAAGCAATTAAGCAGAGTTAAGAGTAAATATGTAGAGAACAAGTGAATGCATACTCTCATAAACACCCGTGAACCTATTTAGAATAGAACGCCTATCCTCGATGGACATGTTTTGCATCCATTACCACATTCAAGTAATGAACTTAATTCAGAATATTTCAATTTAATAAACAACGTATGTTTATAAGAGGACTTAAAATCTGATGGAACAATAATAGATCCATCATTAAGTACTTTTAAAAATGCCTTTTTTCTTTTTTGTTTTTCCAGTCCCTGTATGTGTATTATATATGTAGAGATCTGTATCTCATCAGATTACAACATCTAAGTGACACAAAAATAAGAATGGGCCACATATTGGTTGCTAATTGAGAACTACTTTCTGATTGTTTATGTTGGAGAATAAATAACACCACATTATACTCCACAAAACACAACTTAGACTTGATCTCAATTTACTTGAGTTCAATTATAAGGATAATGTTTTCCCTGTTTGCCTGGTTTCAGGCTTAATTTTCTGTAAAGTAGATTAGGATCCATGTCACATGTATATGTCATAGAACTTTATACTAGCTGTTACCTACCCCACTTCCACCTTATCTAGGCACGAGACCATGCTATCCAATCTAAGCTAAAATCTTAGTGAGGGGGAGACGTGGGACACTCTTTACGGTTAGGCACTTCAGCACTTTAGGAACCATTTTTTTGTTGGCTTGGCATCATTTAAGTATCAGAACTGATTTTCCTTTGTTTATGGGATATACCTCTCAACAGAATACTGATGCAGCACAAACAAAGAGCTTAGATTGATTAGTATAAACATTAATTTGGCCTCCCAGTCAAACTGAATTTCACATCACATGAACATGGCTTTTATTAAGAGAAATCAACAAAGTGGGCCTTATTTTTGCAATTCAGCGAAATCATATTTGACATTACTCTGAGAATTTATTACACAGTTACACTGAGGTTTTATATAACTAGCTAATGAAAATTCATTCAACAACACAATAATGTTATAAAATGACCTTTCTTTTTTTGATCTTTGGGATGGAAGGCCCTAGGTTCTGAATCTATGATCCACAATAGTTATAAGAGGCAGTTGGTTTTGTGCATTGCATACAGAAGAAGCGCATTCATATAATTTAAAGAAAAGCAGTATATCTTTTCTAAAAGAAGGAAAGGAAAAAAGAAAATCAGTATACAAAATGCAAGTTGTTTAATCAACAATGTGATTGCTCATATATTCACCATTTGATAGACTAGACATAGGAAAGGGCAAATACCTTCCATTCTGAAAGTAAATTTCCGGTCAAGTCTAACTCCTTCAGATCTACAAGAGAAGAATTAAACAAATTACTATTGGTCACCTATATAATTACATGGGTAGTGGTGCTATTTATAACTGTAACAGCAAACGCAAACGATTAGCAAGATGCACAAGAATGAATCCTCATTCCTCAATGATTAACATTTAACACAAACAGAGATATATGTTAAAAACGGTTTTGTTTTACATACTTGCTTCAAAGTTCCCCTAATTACTTAATCTTCACAACTCAGAATGAAATGTACAGTATTCGATATACTCACTTGGCACCAAAGTACTGATATTAGCTGGGTTTCCGGGAGTGCTGATACCCAGAAAGGGTAGCGAAGCACTCTTCAATTCTTCAAATCTACTTAGTTTATCCTGAATTTTCTCTTTGCCAACAAGCTCAACAGATACCCGCTTGTTGCTAGCTGAAAGCACGTACATTTCATCTGCATATTTTACAGAAATTAAGCACAAATTGCCAAGAAGATGCCAAAAGAACTAGTAATAATGCCATATACCTTCTTCTTCTTTACTAGACTCGCTTTTATATCTGATATATAGAGCTTCGAGCAAGGAAATGCCAGGTCTCAAATTTTGGGTCCGAACAAAGGACCCTGAACGTTCGGATTTCGCTTGGAAGTACCGGACACCATTCACTGACCCACCGTGCTTGCCTTCTCCATTGTCCCAATCGACCCCAACCCATGTGCCCGAATGTCCCTCGAGGGTTCCAACGTACTTCACCGTCCCGATTCGGCGAGTATCGGAAACTGAGTGGACACGCTGGCCGAGTTTAAAAGAGTCGCGGCTTGACTCAGTTGAGTCTTGCATCTTCTTCGCTAAAAATTGCAGATGCAAACTAGCGATTTTAGGGTCAACTGTAACTAATCGAACTTGACAACTAATAGGTTTCGGGTCGGGTATCCGAAATAATACAAAAATCTGAAATCTGAACTCTGCGAAATGTGACGAGAGATAATGAGTCCACGTGTCACTGTGAGAGATAATAGAAACCGTATGAAGCATAAACAGGAATACGAGACAAACGGATACCATAAAATTCAATATAAATACGTTAGCACGATAATTTAAAAATAAATAAATAAAAAGATAATCCGATAAAAAAAATTTGAAGGAAGGATAAAATATATATATATATGTTTTAATTTATAAAAATATAATAGAAGATAAAAATATATTGAAAATAAATATATATTAATTTATTTATATAATAATATAATAATATACACATATATAAACACACACATATATATATTAAGTTATAAAAATATAATAAGAAGTAAATATATACTCAAAATAAATAAATATTATTTCATTTATATATAAATATAATTATATAAATAAAAAAATTATGATAAAAAGATAAATTTTATAATTATAATTAATTATAATTATTTAACTAGTTATTTATTAATATCATATAAATAAAATTTTATATCAAAATATATCCTAAAATATCTTAAAATACCTTAAAATGTGCCCCTGACGTGTTTTATTTGTGTTCTTCTTGTGTTTAAAAAAATAACAATAAAATAATACGACACTTATAGAATAGTATTCGACATGTGTCGAGCATATGTCAACATGTATTCATATAGGAAAAGTGTCAAAACTGATACTTTACTCTATTTAAAGTGTCAGTACTTTATAGTTAATATCTGAAAAAAAAATTCCAAACAACAGTATAAAAGCAAATTCTCAATGAATTTATAATTTTATTATACACATTATTTAATTTTTTAACTTATTATTTATAAAAAATTAAAATTAAAAGTGAAAAAAGTATTTATAGAAATTAGAAATTTAAATTATTTATATTTAAAAATTAATTAAACATTATTATTTAAAATAAAAGGCAATGCTTAATAAAATTTAATAAATTATAAATAATCTTATATTTGAGTTTAACATAAATAAATATTTAAAATATTTAAATTCACCTTAATTATAATTGGTGACAAAGCACTCCTCGAACGTCTGTTTATGGGAGGATTATCATAACCACATAATAAATGGCTGCTAATATGAGAACAACATTTTGGATATACATTAAAATAATTAATATAGAAAGTTAGTTAATGTGTTGGAAGAGAAATATGCATAGTATATACCTAATGTATATATAAAATATATATTATATATACATAATATATATATGGTAAATACTTAATAAATATACTTTCATAAAAATAAAATTAGGTAAAAAATTAAAAAAAAAGTTAAAAGTTAAAAATAACTATTATAATAATAATAATAAAAGGGGGTTAAAATTATTTATGGATTGAAGAAGATTTAAAATATTTTAATATTTAATTAATTAATTAATTAATTATACATATATATGTGTGGATGAGAAGGGAAGAAAGAAAAATCAAAAGTCTTCATCTTCTTCTTCTCTCCCTTCCATAGTCGAAATCTTCATGTGGGTAAGGAGAGAAAGTCTTTTCTTTAAACACTCAAAATTTCATCAAAAATCATAGTAAATCAAGTTGATTTTGAAGAGAATCAAGGAATCAATTGAGTAATCTCTTTCTAAGCTTTATTTCTTTATATTTATGGATTAAGTTTATTTATTAATATCATATAAATAAATTTTTATATCAAAATATATCCTAAAATATCTTAAAATACCTTAAAATGTGCCCCTGCCATGTTTTTATTTGTGTTCTTCTTGTGTTTAAAAAAAATAACAATAAAATAATAAGACACTTATAGAATAGTATCCGACATATGTCGAGCATATGTCAACATGTATTCATATAGGAAAAGTGTCAAAACTGATACTTTACTTTATTTAAAGTGTCAAAACTGATACTTTACTCTATTTAAAGTGTTAGTGCTTTATAGTTAAGATCTGAAAAAAAAAAATTCCAAACAACAGTATAAAAGCAAATTCTCAATGAATTTATAATTTTATTATACACATTATTTAATTTTTTTAACTTATTATTTATAAAAAATTAAAATTAAAAGTGAAAAAGTATTTATAGAAATTAGAAATTTAAATTATTTATATTTAAAAATTAATTAAACATTATTTATTTATTTAAACATTATTATTTAAAATAAAAGGCAATGCTTAATAAAATTTAATAAATTATAAATAATCTTAGATTTGAGTTTAACATAAATAAATATTTAAAATATTTAAAGTCACTTTAATTATAATTGGTGACAAAGCACTCCTCTTACGTCTGTTTATGGGAGGATTACCATAACCACATAATAAATGGCTGCTAATATGAGAACAACATTTTGGATATACATTAAAATAATTAATATAGAAAGTTAGTTAATGTGTTGGAAGAGAAATATGCATAGTATATACCTAATGTATATATAAGTTATACATAAAATCTATATTATATATACATAATATATATATGGTAAATACTTAATATATATACTTTCATAAAAGATAAAATTAGGTAAAAAATTAAAAAAAAAGTTAAAAGTTAAAAATAACTATTATAATAATAATAATAAAAGGGAGTTAAAATTATTTATGGATGGAAGAAGATTTAAAATATTTTAATATTTAATAAATTAATAAATTAATTAATTATACATATATATGTGTGGATGAGAAGGGAAGAAAGAAAAATCAAAAGTCTTCATCTTCTTCTTCTCTCCCTTCCATAGTCGAAATCTTCATGTGGGTAAGGAGAGGAAGTCTTTTCTTTAAACACTCAAAATTTCATCAAAAATCATAGTAAATCAAGTTGATTTTGAAGAGAATTAAGGAATCAATTGAGTAATCTATTTCTAAGCTTTATTTCTTTAGATTTATGGATTAAGTTTATTTATTAATATCATATAAATAAATTTTTATATCAAAATATATCCTAAAATATCTTAAAATACCTTAAAATGTGCCCCTGCCATGTTTTATTTGTGTTCTTCTTGTGTTTTAAAAAAATAACAATAAAATAATAAGACACTTATAGAATAGTATCCGACATGTGTCGAGCATGTGTCAACATGTATTCATATAAGAAAAATGTCAAAACTGATACTTTACTTTATTTAAAGTGTCAAAACTGATACTTTACTCTATTTAAAGTGCCAGTGCTTTATAGTTAAGATCTGAAAAAAAAAAAATTTCCAAACAACAGTATAAAAGCAAATTCTCAATGAATTTATAATTTTATTATACACATTATTTAATTTTTTTAACTTATTATTTATAAAAAATTAAAATTAAAAGTGAAAAAAGTATTTATAGAAATTAGAAATTTAAATTATTTATATTTAAAAATTAATTAAACATTATTTATTTATTTAAACGTTATTATTTAAAATAAAAGGCAATGCTTAATAAAATTTAATAAATTATAAATAATCTTAGATTTGAGTTTAACATAAATAAATATTTAAAATATTTAAATTCACCTTAATTATAATTGGTGACAAAGCACTCCTCTTACGTCTGTTTATGGGAGGATTACCATAACTACATAATAAATGGCTGCTAATATGAGAACAACATTTTGGATATACATTAAAATAATTAATATAGAAAGTTAGTTAATGTGTTGGAAGAGAAATATGCATAGTATATACCTAATGTATATATAAGTTATACATAAAATCTATATTATATATACATAATATATATATGGTAAATACTTAATATATATACTTTCATAAAAGATAAAATTAGGTTAAAAATTAAAAAAAAAAGTTAAAAGTTAAAAATAACTATTATAATAATAATAATAATAAAAGGGGGTTAAAATTATTTATGGATGGAAGAAGATTTAAAATATTTTAATATTTAATAAATAAATAAATTAATTAATTATACATATATATGTGTGGATGAGAAGGGAAGAAAGAAAAATCAAAAGTCTTTATCTTCTTCTTCTCTCCCTTCCATAGTCGAATTCTTCATGTGGGTAAGGAGAGGAAGTCTTTTCTTTAAACACTCAAAATTTCATCAAAAATCATAATAAATCAAGTTGATTTTGAAGAGAATCAAGGAATCAATTGAGTAATCTCTTTCTAAGCTTTATTTCTTTAGATTTTATGGATTAAGTTATGGTATGGGTAGAGAGAAGAAATTGATTTTATTTGAAAAGAAGGTAGTTATGATGTGCTTAAGATATGTATATGTTGAATTTGAGATTAAATGGAGGAATAAGTTTGAACTATCAAATAAGGATTTATGGTTAAATATGTGAAATTTGTGTTTTTGAAGGAGGTGATTATAATTATTGTAATTGATTATTTTTGAAGTTATTTTGATGTGTACGTGATGATTTTATGAGTGGATAATAGAAATGAGTTGGCTATGGTGGAGTTTGAGAAAAGTAGTAAGGAGAAATTAGAATTTTTATTGGAAGTTTGATAGAAATTGTATAATTAATGATAATTTGGTATAAATTAAGCATAGAAATGATATTAATTGAATAATTCTGCTTATGATATAGTCTATGTGCATTTAGTCCAAAGTTGCCCTAAATGAGATATTTATGGTTTTGGAGAAGTAAGAGGTGGAGAGTAAATTGAGTGGATTTTGAAGCTTTTAAAGGTTAGTACATACTTTAATAACTTGTGTTTTCATTAAATATAATTTGGCATATTTTATATTGTTACATTAAAATGTGGTTATTCATATAATCTATGATTTGTTGCATAATTATGTGATAAATGTTGCATTGGGCATTTGACCATTGTAAAATGGTGTTTGGACATGACTTGTATGGGGTTCATTAATGATATATTATGTGATATACAATATGCATATGTATGTATAATGTGTTGAAAAATGTGAAAAATGATAAATGAGATTAGAATAAGGAATTGTGGAAGTGATCATAAATTGAGTTGATCACTAATGAAAAGTGTGGGAAATTGACAATATGAAATGAGAATATGAAAGTGTAATGAGATGATGTGTGATTGTTAGCCCTGTACAATTACATGTTCCAGAATAGAATATTGAGATTGGCTCTGTCGAGTTTGCATGCTAATGATACGTTATGATATTTATTACTCCACTGGGTGAGATACGCTAGTATTGTGACACTCTTATATCTTATATGCATAAATATATATATATATCGTATATGTAAAATATGTATACAATATACAAAAATATCACTATTTCAGACATTAAAAATTTTACCATAATTGTCAATAAAATAATTTATTCCTTAAAACCTAATTTTATTAGAAATCAAATATACATATTAATAATTAAATATTAAAATAACATTTATAAATGAAAATCTTTGAAAAAATTTCACTAGAATTTTGTCTATAATTTAAATATTTTCAAAATCTAAATATACTCAACCTGTATAAAATTTACACTCCCAAAATATATATATTCCCATTTCAACCTTCAAATCTTCCTCCATATATATCATCAACATTATTTAATTAAACATCAAAGTTATAACAATTTTTCTACAATCTATAATTTATACACACATAATGTATTTGACCAAAAATAAAATGTTTACATACAATGCACTGGCTCTGGTCTGGTGGTAGTCTAGTTAACTTCAAGTATAAACCCAAACAAAATCTTGAACTGGTATGATCTAGTAGAACTCCCTACCTCTAACCTTTCATTTGTACGATGAGCAAATCACACTAAACTTTTAGCTTAGCGGTACATATTTTAAAAATAAAAATAACTTGAAACAATGCAATATGAACCTCTTAAATCATACCATGAGTGATGACCTTACGCATATACATTTACACAAATTTCATCAAAATACTATAAACACGTGTATTGGGCCCAACATTACCCTATACAGTATTTAGGTTCCAGAGATATTGTGATAGTCTATCGCGATACTGAAAATCTAAGTGTCATATTCGTTCCCTATTGACACTTCTTTATCTAGCCCCAAAGGTAAATATTAAACATAAATGACATCCATTGTTTAGCTCAAAGACACATTATAATATAGTGATATCCAACGTCTAGCTTGAAGGCAAATCACATCAATAGCACCAAACACAATTCTTTGGAACAAGACACCATACGAGGCGAACACACATCATTTCACCATTTTCCGTTTTTTGTACTTTTTCCATCATATCATTACATTTCCATGTATTTTCTATAATCATGTATAAATTTCATCATATTCAATCACATTTCTCATTCTTCTAGTCAAATTTACAATATGACATTCTTTTCCATATTTTTATGCATTTATTACACTTTTCATAATTTACTCAAAACATGTATAATTGCCATAATTCAATGGCTCAACACATCACCATTTATGTATTTCTCACTTTATTAAACAAAGAAATACACTCAAAATATGAATGTCAATAACAACGTAAATTAGCACATTTCTAGAACCACAATATGCTAACCCAAACCAAATGCAATTCAAAAACATGAATTCAAAGTATGTACAAATCTTTACTCAAGCAACTTCTAAGCTAAATGCACACCTTTCTCACCACTTTTCCACAATATCCTTCACCACTTGGTTTTGAAAATTTCTATTTACTCAATACTAACTAAAATGTGAATGTATATAATTCATTAGAATTACATTTCTATGCATTTTAACTAGTAAACATCAATTTATGACATTTCCTTCAAACTTTCAAATTTTTTCCTAACTTTCTTTAATTTTAGAAAACCATACTAATCAATTCCTAAGTGAGTTTTAAGTTCATTTTCATCATTAGAATCATATTATAACATAATTTAAATATTTAAATTTCATTAACCATCATTCTTTATAAAAGTACCATCAAAATCCTAAATTCATCACTAATTTATTAACAATCAAAGTAGTGGTATGAATCCTAATTAGTTGTACAAATTAATAAATTTAATCCAAATAGCTATTAATAATTACATTGCATGTATAATGTTCAGTTTTTTCAATTATAGGCTGATGGGATTAAGTATATATATTTTAGTAGTGGTATAAATATTGTCTTAGAAAATATGGCAAATATCCATCAAATAACATTGAGTATTCTAGGTGCTTTAGATAAAGAATGACTTATTATAAAATGCATTCAACTCATGGGGCACCAAAACCAACAAAGATAACAGTAAAAAGACTTGTGATAGAAATGTCTTAAGGTTTCTCATTGAGATGTTGTGCTTAAATAATACACAGGGATGTATAAAAATATACATAGGAATAATAAACTATAACAATGTTATCAAAGTTAAAGATAGACTTCACAACTCAAGGATAATTATCCTTATCACCCTCCTACATGTTAAGTAGGAGTGGATATAATACTCAACTTATCTCTGAGATGCTAAATATGATTCTTAGAGACATGATTTATCAAGATGTCGACAATCTGATCATCAAATGATAAATATTTAACTTGTAACTTCTTTTGTGATATTTGATCACGAACATAATGAAAATTAATTTCTAAGTGCTTTGACCGAGAGTGAAAAATGGGAGTTATAGTGAGATATGAGGTACTTAAGATATCACGACTGCAAGAGAGGTTTGACAACATTAAATACAGGACATTTGGTTAGCGAAACGGCTCTTTTAGAGGAAGAAGGGTATAAATACCTACCAAACTTCATGTAATTCACCTTTTGAGCATTTAATAGCGAAACTATTGCAATTTTATTTCTTAAATTTTCCTTGTACTAAATTTCATTAATTGTTCTTTGAGTGTTGGGTATAAGCATTAAACATCTTGTAAAAATTTAGTATAAGCTTGTAAAAATACTAAGTTAGAGAGTGAACCTTGGAAAAATTCTTGTAGGTTGGTGAAGATTTACTCAAAAACTTATAAAAGTTCGGTGTGAGCTTGAAAAATACTAAGCTAGAGTTGAACTTATAAAAACTCATAGATAATGGAATGCTCAACTTGTTGTTGAGGAGTGAACATAGAATTGTTATATCTAAACAACTATAAATCTCTTGTGTAAATTCTCTCTTCCTTTCTCTCTTTATTTTTCAAAGAAATTTTAAATTTCTCTTTAGAACTCTAAAAACACCAATCCACCCCCCCTCCCCTCTTGGTTGCTAATCAGGGGCAACACCATAGAATTGGTAAGGTTGATGGAGATAATCCAAGTGTTAGCACTCATTTTCTATACTTACATTGATTTTACGGTACCTGATGATGAAACTAGAACTATGTCTTGAAATGAGAAGATTTCTCCAAGAAACACACTGAATGGGTTGCGAACTATGGATTTAGGTTTGAACTTAAGTTATAACCCAATTTATGATCTAACATGAAATGTTGGGAGCAAGATTCGAATGGGATTAAGATTTGTAGTGCTGCTGGAGGATGAGGAGGCTTAATATTGGCCTTGTTTGAAAGAGTGTGGGAAGCTTCACCCCTTCAGATATAAACCAAATGGGCTTGTTTAAAACACAATTTTCTACTTAAGACCTAGATCAATTGTGCAAATCTTTAAAAGAATTGGGTGGATCACCCTAAAATCACTCAACTCCATCTATCATGGACTGATGCGTGGAAATCTTTTGTAGATGGGAGCCACTTGATAAGCTTTATTTAAAATTCAAATTTAAACCTTATCTTGACTAATCCTATCTAATCTTCAATATCTCAATTATTCAATTGGAGACAAATGAGATTGTTATCAGCATATAAAACCTATCCCTATCTTAAACCTCACATTTTTTCCCATAAATAGTTCTCATTCCTTAACTTCACACTATCAACAATTCTTCATCAAATATCACTCACCTAGCCTCCATTTCTCTCAATTTCACTATTGAATCTGTCTATGTAACATCTATAATTTACTAAAAATAAAATTTAATTAATTTAAATAAATTATTTGAAGGGTTAGATAAGGTGTTGGAAGTGAGAAATGTGAAATGTATATGTGAAATATAATGAATATATACATAACATATAAAGTCAAAATAGTAAAAGTAAAAATCAAAGGTTAAATAGTAAAAAGATTAAAAAGTTAAAAAATTTATAATTAAAATAATTTTGAATGAAAGATGAAAAATGGAATTTTTAATTAAATAAATAATTAAATATATATGTGTGTGGTTAGTAAAATAAGAACAAAAATAAAACATTTACCATCTTCTTCTTCCTCCATCAAGGTCAGCCACCATTGAAGAACCAAAGAGATATCCTTGCTTCATCCAAAAATCAAATTTTGGAAGGATTTTCAAGAATTAAAAGGAGTTTTGGTAGTTTTTCAATAAACTAATAAGCTTTCTATCTTAATTTTTAAGTTTTGTTGGAAAATATGAATATGTGTAAAATGAAATTTTAATGGGTGATGAGATAATTTATTAAATGTGTATGGAAGCTGTTATTTTGATGAGACAATGATTTTTATAGTAGAATGATTGATTGTTTTAAGTTTGATAGAAGTTTAGATGAGTTAGTGGTGAAATTAGGATTTTCAAGTAACATTGTTAAAGAATTATTGCAAATTGGGTTTAATGGTTTAAATCATGTTGTAATATGATTTTAATGATGACAATAAACTTAAAATACAATTTAAATTGGGTTATATTGGTGTTTCAAAATTAAAGTGAGTTAGGAAAAAAAAATTTGAAATTTTGGAGGATTGATGTTTAATTCATATTTAATAGTTAAAACACCTAAAAATGTTATTCTAATGCATTATAAACATTTAGACTTTGAGTAAGTGTTGAGTGGATATGAATTCTCACAACTTAGTAGTGAAGGGCAATAGGAAAGTTTGGAGTGGAGTGGAGTTTTGACTCCCATTGTTGCGTTTAAGAGTTTAGTACATACATATTGCATATTGTAAATGAGTTATGTTACTGGAGTTTGACAAATGTGTGTTTTAGACATTGTTTGAAGTAACAATACTTAATATGATTTGAATATAGTATGATAAGCCATTTAAGAGTGGCTTAGAATAATAAGATGTGTGAATTGTGAAAAGTGTAAATTTTGCACTAAAAATATGGAAGTAACCACATTTGTAATGTATTTGATAATAATGTTGATTATGAGTGAAAAATTGAAAAAAGAATATGAAATGTGAAAAAACAAGAGAGAGATGGAATATTAAAAAAGTGATTGCATGTTTATCTTATATATAGTTTAGTTCCGAAGAATTATTATTGGATGTTATTATGTTTTCGAGTGAGACATACTGATATCACATAAATTATTACGCCTTCAGATGAAATAAACTGGTGTCACAGATATTATTATGTCTTCAGGTGAGACACACTAGTATTACAGATCTTAGGATAAGATAAGTTGATGTCATGTTAATTGAGATTGTAATACCCCAACCTGATAGGATTGAACTGTACATTAATTTTTAAGATTTCAATTTAAAAAAAAAACAAAAGAAAGATCACATGTAAGAAGCTTTGATCGGAATACATAGTTAGAAATGCGAGTTTATAAAATCTAAATCTGAACTTTATAACGAAATTCGGGTAATTAGATCAATAATTGAAAACAATTAAAGTTAGAATAAATTAATTTAGTAATTATTATTAGATTATGGATATAAAATATATAACTTTTGATATGAGCAATACATAAACCCATGAAAGCTTACTAAGCATAAGGCAAAATATTGAAAATATAAACTATAGTAAATTTTGCTCCCAAAATCGGTGGAGGATACTTTTGAGATGCTAAACTTTACAATATAAAAATAATGATAATACACATAACTAATAAGTGTAGAAAAATTGGTGTAATAATGGCATAATGGTGACATATGGCAAATGGTAGCTATATATAAGTGGGAAACTTTACAAGTGTCAAGGCAATAAAAGCCAAGTGCTACACAGATAAAAGAAGAAAAATTCATCTTTGCTTCTTCATGAGTAACTTTTAAAAGGGTGATGTATACTATAAGAAATGATATTTGGTACTAATATCTTATGCAAAAGAGACAAAAATGAAGATGTTAGAGTTTTCTTTGATGAAAATATTCAAGTTATAAATAATGTTTCATGCAAAATTAATAAAGCACATAAACACTAATCACCAATTAAAACCAAGAGAAAAAGGAAGCTTCAGAGGAGTGTCGCATGGGTTTTTGGATTGCACAAAGGAGGCTAAAATTTTGGTTGGAAATCCACAAAATCGAGTGTTCTAAATATTCTTGAGGCTTAATATATAAATTCACCCTTGTATTTATAAGGAAGAATCTATTAACACTATAAACTTTGCAAGTATTATATCACACACCTACATATTCAAAAAAATAATATTAATATTAATAAACATTTAAATTAGATGTTGAATGCATGCGCAAGAAGTGTGTACCATAGGCGCATGAGTTGTTTTTTTTCCCTTACATCCCTTGCCTTCTTCTTCTTCTCATTTGTTAATGCAATAGCTATAATAATCTCCCTATTAATACAGAGAGTTAGGTTAAAATTGATAAATTTGCTCTATTCTTCACCTATTCTATCTAATCCAAATAGCAGCAAAGATTGAAGGTGAATTAGAGAAATTGATAGAAGAAGACACATGGTTCCTCTCTGAAAAGCCATTTTTTAGGCACCAAAAGAGGAGTTTTTGTTGCTGGTGATGATTATTAGGCAAATGAGGTAATCAATGAACAGGAGTTGGTTGGTAAATGGAAGGAGAGAGTTTAAATGAGTTCTGCATATGTTTAAAGAGGGGAGACAAGAAGTGAATTGAATTAGAGTGAGGCAAGATTTGATAAGGATAACGTTGGTTGAGTTTCTGATTTTGTATTATTGTTAAGTGTATCCCGTGAATATGGGAACGGATTGTATCTTGTGTAAATTATATATATCTGTACAAGCTCAAGATCAATTAAGGTGATTTTTGAAACAAATCAAATTCCTTTATGGTATCAGAGCTAAGTGGGTTAGAACCTCTTTTCTTTTTCTTTCTCTTTTTCACGTTCCAGTAGCTGTTATTTTTTAGAACCATGAGTACTCAACTTGCTTCTTCTTCTTATTCGTTACCTGTTGCTCCACTTTCTGCTCATCATCAAATCACAGTTAAACTAAACTCGACTAATTATCTTTTATGGAAGACTCAGGTTATTCCTCTCCTAGCAGGACACCAATTGCTTCATCATGTTGATGGTTCTGTATCTGCTCCTCCTACTGCCATTGATGGAAAACCAAATCCAGCTTATACAACTTGGTTCGTTAAAGATCAAACTGTGTTAGGATGGCTTCTTAGTTCCTTATCTGAATCTGTGCTATCTCAAGTAGTCGGAGAAACTACTGCTCATTCCGTTTGGACTCGATTACAGTCCACCTTTGCCTCTGGTACTCGTACTCAAATTTGGACCCTCAAAAGTTCTCTTCATTCTCTTTCGCGTGACACAGATTCTATCGTCAGTTATTTGGATCGTGCCAAACAGATTTATGATCAGCTTGCTGCTCTCGGTTCTCCTATCACTGAAGATGATCTTGTTGATCATATATTGTGTGGTCTTGGTTCGGAATACCGACCTTGTAGAGGCAAAATTGGCACCCACGTCATATGATGATTTATTCGGTTTGCTGTCATCCGAAGAACTCCAGCTTAAATCTTTTACAGCAAATCTTCAACCTCCTGTTGTTGCTCATTACACTTCTCAGCAGTCCTCTTCTGGAGCAAGCAGGGGTAGAGGACGTGGAAGAGGACATCATTATAATGCTGACAGTGGTCGTGGTCGATCTATAATGACCAGAACTGATCCTTTGAGTCTCACTTGCTATAATTGTGGTGGAAAAGCCCATACATCCAGACAATGTCCTAGTCCAAAACTTAATGACACCAACACCAAGCCTGCTGCCAATTTTTCTTCATCACCATTAGCTCCACCTAAGCCTTGGGTTATGGACAGTGGGTCAACTCATCATTTAACTTCTGAAATGGAAAACCTTGGCATCCATTCAGAGTATACTGTCACAGATGAGGTTGCTCTTACAAATGGTAAAACTCTTCCTATTACTCGTATTGGTTCGAATGTTATTTCTCTTAATTCTCGTGATTTTCAGTTGAATAATATTTTATATGTTCCTTCGTCACAATCAAATTTATTGTCTGTCTTGCAATTCACACATTCTAATCAGGTTTCTGTCGAATTTTTTCCAACTTTTTTTGTTGTCAAGGATCTTGTTACGAAGCAGGTACTTCACAAGAGTCACACCAGTAATGGTCTTTATCAACTCGTATCTTCAACTCCTCCAGCTTGCAATTCGATGTCTTTGGCTACATGGCATGCTCGATTGGGCCATGCTTCTTTTTCTACTATTAATAAAGTTTTGTCTTTGAATAAGTTATCTGTTTCAAATCAATCTTTTTAGTTCATTATGTGAAACATGTTGTGTGAGCAAGTCTCACAAATTGCCCTTTTATAATTCCAATTTTTCTGCTTCTGCACCCTTAGAACTCATTTGCTCAGATTTATGGGGTCCTGCTCCTATAGCTACAATTGATGGTTATCTTTATTATATTCTTTTCTTTGATCACTATACTAAATATACATGGATTTATTTTCTTCATCATAAATCTGATGTTTTTAACACATTTGTTCAGTTCCGGGCTACGGTTGAAATTTTTTTTGATAAACCAATTAAGCAATTTCAAAGTGACTGGGGGGGTGAGTTTCAGGCTTTAAAATCCTATTTAGCTAAAAATGGTATAATTCAACAAAGTTCATGCCCGCATACACCAGAACAAAATGGGTGTGCGGAATGCAAACATCGTCATATTACTAAAACTGGTCGTGCTTATTTGTATCATTCTTCTGTACCACCAAAATATTGGGATCATGCTTTTGTAACTGCTGTTCATACCATTAATAGGCTACCTACTCCCACATTGAATCATAAATCCCCTTATCAAATTATTTTCCAACGTAACCCTGAATACAATTTTCTTCGTGTGTTTGGTTGTTGTTGCTATCATTGGCTTCGTCCTTATACTCGAAATAAACTTGAACCTCGTTCTATTAAGTGTGTTTTTCTCGGATATAGTCTTCTTCATAAAGGTTATAAATGTTTGTCTCTTTCTAGCGATAAAATTTTCTACTCACGCCATGTGTTATTTGATGAACAGGTTTTTCCTTTCAAAGATACTGTTGGGTCACCTTCTGTCCTTGGCACACCACCTACCTCGGTAATTTTTTCTTTGGGTCATTCTCTTCCCCCAGCAAAATCTCAAACACTAGCAGCTTCACAATCGCAAATACCTGCAGCTGAATCACCCATTTTTACCACAGCTACACCAGTGCTTGAGTCATCGACTTCTGTTGCATCTTCTACTTCATTGCCTATTACCCATCCAGATCAGTCGCCTCTTCCCCTATCTTTACCGCCACCACAACCAGAGTCCACTAATATACATCCCATGCTCACCCGTTCCAAAACTGGCAATCTCAAACCGAGAACATTTCTTGCCACTTCTCATTTATTAGATGCTCCTACCACTTACATAGAAGCAGCTAAAAGTCCAGTGTGGCGAGCTGCCATGTCTGCAGAAATTGATGCTTTATTATCTAATGGCACATGGGATCTGGTTCCGTGGACTCAAGCAACTAACACCATAGGTTCTAAATGGGTCTATCGGGTTAAAACCAAACCAGATGGTTCTGTTGATCGTTATAAGGCCCGCCTTGTTGCAAAGGGCTTTCATCAAAGGCCTGGGGTTGATTTCATTGAGACATTTAGTCCTGTTGTAAAGCCTGCCACAGTTCGGCTTGTTTTGTCTATTGCAGTAACATCACGGTGGCCTATTTGGCAGCTTGATGTCTCTAATGCTTTTCTTCATGGGAAATTAGAGGAACTTGTATACATGGAGCAGCCTCAAGGATTTTAAGACTCTACACGTCCAAATCATGTTTGTCTCTTAAAAAAATCATTATATGGTTTACGGCAAGCACCAAGGACGTGGTTTTTTTTTGTCTTTTTCAAGCTTTGTAGAAGCTTGTTTTTCAAGATTCCAAGGCTGATAGTTTGCTTTTTGTTTATTCTCATGATAATCATGTGGCATATTGTCTTGTTTACGTTGATGACTTGTTGCTAACGGGATCTTCTTTTGCTCTTCTTGATTCTCTGATTAAACAGCTGGGATGTACAGTATCCTTAAAGGATTTGGGTCCTCTTTCGTATTTTTTAGGCATTGAAGTGACTTGGTTGTCAGATGGTCTTCAACTGTCTTAGACAAAATACATACGAGATTTATTAAGATGAGTTAACATGCATGAGTCCACTTCTATTTCATCTCCGTTTGTTTTGTCACCTTCTTTTTCTGCTAATGATCCAAACTTTGAGGATCCCACTTTGTATAGACAGGTTGTAGGAGCATTACAATATCTAGCATTCACTAGACCGGATGTTACTCTGGCTGTAAATAAAGCAGCGCAGTTTATGCATGCTCCAAGTGTTAATCATTGGCAGGCGGTTAAACGTATTCTTCATTATTTGAATGGCACTATTGAGCATGGACTTGTTTTTACCAATACGTCTTCCGGGCATATTGTTGCATTTTCTGATGCTGATTGGGGTGGCGACATAGTCGATTGGAAGAGCACTTCAGCATATGTTGTTTTTCATGGTGCTAATGTTATTTCTTGGTGTTCCAAGAAGCAAAAAACGGTAGCGAGGTCCAGTACAGATTCGGAGTATCGCGCATTAGCTACTGCTGCGTTTGAAGTGTATTGGATTACATGCCTACTTCGTGAACTTCATCAGCCCCTCAAATCAATTCCAAAAGTTTGGTGTGACAATGTGGCAGCAACTTATTTAGCAGCTAATCCATTTTTTCATTCAAGATCAAAACGCTTAGAGCTTGATTTTCATTTTGTTCGTGATCAAGTTCGGCAAAAGAATCTCATTATTTTTATGTTCCAACTGTCGACCAAATTGCTGATGTTTTGACAAAGCCTTTGTCTAAACAACGATTTCTGTTTTTAAAGAACAAACTGATGGTTTTCCCTCCCATCCGTTTGCGGGGGAGTGATAAGGATAACGTTGGTTGAGTTTCTGATTTTGTATTGTTGTTAAGTGTATCCCGTGAATATGAGAACGGATTGTATCTTGTGTAAATTATATATATCTGTACAAGCTCAAGATCAATTAAGGTGATTTTTGAAACAAATCAAATTCCTTTAAGATTTTCTCTTTGTTAGAACTGGCAAGAACCAAGAACAGGGGTTGTATATTAAAAGAAGAATCGAACGCTAAACATTGATTTGTTTAAATGATTTGAAATGAAAATCTAAGTAAAAGTTAGTCTAAATCGTGAATTAAACAAGTAATAAAATTGGTTTTGCTGGAAATTGAATTAAAAAGAGAACTTGGGAGTGGATGATCATGGTTACTGGACATGTTAGCAGTCAGCAAGCGTGTGTGTGTGCATGATATTAAGCTACAGGAGGGAGATGAGCTCTTAATGGGGACGTGTATAAAGGTGAAGGGTGGTTGTAAATGTTTATCAAACTTGGAACAGAAAAACAGAGTATTCGGATAGAAATGAAGAAGGGAGCAAGAGCAAACACAAATTTGTTTAGTGAAGTTCGCAATAATAGGAGAGTTATAACCAGTGAAATCAGGGATTTAGATTAATCTGTTCTGATATAGATTATAGTTATAGCTATAATGAATTTGGATAAACCAACTGAATGATAGAAATAGATAACGATACATATACACAATACATAGATGGATTTAATAGAATTAATTAAGCTAATCTATTCTGAATAGAATTGATCTAAAAAAAAAAATCAAGATAAACCTTAATGCACAGATGTGGAACCCGACAATTGTAGTTACAAGAAGTTCAGAATTTAAAATGTATATGTATGTATATATTTGTATGCACATTATATATATATTGGCTGGAATAGTAGATTAGCAAATAAGTTTAGCAAATTATCATTTAAATTTGAAATGCTTGAGGCAAGCTAAGAGTTTTTAAAGAAAAGGAGATGAGAAGCACGTGTAATACATGATGACCAGTGAGCTGAGAATAAACTGATCGAAGTGTTTATTAATATAATTTTTTGAGTATATAGCTTAGTAATAGGACGCTCACAAAGTTCAAGGTTCTAATAGGTTTTTTTTATGAGGGTGAATTTACGTATTAAGCCTATTCTTAATTTAAAAGCTTTAGAAAGAACATGTAATAACCAATTTAATTACTTAAATTAATGGATTGATTATATGAAGTTAATTCTTAAAATATTTAGTTACTCAATGCTGGAATTGATGAATTCATGTAACATGAATAAGTTGTTCGAATTTTTATGTATATTTGGAAAGCTTTGATGGACCTGAAATTTTTATTGGAATCATATCTGCACGTTTGAGATTTATGTGAATAATTTCATAATTTATAGAGTTGATTTACTAATAATTAAAAATAGAAGAAGAAAAACTACCAAGACTGTATAAGTAGAGATAGCAAATGTAAGAATTGAAATACCTTTTAGGGAAGCTTAGTAAATAAACCCAGAAAAATCTGAAATTTAAAATACAAGTTCATATATATGTCTGAAGTATATGGTTTAAATTTCATAATTTTATGATTAGTTTTACTAATTCAAATAAAATTGGAAATAGATGTTGCCAGAAGGGTAGTTGTAAAATACAGAATCTATAGGTTAAAAAAGACCTAGTTTAAAAATATAGTAAACAAGCTCTGAAAAATTCTGAAATTTTACAAATAGGTTTATATATGTGTTAGGTTTACATGTTTTAAATTTCATAATTCTTAAAAAAAGATTAAAAGTAAAAGTGAAAAAGTTTAGATATAAGTTCATTTGCATGTCTAGGTTATATGATTTAAATTTTGTAAATTTTAGTTAAGAATTGATAGTTAAAGAAAGTGATGAAAAAGAGACTATCAGGTAAGAATTAAAGTCAAATCGCTTTCATGGTTGAGGAAAAAAATATAAGTTAAATCAAAATGGTGAATGTATAAAAAAACAAATTCATGTAGTCTTATAGATGAATTAAGAATAAATATGGAGTTGGTAAATTTTTAAATAAAGTTTTATGATTAAAATAAATAAAAGTGTTGCTTTATGATCGATCAAAGAAATAAAATTGAGAATTTTATCAAAACAAGGGAAATTTTGGTTAAATTATTTGAAATTATCATTTCCTGTCAATTTGTAATTTATTGATTTACTTTGAATAAGAACTTATTTAAAGTAGTTATAACTTTAGACAATTTGTATTTTAATGATTTTCTATGAGTAAATATAAAAGGTAATATAAAAAGTAATGAAAGATATACTGTGATATGAAACCCTAAAGAAAAAAATACACAGACAAAATATCTATAGATTAGTATAGTCAAGAAGGTATATTCCTTGATGGAATAATATTTTATAGATAAATAATTTAAAGAAATAAGCAATAAAATAAGTTAAGACTAAAAAGAAATAACTTCTAATTAATTAGAGAATTTTGTTCTGATGAATAAAATATCAAAAGCAAATAATGGCATATTTATTTTCTTTCTAAATAAATAAAAAATTTTAATATGAGGAATAAAATATTAAAAATAAATAACTAAAGTTATGCATTTGTACTATGCTTTCTGAATAAGCTCTGTTCGATTGTGATAAATTTTTTGGGTAATATTTTCTGAGACTAACCTGATGATCTAGCTTAATTTTTTAATATTCATATAAACAGAGCCCAACCCTAGTGGGGGTTAAACCACTAGGCAGTATACACTAGTATTCTGATATATGCATAAGAGAGAAGTTGTTGTCATAATTACTGTGGCCTTTGGCCTATCTGTTATGATCCCTGATTACGATCATCAACCCCTCTGTTCTATCATATGAATCTCATACTAAAAATAATTTCTTTAATATGCACCGATGTGAATAATATTATTTCTTATCTGTTTCGTTATATACCATGGTTTAAGTTATTTAAAGATATCATTTTAATTTTTGAATTGTTTCTAAACTACCCATGTTAATTTTGAAATATTTCTGAACCCTAAAGAAAACACCTAGGAAGAAAAATTGATTTGATATGCATTTACCTTAAGATAGGTAAATTTATTGAAAATTATAAGTGAAGGTGGATATCAAAATATAAAATATAAATACTGAATTAATTATTGTTATCAAGAAATATGTAGAATTAGTTATTGCAAAGAAATTAATAAACGATAAAATTAGTTTATAATTTTATCCTGTATTTTTATAAATAAATAATTATAATTTTATATTATTAAAATTATATTATAAATCGTATTATGTGTTTGTTTACTATATAATTAGTTAAGTTTTAATATTATATAATTAATAAATAATTATAATTTATATTATATTTATGTATTAAATTAAAGAATTATAAATTATTATTTTTTAAATAATCAATTAAGTTTAATTTTTTAAATTATAACCATTTTAACTAAAGAATTATAAATTATTATTTTCTAAATAATTAATTGATTTAATTTTTAAAAATTATTAATAGATAACTATAATTTATATTGTAATTATTTTTTAATTAAAGAATTATAAATTAGTTTCTAAATAATTAATTAAGTTTAATTTTTTAAATTATTAATAAATAATTATAATTTATATTATGTATTATGGTATTTGTATAATTATGAATTTTATAATTTGTATATTATTAATAAATAGTTATAAATAAATATTATGTATTTGCATTTAATTATATTATATTATTTTAATATACTTTCGTGCATTACTAATAATTTTATATTATATTATTTATACAAATAAATTTAAATAATTTAATTATATATAATTAATAAATATTTATATTTATATTGTCTTCAATTATATGTAGTTATATTTAAATATTTTTTTAAATTATATACGGAGTGTTCATTTTTTTTATTTTATGCCTTGGCATATGTTATTAGTTGGCCTTATCTTATGTGAAATAAAAAAGAGTGAAGTGAAGAGAGGTGGAGGTGATTCGATGGTATTATTTCTGATTTTTATATTTATTTTAATTAACTACTTATATTGTATTGTGGCTTAAAATTTAGAAGTTAATTGTGTGATTGCTTTTAAAAAATTTTTTAAACTCTTAACAATTTGTTTAAGTTTCTTTTTAAAATGAATGTTTATGGTTAGCAAAATATTTTTTATCTGATAATATGTTACTGTTTTGGTATGTAATGCTAATATATATGCATATGAATATAATTATACTCGTGGTTATTTATTTTTAAAATATGTATCAAAATTAATTTGTTATAGTGGTTTAATATTATTTTGCAAACTGTTGAGTTAAATGTTAAGTCAGTGTAGTTTAAAAATATGACTCGACTCTATGATTATGGATATAGATATCATAGATTTATAGATTAAATCTATAAATAAACATTCAATTAATTAAAATTTATCTTAGGTTCTAACAAGTAATAATTTATTACTATACCAATAAACACAATTAATTTATTACATTCAAAAGTAAACATCCAAGTAATTAAAGTTTATCTTAGATTCTAATAAGTAATAGTTTATTACTACACCAATAAACACAATTAAGTTATTACATTCAAAAATAAATATTCAAGGATAAATTAATGAGATTAAATAAAAATTATAAGTTTATCTTAGGTTCTAATAAGTAATAATTTATTGCTACACCAATAAACACAATTAAGTTATTACATTCAAAAATAAACATCCAATGATAAATTAATGAGATTAAATAAAAATTATAAATTTTCAACATCCTATTAATTAAAGTTTATGATTAATTGCTTGCATGCAATTAAAACTTATTAATTTCCACTTTGTCATTAATTAGTTAATTATAATAAACATTACCTTAACTGTAATTAAATCTTAAAAATTTCCAAATCCAATCTTAGAAAATAAAAAGATCAATTCTTCTATTTAAGAAAAAGGCATATACTTAAGAAAATCAACTGCCTATTTAACCACAAATATAACCACCGCCATCTAACAATGGCCACGGTTCGGTTAACCGTAACCAATGGTTCAGAACTGCCGATTTTGATTTATGATTTTCGTGAACCTTAACCTTAACCGGTAAAAGTCGATTCGGTTAAGGTTCAAATCTTTAAAAGACATGCCGATTTTAATTTTGGTTTGGATCTCCGGTTCAAATTAATTTTAATAATTTATTTTTTAATAAAAATAATCATAATTAATAATATTTTTTCTGAGGTTAGACACATAAATTATAAAATTGATAATATAAGTTAAATTAAATAATATTAATTGTTAAAAAAATAACATAAATAATTATTATTATTATTAAATAACAATAGTAATAATAATGGTAATAATAATGACAATTTTTTGCAAATATAATTTTTTATTATAAATATATGTATTAAACTACATAATTTTATAAGTTTAATATTGAAATTGAAGTGTACGAAAAAAAATTAAAAAAATTGACTCTAAGATTTTAATTTTGAACTAAAAATTAAATATGTTTTAACATATATATATATATTAAATATTAATATATGTATTAATATTATATATATTATATATATAATATTAATACATATATTAATTTTTAAAATATATTTTTAGAATATATAGTTCAAAAAATTATGAACTTGAATAGAACTTTATAATTTGGTCTTGGTTCCGATTAAGAATCGATTTTTTTGGTTCCGGTCCAGTTCATGAACTGGACGACCGTTACCACCACCTACATAAGAAAATGAATTGCCTGCAACAAAATCACCTATTGCAAGCAAAAAAAAGGAAGCAATCTATAAAGAAAACATTCATAACTTATGACTATTTTACCATATTGCCCAAGGAGGAGGCTGACGAACCAACAACAACCTGCTAATATTGTGGCAAAACGTATTTGTGTGATTCCATGCAACACGGGACTTCAAACATGATTCACTATTTAAAAATCTATCCAAAGTATCCTTATGCACTTAAAAATGATCCTAAGCAGTAGAT
Organism: Garcia nutans; assembly: GCA_947685225.1. Lineage (NCBI taxonomy): Eukaryota > Viridiplantae > Streptophyta > Magnoliopsida > Malpighiales > Euphorbiaceae > Garcia > Garcia nutans. The sequence continues at coordinate 44,623,633 of CANTUV010000037.1, forward strand.
TCTTAAATTTAGTCCAAATTCAGATGGTTGTATTGACTTAAGTACTGCCCTCAAGCATTTTCTATTAAGGAATGTAGAAAAGCTACGGTAATATTTGTTATAGCTGATTAACAACCCTTTAGAGTGGTTAAGGGTTTTGGTTTTAAACATATCATGTCTGTAATGGTTCCATAGTTTAAAGTATCATCTAGGTATACAATGGCAAGGGACTGCTTTCAATTTTTTTTAGATGAGAAAGTTAGGCTAAATGCACTATTAAAGAGAGATTGTGAGAGAGTATACCTAACAACAGACCGCTGGACTAGTGTCTAAAATTTAAATTACATGACACTCACTGTCCACTTCATAGATAAGGAATGGAAGCTCTAAAAAAGGATTTTAAATTTCTGCCAAATTCCAAATCACAAGGGAGAAACAATTGGAAGGCATATTGAGTTATGTTTAAATGAGAGGGGATTGAAAAAGGTTTTTTTCCATAACTGTTGATAATGCAAGCTTCAATGATAAAGCTATTACTTATCTTAAGAAAAAAAAAACAAAATATCTAGTGGTTTGGTAGTGGATGGGGAGCTCTTACATGTTAGCTGTTATGTACACATCCTCAATTTGATTGTTAGTGAGGGTTTGAAAGACCTGCATTCCTCTATTTCTGCCATAAGACATGTTGTTAGATACATTAGAGCATCCCTTTCTAGATTGATCAAATTTAAACATTGTATAAAGTAAGAGGAAATTCAAGCCAAATCGTTAATGCGTCTTAATGTTGCAACTAGATGGAACTCAACCTACTTAATGCTAGATGTTTGCCATAAAATTTCAGAAGGCATTTGAGAGGTTAGAAGAGGATGACATGAATTTTATGCAATATTTTATTGATGACGAGAAAATAGGTCACCACCTACAAGTGCATATTGGGACAATGCTAGGGTTTTTTTGGAATTTTTAAAATTTTTTATGATGTGACTTTAGAAATTTCAAGATCAAATTATGTGACATTATGCAATGCTTTTAATCGCCTTTCATTGATACAAGCTGAAATTAAAAAAGGGGCTTGTAATTCAAGATTAATCTTGGGTATAATGGCTACAGATATAAAGAAGTAACATGATAAATATTTAGGTAAGATAGAAAATATAAATAGGTTATTGTTCATTGCTAATATTCTTGACCCTAGAAATAAAATGGAGTATATTGTATGTTCCTTTCAAGATATTTATGGTTTTGAAGTAGGGAAAACTATGGTTAATAGGATTAGAAATCCATTGACCAAGTTGTATGCATGGTACTCTAATGCATGCAAGTCTAGAATATCTTCTGGTGACCAAAATCCAACTGGACAACCAACTGTTTCTTTTGAGGGAGTAGGAATAGCAGGCTCAAAGGCTAGGACAACTACGTTTAGAAGCCATTTAAGGCAACAAGATAATATTAATGCTCAGAATGACATAGAAAAAAATATTTAAATGAACATTGTGAATGTGGAGAGGAATCAAATTTTGATGTACTTGGTTAGTAGAAGTCCAACGCGACTATGTTTCCCATGCTATCTACTTTGGCACGCGATGTGCTTACTGTTCTAATCTTTATTATTGCTTTCTGAAAGTGCTTTTAGCATCGGCGGCTAGGTTTTGGATGTTTTTAGGAGTTCTTTACCCCCTAAAATGACTAAAGCTTTAATCTACATGCAAAATTGGTTAAGATCAATGATTTTTGGATTCTAACACCAAGAAATGCTTGAAGCACTTGAAGAATGTGAAAAAATTGAAGCAGGTACTATGTAAATTGAATTAAGTTTTTTATTTTCTTTTTTTGTGGACATGTTTTAGCTTTATACATTAATTGATTGTCTTTTATTTCAAAATTACAAAAATGATTAGAGGTACTTCTAGGGAGGTTGCGAAGGAGGCTACTATGAATTAAATGGAAGTTGATACAATAGATATAGAAAAATGGTTATTAAGCTATTTATGACTCCAGATTCTTCTTCTTCTTCTTCTTCTTTGCTCTTTAAGATGCAGTGCTGAAGTTACTTTTTTAGGGAAGGTAAGATCAAGTTTTTCATTGTTAAATTTTTTATATATTTGCCATTTTTTTAATATTTTGCTTATTTTTATCTTTGTTTTTACTGAAATGCGGTTGTTATAAACCATTTCTTTCACTTTTTTTTTATAGAAAATGACAAAATGCACCTAGAATATTGTATAAGTTGAATTCTTAAGTCTACCTTTTTTATATTTTGAGTTATTTGAGCTTTGAGTTGCTGGATGTCATTGTGATTGTTGGACTTAGATTGTTATTTATTTTGTTTTAACTTTTGTTTGATTCATTATGTTGTTTGATTATTGAACTTGGATTGCTAGATATTTATTGCTGGATATTTATTTTTATTGGACTAATATTCTTGGATTGTTATTCAATATATGTTTAAATTATATTTAGTTAATTTGAATTCTATGAAGAAATGGATTAAAATCATTGATTTAATTATGATCTTATTAAACAGAGATTTTGACATTTCAATTTTGGACAGAATATGCATATATATTTTTTGCTCTATTGAAGACTAACAAATGTAGTACTGAAATTCAGAATTGTTTATGGAATATAAGATTAAATTTTTCATTGCTGAAAATTTTTAATTTCTTTTGCCTTTTTTGAAGAAGCTGAGATTTTTTTTCCTTCATTTGTTTTTGCTTAATTGTAGGTTTCACAAATCAGTTTTCTGCTTTGTTGCTGCAAAATCAATTTTTTGCTTTTTTGCTACAAAATGCACACAGAATTTTATTGTAAGTTGAATTCTTAATTTTGTAGCTTTTTTTCTTATTAAATTGAGATTTAATTAAGATTTGATTTTATTCTTGTTTGCTTGTTTATTTGATCAAAATTCATATGTTTAAGTGGTGCAGAAAGTGCAAAAAATTTTGAATTTTTTTTGCAGGACTACTAATTTACAGTACTTAGCCACTGAAAAAGTGACTTGTGTATTGTATATTTTTGTTATTATGGCGTGATTTTGTAGCTTGATCTTTCTTTTTTCACTTACGTTGTCTGTTGATTTGATTTGTGGCATTGTGCATTGAATTTGAATACGACTTTGATGTTTTTTTGTAGCCCCAATCTACATATGAATTAATTTGACTTGTATAGTAGAAGTGGGGGAGTACAGGACCTCACTTTTTGGTGAGTTAATTTCTCTATAATTTTTCTCTTGTTTATTTTGTTGAATCCATTATGCCCTAAATGACTAAATTATGGTTAGATATTCTTTATAGATCTTCTACTAAGTGATGCTATGATTGCTTCTTATAGCATTATTATTTTGGACAATGTTGTGGTATTAACTAGCAACTAACACTACTAGATTATTTATGTCTCTTTGTATTATGGTTGGTGCTATTTCTTACTTTTAGATTTTAGTATATATAACAAATTTAATTTTGTATATTGGTAGCTAATCATGTATTATAAACATTGGGTCCCCAGGGCCACTAGTGGAAGCTTGACAAATCTATTTTGTGAGTCACCATCTTCATTTGCTGAGGACTTTTATGCTTAATGTCTCCATTAAGTTGTGACAGATATTCCTTAGGAATCCACACCTTCCTTAATTGTAGAGATGTCTCTGCTGCTAGATATCTCTTTCTTTCTTTCTTCTTATTGATGAATGATTGCAAGTCCATCGTAGTCATGTTCACAGTCGCTACTGCAGAAAGGGATCTTCATATACTAACATTGACTTTGTTTTCTCTAGAAACTTTAGGACCACTTTATTGATCTTGTCTTGTACCAAGTTTTAGAATCCCTAGCAAGCATTTGTTGAGTGATTCTTTGAGTTGTGGTATTTACAATATTCTTGGTTCTTCAACTCCTGCTTACTAGGGAACCGATGATTAAGAGGAAGTTTAATGAAATCCTCCTTGAGGAAAAAATCAAAAATCTCTTCGAATTTGGACACATCAAAAGTGTAATTGGGAGTAGCACTTGAGGCATATGTTTTCTTTTGATTATTATTGGGCAAATGCATGATCATGGGGATACTACATTGGCTATAACCATCTATTGATTGCTAACTTCTTGGAAATAGGATCCCATAGCTGACTTCCATTTATATTTCTCCTCATGCAGGAGCTCTTCAAATTTAATCACCTTAGCAGCCAACTTATAAAAATCTCTAAACTTCATGCCTAGGAATTTCTTTCTAAGCTCAAAGTTGAGGCTTCTCTGAGCCATCTTAACATATTTTATCTCCAGCAAATAAATCTTACATCTATTTTTCATTTTTGAATCATGTGATGAATTTATCCGTTGATTCTTTAAGCTTTTGAGTCTTTCTGAATAGTTCTACAATACACACCTCTGGCTCAGCGTGATAAAACTTTGTGTGGAATTGCCTCTCCATCTCTGGCCATGAAAATATTAAGTTCTAAGGAAATGTGGTGTACCAGGTGAATACATGTTCGATTAAGGAATTAGGAAAAAGCCTCAACTTATATTGTGAGAAATTTTTAAAATTGGCCAGCTCTCTGCACTGAATGGAAAATCTAGCAACATGCTTCGAAGTGGATTGACCATCTTCGCCAATGAAAATGGAGAAATCTAGAATCCCATATCCCTGAGTATATGGATTTTCTTTATCGATTGCCTCTGGATATGGCTTAGCAAACTTAGGTCGGCCAATCTTCCTTGACGATGGCCTATATAGTTCTTATATTACTTCTCGTACTACCTTGACATCTATTAAGGGTTGAGGCCTTAGTATTTGAGGCACTAGTTGATAATTTCGTGTGTTGGCTATATCAAGATTGCCTATAGTAAAATTTTCAGCCTCATATAGTATTGGTTGATTATGAGGATTGGCGGTACCAAACATTTATTAAGGAGGCAATGCTCCTCGAGTGAAGTGATTCTGTGGCCTACCAAAACCATTGTTGCCACAATGACGACTGTTCTCCTCCCTTATCTAAGGTGAAAGATATTTGTCATCTCCAAGTCCTTGAGGAAGAGGTAGTTCATCAATTCTGAGGTCTATAGAATGCCCACCGAATTCTTCCATAACATTCTTCCCAGGCCTTGATTTCACTTCTTGACCTAAGAAACTTACCCCGTAGGACTAAGTACTACTTCTCTGAATCTGTTGGATAATACAGGACAAGGTGTCATGTTCTTCCTATAGTCTTCTATGCTTCAGCTGAATTTCTCTGGGATCTCCATCAAAATCTTTATTTCTTCATTGATTGCAAGAGGTACAATGACCTCAACTTGGGAATTTGACAGTTCTTTCAATTTGTCCAATTATTTGAGGCATGTATCCTTTTTATGGTATCATTTCTTGATTGCTAGGACCAACTGTATCCTTTGTGTTTTCTTTCTTTGTTTACATCCTCTTTGAAATATCTCACTAGGCATGCCAAAAATTGTTTGCTTTATGAATAGCAAGTTTTGGCCTTCACTTTATGCAGGCATGCCAGAAGACTATAAGTTCCTCAATCTAATGCACTATATTAACTTCTAATCAAATAACTATGTTAAACTCTAGAAAGGACTAGAGCTCCTCAAGTTCTCCTTCATGGTTCCCTTGAACTCCTTGAGGATACAAAATTACTAAGCCTTAAAAGAAATAAAAGCTACTATGGATAAGTAACTAGATGAATTTAAAAACTCTATGGACCAATCTAAAGTCTAAAATTACTAGGAATAGAAACTTGCTACATGGAAAAGTAAAAGGCTAAGCTAGTACAAATACTATAGACAAATGTATGTAATGCAAATGAAAATACTGTCAAAAACAACTAAAACTAAGTATGGGCTTAAGGAATCAAGTTGAAACACACTTATCATAAAGAAAATAGATGTATATTAACTAATACCAAACTATAAACAAACTTTGTACTTGTAATGGTCAAGATGTTAAACATGGACGTTTTGACTAATAATGAAAACTTAATAGTGTACAGTGACTAAAGTTTACTGAAAAGAGTATTTTTACTGTTTTACGAGATTAAAACTCGATTTAAAATCAACGGTTAAGAATAAGGGTGCACCATAGTTATTATGAGCATTCCCTCACTGGATTAAAAATATTATAAATATATATATATATATATATATATATGTGTATAGGTGTATGTGTGTGGAAATTTCTGATTTCCTCTTCATCTTCCACGCCATCATCATCATCTTCACTTCTTTCTTCTTCCTTTCATCAAATCCATCAAGGATTAAGAGTAAATCAAATATATGTATAGATTGTTAGAAGAATAAGCTAGAAAAGACAAGATTATCAATAAGAAATCAAAGGGAAAGAGAGAAAAAGAAAGAGAAAGAAGAGTTTGAAGAGGTATGTGCTTTTGTATTATAATTTACAAATATATGAATTTTTAAGAGTTTTAATGTATGAATTGATTGATTGAGTTATTGATAATGAAATATTTCTTGAAAGTATTGATTAAATAGATTGATGAGTGAAAAGAAAAATTATGTGATGAATTTGATTCTTAATTCAATCTTTATAAGAAATGAGTGGTTTGATGTTGTGTTTAGCTATAAGTGATGTTTAAAGATTGATTAATTGATGTTTGAGTAGAGTACTTGATTTTATAATATATCTTGAATATGTGTATGTTTATATGGTTGAGTGTGTAAAAATATGTAATTCTTGGCCAGTGACATGGCCAAGTCAGTGGGTGTGTCTAGTGACACGGGCAGTGACACGGCCAAGTCAGTGGGTATGTCACATGCTGTCAAAAATTTCTATTTTCTTTGATGAGAGACATGGACAGTGACATGGCCAAGTCAGTGGGTGTGTCTAGTGACACGGGCAGTGACACGGCCAAGTCAGTGGGTGTGTCACATGCTATCAAAAATTTCTATTTTCTTTGATGAGAGACATGGCCAGTGACATGGCCAAGTTAGTGGGTGTGTCTAGTGACACGGGCAGTGACACGACCAAGTCAGTGGGTGTGTCACATGCTGTCAAAAATTTCTATTTTCTTTGATAAGAGACATGGCCAGTGACATGGCCAAGTCAGTGGGTGTGTCTAGTGACATGGGCAGTGACACGGCCAAGTCAGTGGGTGTGTCACATGCTATCAAAATTTTCTATTTTTCATTGATGAGAGATATGGCCAAGTCATTGAACATAACTTGGCTGTGTCATCGACAAGGGTGATAAACTTTGAATATGTGACAAATATATATATCATACTAAATGTTAATGAAAGTATTGTTTCATTGAAATGATATATACAATTCAGTGTTAACTACAAACTAATGAATAGCCCAAATCATACTAATTTTATATCTAGCTTTGGATTGAATGCCTAATCAGAGGAAGGATAGTCATAGTGATAGTGGGCACCTCATGCCATTAATGGACACATTGTGTTATCAGTGATAGTGGGCATAATTGCCATTATAAATTTTTAAGATTTCTACACTAACACGTTATCCAAATCTATGATCTAAGTTTAGTATGTTTGGGCATAATTAATGAAAATATATGTGAACATAATAGTTGTGACTAATGAAAGAAATGTAAAATACTAATATAAGTCAATTACATGAAATTGAAGTATTGTGTTCCAGTGAAAAAGGGATTGTAATATATATATTACTGCTTATACGTGAAAGTTCTAATGAACGTAATGGAAATGTTATGCTCAATGTATTGAATTAGTCAAATGATTGAAAATGTATATAATGTGGTGAGATACAAAGTACTCCAAAGTATTTCAAATGAATGAAAGTGTCTATGTGAGATACAAAGTTCTCTAAAGGATAGTACAGAAATTAAGTGATGAAAAGTATAGCTTGACTAAAATGATCTTATATGTGAACCTGAACTTGAAAAGAAAGATTTAGTGAAAAACAAAATAAGTGTAATGTGAACAATGATATCAAATGAGAAAACAAGTCTTGAATAAAATTATTCTTAATGAGACAAGTTGCAATACCGAAAGTATTGTATTATATGATACCTTTTATACAATGATGGCTATTATATTGTGTAATCAACATGGTATGTTGATTTGATACTGAAATTAGTTTATATATTGAATTAATCGTAAAACTAGTGTTATTACTATATTTTCATAAATATATTTCTTTAATATTAAGTGATAAAATATGTGTATACAAGCACCACTAAGCTTTGCTTAGCGTGTTAGAATTGTTTTCTGACACGCAGGTATCAGGACATCGGAGCAAGTTAAGAACAGATGAAGATCTTGTGTATATTGTATTCATAAGTGATAAATGTATATAGATACTTCAGTTTGGCGATTTGAGAGATTGTATAAATGTGTAAACATGAAAGGAATACATGTATTTAGAGAATGAGGTTAGAGAATTCTAGTGAATGATTATAAAAGAAAGGAATGTATTATTTAATCATTTGATTTGACAAATGTATGATAGTTATCTGATTTGTAATGGATTATTGAAAATTGGTTTAAACATTGGACCTATAAGTGTTGTGATATGCAGATTGTATTATTATTTAAAAAAATTTGAATTATGAAGAGAGTTTCTCGAAATTGATTGGAGCATGAACAGTATATTGAATAACATTCTCTGATAGTTTTTATATAAGAATTGTCAGATGATGTTAGAATACTTGAGGAATTGAAAACAAACATACTATGCAAGATAAGATTAGATAAATGTTTGTTGTACAAATGAAAACACTATCAAATTACATATAACAAACTAATCGGGAAATCAAAGATGATTAATGTTATTGAAGAATAAAATCAACTGAGTAATAGAAACACTACTGAATGAGTTAATCTAATTTAGGAAACAAGAACGAAATTTAATTAAAGAGTTTTGGCTAATTGTTTAAATCTGTAGAAAATTGTTATCAAGTTGTCTAAGTGTTTTCTAGATTGGTTGCCTGTCTCGCTTTACCATCTTCCCGTTTATTCATGTTCCTCTTCCTTTCTTAGATGCAGCACGACTGGATAATAGCGTGACTCTTCTACCATATTTTCTTCATGACTTTCATCTTTTGCTTCCTCCCCTTATAAATTGAAGATTGGATGATCATTTATGGTTGATGGCCTTGATCATGTCATGTTGATGACTTCACATGTTTTTCTATGTTTTGTGGCTCATTCCTCAACCTCTTATTTCTCAGCAACTCTATGCCTCAATTGGACAAAGTCCTCAAGCTGCTCTTCTTTGAAGAATGTTTCCTCGGTTCAACCTGAATTCCTCACTTATGGGCTAGGCTTAAAATTTATTAGCGTAAACAATTAGTAATCTTTAAAAAAAGTAAAAACAACATGAGGAATGAGCTATGCCCAAACTAGATGAATTTAAAATAGTTTGGAACAAATTAAAGACTAAATTTGTTAGGGATATAAACTTGCCGCTTGAAAAAATAAAAGCATAAACTAGTGCAAACAAGAAAACACACAAACACTATACTGATAATTGAGAAATAAGACAAATGTTTGTTGTACAAATGAAAATATTGTCAAAACAACTAAAAACTAAGTCCTAATTTAAGGCTTAAAGTTGAAAACACACCTTTATAATAGAGACAAAAAACTAAATTATGAACAACTATATACTTGTTGTGCAAATAGAAGCATCACCAAATTACATATAACAAACTGATGTTCTCACTATAAACCAAAATAAATACAATATATACTCACAAGAAATAAAAGATAGATAAAACTATTAAAGAATTGAATAATTTGAGATAATAGAAACACTACTGAGGGCACTAATTTAGGAAACAAGAAATAAATTCGACTAAAGAGTGTTGGCTAATTGTCTAAATCTATAAAGAATTGTTATTGAGTTGTCTAACTGTGTTCTGGATTGGATTGGTTGCTTTTCTCGATTTTCCATCTCCCCTTTTATCCTTATTTCTCCTCATTTCTCAGATGATAGCATGATCATATGTTAACGTAACTTTTTCTCCCTATTTTCTTCATGACTTTTATCTCTTACTCCCCTCCTTTATAAATCGGAGAATGGTTAATTACTCGTAGTTGATGGCCTTGATCGTGTTATTCTAATGGTTTTCCACATTTCCCCTATTTTGTGGCACACGTTTCCTCAGTTATTCTTTCTCAACTTGTTGCATCTCAGCAGCTCTATGCCTCATCTGAACGAAATCCTTAAGTTGTATTTCCCCAAAAAGTAGTTCCTCGACTCTTTTTGAATTCCTAACCTATGGGCTAGGCTTAGAAATTTTTGATGGAAACACCTTCATCTATCTTGAAAGTCGTCTTCCATTAATCTCCTAACTTAATACAAATTTGATAATGGCCACTTTTAAGGTCAACTTGGGAAAAGACCTTTGGATCTTACCAACTAATCAAACATATCTTATTGTCATGAAATAGGATACTCGTACGACATGGTTATTTTATTACTAGTGATTGTAACATATATTAGCCATGTCCCATTATTCTTAGGAACCAGATGGGCTTGGTACAACAAATGGACTAATATTTTCTTGGATATGCCCTTTTTAGAAGTTCTTCAACTTGCTTCTATAGGATTTGACTCTTCTTTGGATTCATCCTATAATGAAGCAAATTAGGTAATGGTGTTAAATGCCTTGTAAGGATGGCAATTTCATTGGTTCATCTGCCACACTCTGAACATGATTTCTTAAATAAGAAGTGAAAATTCTTGAACTATTCCATCTTTCATTTTATTTACCAATATAACTGCTCCATCGGATTCAGTGATATCTGCATTAATGTGACTTATAGAATTTGAAATAATTAATAAAGTTCTCCCCTCCATTATAGAAGTTTTGGGTGAACTACCAGTAGAAGTAATAATAACTTTTTTTGCCATTCCATTTAAGTATATACAATTTTTTCCCTCTATGTAAAGTGTCAACTCCAAACTACTATAGATGCCTTGACAATATATGAAACACATCCATGTTGACTACATTACATCAAACATCATTAGAACAAATTTCATAAGGCATATTAGAACTTTATGTATTAGAGTTACCTCAACCAATGGATCCTTTTTAATTCACTCAACCTAATATAATGCAAGATGTGGCTCTATTAGTAACTATTAAGTGTTCAACCAACCTTTTAGCAATCAAATTTTAATAACTAAAGCTATTGGTGATTAAATTGCATGTGTCTTAATTGATTTTATACTTTGCTTGGAATATTCTTTAACAAAATGTTTAATCTTCTTGTTTTAGGGAACACAGGATTCGTTGAATGACATGTGTAAGTTAAGCATCATGATCTCCAGTATAATCATCAACTTTTTTGTTATAATATTCATCTTCTTCATAATATTCTTGCTTTTTGTCTCCTCTAACCTCATCTGCCATGTACACACATATCCAATTTGGATACTTGTTAGAATGGTTTCCTAGCTTGCCACATCCGTAACATTTTTCTAATAAAAATCTGGCATAAGGATTTATTAGAGTACTTTTATCATTATGTTTGCCCTTTATACTCCAATTTTATTTTATTATAGTAGTGGTTGTGGTCTCGTTGCCAGGTTGATTAGTTGCTACCAATCTCCTACTATTTCAGACCGTTAGAATCATACAAGATGATTATATACTATTGCATATCCCACATTTCTACTATTGTCTAACGTGGTTGCATTGCTAGAGATTGGTTTGGTTATGGCATAAGGCTCACATCTACTTATAGCATCACCTCACGGGCATATACAAAGGTATAGATTGCTTATTGCGAACCTCTAATTTTACACCTAATTCAGAAAATTAGGAAAAGTAGAATAAAAAAATTAGAAAAATGAATATTTACATTTTTGCATTAAAAAATTATAAATAGAAAAAATTACGATTGTCCACGGCATGTGCTGCTTGGAAGAAATTTTTGACTTCTACAAATAAAAGTCTTCTCTTCTTATTTCGGACCGAAATTTTGGGATCCCGAAACTTTGCCGAATTACACCCATGATAAAAATCAGTTAAATTAACTCAATTTTTCTTTGATTATTATTGACTCTCTACACCACCATTAATTAATCTCATTTAATTTTTTCACATAAGTGGAGCTACGAAGTGACAAGGGCCTCCAACCTTTTGTAAAAAAAAAAGTGCCTACCTATGTATTATGTTCTTTCTTATCTCAGTTTTAATTCGGTAATTAATTAACTAAAATTTAATTAACTAAAAATCTTTTGCAATTAAAGGTATGAACTACTTGCCGCTTTAATTCCTATTCAAATGGGATAAGTAGGTATATTTAGAATATTACTCCGAGTAGCAAGCCCTCACCTAAAAAACCAACTAGTCCTTTTATTTTGATTTTCTTATTTTTTGTCATTTATTATTTCTATTCAATTGAGATAAATAAGCATATTTAGAATATTACTCCGAGTAGCAAGTCCTCACCTAAATAACCAACTGGTCCTTTTATTTTGATTTTCTTATTTTTGTCTTTTATTATTTCAAAGCCTTCTTCTTCTTCTTCTTCTTCTTAGGATATTTTGAGGCTCTATTTCAAATTTGATGAGTTTTGAACAGATGCCCTCATAATTATATCTCTTTTTTCTTTTTCTTTAATTAATTAATTATTTAGGGATTTATGCTTAATATAGAACCTGCAAGAGCTAGAGTTGAAACTCTCTTAAAATTATTATTTTGTAGAGATGTAATATTTACTTGTTCTGCAATATATTTATGGATGTCATATTATTAAAATGCCCATGCATCATAATGATGCCAATTATAATTAATTACGGCATAATCCACTAAAATTGTATTTTTTTTTCTCAGTTCAAGAAAGGTTAAAATTAATCAAAGAGAAAGATCTTTTATTAAAATTAGTTTAGAAAATTTAGTCTGGGATCCATCGCAATTGATTTCAGACTATTATCTTTTGGGTACAAATTGGTACATTTTTATGAAGTCAATTAAATGAATTTTTTCAAACCAAATAAACTAAGATAATGACTTTTTAATTTTTGCTTTTTAAAATAAAAGTCATCATCTATTTTCAAAATAAAAGGAGAGTTTCTCTTAAAAAAAATAAAAAAGATATGTCTTTTCAAAATAAAAAATAATTTTAAACTCATGCTTATCGAACCAACTGGAAACTGAGCGTTGTTATATGAGACTTAACGTAAATGAGCATTTTAGCTCCCGATTCCTGAGCGAGCTAGATCGTTGCTTGGACAAGACCTCACACTTGCACACCCATTTTGTTCTCGATCTCATGCCGCAATCCTCTTGCATAACAGGCAAGAAGATTATCATTGCCTTTTCTTATGCTTGGCGTGATTATAAGCGCAAGAGTTCTTCTATATAATTTGCCACCAAGCAATTCCCTTGCATGCAATCTATAAATTTCTTATACAACTTCTGAATATAATCTCTAAGAAGAAATTATTGTTGAAGTAGTTTATTTCATGTCAATACCTCATCGGTGGTTCTTTTTGTTGGTGGTGTTCATCCTATAGGGACTAACACCGACACCAAGCACCTACTCCTCCCTTCAGCTTGCTACCTATTGATCTTCACTAATTTCTATGATTTCAAAGAATCGCTCTACTTCATCCATTCAATCAAGGAAACTCTCCATGTCTATAGTCTCATTAAAAATATTTTGCATCCATCACAATCTTCATGTTTGCCATGGTAGCATTCTCTAAGAGTAATACAGTAGTATTTTCCGTAGTTGGATTAAGAACAACTGACAGTGAGAGGTATTATTGTGCCTCGAATTCAAGGCTGCCAACAATGTTATGGTTTCTATAAGTTAAGCTTGCATATTTTGCATTCCAATCGTAAGTTCATTCATCTTGGTTTTGAGAATTTCAAATCCCTATTGATGATCATTAAGCATAGCTTTGATACCAAATGATGCAAGACGTTCAGAAGCTATAAAAATTTTCATGTTTGTAATATCACACAAATGGGTGATTATTAACAAATAAATAACATTAAGTTAGGCTTATTTTTATAAAAATATTTGTTCTCTAAGTTACTCCATAAATTGGTTCACCGATTACTCCTATAATAGTCTATAGTAAACATAAATATATATATATATATATAATCATTCCTTGCTAATAATAAGTATTATTTACAATGTATGAAACTTATATACTCTCCAAATTTTATTCAACAATGTAATTATTTACAATGTCACGTACAATTGTATAACTTTACAAACTCTCTAAATTTTATCCAACAATGTAAAAACAATGAATAAGAACTTATTTTGCCACTCAATTTAAATATGTAAATTCGTAAAAAAAAATTACAGCTTAATAAGTTAGATCCGCATGAAAAGTTAAATGTTCATTTCATATTTACTGTATTATTTATAGTTATAAAAAATATAATAATATTTAACAATAATCATTACTTTTTCAGTTATATTATAAATATATAACAAATACAAAACATATAAAATATATGAAAAATTGAAAAATTATTTATGCCAGAAGTAGTGTCATTATAAATTGATCAGTATTTTTATTGAAAGCCACATGTATGCCTTAGACTTGGTGATTAAGATATATATGCCTGTGCTAAATGGATAAGCTTCAAACATATACTTATTTTATGTGAGAAAGGAAAAAGGAGAGAAAGTGGAACCAAAATAGCTTCTTTTTTTTTAACAGAAATGAAAGTAATTCATTCAACAGTGCAAAACAAACACAACAGCCTTGAATAATCAAGGCAGAAAAACCAGAAAACATCAATTCCCTTGAGGCAAACAAGCAAGATTCCAACAGAATATCCTATAAAATATCGGCCTAAAACTAAGAAACACAGTGAAAGGCCTATAAACATATAGAGGGCGAAAGCCCAGAAATACTTCATAAAATGAAACTCCCAACCTCCCTCAGATTTAGAAGAATATGAGGGGAATAAAAGCTTCAAAGGCTATACCAGGGAATTTCTTAACCACTGCTCAAAAGGAACATTTACGATGAACTGAATGAAGATCCGGTCGGAGAACAGACCAAAATGTCACGTCGATCAGTCGATCAAAAAGGATAAAAAGCAGGAACCCAAGGCTTGTATGCACCCAAATGGTAAAAGAAAGTTTTCTGAAGACAACAAAATCACCCTCAGCTTTCCGTGAGTCCTGACGTCGAAACCGCTATAAGAGACAATCTTGACGAAATCTCCTTTACCGGAGGGAAGCCACCAGCTCAGCAACACCTAAGGAGAAATAGACAAAATGGCATTGGAGCCATATCTGAAGCAAAAACCTTTAAAAGCCATAACTACAAAGCAACTAAAATAAAATGGCAAGAAAACTAGATAATCTTGGGCTGTCGCCGGCACAGTTACCGACGTCAGCCCAGGACTAGAGCCACAGAGACAATAAATTTAGAGAGAAGTCGGAGAAACGAAAACCTGAAACCGAAATAGCTATGAAAACAACACATGCTTCTAGTCAATAATCTATGCCTTAATGGTTAGCTATTTTTATTTTTATTTTTTCTCTTTTGTCCATATTCTTTTAATATAAATTATCTTTTCACTGAAATCGGGTAAGATAATAAAAATATATTTAAAAATTTAAATTTGAGATTTCTAATTAAAAAAAATATTATTTTATCAATTCAACTATGTATTCCGTGATTTTTTTGTTCATATTAAAACACGTACATAGAACTGTTTTTATTATTTTCTTAAATTAAATTATTCATCAATTAATATCGATAGTCCTAAGAGAAAGAATGAAAATAATAATATACAATTTTCAATTTATGTATATATATATATGCAAATAGTTGTAGAGGTCATTCAGAATAACTAGAAAGTTTATATTTTTCAATTTTAGTAAGAATTTTAAATTAAAATCTCTTGTCTTCGCAAAAAAAATAATAAAACTTCAAACAAATAAAAATAATTATTAATTTTCTCTTTTAAATTTTAAAAATTAATAAATATATAATTCTACAGTTTAAAAAAAGAAAAATAAAAATTAAGTGCTTACATCCATATATAATTAACTTTATTAAATTAAAAAATTCAAAATAATATATATTTACAAAAAATAAAATGATCAGAATAGACTAAAATATAATTAAAATTTAAAATCTCATAATTCTCCAATTCTCTTTCCAAATTTCATATAGTCTCTCGGTAATTAGATCCAAAACGAAATTGAATTTGGATTGGAATATTAACTATTAACAAAGAAAAAATATGATAAAATGAAATAAAATTTCTATTAAATTCAATTAAAAAGAAAAGAAAGAAGCTAAATTCATGGTAGCTGATGCCTTTGAGTTTCGATATGTATTATATAAATTGTTGGTTTTGGAAAATGACATGAGTGTAGTATAGGCCATGTAGGCATTCGGTAGAACCAAAATGTAACTGATTCTTCCTAATGTATTTTTATTTTATCGAATGATTTTTAATTTTAATTAATTTGATTAATTTGATTAATCAATTAAAATGACTCACTTAATTTGGTTAATTAATTATTTAACTAAAATCTATAGATGTTGCAATAAAAGACGGCAACATATTATTACATTGGACATTACCGATCCAAAAAAAATATTACATTGAACATAATAATGACAACAACATATTATAATCGAAACAATAATAAGGTCAAGGGCAATGTTAAAGGAGAATCAAAGCAGTGCCAAAGCTTAGGGAAGCTATGTAAAAAGAGAAACAATATTATCCTTAAGCTACAAACTATAAATAGTATAACCCTAAAATTGCAAGTACATAAAAGTAAATTGCTATTTACAAAATAAAGAAAAAACAAAATATAAATAACTTAATAGTCTTTTTCTAATGTTACACATCTGTCCAATGCTCATTAACACATGTTCTTGATTAGTGAGCCTGATTAAAATTTTTAGAAAATTAATATTTTTCAAATAAATAAAAATACTAATTTCAAAATTGAAACCAAACGAAAACCCAATTTTTTTTTAATTATAAGGATGGCAAGCAAGAAAAAATAATATATGAAAAAAAATTAAGTAAAATTAATTATAATTTTTAAAGTAATTTTTTTAAACAAACATGAAATAATGTAAAAAAGAAACTGTTAATGTTTTAGAAAAAAATAAAAATAAATTAAAGATAAAAATTAATGGGTCTTGTGATGTGATCTTGTCAGAAATCTAAAGCTATCAAAAGCATGGGACACTGCATTGGCTAAAAAACAAAGCATGGGACACTGCATTGATACTGCAGTTGCGTCTTCTCCTCAACTTGCCATCATTTCTACTGTAGCACAAAGCATATAGTTTTTCCATTACGGTTAACCGATCGGCCATAATCAATTAATCAAACTAAAAATTAAATTTAAATAAATATAATTAACCAAATCGACCATCATATAATATAATTAATTAGCTAAATTATTAATTAGCTAAATAAATAATTTAGATGATTAACTGAAATTTGTCCGTCCTATAACCTAATGCAATGACGAATTATGCAAACCATAAGCTAATTTTTCTCTACAGCTAACTCTTTGTTTCTTTAGTACGATTGTCTTGTGACTTGAAAATTTATATATATATGTATTTATATTTTTTCAAATATTAATTTTATCTCTTATTTTTATTTATTAATATTTAATTTTTTATATTAATGTTGGTAAAATATTTTTGAATATATAAATGGTGGGCAACGAAAAATATATTTTTAATTTAATTCAAGAATAAATTTAATTTTTATCAATAAGAAATTACTTTTAAAAATTAGTATTTGATAATAATAATAATATAAAAATGTAAAATCAATGCTTATCATGCATATAAAGGAATAAAAAACCTACCCATCAACCTTTTTCTGTGAAAATTTTGTGGGACACAATGAATGTAAAATGGCCTTTGAGAGTCACGTTTATGTGACCTTTCTATACAAATTTTATGGGACACAATGAATGTAAAATGGCCTATGAGAGTTACGTTTATGTGACCTTTGATAATAATATTAATTTAATATCTAAACCTTATCTCGATTAATAAAGAAAGAAAGAAAAACTAAGAGAGCTGATTTGATTATTATTCTATTTTTCTCTCCCAATTCGGAGCTTTTTGAGTTAAGGTTTACTACCATTTTTTTTTCCAATAATAAAGAAATATATTAATAATAAATAGACTCAAAGTATAATATAGCATCCATCATGGTAAGAAGAAACATGAAGAGAATGAAAAATAGGGAAATTAAAGAAAAAAAAACTTTATAATCAACATCTTCAAACTTAAACCAGCTTGAGAAACCATCTTATTGTGGAAACTCAGACTAAATAATAAAATAAAACGGTTCATAGAGAATTAGTAGCACTTGAACATTGAATGATAGTTAAGAAGAGAGCTGAAGTGCTTAAAACCAAGGACTAGCAATATTCTGGAAAAGAGCCTTTAGTAAGAAGTAGTGAGAAACTCCAATGAAAAATCGATGAGAAACCGAAATCCTCTCCAATCATATGGATCTTAAAAGACTCGAAAAAAAATAAACATAATGCCGTAAAGGCGTAAAGACTTTAGCCTTTATACAGACTAACTTGAAAATGGCTAAAAAAGCTATTCTAAATAAAAGGATGACACAATGCTTGAAAGAACTTATATGGGAGGATGACAAAGATTAAAAGGCTTATGTCGACACCAAAATCTTTAAAAGTACTCCTCTGAACTTCATGAAAACTAGCAAGATAAAACTCTACATAGCTCAAAAGCAAAAGCAAACAAGGCGATAGAAAGAGCAACATTAAAGCCCTTAGAGGTAGTTTTAAAATGACCAAAAATGGCCGAATCTAGAGAAATTATTAATCAAACTATAAATTAATTAGAAAACCTACAAGTAATAAGAAA
Organism: Garcia nutans; assembly: GCA_947685225.1. NCBI lineage: Eukaryota > Viridiplantae > Streptophyta > Magnoliopsida > Malpighiales > Euphorbiaceae > Garcia > Garcia nutans. The sequence continues at coordinate 44,642,431 of CANTUV010000037.1, forward strand.
ATCATAAGAAAGTTGGTTCATCTAGAGCTGCCGCCGGCCAAGAGGCCAATGGCAATCCTAGAATAAAGGCAAGAAAGAGAAAAGTCTCACATAGAAGAAGAGAGAAAAGTTTCTTGAAAAGTAGCTGTTTTTCATGTATGGTTTACTCTATATCTGATAGTTGCAAATTTTCACTATTACCTTTTAAGTGGTTGTTGTTTTAATTTATTTCATTTTTATATTCACATATATAAGAATAGTTTTAGTTGGTCTAAACGAAAAAAAAATAATTTTGTCAATTTTTAAGAAATTTTGTTCAAAATAAAATACTTTATATTTTTTTAAAAATTTAAAAATAAAAAATACTCTATATGTTTAAAAAAAGTTAAAAATATTCTTTTTAATTTAATATTATATATATATATGTCTCATATATTTTTAAAAATATTTTTATATTTTTTTTTTGCTCTGCCTCACTTTTGTTTAAAACTGTAAACAAAATAAAAAATAGGAGTATGCCCTTAGGAATTATTTCGTGATAAATTCTTCAAAATATAATAGGCTCTTCTTCAATAATATCAATATAACAGAACATCAAAACAATTATGTATATATATATATATATAGCTTATTTCTCTTATGCATGAGACCTAGATATCTCTCTTTTTGTCTTTTGTAAGTCCAAAAGCAGAATATAGAGGAGATAAAAGTTTTGTATTTTTAAATGTGAGATTTTTTTTTTGAAATAACTTTACATGTGTATGTGTTCCAACAAATTTATGCATCCCAATCAAATAAAATGATAGTTTATTGCATGTCTTCCATGTAATGAGCCAATCAAATCAATACATGTCTATATATTTAGTTAACACTAATTTTAAGGTAATGGAACTAGTTTTTTTTTTTTTTTTTGAAGTAAAGTAGGTTAAACATTAATAATAAAAAAAATCACCCATTGTTCTAAATTTCTAATGTGTGAATGTCTTAAGTCTTATTCTAGTTAATTATTTAATTTGAAAATGAAAATAAAATAAAATGAATATGATTTATTTATTATACATATATTTGGCATGTAATGAGTTTAAAATATTCTATGGTATTTTTATATTTGAATTACTTTTTTTAAAACAAAAATTAAAACAGATTATATTATTGAGAAATAGAGTCAACAGGGATGAAATTCCATACATGAAATTTAGAAAATCTAAAAGACCTCCTAGCCAAATTATGAGCCATCCAATTGTCTTGGCATCGAACCCATCTAACACTAATATTCGACCTTCTAGAAAACATATACTTACAATCAAAAATAATAAGACCAAAAGTTGAATGGTCTGAAATTGAAGAATTCAAAGCATGAATAACAACTTGTGAGTATGTGAAGATACATCCAGGATTAGAAAAATTCAATTGGAACCAATGGAGAGATGAACGAAGAGCATGAGCCTCAATTAAATGAGATTCATCAGTGTAGAAAAAAAAACCAGATAAAGCTTAGAGGAATTCACCTTCTAGATTTTCAAAAATAGCACCAAACCCCCCTGTTAAAATATCTGCAAAAAAATGTTCCATCAATAAAACAATACCATACAAAAACCTAATGAAGACCATAAGAAAGAACAACATTAAGGACAACAGATGGAGAAGAGGACTTTGAGATTACACCAAAACTGCAGACTGCCAATTTCTTAAAAGCTTCATAGCATGAATCATAACTTGAGAAGGTGTAAGGTCCTGGCCACGCTAAATATAAATGTTTCGGGCCTGCCACAATCACCAAGATAACATTACACCTTCCACCATTTATCTCTAGACAATCTAGAAAGAACCTACACAAGCAAGTCTTCAAAAGTATAAGAATCAAATGGCAAACTTAAACCCCAATTTTCCCAAACAACATCTTTAGAACATTGCACAAGAACATGATCATAATCCTCATCAATCCCACAACTCAAGTAAGAACAGTCCACATTAACACCTTTCAACCTAAGATTACTCTTTGATTGTAACATGCCACGAAGAGCTCTCCACAGGAACTCTTTTACTTTTGGTGGAACATCAATGTTCCAGATTTTATGTCACCACCAACCATCTAACATCAAAGAAGGATCATTAATAGAATTTAAGGAAACATAATAAGCATATTTAACAATATATTGCCCCCTTTTATCATGACACCAAATCAAAATATCCTCCGTATTTTGAACACTTAGAGGAATACTAAGAATAACATTAATATCTCGTACACTGAATAAATCAATAATCTTCTCCCAATCCCATTCTTTCCCTTCATTTTTCGTATGATCACAAACCCACATATCATGAGAAATAAAATTAAACCCATTATCAACACATTAATTGTCATCATTTGGCACCCAAAGATCTATAGCAACCCTAAATTTCCTACCATTCCCAACTTGCCACCGAACCCCATGTTTTAAAATGTCTCTAGACTGTAAGATACTCCGCCATATATAGCTAGGACAAGAACCTAAGCTAGCCAATAAAAAGTCTCCTAATGGGAAGTATTTGGCTTTGAAATCTTAAAAATAAGAGTATTTGGTCTAGACAACAGCCTATAGCCTTGTTTTCCCAACATAGAAAGATTAAAATAATGCAAATTTTGAAATCTCATACCACCATCTTTTTTACCTGTGCACATTCGATCCCAAGAAAACCAAAATGAGTTCACCTTTTTTTGAATTTCATCATATATAGATTTTGGAAGGAGAAAAACATTCATACAATATGTTGGAATGGCTTGGATAACAGATTTTATAGGAATTTTTTTACCCACCATGGATAATAATTTTGAACTTCACCCATTTTACCTCTTCCAAAAACTATCCTTAATATAACTAAAAATTTGCCTCTTATTCCTACCAATTAAATAAGGAAGACCCAAATATGAACCACCACCTATACAAGTAGACACCCCTAATAACCTCATAATATTTTCTCTAGTAGAAGAATCCACATTTGAGTTAAACATCACTCTCGACTTTCTAAAGTTAACTGATTGTCCTGAAGCTTTTTCATATTCCTCCAAAATACATTTAATCTGCCTAACTTCTTCCATAGTAGCTCTAAAGAAAAAAACAGAGCCATCAGCAAACAGGAGATGAGATACTCTAGGACAATGAGATCTAGCTCTACACCCATGAATCCAACCCCTCCTATCCACCTCCAAAAAGAGAGTTGATAGCCCTTGAGCACAAATAAGAAAGAGGTATGGGGAAATATGATCACCCTGTCTAAGACCACAAGATGGAATAGTTGGACCCAAAATTTCATCATTTAAATAAACAGAATAAGACACCAATTCAACACACATATGCATCCAAGATATCCATCTCTTATTAAATCCTAACTTAGAGAGCATATCTCTAAGAAATCCTCAATTAACCTGATCATACGCCTTACTATTATCAATCTTAAGAGCCACCTCCCCAATATACCTACGACGCTTATTTTTCATACTATGAATTAATTCGAAAGCAATAAGGGCATTATCTAAAATCAATCTCCCAAGAACAAAAGCATATTAACATTCATCAATAACATGAGGTAACACCTTTTTCAACATGTTTGCTAAAACCTTAGAAATTAGCTTGCATAATACATTACAAAGAGAAATAGGTCGAAAATCACTAACAACCTCAGGATTAGCTGATTTGGGAATCAAAACAATTAGTGTATCTGACAAATAATTAGGGAAACTACCTTGATGAAGCCATTGAATACAACCACTAACCACATCAGCCCCAATAACACTCCATAATTTTCTGATAATATGTTGGATTTAAACCATCTGGTCTAAGAGTCTTATCTGGATGCATTTGGAATAGAGCAATGTGAAATTCATCTAGAGAGAAAGGAGCAATTAAATGCATATTAACCTCTACTGAAACTTGACATTGAACCAAACTCAACAACCTCTCACTAATTGATTCCCCTTCTTCAAACACACCTTGAAAATATTGCAACACCAAATTTGACATCCCAACCTTATCCAAAACCCAATCCCCTTCAATATTTTTGAACTTGAAAATCTTATTATTCCTCTTTCTCGCATTAATAGAAGCATGAAAAATTTTTGAATTAGATCACCATGCTTATACTAGAATTGTTTAGCCCTTTGCTTCCACCTTATATATTCTTGTTCAAGGAGTAAATTTCATTCCTCATTTAAACTATTCATTTTGAGATCAGAAAGGGAATCACGACCTGATTTTATAACCCTAATAGATAATACTTCTTTCTACGAAACTCTTGGTTACGATTCCTTCCCCATTTAGTTAACAACTGAACACAAGATAGTTTCCTACCTATAACATTGGACACACCACTACCAAACCACCCAAACTAAACTATATTCTGAATGTCATTCTCTAACAACTAAGTGTTATCAAAATGAAAATACCTATATAATACATGGATCTCAACTAAAGAAGTGGTTACAAGAATTAGAGAATGGTCAAAAACACGTGCAACCAAATTTTCCACATAATAGTTAGGAAATTGTGAGAACCAGTTAGAATTAGCTAAGGCTCTATCCAATTTTTCTCTAATCCAATAAGCAGTTCCTCTCCCCTTCTCCCATGTAAAAGAGTACCCCATCATAGGAATCTCACTCAAATGGCAATCAGATAAAGTAAAGCAAAATCCATGAAAAAAATAATCAGGATGGGAATTACCTCCAATCTTCTCAGAACGATCCAATAGATCATTAAAATCCTTAAATATCAGCCAAAGGTGATTACCTCTAGCTGCCAATGCCCGAAGCAGATTCTAAAAAGATTGATGATGAGACCTCTCCGAAAATCCATAGAACCTTATCATTTTCCATTCATGACCTGCAATATTAAGAAATCAATCTAAGAATTTCTGAGAATATCCTTAAATAGAAATAGAAGCTGAATCATTCCATAACAAAAATAATCCACCACCTCTACCTAATTTGTCAACAGAGAAACAGTTATCAAATCGCAACTCATTCTTTATTACTTCAATGCGATCAGAATGCACCAATGTCTCCATTAAGAATATAACATGTGGCTTATATGTTAAGGACAATTCCTTGAGGACTCGAGCTGTGTGAGGGTTACCACCCCTCAACAGTACCAACTTAAAATATTCATGGCTCCTGTCTGTCCTGACTATTAGGAACAACCGATATACATTTGCCCTCAGTTTCATATTGAGAGACTAGTGCTGCTCGTGAATCCTTAGATGAAGAAACAACAATAGCTTTATGAGTATTACTTCTAGGCCTTTTCTTTAAATTTTCTGGTTTAGACAACCCATCATCCTCACATAGGCCCAAATCCATATATGCATAGCCCATATCCTTACAATTATCTCTAGAGACTAACGCACACCTCCCACATACTATAGTATCCTTAGCACTTTGCAAACCTAGGAAGGAATCCCTGAATTCCTGGACTTTTGAACAAATAAAATTAGTACTAACTGACCCCTTATTTTGTGCCACCTATCCATTAGGATCCACGTTCTTAACCCCCCGTAACCACCTACTAACTTGTTAAAAATTTTGACAAGGGACCAGCCTTGATTCCTTCATCCCATCCTAATTTGGTTTCTGCCTTATAATTTTGGAGATGAATATCACAATAATTATCAGTGTGCACAAGCCTACCATAGATATAGTAGAAGATTTGGAGACGTTCATACTTGAAAGAAACATAAAACACAACTCCATCCTACCCAACTATCTTCTTACAACATTTCAATGGTTTGGAAATATCTAACTCAACCCTTATTTGCATATAATCATCAACTCCAATAGTAAGAGAAGAAGTATCATACGAACGAACTGTCCCTATAAAATTACCTAGTAACATAGCCATTGTCTTGGTAAAACACACTGCTGGATGATCATGTACTTGAGCCGAAAATTCTACTTTTGTAAGAGAAATAGATCGAGGATGCTCCCCTTTCCCCACTCTTCTATAAACAAGCAAATGTTTATTAAAAAACCACGGACATCCCTTAATAGCCCTCTCAATATCAATATCATTATAGAAACAGAACAAGTACCTTTTACCTTCCAATTGTGAAATAGTAATGCCTTGCAGTGGATGCCATAAACCTGCCAAAGTATTCCTCATATTAGTGAAACTGATAGTATTCATAGTAAGAAACATTCCAACCATACAAAACTCATATAAAGAATCAGATCGGGCCCCCACGTTTTCCAACGGCAAAGCATCCTCTTCCTTATCATCAATAGCCAAGTTCGCTAATTGATTTTCCATTGAAAACTAGGAAGAAATCCTAGAAATCAAAGACACATTATACATAGAACACGAAAGAAAACTGCTACAAGAGCAATGAAGAAAAACAACACATTTTATATTTGAATTGCTTAATTATAGACTATCTTGAAATTTATTTTGACTATAAAATATTTTAAAATAATATGTTATTACATTTAATTATCTAAAAAATGATAATGAATGAGTTATTGAAATGGAATACATCATCTTCAAGGTTATACTTCTGATGAATTTAAAATATGACAGCCATAAAAAAGAATTTAGATGTTCTAAAGATTATTTCAATTTTTTTATCAATAGACTTGTTGCGCTCGATTAACACTACTACAAGCGACACTCGCAAGTATACGAGATAATTGTAGCAACAGTGATCGCCCCAAGGTCATCTCACAAGGAAAGAATTATTTTGCAATAGTTTGATTGGCAAGTAAATTTAAAAGCAAGAGTGTGATTTGTTGGAATGGTGAAAGCCGATTTTAATTTAAAAGTAAACGAGTGATAGTTGTGTATGATCAATTTGATTCTAGGAATAGTGCCTAGGGTTGTAGGTCAATTTAATCAAAGCTTAATTCTCAAATTATCCATTAATATAACATTGTATTTTAATTTGTTCCTTAAATTAAATTAGTAATTACCAATTCATTAGTTTTCATATTCATAAATTAACAATAACCAATTATTTTGAAATTGCAAATTAACAAACCTAGAACTTATATTTCTAATTTATTCTTAGGGTGGTTGATTACATAGTTCTAATATTGAATTTCATCTCTCGGTCAATCGTTCAATATTACGTAATTAATAGATGTGTGAGCAGGAATTTTTGCCTCCACTTCCGGTGGAATGGTTCTTGCGATTTCGGCACTGTTTAGGCTCGGGGCATTAGAGAACACGAACCTAAGTCCAGAGAAAATGGAGTCACCACCCGGACGAGTTGGGAAAAAAAAGGGGTGGAAGACTCGATTCCTAAGGAATCCTTAACCCCCTAATGGGTTCGGAAAGTTGGGTACGTGTGGGGAAGGTGAGAAATGGCCCAGCACCCCCACAATGCCTGGTTCATTGGAACCGGCCTCCTTTACAAGTCTTAATATTATAAAATTCTTAAACATAACAATATTATCCATATTACACACGATAATTAAAATAAAGCATCGATATATTCAAAATCAAAACAATGTCCAAGCAAAACAAATAAATGGACACCCATCCGAAGATGGAAACATGCCCTTACATAATTCATGCCTAAATAGGACACCCACCAAAAGGTAGAAACATGTCCTTTACATTGGTTCTAAAATAGAAAAGTAATTTAAATTACATGATATTTAACTAATGAGGTTCCCACCAAGTGGAAACCTCTTATAACATTTGGAAATCTAAATAAATTGATAAAAGTAAATGACCATTCATCATAAATAAATCATTCATCAAAGGTATTAATCAAAATATAAAATAAACATTCATCCATGATAAACTAAATAAATTAAGCATGGAACTTAAATAAATCAACAAAGCATTGAAAACAAATTAAAGCATAATCAAATATAAAATTGAATAAAGCAAGTAGATATTTAAACTAGGGCTACGGTTTCTATTTAAGTTTCTTTATTTAATGTGTTTAGGGTTTTGGAATTTATGGGCTAAGCTACTGTAAAATTTAAAAGAATTGAAATGGATCAAAGTTTTATAATTTAAGAGGTTGATAAAGTTCTTTGATTAACCAAATTAGTGTTTGAGAAGTGAAATCATGAAACCAAGGTTTGGATACTTTAAAACATTTAGATTTGTGATTATTAGCTACTGAATTATGGTTTTAAGCTTACTGTGTTTGAATTTTAATATTTATTTTTATATGGCTTTAAGATTTTAAAAATTAGGGTTTAGAAAAATTAGGTTTTAAGGTTTTAAGGGAGTTAGGGTTTATTGTTTTGGATTATGGAGTTGAATTAGGGTTTTAGAATTTTAGAATTAGGGTTTCGGAGAATGCATTAGATTTTAGAATTTGAAAATCAATTGATAATTTTATGAAACTTTATGAAAATAAACAAAACGATTTAAGGTTTATAGTAACAGAAAAAATATATTTTTTAGGGTTTGTAGAAAGAAACAGATTCAACTTATGGTTTTGAAGAATTGGAAGGCAAATTAGGGTTTTAAGATTTTGAAAAAACAAAAACAACTATTTTAAGATTTTTAGAAAACAAATAAACGAATTAAGATTTTTAAGCTTTAGAAAATGTAAATTAAAGTTCTAGGGTTTTTGAATCAAAAGAGACAATTGGATGGTTTAGGCTACTGTGAAGAAATTTAGACATTTATACCTCCGTTTGTTGGTTCCACCAAAAATCACTTATTGGATGAACAAGAACAAAGACAAGCTTTGCTGCCTTTGATGGATTGAATTGCTTATTTGCTCCCCTAAAAGTTCGTTACTACTTAAAATTCAAAGTTTTCCTCCTCAATTTCGGTCTCCAATTTCACCAAAATCCCCTCCCTTTTTGTGTTGTTTTAGTTCTTATTTATAAAAGAATTTTATGATTAATTATAGTTATTCACGGAATGTAATATTAATTAAGAAAAGGAAACCGAAACCTAATTGTATTTGATTTCGAAAAAATTTGCGTCGAAAAAATTTCGCTGGGGAAAAAAAACTGCCGCGGAAAAATTGCGCTGGCGAAAAAGAAATTCCTACGGGCGAAATGGCCCAAGGCCATTTCACCGCAACCCTTTTCGGCGATGAAATTTTTCATCGCCGATTTTTTTTAATTTTTTGTTTATTATTATTTTTTTAATTTTATTATTAATTATAAAAATTAAATACTAAAATAAATATTATTTAATTAAGATAATAAAAATTATTTTGGACTAATTAAAATATATTGGACTGGACTAGGTCAAAAATTAACAGTCTACAGTTTGCCCCCTGCTTGAACGATCTGAGATTTTAGTAAAAGAGAGTGAAAAATAATAAGACTTAATGTTTGATGAGATGGTTATTTGAATTTGTTTTGGGTACTTGGACCCAAGATTGAATTTGATTTGGGTACTTGAACCCGAGATGGAATTTGATTTGGTACTTGGACCCAAGATTGGGTACTTGGACCAGAGATTGAGTACTTGAACCAGAGATTAATTTGATTTGAGTACTTGGATCCGAGATTTGGGTACTTGGACCCAAGGCTGAACTTGATTTGGGTACTTGGACCCGAGACTAGATTGAATTTTGGTACTTGGACACGAGATTGGATACTTCGATCCGAGATTAGATACTTGGACCCAAGATTGGGTACGTAGACCCGAGATTAAATTTGATTTGGTACTTGGACCTGAGATTGATTTGATTTGGGTACTTGGACTCGAGATTTGGGTACTTGGACCTGAGGCTGAACTTGATTTGGGTACTTGGACCCGAGACTCGATTGAATTTGGGTACTTAAACCCGAGATTGAATTTGATTTGGGTACTTAGACTTGAGATTGGGTACTTGGACCCAAGATTGAATTTGATTCGGGTGCTTGAACCGAGATTGATTTGATTTGGGTATTTGGGACTCGAGATTGAGTTGATTTGGGTACTTGGACCCGAGACTGAATTTGATTTGGGTACTTGGACCCGAGATTGAATTGATTTGGGTACTTGGACCCGAGATTGGATTGAATTTGGATACTTGGACCCGGGATTGGGTACTTGGACCTGGGAATGGGTACTTAGACCCGAGACTGAATTGAATTTGGGTACTTGGACCTGAGACTGAATTTGACTAACCTTTTATCAGTTGAGAAATCTGACTGCTCCGGCTATTTTATGCATTGTGGTTCTTCACCCTCAAAATGGATCTTCATCCTTTGAGATCGGGTCTTCACCCTTGAAAATGGATCTTCATCTTTTGAGATCGGGTCTTCACCTTTGTAAATGGATCTTCATCCTTTGAGATCAGGCCTTCACCCTTGAAAATGAATCTTCATCCTTTGAGATCGGGTCTTCACCCTTGAAAATGGATCTTCATCCTTGGAGATTGAGTCTTCACCCTTGCAAATGGATCTTCATCCTTGGAAATTGGGTCTTCACCCTCTGAAATTGGATCTTTATCCATTAGAGATTGGGTCTTTACCCTTGAAACACGGATCTTTATCCATTGGAGATCGGGTCTTCACCCTTGAAAATAGATTTTCATCCTTTGAAAATCGGGTCTTCACCCTTGAAAATGGATCTTCATCCTTTGGACTTCAGGTCTTTACCCTTGCTTCAGCTTTTTTAGTTGGACTGATCTTTTGTCTTTTACATCTTCATTCTTTTGAGAGTTCTAATGTTCCATTCTTTTGTTCTTCCTTTTTGCAAAAATTCAACTATTTTTAATTGGACCTTATATCCTCTCCTTGCCCCCCTGCGTGGCAAAATATTTGTAAGTAAGTTTGAAAATATTTTATATATAGGCTTAAAAAATTGAAAAGGAGAAACTTTGCCCCTTGTGTAGGCTCAAACCTATGATTTTTCTATGCGGGCTCTGATTGATATTTTTGTTGTCTAGTTCATCGCACAAGCACGTATTTCTTCTTTTGCAAAACGACTGGAGCCTTCTCAAGCAATGGGCTTTCCATACCCCCCTTGATTCAATATCTTCTTTTGATTCTTTACCTCGCAGGATATTTGCTGTTCACTTTGACAAAGAATAGAAAATACAAGACAAGAAAGTGCAATATGATATGCTCATGTATGCATGAATAATACTTACAATGGTTCCATCGACTCACAGACCGAGGTGATCAGCAGAAGTATTTTCATTGACTCCCTTTTGATGCTCATCCAAGTCTTGCATTAGAATAACAAAAAGCTTTTACATTTGTGGCTTTTATCTTCAATATGTTGAAAACATGAGTGGTGGAGACCCTAAGTAGCAGAGTTAGGGATTCATCTATTTCGAACTATGTTTCAGCATGTCAGTTGATAGCTTCTTCACGACCTTGCCAATGATCATTTCCTTTGCCCAATATGTCCTTTGGAGGTTCAACATACTTCCCTTAACTTGAAGGCTTTGTATGACAAAATATTTTTTTTTTGTTTCTGGTTTTTTAAATTTTGATTTTGAAATCAAATGTTGGCTTTGTCAAATCAATGTCAATGTACCTCAGGACTTGATTTTCCAAATTAACATATCTATAACATGACAACTCTAGTTACCGTACTAAACTCGGGAATCATTTCTTTTTAAGCAAGAATTGTTGCACTTCAGATAGGCACATATACATTACTTGGCCAAAGGTCTCATTTGAGTTTAAATATTGTCTATCTCATATGCATGCTTATCCAAACTATCTCAACTAATAGACTCTACCTACTAAGAGAGATCAACAGGTCTTTGATAGGCTTGAAATGGGGTCTATGAGGGACATGGGTTAAATGAAGGCCATTTTGAGATAGAAGCTGGTGGGTCACAATGGACAAACCCTCACGCTACAAATTTCTTGTTTGAACTTTAGGCAGCTGGGAGCAATCTTGCTAGACTCTAAATTCTTTCTATCTTCTTGGTATTAATATGGATCTTGATTAGGACAGCTTTTGCCCTTGCAAAAAGTTTGGTACCCAAATTTGTTTCTTTTCTTCTTCTCCCTTTTCTTTCTTTTTCTTTTTCTTACTCTTCCCTTTCTTTGAGCATTTTATCATTTTGTCCTTCTTCCTTGTAGGACTATTAAGTACAGAACTTTCAAGAACCAAATGGTCTTTCTCCTTTTTCTTTGATTTTGATCGAATCTTTGGTTGGGTTGGACCAATTGAAGTCAAACCATCCTTATAAACCAAATTGAAGCCTTTTTTTTTTTGTCTTAAGTAAAAGAGAACTCATTTGGCTTTTTGAACCATTTTGGGTTTTCTTTTCTTTTTTCTTTTTTTTTTCTCTTTTTTTGTTTTTTTTCTTTTCTTTTGTCTTTTTTTGTTTTCTTTTCTTCTTCTTTTTTAGCTTTTTTTATTTTCTTTTTTTCTTGTTCTAGCTCTAAAAGAGTTGTCTTGTTTGTACCAACTTGGGCTTCCAATAATGGATGAGTGGAGTAACATAAATCTTCTTTAACATGGATAAATCATTGTTACTTTGATGTTGATGTTGTCTTGATATATTGGAGATATTAAGAGAACTTCAACTACCCTTATGGTTTTGAGAACATCAACTATTCTTATGGTCTTGAAAACATCAACTACCCTTATGGTCTTGAGAACTTCAACTATCTTCATGGTCTTGAGAACTTCAACTATCTTCATGGTATTGAGAACTTTAACTATTTTTATGGTATTCATTTCTTTCTTTGATCTTCTTACCTCTTCATCTCAGTGATCATAAGACTTGTCAAAAGTATCACAACAGCTCAGGGTATGTTATTGGGGTTTTTAAGCCAATGAAAAGAAAGTTAAAATTTTATGAAGGCTCAAAAGGACAACTAGGGATTGATATTTAATAGGGTGGATACTAGTTGTTGGCTAACCAAACAATGCCTAGATCATCTCTCTCTTAAATAAGCAGAGTTCAATTTCGCCTCGAAAGTTTGTCAAAGCATGTTCTAAGACTGACTAGGACCTAGATAAAGGTGATTATGCAGGAGCCCTCTCTAAGTAAGCTTACACAACTCGATGCTATAAAGCAATTCCCTCATCTAGTAAAGTCATTCAAGTCATGATGCCTAGATACATTAATTTATGAACATCAAGCTAGATTCCTCATTGGTTGAGCACCAAAATGAACAAAGACCAACAAAATTTTGATGAAAGTAATTTATTCAAACAAACTTGAAAAGCATAATTGTTCAAATTAAATATTAAAGACAATAAAATCAAAACATTTAAGCTAAGGAAAGTTCGTTGAGTTTAAGCTTCTTTTCCTTTCATATTTTCAATATTTTCATCTTGAAAAGAGGATAAAATAAAATCTTCTTCCAATCCTTTTCCCACCATGAAAGTTGCCTTTGAAGGTACTCTTCCAAACTTAGGCAAAGGATTGCTCTTGGTATTGGGCTTGTCCGGCTCAGGCAGCTTACCACTGTCAATTAAATTTTGGAACTCATGCCTCAACTTCATACAATTGTCCGTTTCGTGCCCAGGCCTTTGATGGAATTGGCAAAATGCATTAGTATCAAAGTTAGGTGGAAGAGGATTAGGCAAAGGATGAGGAGTCAAGGGTTGTAACAATCCCTTCTTTTGTAGCTTATTGAGAACCCCAGATAGTGGCTTCCCTAATTTTGAAAACTGCCTCATTCCTCCTTGACTAGTGGCATTAACATCAACTTCTTTTTGTGTGCTTTGATTGCCCGACTGGTAGTTCCCTTTCTCATTCCTTTTTATTGAAAAATGATTCTTCTCCCTTTCCCACTCTTTAATTTGTAGACCAGATTGGAGAAGATCTTTGAAGTCCCTTATAAGGGTGTGAGACAGCCTTTCACGGAGGTTGGGCAGGATGCCTCTCATGATCTTCCTTATTTGATCAGATTCATCGGGCCTCTTATTTCTCCATCTCTTCACATAGTCCACAAAATTCTCATTTGGCCTTTGCCTAATGGACTCAACTTCCATTAAGGTAACTTCCATTTCAACATTGTATCTATATTGTTGGATGAAGGCCTTATATAACAGATCTCAACTCTTTTGTGTTCCATCATCTAAGGTATTGAACCAATTTTGGACAACAGGATCCAATGAGAGCATAAAGTACCTTAGAGTTTAAGCCTTAGTAGCTCGGGCAGACTGCATAGCAATGATGTACTGCTTCACATAGAGATGAGGATTTCCGGTTCCATCAAACTTCGCGAAAGATGGTATCTTGAACTTGTACGGAACCTCTTCATCTAGCTCAAATAATTTGTCAACTTCGGACATTTCCTCAGTTTTTAGTTTCTCCTCAAATTTCTTTTCTAAATCAGCAATCATCTTTTCAACATCAGAAGTCTCGGTCTTTTTAATAGTTGTCTTCTTAACAATCTTTGGCTCCTTTTTGTCTTGAGGGTGTAATATCCCAATGCATGCCCTAAAAGTTTTGATTATGTTGTTGTTGTATATTGGATTGAATGTATATGTATGTGATAAGAAAAGAATTTGGAAAAGAATGTTTATGTATATGTGTTTTGGGAAAGAAAAGAGGGTTTAGAGAGAAGTGTATATGTTGTTTATATGATATATATATAACATATAAGTTGGTCAAATATGTGGTCAAAGGAAGAAGATATTTTTAGTTGAGATTTGTGAAATGACTTAAAAGGACAAGTGGTTGTAAGGAAATCAAAACATGTGGTTAAAGGGTGTTTTGGTAATTGTTTGAATTGAAATACTTGGTGGAGATTTAAAGATGAGTTGACTTTGGGCTTCTTGATTGTTCTTTGTGTTTTCTTCTTCTTTCTCCTTCATCTTGGCCGGCTCTTCCATGGACAAAGGAAAGCAAAAGACAAAGTGAAGATCTTGAGGTGTTTAACTCAAATTGAAGGAAGATTGAAGTGATCTAGTGGATGATACAAGAAGTCTTATAACTTTGGTAAGTTCTCTTGTGATCTTTGTGCTTATTTGAAATGATATTTGAGTTTGATAGATTTTTAAGAGTGTGTTGGTTGATTTTGAGATGTGAGAAGTGTTTGAGTGATTTGATGATGGATTTTGAGTATGGATTGAAGAAAAGAGTAAGTGGTTGGATGAGATGATGTTGCTTATGTGGTGAGGGTTTTGAGATGGTTTTGTGTTTTGTGTTTGATGTGTGTTTTGGTTTGTTTTGGTGTGTTGCAAGTTTGAGATGAGTTTTGAGTATGTTTTGTTAAGATTGTTTGAAGTGGATGTTGATGGATAAAAGTGTTTTGTTGAGTGTTTGGTTGTTTTGGCCGGAATCTTGATTTGTGGCCGGACACGCCCATGAGCACGTCCAGGGTTTTTAGGCGTGTCAATTGTGTTGGAGGTAGTAGGTTTGACACGACCAGTAGCACGCCCGTGTTATTAAGCGTGTCATAGCTACTGTAAGATTTGAGAATTTACACGCCCAGGAACACGCCCATGTTGTTGAGCGTGTAAATGCTTCTGTGTTGTGGAGTTAAGACACGGTCATGAACACGCCCGTGTGGGTGAGCGTGTCAGGGTTAGGGTTTGCCCTAATTAGTTCCTAATTGGATTATCTCTTGTGTATCCCTAAGCAAGTATATGCTATTACTTTTGATTTAGGTCTTGAAGATAGTGATTGATCATTGATCTAAGAGGTAGAAAAATCTTGAACAAGGAAGTGTTAAGAGTGGTGTGATTTGCTTTTGAGGTAAGTACAAAACCTATATGATTGTATGTAAGTACAAATGTGGCATTACTACATTGTTAATTTATATGAGCAATGTGTGTTGTTATGTTTATATCAATGATGATATATATATATATATATATATATATGAATAATGTGAATGAAATGATGATGCAAATGATTGTGTATATGAAAGATTGAAATGCTATGATGTGAATTGAGATGAAATGGAATATAAAGCCATTGTGATTGGCTATGATAATTCAAATAAAATGTAGAGCCATTGTGATTGGCTATGTTGATTCATTTGAGAATGAAATTGATAACAAATTAATAAATGAGTTGTGTGGCTAATGTGTTATTCCATTTTCAGAGTTTGTTGTTGGTGGCATGCCTAATGATAGTAACAATCTCTTGAAGTTAGGTTGGGCTTGATCCTTGAAGCCAAGTTGGGTAGAAGTTTAACATGTTTTACTCCCCTTAAAGCTTGGTTGGGTCTAGTCCTTGAAGCCTAATTGAGATGTTACAACCCTTGAAGCTAGGTTGGGTTGGTTCTTGAAGCCAAGTTGGGTTGAGACTTAGCATGCTTTGTTCCCCTTGAAGCTTGGTTGAACCTAATCCTTGAAGCCTAGTTGGGTATATGTGATAATGATAAATGTGATAAAACCAAAGCATTAACTCTGAAAATTGAATAGCATATTAGTGTGTTTTGGGCCCATGCTTGTCTTTGTTTAATGTGAGTCATGAATGATAACTTGATTGATTAATTAAGGAGATGGAAAGATGTTGAAATGTGATATGCTTATATGATTATGATTTATGATGTGCAAAGGTGTGATGTTAGCTTTTCACTTATGTTGTTGCCTTTATTGATAACATGTGTGACATTGCATTGCACTAGAGCATAATATTAGCATGATTTGTCTTACTAAGCCGTTGGCTTAGCGCGATAGTGTTGATCGCGCAGGTAACAGAGTTGAACCCGAGAGCTCTTCGAGACCGAGTGAGAGTAGACAGTGAAGAGTTTATTTGGGACTTAAAGATCAGAGAAAGCTGCCAATCATGTATAACTTCTTTATATTTTGTAAATATTGTTTATAATGTGAATATATGTAGATTTGTAAATATGGATTTAAATGCTTTCATATATGTAACTATTTTATAAACTCCGTTGCGTACTAAATAAATAAATATATATCTATTTATTTTATATTACAAGTTAATGACTTATTATCTATATTGTATACTGAAAAAGATTTTGATATCATTTAAAAAGATGTTCTTGAATGTTAATAAAAATCCGTAGCATTCCTATATTCGATACATGTATACTACATTGTGGTGTATGTAGTGTGTATGTATTGGGTGTGGGGGTGTTACAGAGGGTCTTGGTAGTATTGAGCCCAATCATCATCAATGATCACCTTATCATCATCAAAAGCTACTTCACCAACTTTAGTCTTCCCCTTGCCTTTCTTGGTGCTAGCAGATGCTTCGGCATTGTTTCCTAAAATTGTAGTTAGTTAATTTTTTATGGTCTCGGCCATGGCCTCTTTTATTTCTTCCATCTTGGCATTGAGAGCTTCATCCACCGTTCTTTGAATTTGTTTGGGCTCCATTGCTTTTGGTGAGTAAGTGATTGAGTCGTTGCTAGATTCTTCGCTACCGGCGTATGTCGGATTGTCGTAAGCTTTTGAACTATCGTAATGCAGGGCTGTGAGCCAAAGAGGATCAATGATATGAGATGCAAATGCATGTATGCATGTATGCACGAACAATTAACAAACAAGGACAAATAGGACGTTCCTTCCAACCTTATAACATCCACACACGAATGGCGAGTTTCTTTTCCTAAGTATATGGTTAACAAAATACCAACATGGGGTATCTTATTTTCGAATATTTCCCTCGAACGTTTCAGTCAATAGTTATATTTTCGAAAATAGAAATCAGTTCATAATAATTTTCATTAATTAGGTTTTAATCCATTCAACTAATTATAGTAGCTTTTATGCTATATTGGATTAAAACTAAATTAAGAGGTTTATTATAAATAGATTTCTCGCTTAAAAATAGTAACTAATGGTTCATGCAAAACATAAGACCATGATTAATTATTCTTAGTATAAACTAGGCTCACAATTGATTTTTGGTATTTCGTAATTGACCCAAATAATTTGTAAGCTCTTTGTAAGAAAAGGTTGGATAAAAATAATTTTGTTTCTAAGCCCATTGTAAAAAGATTTTAGAAAAAATGGATTTTGGGCTTAGTATTTGGGCTATGAGCAAAAAATTTTTTGATTTATTTTTAGAAAAGTCTCATGTTCAAAGACCATCTTGAAAAGTCTTGAAAATAGCTTTGGTCTTTTGGACTTTTGAGAAAAGTTTATTTTGAGCTTACAATGTACCTAGGTCATATTAGAAAAAGAACAAACCAAATAAGTCATGATTTAAGCCAAGATAAATTAATCATAGTCAAACAACATGCATTTGGGGTAAAACCTAAGGAAAGTAACTAGGCCAATTACATGAGCTTTAGTCTTTGGGTAAAAAGGCTTAGGTTCCCATAGCAAGTATATACCAAATGATACGAGGCTATGAGTGGTTATACCATGCTTTATCTTCATATCTTGAGTGAAAGTATGGTATCCTTACATAACACAATACGGGTAACACGGGCATCCTAACTCACGCACACAATGCAATCTAATATGATGCAATGGATAATATCGTTATAAGAAAGAATAGAATAATATAAAGACCAACAAAATCAACTTCTCTTATTCCCAGTGGAGTCGCCACTGTGAGCGGGGATTTTTGCCCCCACTCCCGGTGGAATGATTCTTGCGACTTCGGCACTGTTTAAGCTCGGGACCTTAGAGAACACAGACCTAAGTCCGGGAAAAATGGAGTCGCCACCCGGATGGGCCGAAAAAAGAAAGGGGTGAATGACTCGATTCCTACGGAATTTCCAATCCCTTAATGGGTTCAGAAAGTTGGGTACGTGTGGAGAAGGTGAGAAATGGCCCAGCACCCCCACAACGCCTGGTTCATTGGAACCGGCCTCCTTTACAAGTCTTAATATTATAAAATTCTTAAATATAACAACATTATCCATATTACACACGATAATTAAAATAAAGCATCGATATATTGAAAATCAAAACAATGTCCAAGCAAAACAAATAAATGGACACATCCGAAGATGGAAACATGCCCTTACATAATCCATGCATAAATAGGACACCCACCGAAAGGTAAAAATATGTCCTTTACATTGGTTCTAAAATAGAAAAGTAATTTAAATTACATGATATTTAACTAATAAGGTTCTCACCAAGTGAAAACATACCTCTTACAACATTTGAAAATTTAAATAAATTGATAAAAGTAAATGACCATTCATCATAAATAAATCATTCATCAAAGGTATTAATCAAAATATAAAATAAACATTCATCCATGATAAACTAAATAAATTAAGCATTGAACTTAAATAAATCAACAAAGCATTGAAAATAAATTAAAGCATAATCAAATATAAAATTGAATAAAGCAAGTAGATATTTAAACTAGGGCTACGGTTTCTATTTAAGTTTCTTTATTTAATGTGTTTAAGGCTTTGGAATTTATAGGCTAAGCTACTGTAAATTTTAAAAGAATTGAAATGGATCAAAGTCTTATAATTTAAGAGGTTGATAAAGTTCTTTGATTAACCAAATTAGTGTTTGAGAAGTGAAATCATGAAATCAGGGTTTGAACACTTTAAAATATTTAGATTTGTGATTATTAGCTACTGAATTATGGTTTTAAGCTTACTGTGTTTGAATTTTAATATTTATGTTTATATGGTTTTAAGGTTTTAAAAATTAGGGTTTAGAAAAATTAAGGTTTAAGGTTTTAAGGGAGTTAAGGTTTACTGTTTTGGATTATGGAGTTGAATTAGGGTTTTAGAATTTTAGAATTAGGGTTTTGGATAATGCATTAGATTTTAGAATTTGAAAATTAATTAATAATTTTATGAAACTTTATGAAAATAAACAAAATGATTTAAGGTTTATAGTAACAGAAAAAAGATATTTTTTAGGGGTTTATGGAAAGAAACAGATTCAACTTATGGTTTTGAAGAATTGGAAGGCAAATTAGGGTTTTAAGATTTTGATGAAACAAAAACAACTATTTTAAGATTTTTAGAAAATAAATAAAAAAATTAAGATTTTTAAGCTTTAGAAAAGGTAAATTAAAGTTTTAGGGTTTTTGAATCAAAAGAGACAATTGGATGGTTTAGGCTACTGTGAAGAAATTTAGTCATTCATACCTCCGTTTGTTGGTTCCACCAAAAATCACTTATTGGATGAACAAGAACAAAGACAAGCTTTGCTGCCTTTGATGGATTGAATTGCTTGTTTGCTCCCCCAAAAGTCCGATCGATATTACTGCTTAAAATTTAAAGTTTTCCTCCTCAATTTCGGTCTCCAATTTCACCAAAATTTCCTCCCTTTTTGTGTTGTTTTAGTCCTTATTTATAGAAGAATTTTGTGATTAATTCTAGTTATTCACAGAATATAACATTAATTAAGAAAAGGAAACTGAAACCTAATTGTATTTGGTTTCGAAAAAATTTAAGTCGAAAAAATTGCACTGGAAAAAAAAAACTGCTGAGGAAAAATTGCGTTGGCAAAAAAACTGCCGCAGCAAATTGGCCTGCTAGCCATTTCGCCCGCAGGATATTTCTGAGGGCAAAATAGCCCTGGCCATTTCGCTCGCATGATTTTTCTGCGCACAAAATGGCCAAGCCATTTCGCCGTAACCCTTTTCGAAGAAAAAATTTTTCGTCGTCGATTTTTTTTTAATTTTTTGTTTATTATTATTATTATTAATTTTTTATTAATTATAAAAATTAAATACTAAAGCAAATATTATTTAATTAAGATAATAAAAATTTTTTTGGACTAATTAAAATATATTGGATAACACAAAAATTATTTTGGACTAATTAAAATATATTGAACCGGACTAGGTCAAAAACTAAGGGTCTACAAGGTGGCCAATCTATCAACCTAACATTCAATCCAATGTAATCGACCAATAACAATGTATACTAATGGAATTATCAAATCAAGTCATCTAATTAAATCTACTACAATCAAGGCGTGAGTAAATTAGCTCATCATCAATTCAAAATAAATATCCATCTCAATATTCATCAAATCAAAATTATACATTATAATATTAATGTTCATAATAAAGCAATAACAATATAGAAATGAATCAAAAGAGAGAATATAAAAAATTCATTGTAGATTCTAAGAGTTAGACTACTTGTCTTCCTCATAGCTTCCACCTTGATGTATGATGAACAACTTCCAATCTCTATCAATCAATGGCTCTCCTCTTGAAAGATGGAATGTAACTTTCTCAAGCTTCAACTCCAATCAAGCTTTCTTTAAACCTTAATTGTCTAAGGAACTTGCTCACTCAATTTAATCCCAAACTTAATTGACTCTTCTCTATGAAAGAAATGAAGGATGAATGGTAATGAAGATGAAGAGAGAATGGTGTCTCTCCTCTTCTAAAACTAAAAACAAAATTTAA
Organism: Garcia nutans; assembly: GCA_947685225.1. Lineage (NCBI taxonomy): Eukaryota > Viridiplantae > Streptophyta > Magnoliopsida > Malpighiales > Euphorbiaceae > Garcia > Garcia nutans. The sequence continues at coordinate 44,663,545 of CANTUV010000037.1, forward strand.
GAACAAAACTCTCCCCCCAAAAACCAAGAGAGCTCATGTGTATGTACTCCCACTACAATCTCCTTTCAATTTTTTTTAGAAACCAACCATCTCTTGCCAACTCACACACCACACTTTGTCTCCCTACTTTTTTTTTTATTTTATATTTCTTCCCATAAATTAGACAATCTTTTTATTCTTTTATTATTTCTTTTTAAAAGACATAACTTATTGTCCCCCATTTCATGTTAAATGATTGAAAGAATCTTCACAAGACACGGCCAAGTCATGAGTGGCTTGGCCGTGTCACTCATTTTCTTATGAACATAGCCAAATCATGTGACCGTGTCCATGGCTGCCTCACTAACTTCTTCTTTTTCCAAGTGAGACACGGCCAATGGCTTGGCCGTGTCTCTTGAGTGTGTTCTCCACTGTCCATCCTTGCATTTGCCTTTTGGATGGGATACGGCCAAGGCCTTGGCCGTGTCTCTTAGGTGTGTTCACTTCTGCCTTTGCTTCTTTGGTTTTGCTCTTTGGCTTCAATTTGTGAGACACGACCAAGGCCTTGGTCGTGTCATGTGACACGGCTAGTGGCTTGGCTGTGTCTTCTCCCGGTGTCTATCTCTGCCAATTTGTTTTGAAGGACACAGCCAGTAGCTTGTGAACTCAGGTCATGATATGTAAGTGTTGTCTTGGATGAGAGACACGACCAAGCCATGAAGTGCTTTAGCCGTGTCACGTGCTTTTTCACTTTTTTGGTCCTTCAATCCATTCTTTTGCGCTTTCATCTAAATCAAACACTTCAAGCAAACTTTAAACACAAATTAAAAGATAAATTAACTTAAAGCTAATAAAATTAACCTAAATATATGTACTTATATGATCAAAACAAGACTATATGTATTTTTGTTGTTATTAATAATGTTATTGTTTATTTTCCATGATGGGATAGTGAAAAATAAATTGGATATTTATTTTATGGTACATGATAAAATTTAGAAAATATTTTTATTTTATAAAATAAATTATTATACATTTCAAGTATTAATTAAATTTTGAAGAATAATTATTTTTTCTCAAATTCACTATAATCTCAATTTAGTGATGAAATTTAGCGAAGATCTCATATTTGATGCTATTTAGCAATAAATTTGAGATGGGCTATATTTTGCAATGGATTAGCTTTAAATTAGTGATGGATTTAGTGATGGAGTCATTATGTAGCTAAATCCATTGCTAAAACGGCACTACAATGCCACTAATAGTTTACACTAAAATTTAGTCAACTTTAGAGATGGATTTAATCAGAAAAAAGTCACTAATTAGCAGCAAAAATGTTAAAGCTAAGTATTTTAAAAAATAAAAATAGAAGAAAATATTAAATTTAGGGATGGATTATTCCATTGCTAATTAACAACAGCATAAGTCGAAGCTAAAAAATTTAAAAAATAATAATAAAGAAAAAATAGTGAAGAAGTTTTTCGTCACTTATTAACAGTAAACTTAGTTGAAGCCAAATAATTTAGAAATTAATAATATAAAAAAATAGCCACAAATTATATGTCATTAATTAGCAACGGACTTGGTTGAAGCTAAATAGTTTTAATACATCAAATAATTATAAAAATAGTGATGAATGCTTTGTCCAATACTAATTAGCGATGGAGATGCCGAAGCTATTTGTTGAAAAATAAAAATATCAAAAAATATTTTAAAAAAATAAGTTTGTATTTACAAGGTGTAGGTTTTATACATATTTAGTATAATTGAATCAAACTAAATCAAAACCATGCATTATTTATCCTAGAAAAGAAAAAAGCATTATTGAAATAAATTTCAATTAAAAAAGACCAAAACTTAATAATTTTTTAAAAATTTCTGCTTAAAAAATTGAGGCAATTAAATACTTAAATTTGATTAATTATATTTACCATGAAATTAGAGTGAGGATGAAATTTGTATAAATTATTTACCATTCTTCAAGTATTCCATTTTTACTATTTAATTGATATAATGTAAATAGTATCAAACCGTAAAGCAATCAATGTTTGAGTATAATAGACTACAATTTTGTCATATAGGAATTAACAAATGACCAATCTAAATTTATCACACATTTTTAACATGAATAGTTAGAAAAGAAAAGAGAGAGAGAGAGAGAGAGAGAGAAATGAAAAATGTTAAATTAATCCTTTACCTATTAGAAATTGAATTAGATTAGTATTGAGATTTAAATTTTTATTCATTAAGAAATTCATCCTATTTTTATTTAAAAATTGATAAAACTATAATCTTCTAATTGAAATTTTCATGTCTTCTATTGTGCAAATTATTAGATTTTTTTCTTTTCTTTTTTTTTACTATCTCTTTTTGTACCATACGAGAAAAACAAAATATTATATTATAAAATTTAAAATTGATTAAATATATGTTACTCTACAATTCTATTTTATATAATGTAAATATATTAATTATTCGTATAAATCTTTTGTAGCAACCTAAATTTTTAGAAATTAAATAAAATAAATTAAAATTTAATTGGATAAATTACATAAATAATTTTAATGAAAAATAAAAAGATTTTAAATGAAAAAATAGAATATATATATATATATGTGATATATATGCAAAATATACATAATACATAAAGTCAATAAAAAAAGTTAACTCTATTAAAGAAAAGTCAAAGTCAATGGTATTTTTATAATTAAACTTTAAAAATTTTAAATTATTTAAATAATTTAAAAATAAATAATTTTGGATAGAAGATAATATTTTGGGGTTTTAATTAATTAAATAATTAATATATATATATATATGTGAGTGGAAAGAAAGAACAATTAATATCTTCTTCTTCTTTCCTTCTTGGCCAAATTGCCATAGCCATCCAAGGGAGATTTTTTCTTCTTCTCAGTTCCAATATTTGAGTGATTTTCAAGGTTTCAAAAGAAGATTTGGTGATTTTCACTTGAATTAGTAAGTTTACTCACTTTTTCTTTGGATTTTTATGAAAGTTTGGAATATGTGCGTTTTGGGTTGTTGAAGTAGTATGCTTTAATTGTCTATTTTGATATGAATGAGGTTATTTTAAGTGGTTAACAATAATTTTAAGGTTGGATTAAAGAAATGGTTAAGTTTAAGTAAAGATTAGTGAAGAGAGAGAATTTAGGGTTATGAAATTTTTGAATTTGTGAAATTATGGATTTTAATTGTGTAAATTAATTCTAAATGAGTTATTTTGATGCATAAATAAGTATTTTAAAGTCAAATATTGAATTTGGCTAAGTTTAAATAGAGTTTGGGAATGGAAGTATTGATTTAGAGTTTTGGAAAAAAGTGTTTTCAAAGTTGGTGAATTGATTGGTTTTATTGTTTAAAACATGTTTTTTAGTGATAAAAGTGGTGAATATAAGCTTGAAATGTAATTTGATTGAGTTGAAATGGAAAACCTTTAATGGGGAAGGTTATGCCATTTTAGGGTTTTGGACATAAGTGTGTGTTTATGTAATGTAATTATTTTAAACATGTTACAATATATTTTTAATAATATGAATAAACTTAAAACACTAAATTGAATGGTTCAATATGGTTTTCCAAAGCTAAAGTGATGTTAGCCTTAACTTTGGAATTTTAGTTTGAATGATGTTTAATTATGGTTTAAGATTGGAAGTGCCTTTAAATGTGATACTAAATAATTATTTATGATCACATTTGGTATAGGCATTGAGGAGAATTGATTTTCCCAATTCAAGTATTGAAGGGAAAGTTGGAAGAGCACGTTGGTATTAGTTTTGTGGCTTATATTTGGTTGCTTTTAGAGGTAAGTACAAACTTTGAATAAATTACGTATGTTTGCATGACATTTATGCTTAATACATTTTGGTTGAAAAATGCGTTAAGCTACTTGATACATAGAACATTCATAACCAATGTGCTATGACATGTGTAATGATATGTATGCATTAAATACATTGTGAAAAGTCATCGATAATGGCTAAATTGAGTAAAAAGTGAAATATGTGCAATATGTGAAAATGACCTAAAGTATTTGGATAATGTGATTTGTTGTGTATGTATTAAAGACATTGTGAAAAGCCATTGATAATGGCTAGATTGCATAAAATGTGACTTATATGTGAATTATATAAAAATACCCAAAATATTTAGGAAATGTGCTTTAATGCAAAATGTGAGACATTGTAATGATATACTGAGATATGATGAAATGTGTTCAATTGAAATGAAATAATATTGATATGAATGAGAAAAATGAAAAAAAGAGACAATATGCCTAGTTGATAATGAGAAATGAGTTAATGTGCCTAGCTTGATTATAGAAAAATGAGAAAGAAATTGATGATGGAAAATATGAAATTATTGTGTGCCTAGTATGTTATTCAATTTTTAGAGTTTTGAGTTTGGTGCCACGCCTATGAGGTTATCCTCATTCATTTACCTTCAGAGCTATCTTTTGAGCAATTATTTGATTTGCCTTTGGGACTAAACGCTTAGCGTCACTGTGATATGAACTGCCTTCAGGGCTAGCTTTTGATTAATTATTATGATCCACCTTTGGGGCTAGCTTTTGAGTAATTACTTGATTTGCCTTCGGGGCTAGACACATGGTGTCAATTGGACTAAAACAGTAATTCTAAAATTTGAATGGCATATTAGATCCTTTGGGCCCGTGCTTGTGTTTGTTCTTATGTGAATTATTAAATGATGTAAGAATATGTTCAAAAGTGAGCTTGGATGTCATATTGTGACACAACATAAAAGCATTTTGCATTGGTATTTCTTTATAGTTTTATTGTTATCAAAGTTTGTATAGCTAAGTTTTAGCTTAGCGCGATTGTAATTTATTGTGCAGATGACAGGGGCGATCCGGTAAAGTCGGAGAGTTCTACTAGATCAGGTCGGGTCTAGATTGAGATTGCTTGTTGAGTTGATTTTGCTACGTCAAGATCAGAGCCATTTTTCCATCATGCATATATATATTATAGTACAATTTGTTATGATATATTTTATAATTATTTTTTTGGAGAATAAATTGTAAATTATAAAGAATATTTGGATAAATTATGTAATATGGAATTTTAAATATGTTTTAACATAAATATATGTATATGTTTAAATGCTTTGAGAAATGTGGAGAAATTGAGAATTTGGGATGAAATGTGTGTTTTATTGTGTATTGGGAGTGTTCTTTTGCAGGTTATATTTTGTTAAATTTTTGGGATGTCCTGTTTATAGATAAAACTCTGGCAAATTTTTTCAGAGATTTTATGTAAAATGCTTATTTTGAAACCTATAATCTATAAAGAATATTTTATTTACTATTTAAATATACATTTTAAAGTATTTAAGATTTAAAATTGGTAAAGTGTAAATTTTTATGAAACCAGGTTGTGACATTCTTATACCGTATATATGTATTTTATATATACTGAGTGTATATATTATACGTATATAGGGTATGAGGGTGTTATATTTATTTTGTTATCAGAGTCTAGATTTGAGGTTCTCAACCTAGGTAGGTTGTTAGAGAGAGAAAATAGAGATTTTAAATATGATTTTAAATTGTGATACATGCATTGATACTGGCATTTTATCTGATCTCTGATGTGACAATGTCTGTTTGATGTAACAGATATGAGTTGAGATGACATGTGGGTTGCATAGATTAGAGTGGCGCAGTAGAAGCATCATTCTGAAGATTATGGATTGAGAATTTTTAGAACTTTTAATTTAAAATTAAGATTTATAGTTGATTCAATTGATAATAAGTGAACTTAAGGAAAATAATCTAAGAAATAATTTAAGATATGTGTAGACCCTTAATTTTTGACTCAGTCTTTTCCAATATTTTTTATATAGTCCAAAATAATTTTTGTGATATTTTAATTAAATAATATTTATTTTAGTATTTATTATTTATAATTTTTAATAAAAATAAAAAATGGTGAAGTTAATAAAAAATATAAAAATATATAAAAATAAAAATAAAAATCGACGATGAAAAAATTTCGTCGGTGAATGTCCAATTGGCTAGGCCAATTTGCCCGCAGGAATTTCCTGATATGAATTGGCTGGCCGCCCAGCCAATTTCACAAATTTCTTCTCCAGCTCTGGCAATTCTTGGCCAACACTCGCAGTTTTTGCCAGCGAAATTTTACAACACAGTTTTTTTCGAAACCAAATTCCATTTGGTTTTGGCTTTTTCTCCCAATTAATTTTAGTTTCCTCAAACAATTAGAAGTAGGCTTATAATTTTTCCTATAAATAACACTTTAAAACTCATAATTAAGGATCGAAAAAAATTGGTGTGATCGAAAATTAGACTTTTGAACTTGGATTGGATCGGAGTAAAGAAAAGATAGAAGACATTACCAACAAGCAAGCAATCAACCATTCATCAAAGGCAGCAACCTTGCCTTTGTCTTTGTTCATCCAGAAAGTAATTTTTTGGTGAAACCAACGAACGGAGGTTTGAATCTCTATTTTTTTTATTTATTTCTTTACAGTAGCTTCATCATTCAAATTGAATTAATTGTTTCATCATACAAATTGATCAAAACTTTAAAAAACCCTAAAACGTTTCTTCTAAACCTTAAAACCCTAAATTGTTTCTTTTGTTTCCAAAACCTTAAAAACCCTAAAATATTTCTTCTAAACCTTAAAACCCTAAAATTGTTTCTCTTCTATTTTCAAAACCTTGAAACCCTAAAATTGTTTCTCTTCTGTTTCCAAAAGCTTTAAAACCATAAATTGTTTTTCTTGAACTATTTTCATCTACACCATAACTTTTTGTCTAAAATCTCCAAATGTTTTCTTAAATCTCCAAACCCTAGTTCTCTTTACGTTTTCTAAAAATCGTAATTATTTTATAAAACTCTAAACTGTTTTCTTAAATCCTAAAACCAAATATGTTTTCTAAAATACTAAAAATCCTAACTTTTTCGAAAAACCAAAACAGTAAACCCTAAGTTTTCCTAAACCCTAATTCAATGAATCTAATCTAATAAATTTAAACCCTAAAGCCACGATCTAATAAAACCAAAATCACAATCCAGTAACCATGAATTATAAACCCTAATGTCTTAAGATTACAAAACCCTAATTTCATAATATTACCCCTAAACCCTAATTTAATTAATCAAAAAACCTTACTACTTTCTTAAATTCATAAAACCCTAATCCATTCCATTTTTCTTAAACATTTACAGTAGCCTAAACAAATAACAATAATAATACTAAAATTCCAAAACCCTAAATATTAATTAAAGAACTGTAAATAGAAATAGTAAACCCTAATTTGTATCTTTACTTGCTTTATTTTTATATTTGATTATGTGGTCTATTATATGTTTTATTGGTTGACTTATTTAATTTCAATGCTTGATTTATTTAATTTATTATGGATGGATATTCTCTTTATTATTACGATTGTTATTTGTTTGTTTTAGTATTAATTGTAAAATGTATATTTCCACTTTGTGGGTACCTCATTAATTAATTTTTATGTAATTTAAATTGCTTTTATATTTTGGACCAATGTAAAGGATATGTTTCCACCTTTCGGTGGGTGTCCTATTTAGTTTAGACATGAACTATGTAAGGACATATTCCATCCTCGGATGGGTGTCCATTTATTTGTTTTGTTTAGATATTATTTTGATTTTAATATAATGATGCTTTATTTTAATTGTTGCATATAATATGGATTATATTGTTATACTTAAGAATTTTATAATATTAAGACCTGCAAAGGAGGCCGGTTCTAATGAACCAGGCGTTGTGGGGGTATTAGGCCACTTATCACCTTCCCCACACGTACCCAACTTTTCAAACCCATTAGGGGGTTGGAAATTCCTTAGGAATCGAGTCATCCACCCCTTTCTTTTTCCCAGCCCGTCCGGGTGGTGACTCCATTTTCTCCAGACTTAGGTCCGTGTTCTCTAAGGCCCTGAGCCTAACCAGTGCCGAAGTCGCAATAACCATTCCACCGGGAGTGGGGGCAAAAATTCCCGCTCATAATATGAAATGAAAAGTTTGAGAGATGAGTATGATAGTTACAGAAAATTTTATAGGTGTGCTGCAAAGTGATGTTGTTCAATTTTTTTGGCAAATCTAAGAATGTGGGATGAGTTTAAAATTTAATGGAAAGTTTTTCTATATGTTAGAATTCAATATATAAATTTCATAATTTTCAAAGATGGATCCCTAATTAAGAAAAATAGAAGAATACAGATTGTTGCAGCAATTCCAACAACTCAGAATCTATAAAAATTGAGAAACAAATTTAAAAACTATGGCAAATTGACCCAGTAAAATCTAAAACTTTACACATCATATCATATGTATTCTTAAAACATATGATTAAAATTTTATGAATTTTTATTAAGGTTTGATACTTAGAAAAAAAAATGGAAATCAGGTGCTATCAGAGAAATTAATAAAGAGACAGATTCTGTAGGTTTAAAATACTTAATTTTTAAAGATAGTAAAATCAGCTTGGAAAATCTAAAAGTTTAAAAATAAGTTCATATGTGTGTCAAGTGCATATGGTTAAAAGCTCATATTCTTTTATAAAGAATTGGTAAGTAAAAGAAATTTTGAAAAATTGAAGGTGGGCTTCATATGAAAGTGAGAAAGTTAAGCGAGTTTGTGTAAGTAATAAATTAATTTTAGGTGATAAATAAATGAAGAAAATTATGAAAAAATATATATAAATATGGATGGATAAAGGTATTAAGAAGGAATATGGAGTTTCTAATAATTTAGAACAAAGAGTTCTTAATTAAAACTTAAAGAGAAATGGTATATGACGGCAAAATTATTTATTATAGAAATATATTGAGGATATATTAATATGAAGTATGCTATTGGTTAAGTCAAGAGTAACTATGACTAAGTAAAGATTTAAATGTTGTTCTTTATATTGAGTAATTAAAATATAAATCTATATAAATGGATTACTAAGTTAAAGCGAGTTGAGGTTATGTGTACAATCCATATTTGAATACATGATTGAGATGTGTTCATTGAGGTGTTATATGAAATTGAATATTATGAGAAAGGATAATAAGCATATTCTTTTGAGAATATCTAAGGTGTATGTAAAGATTTAATAATGGATACAAGATGATTGTATAATAATTGACTTTTTAATTTATTCCATGAAGGGTAATTGATTGACTAATCAAAACATGATCTAGTTGATTTAAGTGGATAGAATAAATTGAAACATAAAGAGTAAATTATGGGAGTAGTTGTAATTGATATTAAATGATTATCAAAAATAGCAGTGAGATCAATTCATCAGAGGAGTTGAAAGTAATATTTATATAAAGAGAATTTGACATTTCTATGTAAAAGAAAAAATGCTTAACAAAATTTAAAAATTTGGAAGTTAGTGATCGAAATGATTTGAAATGTATGGATGTATTATTATATTGAACAACTGAATTTGTGATTCGAATTTTGAGTTAAAGTATACATGAGATATAAATAAATGGAGAATTTATATTTATTAATGATCTTTATAATAGACGTTATGTAAATAATTAAGAGTATTTGTAAGAGAGGAGAATAAAAGATTATATAGTTAGTACATACTTTTATAATATTTTATTTAATTGATAATGTATGCTATTATGTATGTGTGCATTCTTTAAAGAATAAAGATATTCTTTAAAGTGACATGTATAAATGAGTGTGTGGTTAAAATTAATATGAGAAATAATATTTTTGTGTGTGGAAGAGAAAAAAGTATGAAAAAAATATAAAATATAATTAAAAGTATAAACTATGTTAAAAATGACTTAATGAGATATAATGAAAGTATGAAATTGGGATGGAATATAAAATGCAATATAATATGTATGTGTTTGTGAAAAATGATAAAATGTGGAGATGATTCACATTGTAAATATGACTCATGATCATGTTAAGTGAGTATGTGAATTATGGAATATGATAAATGTATGAAAATTTGATAAAATTAATAAATGAGATCAAATATGAAAGTGATCATGAGTGAGTTGATCACTTGATAAATTTGAAAAATTATGGAAAAGAAGTGAAATATGGATATGAATGTGGGAACCAAGAAAAGTGTTTAAATATATATATATATATATATATGATATAAACAATGAAGGAATGATAATAGTAAAGTAATAGTGTGTATAAAATGTGCAATTTTGAGATGCCACGGGCGTGTGACCACCGAGTCATGGATGTAATAATGAGATAAAAACTGTTTGAGAAAACTTGTAGTGCAAGCAATGTTTATTTGTAACCCACGAGTGTGGGCTTGAGATGACACGATTGTGAAATGCATTTGATGAAATTAATAGTTTTGCTTTATGAGATACAAGAAAGATTTGGTGTTGGTATAGTTGAAACTCATAATCTTATTTTTAAAATTTATTTATGGCTATAAACAGTGTAAAAGTAGAAGAGAATTATAAAAATATGATGAGCTATAATGATGTGTAAGGAAAATGATTATGTAAGTATGGCAACTATAAGTAATGTGAAAAGATGATAAATGAGAGGAATTATGAACGGTGATTAAGAGTTATCTTGAACGTGTTTAAAAATGATATAATATGAATAAGTTGATGAAAATGACGTTTAAAGTGAATGAGACTAGGGGGAGTGATTAAGGTAAGAGCTGGTCATGAGAATTATGTGGGAATTTTATGGAAAAAAAGTAAAAGTAAAGTATATTGACTGTATACAATTATTAGCTCCAATAAGTTGAAATGAATATTGTTCATGAAGATGAATCCAAAACAAATTAAGATTTAAAAATAAGTTTGACCTAATTTAGTTAGGTTATGAATCGAAACAATTTAATAAATTTAAAGTAGGTTGAAATTTGACTAAATGGAATAAGACTGTGATAGTTATATTGAGATAGTTAAATCAATTGATCTGGAATATAGAAGTTACAAGTAATTCTTTAGATTCAAAATATATATAATTGTATTAAGAATGCAAGAGATATGTAATAATGTATATGATGCAATATTCTGATATGTATATGGCTATGAAAGGATTTACGATATATTAGTTATAAATAATTATAAGAAAAATATGCTAACTATTTTGTGATGGGAATGTATGTATATTTTGGGTTGATAAATAACCCGTGAGAATAAATTTTAATAAGAAAATAAGATTTTATTATTGTATATTGATAATCTTGAGGTAATATATGGTAATAGTATAGAGAGTAAGATCAACGTGATGATGTATAGAAGATTATTAAGTTAAGACTTGTTATTTTGAAAATTGTTATTATTTGTATTTTTACAGATAATTTATTATGATTGTTGATTAAATAGAAAGTATAATGATGAGTTATAAAAATTGTGAAAAGATTTTTGAGAATGACTCTAAGGGAGAAAGGAGAAATTATGTGATTTCATAAAATAATTATTTGATGCGATGATTAATTTTATATGAGATTTTAAGATTTTATTTTGATTTGAATGATTTATCACGGTATTGGATAATTTTGAGAACGAAATTATTTAAGAGGGAGATAATTGTAACATCCAAAATTTTTGAAAATTAAATAAATTAAATTAAAATTTAATTGAATAAATTAAATAAATAATTTTAATAAAAAATAAAAAAAATTTTAAATAAAAAAGTAAAATATATATGAGATATATATGTAAAATATACATAATATATAAAAGTCAACAACAAAGTCAACTCTTTTAAAGGAAAAGTCAAAGTCAAGAGGCATTTTTGTAATTAAACTTTAAAATTTTAAAATTATTTAAATAACTCAAAAATAAATACTTTTGGATGAAAGATGATATTTTGGGGTTTTAATTAATTAATTAATTAATATATATATGGATATAAATGTGAGTGGAAGGAAAGAGAAATTAATATCTTCTTCTTCTTTCCTTCTTGGATGAATTGCCATAGCCATCCAAGGGAGATTTTTGCTTCTTCTTAGCTCCATGATTTGAGTGATTTTCAAGGTTTCAAGAGAAGATTTGGTGATTTTCACTTGAATTAGTAAGTTTACTTACTTTTTTTTTAGATTTTTATGAAAGTTTGGAATATGTGTGTTTGGAGTTGTTGAAATAGTATGATTTAATTATCTATTTTGGTATGAATGAGGTTATTTTAAGTGGTTAACAATGATTTTAAGGTTGGATTAAAGAAATGGTTGAGTTTAAGTAAAGATTGGAGAAGAGAGAGAATTTAAGATTATGAAATTTTTGAGTTTGTGAAATCATGAATTTTAACTGTGCAAATTGATTCTAAATGAGTTGTTTTGATGCATAAACAAGTATTTTAAAGTCAAATGTTGGATTTGGCTAAGTTTGTTTAGAATTTGGGAATGAAAGTGTTGATTTAGGATTTTGGAAAAAAGTGTTTTCAAAGTTGGTGAATTGATTGGTTTTATTATTTAAAGCATGTTCTTTAGTGATAAAAGTGATGAATATAAGATTGAAATGATAATTGGATTGAGTTAAAATGAAAAACCTTCAATAGGGAAGGTTATGCCATTTTAGGATTTTGGACATAAGTGTGTATTTATATAATGTAATTATTTTAAACATGTTATAATATATTTTTAATAATATAAATAAACTTAAAATATCAAATTGAATGGTTCAATATGGTTTTTCAAAGTTAAAGCGAGGTTAGCCTTAACTTTGAAATTTTAGTTTGAATGATATTTAATTATGGTTTAAGATTGAAAGTGCCTTTAAATGTGATACTAAATGATTATTATGATCACATTTGGTATAAATATTGAGGAGAATTGATTTGTCCAATCCAAGTGTTGAAAGACAAGTTGGAAGAGAAGGTTGGTGTTAGTTTTGTGGCTTACATTTGGTTGCTTTTAGAGGTAACTACAAACTTTGAATAAATTGGATATGTTTGCATGCCATTTAGGTTTAACACATTTTGGTTGAAAAATGTGTTAAGCTTCTTTATACATGGAATATTCATGAATAATGTTCTATGACGTGTAATTTTAATAGCTAAATGCATTGTGAAATGCATTGTGAATATTCATTAAATGCATTGGAATATTCATTAAATACATTGTTAAAGGCCATTAATAATGGCTAAACCGAGTAAAAAGTGAAATATATACAATATGTAAAAATGATCCAAAGTATTTGGGTAATGTATTTTATTGTGTATGCATTGGTAATGGCTAGATTGCATAAAATGTGACTTATATGTGAATTATGTGAAAATACTTAAAATATTTGGATAATGTGCTTTAATACAAAATGTGAGACATTGTAATGATATATTGAAATATGATGAAATGTGATAAATTGAAATGAAATGATATTGATATGAATGAGAAAAATGAGAAAATGGGCAATGTGTCTAGTCGACAATGAGAAATGAGGCAATGTGCCTTGCTTGATTAAGAAAAATGAGAAAGAAATTGATTATGGAAAATATGAAATATTTATGTGCCTAATATGTTATTCAATTTCTAGTGTTTTGTGTTTGACGGCATACCTATGATATTACCCTCATTATTTGCCTTCGGAGCTAGCTTTTGAACAATTATTTAATTTTTCTTTGGGACTAGACGCTTGGCGTCACTGTGATATAATATGCTTTCGGGGTTAGCTTTTAAGCAAATATTTGATTTGCCTTCGGGGCTAGACGATTTTTTTAGTTGATTTGTATATTCTTGAAATTAGTTTTTTTTTTAGTTATTTTTAAGTTGTATTGTTTAATTTGTTGATTTTAATTTATTAGTTTGATTTTATTAGGTGAATAAATTTAAATGTTTATTAAAAATTGGGATTTAGATATGTGATTTGTATATTTTTAAAATTAGTTTTTTTATTTTTTTAAGTTGTATTATTTAATTTGTTGATTTTAATTTATTAGTTTGATTTTATTAGGTGAATAAATTTGAATTGTTATTAAAAATTGGGTAATAATTTAGGATAATAATTTTAAAATTCTTGAAATAGATATGGATAAATTTTTTTATCAAGATTAAGAGAGTACGTGGTGAATCATCAAATATTCTTATCTCAAACCAGACATTAAGTAGTCAAGCAAGTGGTAAAGGGAAAACTAGTGATAGAAAAGGGAGTCATGAGTTTACTTTTGAGGATATTATTGGTAATCCGGTATTGTGTAAACCAATTGATGAGTATGATATTGGGATTAGAGATGATGTTAGGAGACAATATTTAGCTAAAGGACCTTGTTAACCTTATGGACACAATTTTCCACAAAGAGAATTTAAAAAAAAATAAAAAGAAGTTTTAGAGATGTTTGGTTCTCTAAATATGAGTAGCTAGAATATACCATGTCAAAGGATGCAGCTTTTTATTTATGGTGTTATCTTTTTAGCTTGAATAGAGGAGCTAAGCATGTGGATAATGTCTTCACAACCATTGGTGTCAATAATTGGAAAAAGGTATTAACAAAATTTAATGAACATGTTAGCGGACCAAATAGTCCACACAATAATGCAAGAGTGTAATATTTTAGCTTCAAAAATCAGAGACAAAGTATGTCTCATATGTTATCTAATCTCAGCCAAGAGTAGGAAACTTTTTACCAGACTTGTTTAACTGTTATTGTTGATGATAATTATTTTCTTCTATTACACATATTGGCTTTTTCGAGGACATAATGAGTCAGAAACATCACTTAATAGGGGTAATTTTCTTGGACTTCTTGATTGATATAGTGAATGCAATGTTGATGTGGGGAAAGTAGTTAATTCAAATACTCCTGAAAACAATAAACTCACTTCTCCATATATTCAAAAGTAATAGTGAGTGTTTATGCTTTGGAAACGACACGAGCCATTATTGAGAATATTAGAGATGACGTTTACTCTTTATTAATTGATGAGGCTCGAGATAATTCAGTGAAGGAGCAAATGGTTGTGGTATTGAGATATGCTAATAAGTTGGGACAAGTGGTTGAATGATTTATTGGAGTTACACATGTGAGTGATACATCCGCTCTATCTTTAGAAAGTGCACTTGATAATTTCTTTGCAAAACATGGGTTATCACTTGGTAGAGTTAGAAGTCAAGGTTATGATGGGGTTTCTAATATGCGGGGTGAATTAAATGGGTTAAAGATTCTCATTTTAAATGAAAATCCCTAAGCAAGTTATATTCATTGTTTCGCTCATCAACTTCAATTGGTGCTTGTTGCAGCAGCAGAGAGCAATAGATATTTAAGTATTTTTTTTTATTATACTTCAATGATTGTGAATATGGTTGGAGCTTCATATAAAAGGAGAGATGCTCTCCGTCAAAAATAACATGATGAAGTAGTCCAACATTTGGAAAGTGGTAATACTCAAACTGGAAGAGGCTTGAATCAAGAAACAACTTTAGCTCGACCTGGTGCCACGCATTGGGGTTCACATTATAAAACAATTGTCCGTCTTCTCTCTATGTGATCTGCAGTGAAAGAAGTTCTTGAAAATATAGCAGATGATGGTGCTGAAAGAAAAAATCGAGAGACAATTGTGAGTTTGGTTGATAAAATGAAAAGTTATGAGTTTATTTTCATTACTTTCCTAATGAAGGAAGTTTTAGGAATGACAAATGATTTATCTCATGTCTTACAAAGAAAGGATCAAAACATTGGCAATGTTGTATATTTGATTGCAACAACTAAAAGACAGAACTTTAGAGAGAATCGATGGGATGAATTATTGGAAGTTGTTAATGACTTTTGTATAGATCATGGTGTGACCGTACCTAATATGGAAGATAATGTTCTAGGTCGTCTGCGTTCTAAGCGTGCTGATCTTCCTATTTCTTATTATCATCACTTTCGAGTTGAAATATTTTATTAGGTACTCTTTTCCTTTCATGAATCATTTTTCTAATACTCAACTATTTATTATGTTATAATCTTATTTTCTTTCATTCATTACTAAGTTATTAATTTTATTGCACAAAAAATGGAGAGTCATTTTTTTTAATCAAACACGGATTTACTTTTGTACATTGATTATCTTTCTCCTAGAGACTCATTCTCCAACTTCAATCTATCTAGATTACTTTATCTTGCTGAATTATATCTACATAATTTCTCCAACACCGATCAAATGATACTTCGGGATCAACTTAAGACATTCATTGCTATATAAAATGGAATGAAACTTTCTCTAATTTGCATAATATTAGAGCTCTTGCTCAGAAAATGGTTGAGGCAGGATACGATACTGTATTTCATTTGGTATATTTGCTTATTAAGTTAGTGTTAGTCTTGTCTGTTGCAACTGCTACTATTGATAGAGCTTTTTCAGTAATGAATATTATCAAAACGGATTTACTTAACAAGAAGGGAGATGATTTTTTGCCTAGATGCTTAGTATATTATGTACAAAGAGATATTTTTGTAAAAATGAAGTTTTTATGCAACGTTTCCAAAAAATGCAAACTCGTAAAATACAATTACCACCTTGTAGGCATAGTCAATCTAGTAGTACAAATTAAATGTTGAACTATTATTATATTAAATATTAAATATTTATTTTAAATTCATCTGTAATTTTTTTTCTTACAAATTTTGCCTCCTTCATATTCTTTTGGTTCTACCACTACACACGATAAATAGATAAAACACATGTTCTTTAAAAAAAATTGTCAAAAATATGAACTTCACATTCCAGAAGAAAATTTGTTAATTAAATTAGTAATTATATTTAAATTTATTCAAGCTGACATTATTTCTATGAGTTAGGGCAATACATGAATATAACTATCACATCAATTTAGGGGTGTTTCTCAAAACTGGAGCTTTTCAGCTTATTGTGAATAAGTGATTTTTAGATTATAATCAGATTAAAAATAAGCAATTAAGCGTTTCTATAAACTAGTTAATAATCAGCTGATAATTAGTTTATAATCAGTTAAGTGTTTCTGTAAAATCAGCTTATAATCAGTTTTTAATTGCAGAAACGGTCAAAATGACCAAATTGTCCCTGAATTTATTTATTGTATAAAAATAATTTTTTAAATGTCAATTCAAAATTTATTTTACAATAATAATAATAATAATAACAATAATAATAATAATAAAATTTATTTAATAATAATAATAATATTGGTGTTATCAATAAATTATACAAATAAAAAACTACCATATAAATATTACCAAATTAAAAATTAAAGATTAGGAACTAAAGTGTATAAGGTGGGAAAATTTGGAATATTGAATATTAGGTGGGGATAATATGGTCTTTTACTTGGTCAAAACTGCTTAAAAAATAAGTGCTTAAAAAAAAGTAGCAAAACTCAACTTTTAAAAAACTGATTAAAATCAGATTATAATCTACTATTTAAGTTTTCAGAAACACTTAAATAAACAACTTATAATCTAAAAACTGCTTATAATCAGTTTTGACCAGCTTTTAAGTTTTGAGAAACACCCTCTTAAACGTATCAATAAATACAACAAATAAATTTTGAATAATGCTCTAAACTTTTTATAGTAATTCATTTATTATTTTTTTATATATTATAAATTCTTAAATAGAAATTAAAAAATTGATACTGTTAATTAGTGCTATGTATGAATAAAATTTTCTTGCACACACACTGTAATATCTCAATGTGTGCCCTAGAAGTTGGATACAATTGTTGTTTTGATTTGAATTAAATGTATATATGTATTTGCAAAGGAAATGAGTGTGTTAAGAGAATGTATATGTTGTGTATATTGTAATATATATAACATATACATTAGTCAAAGGGATGGTCAATGCTAGAAGATATTTTAATTGTGATAAGAGAAATTACCTAAATGGGCATATAAGAGACAAAGGTTAAGTTAAATGATTGAGGCAATTAGGTAATTGTCTTGTTAAAATTGCTTGGTGGATATTTAAAGAAGAAGAGAAGTTGAATTTGTTCATTGTTTTCTCTTCTTTGTTGGTGTGGCCGGCTACCATAAGGAAAGGGAGAGCAAGAGAAGTGTTTTCAATCCTAACATCAAATTGAAGGAGGAAGCAAAGGATTAAGTTAGAAATTTGTGAAATTTCTTCAATTGAGGTAAGTACTTTCTTGTTTTCCTTGATTATTTTGAAGTTTTGGTTGAGGTGATTATGAATTGTTGATATCATGATTTGGTATGTTTGAATTGTGTTTATAAGTATTGAAATTGATTGTGAGTTAAAAAGGTTAAATTGGTGTTGGTTTTGTTTAAATATGATAAGTTAAGTGGAGGTTGTTATTGAAAGAAGAAAATTGATGTTGGTTTTAGGGTTTGATGTGGTAAGTGATTGAATGTATGGTTGAAATAGTGTTAATGTGAATATTGTGATGAATATGTGTTAATAACATGAATTACACTCATTTGAATGAGATTGTGTTGTGTATAAGTTGTTCTTAATGCAATCAAAGGAGTGTTGATTATGTTTAGGGTTTTATAAATGAGAGACACGGCCAAAATAAGAATGGAACACGGCCAAGACTTAATGTTTTTGAGAGACACGGCCAAGTGGAGGGAAGTTTGGCCGTGTTGGATGTATTTTGGAGAGACACGGCCACAAGCTTAGCCGTGTCCCTTGAATGTGTTTGCTACTGCCTGAGTTGTGTTGAGAGACACGGCCGTGTCCTTGCCCGTGTCTGCCTCGGGAAGTTTTGGTCTTGAGAGACACGGCCACAAGCTTGGCCGTGTCCCTTGGATGTGTTGGCTACTGTGATGTCTTTTGCTCCTCTTGTTTTGGTGAAGAATGAATATACATTTGTTGATGCATATGATTATGTATGAACAATGTTATGTTATGCATTGTGAATCATGTGAATGGTAGTATGTTATATGAATAATGTGACTAATATTATGACTTGTATGCTCAAATAATGAAGTGTATAATGTTAATTGAGACATAAAGAGATGTAGAACTAATGTGTTGAGTTACAATGATGTGAATGATATAATTTGAATAATGGTATGTTATTTGGTTAATGTAATTGATGTTGTCTATTATAATGAGGATTCAAATGGATTATGAAGCCATTGTGATTGGCTATAATGCTTCAAATGTGAGGTGAAGCCATTGTGATTGGCTATGATGATTCAATTGTAATAAATGAGGCATGTTTGCCTAAATGATGATTCAATTGTGAATGAAATGGATAATGAGATAATAAATGAATTGTGTGGCTAATGTGTTATTCCATTTTCAGAGTTTGTTGTTGGTGGCATGCCTAATAAGTGTAACAATCTCTTGAAGTTAGGTTGGATTAAATCCTTGAAGCCTAATTGAGATGTTACCACCCTTGAAGCTAGGTTGGGTTGGTTCTTGAAGCCAAGTTGGGTTGAAGCTTAGCATGCTTTGCTCCCCTTGAAGCTTGGTTGAACCTAATCCTTGAAGCCTAGTTGGGTCTATGATAATGATAAATGTGATGATTGAACCAAAGCATTACTCTGAAAATTGAATGGCATATTAGTGTTGTTTGGGCCCGAGTCTGTCGTCGTTGTCAAAGTGATATATAAATATTGTAATAAACGAGTAATGAGATCTATGATTGTAATAGTTGGACATGAGGTTCATGATTGATAAATTGTGAATAAAATAATGACATGAAATGATATGTAATATGTATATTGAAATATTGATTGTGAGTACTAATGTTGGATCGATGATTGGCGATAATGATATAAGATGTAATGTGGGTATTACTATGTTGATGGTGATTATTAGTGATGAATTATGGTTGGTAAAAATGATATGTATATAATATATGAAATTGGTTAAGATATATGAAAGATGCAATTTAAAAGGAAAACATGATAAGAAACTAATGGCACTTGGAATTAATACATCATGATATGCTAGTATTTTTATAATGTATGTTTATATGTTATATTTGTACTACTAAGCTCTCGGGCTTAGCGCAGATGTGTAATCGCGCAGGTAGCTTGGTGGAGGATAGGAAGTCTTTCATTATGCCACGAGAAGAGTAAGAGTTTGTCGAGACCAACTAGAGGGTAATGCATACATGTTTAATTTTAATTATGATGTATTTCTGATGAGAGAGTATTTATATGTATAAATGAAGTTTTAATTAAGACAATGATTTTGTAAATGATATTTAAATTAACATAATATGGTTTGAACTCTGTTGCAAGTTTTTAAAAGGTAACAACAAGTGGCATCCTTATACTTTATATACTTACTGTATGTATATTAGATATATGTACAGTACTTATATAGGGTATCGGGGTGTTACACACACACACACATATATATATATATATGATGAAATAAAAAAGATGTTAGAAAATGATCAAAAAAATATATTATAATTAGTACTTTTTGATGGGATTGAAAAATTAATTTGTAAATTGTAAAGTGAATATAGCAAGATAATTAAAATAATGATTGAAAAATTGAAAGTTGTATCAAAATGCTATTACCAAATTAGGGAGCATGGATAAACAATGCTCAATGCAATGCTCCCACCATTAAGGGCATAATCACATAGTTTCCAACACTCTTTCATGCCCATTAAATTAATTATTATTGTTATAGATAGTTTGATAAATAATTAGAAAAACCGATTACTATGAATATATTTTATAGATATATATTGCTGAAATTATATTTTATTAAAAAATATTATATTACTGTATTTTGAATATGTAGTAAAATACTGAAAAAATATATTAAAAAATATTAATTTATTTTGTTACAATTTAATTTTACTAAAAAAATTTAAGTAATGCATAAACTACTCTTCTAACATCTTTTTCTTATTTTATTATACCCTAAAATAAAGTCATAATTATCTTTTGACATATAAAATAGTTTTCCTTACCTCCTCATAAATAAAATATTTTACCAACTAGTTGAATTATTTAGTAGGCCCGATATTTATTTTACGTGTAAGTAAATACTTTACATTTTGACATGTAAAGTTTAGTAGACACGACATTTTATTTTACATAAATTATTTATAAATAAATATAATATTTTTTATCAAAGAGGATTATTTTGTCAACTTTTTTAGGATTCTATTATTATTATTATTATTATTATTATTATTATTATTGTGCCCATTGGTTCATTCTTTATGTAATGACTATATGTTCATTTCCATTATAAATTAATACATTTTTTTTAATGTTATTGGATTATATATGTATTTTGTTAATTATTTGATATATGTTCATACAAAATTACGGATTATGTAGTTAATTATTTGATCTACATATATATATGTTTTTTATGCTTTATTTATTTATTTTGAAAACTTATCTACATCCTTAAATGAAAACTAAAATAACATGTTAATTGTAATAAAATAAATAAATAAATTTTATCTTTTTTTTTTTAATTTTATTAACCAAGGAGAAAATAAATTTTATATAATTTACAATGTTATTATTTGATCAGTTAGGGCAAATGCAATTAACTGAATTGCTTTTATATCCGTCAGTATTTAACATTGAATGTTGCTTCATTTTAATGAATACTTCATGGAAGGCTAAAAATCCATTTATAATATTTTGAAGATATCCAATGTCAAAAGTAAGTTTTTTTTCTAACTTTTTTTTTTAATTTTAAATATTATTTATAAAATTTTATGTTGGCCTAAGATTCATAATTTTCAGCATGATAATTGTGATTTTTTTGTAAGATTAATTATGAGTCAACTACAAAAGAAAAGTTTTTTTTTCAATAAGATTGCATGTGAAAAAATAAAATTTTAAAAGAAAAATTAATGATTGAATTAGAAAAAAAAATGAATATTATTGTTTAGCATATTAACAAGATGTAAGAAAAAAGATAAAGAAAGATATGAAAGAAAAGGCAATGATAAAAATATAAAAGGAACGTATTAACACATAAATAATTTAGCGGATTGCATAGTCAAAATTTATTTATTTATTTTGTCAAAATTGATAATTTGTGATAAAATTAAAAAAAAATTAAAGTTTATATATATTCTAATTAGCACCAAAATAAATCTTATCGCATGGAGCCATGTTTAAAAAATAAATAATTTATTCTAGAAATTTCTTAAAAATTTAAGGATTCAACAAAAAAAATAATAATAATAATAAAACAGAAAAAGCGAAAACGGAAAATCAAAAGAAAACCTTCCATTACGTCACTCTGTGCAGAAGGGTTTTATGATTGGTCATTTATATATTAAAAAAAAAACTTTCTAGATTCTATATAAGAATTATATTTGTCTGAGACTAGGCTACATTTTATATGTCAACCAGAGTTAATAACAACCGTTGATCATATCCATAAAGTGAGAATCGATATTTGTGATCACATGTAGGGTAGGCTACAGGATAATAGTGATGAGCTGATATGGAGTAGATAATAGCAGAATGAAATATATAAGGAGACTAATAAATAGAGCTCACCAGAAATGCTGACTCGTGTTTCCCGAGTAATTAATGACTGATAAAGACAAGCCACGTGGGTTGTTGGCCTGTTACTGTCCTTTTTGTAAACTTCCCAGTCTGTATGGTTCCACGTGGCTCCTTCTGATTCACTACATGACACTATTATATTTATATATATATGACATATATATGCCCAATTGCCCACATGCATGCATTATGTAAGCATATCATATATGCAAGCATGACATGCATATGTGGATAGACACTTAAAGGCATAGAGAAGTGGGGCCGTTGGAGAAATGAAAATAATAAATATGCTTACATGGATTACAGCTTGGCTCGCCGACATGTGCTTAAGCGATTTTTTCAGGCTATGTTAATAATGATGAGTGTTTCAACTTAATAAAGTTTTAATGTTAATTTAATTGAAGTCGATTTTTTACTAAATTAAAATCATTAAAATTAAATGTAGTGAATGCAATTTTAATAATTTATATAAAAGAAAAAGATAAACAATTGAAATAGCTAGAAATTAGTTAGATTTAGAATCTATGTAATGCATATATTTAAATTTAATTATTATTCCATCTTCTTATAATAGAAAATTAATTAAATTTAATATTAGCTTGACGATAATTAATTAATATTTTATTTTTTAATGTATAAAAAATACTATATTGAAATACTCACTCTCTTTTGAATAGGTAGATACTTTTTATTTCAGATAAAATAAAAAAATAATTATTTTTATTAAAAATATAAATTTAAATATATTTTTTCTATTATATTCTTAAATTAGTATATGACATATTTATTAATAATTTTTTTAAATGAAGATAGATATTATATATCAACACTCAAACCATTGACAACGAGAAGAGGAAGAACAAACTCCTAAATAGAGATGTTAAAATGGGTTATGTCCTCAATAAATACATAAAATGAATGGTTTTGAGTTAACTTTTAACGTATTAATGTCATAAACAAATTTAAATATTTATAATACAATTTAAAACAAAGTCATGTAATACATTAATACACAAATTCACTACAATCTATTTAAACAAAAATAACATAGTTTTTATAATATTCAAAACTACGTTATTTTATTATTATTTGACCTAAAATAGTAAAAATAAGTGTTTCTATTTTTCAAAAGATTTCCTTATAAAACTTATTTTGATGGCCCCATTTTATCTAATTTACTCTTTCTTTTTATTATTAAATTTTAATGTTAAAATTTAAAACACATCTTATCATTTCTTGCATACTAGCTTATTTCTTTTATTTTTTGTATATTTTGAAATTTTTAATACACTTCTATTTTAATATCATTTTGTCCTGGTTTTATTTTACTAATAATATTTTAATTAATTATGTAAAAATATAATATTTTTTAGGTCATACATATTATATAGTTAAATGAACCATATCATATTTTAGTTGTATTGAATTTTAGGATCTGTATCTAATCCATTTAAGTAAATATATTATATGTGGCGTATTTATATAATCTGTTTAAATTTCATATTCATATTGATCCTAATTGCATTACTAGAGTGTGTTAACACTATATGAACACAAATCTGTCAATCCATTTTAATACATTAACTCCTAACTTTAACCAAGAACGTGAAGTTTGAGCTAACAAACGAGCAACACAATTTGCAAAGTGACGAACAAAACTAGTATGCAAATTATAAATAATAGATATAAAATCAATATTGTTGACCTAAGGATTAGGTCAATCTTGATTAAAAATTGAATAAATTTAATGTGTACATTGAGTGTCTATGAGATGGGAAATCAGGTTGATATTGGATATGACACAAGAAACTTGAGGAAATTCATAAGTGTTTAAAACAACCTAAAAATCTCAACTAAGACGCAACATAGTGACCGTGACATAGCGGATTCAAAGAGACTATATTCAAAATAAGGTTACGATCATCATCGCGCTCAGCAAATCAAGTCGCCAATAGTAGATCACACCTACACTTCAACATCGTGATCCAACACACTCAAAGGCAGAAAACCAATTTGCACACAATGACAATCACATTTCAAATAGCACTTGCGAATCAACCATGCAAGAGGTAACTCACGACTATGATGTCCTAATGAGCCTGCAACTCTCAAATGGTAGTTAAATAAGTCCAATATCTACTTAAAGAATCAACAAATGAATGTTGCCCCATCGTAACCATTGAAACCCTGTAAGCACTTGTTCACATTTTGCTACCGAGAAATATGAGAGGCGTAATAGACGTATCTAAGAATTTCATCCAACATTCCAGAAGTAAGCAATTAGGCATTAGATATCATTTTTTAGAGATAATGTGCATAATGGTAATATTGTGCTTAAATTCATAGACATACAACATCAACTGGTTGACATTTTTACAAAACCTTTAAATGAGAAAAGTATGATTTTTATAAAATAAAACCTTATTAAGATGCTTAGGAGCACTTTAGCTTGAAAATTGCATTTGCATGCCACTTACATTAATTCAAGAATTAACTACTTGTTTATTGATAATTTATATTTGTTTTTGATAATTGATTAGTTGTTTTATTGCTTGACTTGGTTACATTAGCTTCTTACGTATTTGATATTTTGTTTATATGAGAATAATTAAACAATATCATTAAAATAGATTTATGTAACATGATCATGTCAATTACATATAGCAATTTTGATCTTGAGTAAGTGCCTATTGTATTGCATTTACAATCTTTAATTTTTTTTTCCTCCTCTAGCCTAAAAATAAACTTTAAGAAATTTATTGTATATTTGGTTTTCAAACCAAAGGAATGAAAACTTTTATACAAATGGAGACCATATTTTGTCTTATTATTTTTTTTACAGAGAAACCTTCTTTAAATCAAACTTTCACCCAAATAATGATTTTACCAAAAACTTCAAATCTCTTCATGTATAGTTGTTCTATATAATCATTACCTTCTTCATGTATACTAAAGGGAATGAGAATGTATAACACTCTTATATTCTATATACGTACAATATATATACTCAATATATATAAAATATACATATATAGTACAAAAATATCACAGACCAATTTAATAAAAAAAATTAACTTTTCAAATTTAAAATCATAAATACTTTAAAATGTATATTTAATACAAATAAAATATTATTAGAAATCATAGGTGCTAAAATAAATATTTTTCTTAAAAATCTCTGAAAAAAATTCGTCAGAGTTTTATTTGTAATTTGGACATTTTTAAATTCAACAAACAACATAACTTGCACAAAATAACACTCTCAAATAATCCAAAAATATATTTCATCCATCCTCCTCACTATCTCCATATTTTCTTAAAACATTTATACATTTTCATATATTTACATATCAAACATATGCAAAACCCACATCATAAATTTTTATCCAAAATATTCTTTTTAATTTATAACATATCTACACTGAAAACATAATAAATATACGAAATATCCAAAATGTAATAAAAACATATACATGCTGACAGTTGGCACTGATCTCGAAGAAGCAGCCAAAATAACTCAAGCAAACTTAAAACTAGACCAGACACGGTCTAAACAAACTCTCCGACTCTACTGGATCTACCATGCCACCTACGCGATTGAGATGAATTTCAATTGCACTAAGCTAAAAGCCTAGCGATACAAACTTTGATAGAAATAAAGCTCAAATGCAATGCAAATGCACAATGCATATGAATATCATATCTCATATCATTTCATTACAACATATCTTTCGATTATTTCATAATTCACAATTCACATGCAAGCAAATACAAGTATGGGCCCAAAGATTCTAATATACTATTTAAATTTCAGAGTTATTATTTTAGACTATATTGACACCCAGTGTCTAGCTCGAAGGCAATTGACACCCAGCGTCTAGCTCGAAGGCAATTGACACCCAGCGTCTAGCCCGAAGGTAAATCATAGTGATGCCCAGCATCTAGCCCGAAGGCAAGTGACGTCCAATGTCTAGTCTGAAGGTAAATCATTGTGATGCCCAGCATCTAGCTCGAAGACAAATAATGAGGATAACCTCATAGACATTCCGCCAAACACAGAACTCTGAAAATTGAATAACATACTAGGCACACAATTAATTCACATTTCCCATTATCAATCTATTTCTCATTTTCTCATAATCAAGCTACACACATTGCCTCATTTTTCATTATCTTTTAGGCACATTGCCTTATTTTCTTATCTTTTCTCATCTTTTTCTTATTTTTCTCAATTCAATCATTACATTTTATCACATTTTACTTTAAAAATCATCATCCAAATATTTTGGGTAATTTCACATATGATTCACATTTGATGCATTTTAGCTATTACCAATGACATTTTAACAATGCCTTAAATGCGTACATAACAAGTGGCATTACCCAAATACTTTGGGTCATTTTCATATAATACACATTTTTTAAAATTTTCACAATTTAGCTATTATCAACGGCTTTTCACAATGTATTTAATACATATGTGACATTGCACATGTCATACCACATTATTCATACGTGTTCCATGAATCAAGTAGTTTAGCACATTTTTCAATCCAAAATGTGTTAAGCCCAATATATTATAAATATAAATAATTTATCCAAAGTTTGTACATACCTCTAAGAGCAACAAAGAACAAGCTCAAACACCCTCCAATCATTCTCTTTCCACTTGCCCTTCGATACTTGGATGGGGCAAATCAACTCTCCTTAATGTCTAAACCAAATGTGATCATAAATAATTATTTAGTATCATATTCTAAGGTATTTCCAATCTTAATCTATAATTAATCATCATCCAAATAAAAATTTCAAAGTTAAGGCTAATCTCACTTTAACTTTGGAATATCATATTAGGCATTCAGTTTGGTATTTTAAGTTTATATATATATATATTATTAAAAATATATTTTAACACATTTAAATCAATTATATTACAAAAATACTCACTTAGGATCAAAACTCTAAAATGGCATAACCTTCCCCCATTAAAGGTTTTCCATTATAACTCAATCCATTTATCATTTGAAGCTTATATTCATTACTTTTAACACTAAACAACACACTTAAGCTAATAAAATCAGACAATTCTATAACTTTGGAAAAATCACTTTTTTAAAACCCTAAATCACACTTCCATTCTCAAACTCCAATCAAACTTAACCAAATCCAATATTTAACTTTAAAATACTTATTTATACATCAAAACAACTCATTTGGATTCAATATTTACAATTAAAAACCATGATTTTGAAATCCCAAAAATTACATAACCTAAATTCTCTCGCTTCACCAATCTTTAATCAAATTCAATCAATTCTTCAATCCAACCTTAAAATTATTGTTAATCACTTAAAATAACATCATACACACCAATTTCAATAATTAAATCATACAACATCAAGAATTCAAAACTCACATATTCAAAATTTCTATGAAATTCAAAGAAAGTAGTCGAAAACTTACCAAAATTAGTGAAAATCATCAAAAATCTACTTTAAACTTGTTGAATCCTACAATTAATTGAGTATGGAAGAGAAAAAATTATTGGTCTTGAACATCCATGGTGGCCGACCATGAGAGAATAAGAAAAAAAAGAAGAAGTTTAAAATAAATTTTATCTTTCTTTTCATCTTTTATTTTAAACCACACACACACATATATATATATATATATTAATAATTTAATAATTAATTAATTAATTAATTAAAACTCCAAAATATATCTTCCACTCAAAAATTATTTATTTTTGAATTAATTTAATAATTTTAAATTTCTAAAATTTAATTATCAAAATACCCTTTTACTTTGACTTTTGACTTTTCTTTTTAAAAAATGTTGACTTTTTTATTGACTTTTATATCTTATGCTCCCTCCGTTTCATTTAGATAGGGAAAATTTTCTTTTTTGGTGTATCTTTTATATAGAAAATATGCCATTTTAGGTAAATTTTCGGGAGTGGAATGAGACAAAATACCATTTATACCCTTGCCTTAAAAGTTTAATTTGAGGGATATTTTTTTAGGGGTATTTAAGTAAATAGAGATGGAAAAAGTAAAATTTCCTTAATTTTTGTGTCCATCTTAACTTTTCTATGTAAATGATACGGAGGTAGTATATATTTTGTATATATATCACATATACATTTCAATTTTTTATTTTAAAACCTTCCTTTTTTCATTTAAAAACATTTAATTTATTTTATCCAATTAAATTATAATTTATTTTATTTAATTTTTTAAAAATAATTTTGAAAATTATAATTCTCTCCCTCTAAAAATAAATTACATTCTCAAAATTATCTGATATCAACTCTAAAATAACTAGAGATACTGACTCCGCATCGTCTGCTCACTCTCTCATGTTGTCTCCTCAGTGGCATGATTCCCCCAAAGGACTTTCACAAGTGACACCTTCTTATTCCTCAACTCTTTTACTTTTCGTGCTAAGATTGTCATTGGTTCTTCCTCATAAGTCAGATCTGGACTCACCTCAATGGACTCCACTGACAGGATATGAGATGGGTCTAACCTATACCTCCGAAGTATGGAGATATGGAAGACATTATGAATTTGATCCAACTCAGGCGGTAAAGCTAGTCTATAAGACAACGAACCAACTCTCTTCAGCACCTCATATGGTCCTATGAAACGAGGACTCAACTTCCCTTTGCAGCCGAATCTCAAAATTTTCTTCCAAGTAGACACCTTTAAGAACACTTTATCTTCCACACTGAGCTTTATATCTCTTCTCTTCAAGTCTGTATAAGATTTTTATCTGTCTGAAGCTGCTTTTAGATGATCCCGAATCACCTTCACTTTCTCTTCTGTTTTCTTAATCAAATCGAGACTGACCAACTTACCTTCTCCAACCTTATCCCAGCACAAAGGTGTCATGCACTTCCTGCCATACAAGGCCTTATAAGGTGTTATCCCAATACTGGACTGATGATTGTTGTTATAAGTGAACTCAATAAGTGGCAAAAATCTGTCCTAGCTCCAGTGAAATCAATAATAAAACTCCTCAATATATCCTCTAAAATCTGTATCACTCTCTTTGACTATTCATCTGTCTGAGGATGAAAAGTAGTGCTAAAATGTAACAAAAAATCCAAAGCATCCTGTAAACTCCTCTAAAACCTCGAAGTAAACAGGAGATCTCGGTCCGATACCAAAGAAACTGGAACTCCATGCAACCTCACTGTCTCACTGATATACAGCTCAACCAACCTCTCCAGAGAATAATATATCCTAACTTAAAGAAAATGAGCTGTCTTCATCATCCGATCAATAATCACCCAGATAGCATCATAATTCTTTTGGGTCAAAGGTAGTCTAGTCACAAAATTCATCGTCACTTGCTCCCATTTCTACTCTGACACTGATAATGGCTGGAGCAATTTTAAAGGAACCTGGTGCTCATCTTTCACTCTCTGACAAGTGAGACTTCTGGATACAAACTCTTCTACGACCCTCATCATACCCGATAACCAATAATATTACTTCAAATCCTGATACATCTTGGTACTCCCAGGGTGTATAGCATAGGCTGACTGATATGCTTCCTCCAAAATTATCCTTTTCAATCCTACATCATTAGAAACATACAATCTATCTCTGTACCACATACTGTCATCATCTCTCACATGAAAGTTTCGACTCTCCCCCTTTTGGAAATCCAACTGGGCTTTCCTAATCTGATCCAACAAAACTGGCCTCAATTGTAACTGAGCCATCAAAGCACCATCATCATAAGACTCAAATCTAGCATGCAAAACTCTCAACTCAATAAGCAATAAGAGTGAATAAGCATTCAAACCTGCCAAAGACTTTCGACTCAAGGCATCAGCAATAACATTTGCCTTGTCAGGATGATAATCAATCAAACAGTCATAGTCTTTAATAAACTCTAACCACCGTCTCTGCTGAAGATTCAACTCTCTTTTAACACACAAGTACTTCAAACTCTTATGATCAGTATAAATGAAACACTTCTCTCCATACAAGTAATGTCGCCAAATCTTCAAGGCAAAAACTATGGCTGCTAGCTGTAAATTATGAGTCGGGTAATTCAGCTCATGTGGCTTCAACTGTTGCGAGGCATAAACAATAACTCTACCCTCCTATATCAGAACACAATCTAAACCACTATGTGAAGCATCACTGTATATCACATATGGTTTACCTTCCACAGGCCAGGTAAGGATAGGAGCCTGAGTCAACATCTCCCTCAACTGCTTAAAACTTGTCTATCACTTATCTGTCCACACAAATCTAACTTCCTTCTGAAGTAATCTGGTGAGTGGTGTAGCTATCATAGAAAAATCCTTCACAAATCGATGATAATAGTCTGCGAAACCCAGAAAACTTTAAACCTCTATCACAGTATTCAGTGGACTCCAATTCAAGATAGACTCGACTTTACTTGGATCAACTTTAATACCCTCTGCTGAAATCACATGACCGAGAAAAGTCACATGATCGAGTCAGAACTCATACTTAGACAGCTTAGCATACAACTGCGTCTCTCTCAGAGTCTGCAATACAATCAGCAAATGCCTGTCATAATCCTCCTCATTATGCGAATACACCAGAATATCATCAATGAAGACCACCACAAACTAGTGTAAGTAGGGTTTGAACACCCTGTTCATCAAATTAATAAAAGCTGCTGGTGCATTCGTCAGTCCAAAGGGCATCACCAGAAACTCATAATTCTCATACCTCGTGCAGAAAGATGTCTTAGGTACATCCACATCTCTGACTCTCAATTGATGGTACCTTGATCTCAGATCAATCTTAGAGGATACTGCTGCTCCCTTTAACTAATCAAAGAGATCATCTATCCGAGGTACGAATACTTGTTCTTGAATGTTACTTTATTCAACTGTAGGTAATCAATACACAATCTCAAGATGTCATCATTCTTCTTTATAAACAACACAGGCGCTCCCCACGGGGGCACACTAGGGAGGATGAACCCTTTATCCATTAAGTCCTGCAACTGTGCCTTCAACTCTCTCATCTCAGCAGATGCCATCCGATATGAGATAATAGAGATGGGAGTAGTACCGGGC